>VDFB02105785.1:162497807-163117319 GCA_007258455.2 Sequoia sempervirens | reverse complement strand
GAGTCAAAATCTACATCCATTGAAGCCAATTCACACAAGTTGTAGATCTATACTTCAAGGATTCAACAAGGTTTGGTGAGTTGTTACATTCATTTGTTTACTCATTATTCCTTCATGCTATTTCAATTCATTTCAAATTTTATTTACTTAAGTGGGGTATTACTAAGGAAGACCCCCATCCACTAACAAAAAAACATTATTTTCTCTCTTGTGATGTGTATTTTGTAGATTTAGGTGAACGAGACTCATTTTCCCAACCTAGTAATTTAGTCCCTAATATAGCCTTTTGACAACATTCAATAGTGTTAGATCTAGGTTCAGAAGATTTAGAAAGATCCCCAAAAAAACCTAGAGTGGAAATCATAAGCCCAACTTTGCATTTTAGTCCTGCTACATTTTTTTATCACCATTCAAAAAATCCTCATCAACTCTTAGAAAATCTTAGATCCTACCCTGAAAACCCTAGAGTGGGACTAAATCACCCAACCTAGCGTATTAGTCTTGGTGTAATCTGAGATATCAATTTTCAAGGTTTATAAACTTTGTTTTGGCCTCTCCACTCCTCCAAGTACTTTTCTATTTCATTTTGTTTGCCAATCTAATTTCATGTTTTAGGTTTCTATGGTTTGTGCATAAGAGTTTACATTTCTCCTTTGAAGCTACATTTAATGGTGAACCCCCATCTAGTCACATAAGGAAACCCCTAGCCCATTCTTCAATCAAGTCAATTGGTTGAGGAATCTTGGTTTCCTAATGAACTAAAGTGCAAAATAGGTTTAGTTCTATCTCCTAAAAAGTGGAAACCCCATTTCCCTTGTGTTCAAGAATGAAAAATACTACTCAAGATAACATTTCTTTCTTTCCCATTGTTCTAATAATCCTTGATCTTATCATCACTTGTTGAACCATTAGCAGGTTAGGTATATCCTTTTTTAACTAATTGCCACACTCCAAATCCTAGGGAGAAAAGAAAGGATTCCATCCCAGCTTTCTAATAGACATAACTTTTTCCATCAAACATAGGATCTTTTCCACCCTTCCTATTCACTATCTAGATCTACCTCAAGTGGTTAAGCTTCTCCTAATTAACCACAAATTTGATACCAATTGTTAGATGCATAGGACAACTGAGAGGGTGGGTGAGTCACTTGTACATTAAAAAATAATCCCTCATTAAATTTGAAACCCTTATTAAACTTTAAACCCTTGTCAAGAATTAGTAGAATGTAAACATGTGAAATAATAATGCAAACAAAACCATACGTAGGAGAACACCAGATTTACATGGAAAGCCCAAGAAGGGAAAAAAACATGATTAGGATTGCCTCACATATATATGAATAGCAACACATAATATAATTAGGCTCACTTTCCAGAGAAAGAATAAAGTATCACTCCCAAAAGGACTTACTATCCATAAGAAAAAATAATAAAAGAAACTATTACAAATAAATACACTATCTTAGATAGTGATTTTTTAAGTGGCTAATATTCACCAATTGGCTAATAGTTGAAATTTGGGAATCCAAAATTGGCTAATAATTTGAGCTCTAGTGTTACTTGAATTGCCACATTTTTATAAAATTTTAGTATAGTCTTATTTAAATCACCAAAGAAATTATTTTATTAAAAAAATTAACTAAAAAATTTGCCAAAATATTTGATACATAACTAGATCAGATTTACCTAAATTTTATAAATTATAGCATAAATCAATATCTATTCACCAATAGTATATCGTAATTATTAGTTGGTTTAGGACCATATTTCTAATCTTTAGTTTCTACAATTGATTTATAATATAATCTAATGGCCCTTGTTGTATTGCATGAGGTAAAATCTATCCATGATCTATAAACTTATGGGGCCCATAATTTCAAGGGTTATGAGAATTATAGATTACATGGGTACATTTTACCTCAAAGAGTATAACGAGGGTCATTAGATAAATGATCTGGAAGAAATTTTGAGCCCCATGAGAATTACAAATTGTGGGTAAATTTTACCTTGTAGAATACAATGAGGACCATTATATCATATTTTAAAATAATGGTGGCAAGTAAATATTATAGTATGCCCCTTAAACCCATCAATAATTTCCACCCCTGGGACCCTACTTTTCCATTAGAATTATGTTTACATTGAATGGATTCACCATATTGATTAATGCAATTTCCTCTTATTCTCCAAGATTCGCCAAAATTTTCTACAAAATTTTAATGATGTAGAAAAAATTTCTAATAGAATTAATATTTTTGTCAAAAAAAATGAAAGATTCGCCAATAGAAATTAATATTTTTTCCTAAACATTTGAAATATTTTCCAACTTTTATATCTTTTTCTTAGGGTGGTTTCTTAAAGTTATGAATGATCTTAGAGAAAAAGGAGAAATCCAACATTTCAAATTTATGCTATCCACAACCTTTGGCATACTAAAAATGTGTAAACCTTCAAGCACACTAAAAATGTAGACACCTTCTACTCACAACATCTAGAGTCATAAATATTTAAGCTCACACTCAGATCACCACACTTGATCACATTCACATCTTTCACACCTTACACACTTGCTACACAAACCACACACTCAACATAAACTTAACCTTTCATTTATATCATCCATGACCTAAAAAATCTCATTTAGGTTGGCCTTAATGAAACATATGCACCTCAGATGTGCAACACCAAAATAGGTTAGCACCAAACACCTCCGTAGTGGAAATAAGTAAAGGTAGACCATACCAAGGGTTAACTATGATCGAAATCTACACAAACATGCTTCGCCATGCTTCCACAAAAAATAAACTACCCTCATAATTAGTGCTAGCATGCCTAGTTAGCCAAACCTTTACTAACACTAAGAAGAAACCACATAGACTCCTCTCTAGGTCCAAAAAGTACCTCATGGATGAGACAAAAACACACCACAACATCTAGGAATATTTGACATCATAAAAATATTCAAAACCACTGACACAACCACCTAAAACTAAAGAACACTTCCGTTCTATATAGCGAAACACACTGACATAAACATTCAATTCACTAACTAACCTTGTCAAACACATGTCAACACCAGAAAACATCAAGTGAAGAAAATTGCAGATAATATAAGCATGTTTCCAAATCCACAAGACAAGAAACCTCAACAGGAGAAATGTGGAACAAATCCATTTCTCCCAGACATCCTTATCCATAGTCAAACACTATCAAGTAGATCTTCCATTCCTGCATGATCTAGAACATGAAACTCGGGTTATAACACCATTGAACACCTCTAATATCATGTCCAAAATACACAAGCATATCTTCAACCATGAAGAAATGTGGAGTACAAAATTGAACACACCTTTTTCACACTCCACATTCTTTTATTTAAATTTTCTCAAAAGCACCTTGGAAACCAAGTGAACCAACTACATCAACAACATTACAAACTCTTCTTCAACACATCTACAACTTGTATAACACTTCTTATCTTGACTACACTAGAGGTTGACATCACTATGACATCAAACCACTACATATCCACATTACCAACAATTTCCAAAAATCTCCCAATAATACTAGAGGTTGACATAAATGACAACACCAACAATCTTCCAACAACTCAATGCTAAGGGTTGACAACAATGACAACACTAGAAATCTTCCAACAATAGATTTATTTGATGTTATGGGATGATGGGAATAGTATGAAATAACATAGGTTACTCGATGATGAGAAAATATTTTTTATGATCAAGGTCTATTTGATAGTTTCTCTAAATATTAACCAAATTTATAAAAATAAATTTATCTTTAAGGTCACCCTTCAACTTTTAAGGCTTACTCTACTTTAGAATGTGAGTGTGTGTGCTAATAAGGGCGTAGTGTAGTGCTCAAGTTACAACATAATTATGACGCACACCAATGTTCAAACCCTTATTAAGTTATCATTCACATAGGTTGTGGGCCTTTGTTGGAATGATATTTTTTGCAAGATTGAACAAAGTTATTATTTCTTTGAGGATTACAACCCCAAATATTGGTCTCAATGATAAAGACTATTATGCAGAGATTACCTGTAAGTGGTCTTTGGAGTGAAACTAGAAAAAAATTGAGCTTAACAAGTATATCACATACACACACACCCAAAACAATCTTTCAATTAATACAATCTTCATAAAATTTTAATTGTATTCTATAATTAAAATAAATAAATTAGACCATATGACTATCAAATTTAAGCCTTTAGATGTATAAAATAAAACATGTCATTTACAAGTCATATAACCCCCTCCCCATCCTCCCCTAATATAGAAAATAAAGAAGAATCATGAAACTCATTTACAAAAAGAAAATTTTTATGAGCTCATAAGTACATTGACAAGTATATAAGGAAGAAAAAGCAAATGTCATGAATCATTCTTTAGTATGAAAGAAAATAAATTTACAAAAGAAATGTTATTTTTAAACAAAATTATATATATATACATATAATGATCGTATGATACAATATATATATATATAATTTAATAAGATTGGAATTATTTATAATTAGAATTTTATTAAACTTCTTAAAATATAAGCTTAAGTAATTGGTACTTTTAAATGATGTTTTTGAACATTATTTTTATAGATGTAGTTATTATGATGGTGGAGATGGACAAAGTCAAGTGTTCAAGTTCAAGTGTAAATTTAAGAATAGATAAAATACAATTAATCCATAAATATCAAGACATTTATCTAGAAAATATAATAAATTTCTAATAGTTTCAAAATACATTTCATCATTATATTTAATTTAAATAACCTTTTTAATTTATTTAAGATCTATAATTATTTTTATTATTATATTTTCATAATATATATTATTACTCCCAACTAGAAATTTTAAACTTTTGTTTATTATTTACTTATTTATCTTAATTAAATAATAAATAAATTTAAAAAGAAAATTATATACAATTAATAATTAATATTCAGAGATTTTACAGTGGTAGAAAGTGATAAAGTGTAATCAAATAAGTGTTAACATATACCCTTATCTTTTATCTTCAAATTGATAATCAAAATATTAATTATAATAATGGACAAAATATTTTAAAGATGAATTGCACATAAAAGCTAAGATATGCTCTCTTCAGTGCTATCAACTTTTTTATTATATTATAAAACTAAAGTATAAGAAACTTTATGTATGATTGGAATCACCGACTAAGAAGTCTAATGCAGGACCACTGAAGGAAGTCTGTGCACGTTACAAATATTGCCTTGAATATATGATTCTACTTCGTCACATAACGAAAACTTTAGTAAACTAGCAATTGCACCTTGGTGTGCAATGGTTACGCCGAAGAGGTGTGGAAGGTCAATATGGAAAAAATAATAATAAAAAATTGGGTAAATTTGTGCAGTAGATAAGGTCAATTCAAGAGTAGAAGTAAAATATGGAGAACTTTGACCTTTTACTCTTGATGTGGAGAGCACATAATATAAAGTTGCATAAGTGGAAAAGAGATTTTCTTTCTCTTTCTCTATAGGTTTACCTCCAATCCTCACTCTTTACATCACCTTGGTCATTTTCTACATGGGGATTAGATTTGGTGGATAAAATTTCCCTAAGGTCTTGTGAGGGACATACATTTATCATTAATGCTAGGGTGTTGAGCTTTTTTGAGGGTTTCATCATTTGTATGTAGGAGAGTCTATGATATTACCAATAAGTGCCTTTGGTGGCTGACCTATAGAGACTACACTAATGTGAGACTTATGCTGCTAAACATGAAAGGGTTTCTTGATAAGTATTGTCTTTTTTTATGATGGTTGAGTAGTTTGGGCTTAGGGTTTCTTTCATTTGGCTTTGCAAAACATAATACTTGAAAGGGGAAGTTGTCATTAAAAGATAATGTATAGTTAGCATGGTATTTTTATGGGCTATTTAGTTAGCAATTGGTTGCTATTAGACTAATTTTTCAAAAGTAAGACTTGTGGTATTCTTTTGAAATAGAGATATTTTCCCACTATTCACAATGTTTGAAAATAATACTAACATATTGTAGAAGAAGAATATTCATGTAGACAAGAAAAACCAAGAGGAAGACAATCATAATCAACCTGGCCATGTTGACTTTATAGACACATGACCTTAAAACTTGGTCATGCCAGCCTTACATTACCTCACGAAATATAGGATTTCAGACTCATGACTGATTTTCATATTTGTCAATTTTCCAAACAAAATCTTAGCTCTAAATTGCACCTTCTTTCTACAAAATTAATGTTTTTCTATTACTTTTTGATTTTTTGTGCAGTCAGTATTGGTTTATAATGCACTGTTCAAATGAGAATAGATAGATAATTTATAGAATCTAGTAAGAATCTCTCCCATTGGCTAGGTACTTACATTATGGATGTTGTAGAACTTTAGGAATATGACAGCACTACAACAGAAGTTGTAATTTTTAATATTTAAGTTGTAATTGGCTATGTACTTACATTATGGATGTTGTAGAACTTTAGGAATATGATAGCACTACAACAGAAGTTGTAATATTTCATCTTTAACCAATTGGGTTTGTCTCTAGATTAGATTAACTTCAATAAAATCAATGCATCAATTCTAAGCTAGAAGCACATAACAGTCATAAAACACTCAAGGATATGGGTAAGCGGGCTTTCTCAATAGCATCCTTGTTTTTATTTGCATTTTTGTTGCATCAA
Organism: Sequoia sempervirens; assembly: GCA_007258455.2. Taxonomy (NCBI): domain Eukaryota; kingdom Viridiplantae; phylum Streptophyta; class Pinopsida; order Cupressales; family Cupressaceae; genus Sequoia; species Sequoia sempervirens. The sequence goes on along the minus strand of VDFB02105785.1, from coordinate 163,110,614 downwards.
TTTAAATTACCAATATGTTCCACAATCATCCAAATCACAAATTTTGACCTCCAACCCGATCTAAAAAAACATCTAAACTCAAATGACTTGCTAACAATACCAATACTAAGAAATAACTCTAATTATGTCATAGACATAGCCAAGGTTTTATCACCAGAAAAGGCAATGCAAGTTGGGAGTGATCTACAGGCACTACAAGATATGTCAGAGTGGAAGATAAGAGTTGTAACTAAATCTCATTAAGATTTATCTCGAGAAAATTGCTATTGCGTTTGTGAATTCCTTCTTTTTCCCAGTTTTTTAATTTTCTTATGTCGCTTTGTTGCGTTTGAGAAATTGCCACTCACCTTTACACTCTTCCCAATTCAATTTTTTGCAGGGTGATGATCATCTTCAAGATATTTTTCACTATCATCTTCACGATTTACAATTGTAGAATCATCTTCATACACTTTATTTGTCATCTCCATTTCAAGAAAATTTCAATGTTTGTACTATGTCATCCTCTCCAATTGTTGTGGCATCATACAAATGAGACTTGTGAGGCATGTTGGAATCGGAAGCAATATCTGTCTCATTGGCATTGTTAACAACACGACACAATTTGTGCAGAATCTTGAGTTTTATTTATGGAATATGTGTAGGCCATTATTTACTTGTTCGTTCTCATGCTTTCCTTCTTGCAGCACATGTAAACGAATCTCAGCTGTTCATCATTTCTCACCATTTTTTCAGCTATTTTTCATCATTTTTTGCTGCTATCCCTGCCAGTTTTGGTTTCCCATCCACTCTTCCTCAATGCTATCCCCCTTTCTCTTCTTCAATTTGGCGAGCTGCAGCGTGAAAATAAGGTTCCAATGAGGGTTTTAAGTATGTTTATTAAATGAAAATTACGGCCAAGATCCTAATAACAAGCACATTTAGGTTTTAACATTACAATATCCTTTACCATAGGTATATATTAGCTTACGATATCCTTTACTAAGTATATATCAACATAATTAATATTTAATGTATATTTTTTAATTTTATAATAACATACATATTGTATATAATTTAATCAGTATTATATAAAATAAAATAATTTAATCGCATTCAACCACTTGTAAATACATATTTAAAGTTATTATAATTAATATTTGATAATATTGTTTTTTATATAATATACAATATAATTAATATATTATATATATTCTATATAAGAGATTACATGATATACAATATTATTAAATATATATAAAACATTTTTAAAATTACTACTTAATAATTATTATATTCTTATTTAATACAAAATAGAATTATTATATTATATATTTTTTATATAATACTAATTAAATTATATACAATATATATGTTAATATAAAATAAAATTAATAATATAATAATAGTACAAGGGGAAATTGCCTATGAGACTAGTTGATCTTGTTACGCTCGAGCAAAATAGAATAGAAATAGATTATTATTATATTTCATTGTCTTATATAAGAATGTTTACATTCTTATTTTATAGACAAGAACTACCACATAACTATGTAAACTGAAAATATTTTAGGAAATTTACAAAGGTGTTACCCCTGATGATTAACAAGTCAATAGATATTGCATTTTATATTTGACTTCACCAACTTAAACCTTAATTGTATCTAATTCAGTCTTTCATGCATACCTTGATGTTGCATCAGTGTGAAATTCTATGCTTCTATTTTTGGCATCATAAAATACAACTACTCTTCCAGTGCCTATAATCAGAATTTGAAATAGAAGGAAAATAGTTCTTCATATTCTAATTCATAGTGACTTCATGTTCCAACGAAACAGTTTGGCACATATATAATACAATATTTTCATATGTATGTTGCATGTTACATATTACTAGGGTTGATAAGGTCATCATAGAATTACACAGGGCAAGGTGCTTGACGATCAAGATATCTCTTTATCGTTGCTCCCTACTTTCTTGTAAATAAAGCAACTGGAAAAAGCAAGATAGATGCATAGAAATAGTTCACTCAATGTAGCCAAAATCCAGTAGTAGTCCAAATGTGATTTGTTTAGGTTGTCCGCAAACCAGTTCCATTTATTGTCTGTGCTGCTCACTTTCTCAATAACAGAAATATGAATACTGCTCAAAAAACTGCTAACTCCAAATACACTCAAATAAAGAGCAATTCCCAAGCTTCTCATTATGTCAGGCATCTGATCATAAAGTACTCTTGCAAGCCTATCATTGCAGATGTTTCAGATATGCCAAACATAATATATTGTGGAAGCATCGAAAAAATGCTACCAATCTATATTCCTTTGCTGCTTAGAGCCTTTTCATTTCTATCAATGATATAACGACCATGGCAATAACAAAAAAGAATATACCAACACCTATTCTCTGAAGCAATGTTATACCACGCTCATTTCCAGTTATATTTCTGGCAAGTGGAACAAATATTCTATCATACATGGGAACCAACACAAGAATTGTCAAGCTAATAGAGAGTTGCAAGGTTGCTACAGGAACTTCAATATTTCCACTGATCCTCCTATACATTGTGGTGCCCTGTTTTGTGAAAAATGTTTAAGGTTGTTGAAAAACTATCCCATACATCAAACAAGACACAGAAATGGGTAGTAACCTTAAAACAAGTTTCACCTCTTCAACCTATGTGACACATCATAGCCTCCAATCAATATTTGTTTTATGTTCATAGTCTAAACCAGTTACGATTGTAGCTTTGTCAAGAAGCCTACAAAACAACAGATAATTATTTTTAGAGTTTGTCCATTTGATTTTAAAAACCATAAATTTTGATAATAAAACAAAACAAAACTAGGGTTATTTGTGATTCTTTCAGTTGACACACAACAACATTGATAAGATAGCTTATGAATTCAACTGTGTATGTTTTTCATTCAATGCTTTGGATCATACAGCAATATAATTACATGCATATAACCATGTAGAAAGAGGATTACCAGAAGTGGTTTGTTGGCATAAGCTTTCTTGTTTCACCCTTGCAAAATTCTTGAGTTACATACAATTTTTGTTCTCCATGAGAAGCAATACTCTTAGAAACACTCCACTTGGGAATCGCTGCAACAAAAACTTGAGCAATTCGAGGTACTGGACTTGCAAAAGGCAGTTTATGCCGATACATTCTTGTCCCACACAAGAAAATAGAGAATGCTATTCTAATGGCTATAGTTGGAATGCCAAAACCCAAACCCCACCCAACATTTTCTTGAATGTACACAAGCACAAAAACAACTGAAATTGAGCCAGTGCGCTTAGTCAGATGAAGCAAATTACCAATAGCTCTATCCAATCAGATCTCTCTGGGCTCAATGTAAGTAGATCTTACCGCATTAGGATTGCAACAAGGATCTATCATCTGTGATACAATCCTCCTCAGTCCAAAGTTTGTAACTTTTTAATTTTCTGGGATTTCTTGCGAATAAAGAGACAGGAGGGCTTAATATCTCTCTATACAATCCCTCCATCACTTGACAGACAACCTTTTCCAGGAAGGACCAACATTATCAATTATAGAGAGGAAGATTATCAATTTTTATAGATAGAGATAGTAGAGAATTGATTTAATTATAAGTCGGGATACTTCTTGCCACTATTCGCTAGGTTGGGACACACTGCAACTCCCATTGTTCTCCTTGTAATTTGATTATAATCCAGTTCAAGTTAGACTTCAAAGGGGACATGCAAAACATAATAATAGAGAAAAAGATGATTTTGTGATGTAGAGGCTTCTAGGTCCAACATTAACCCACATTTACTAGGATGCTTGACTTCAAAGCTCAGCTGTGATTAAAGAAAATTATCAAACAAATCTAAGGGTTACATCTAATTGTTCAAAGGAATCACCCCAACCCTGTGAACAATAAGAGGAAAGGCTACTAAGTCCAGCGAACTTGACAAGAGAGACTCAATATTCAAGAAATTATACATCAAAAAAAAGTAAAAAAAACTGTAAAGATGCAAAGCTAGCCTCCTTCTGTCACATTAACATCTAAATTTCTATTTACATAATGTACATATTAGAATTTGAAAATAGAGGAAACCAGCTTCGCTTATTATGATCAATTTTTAGGAGATTGTGATTTAGCTTTTACAAATTATTGGGCAAAGAAACATAAGTAAGGTCAAAATGTATCCTCATTTAAATACTAAATGCAAGAAAAATCCTTGATAAACGGGGAATGAAAAAGAAGAAACCTATTTTGATAGAGTTGTTTTCCCCAAAACTCACAAGGACCAACTGACCAACTGCTTTATCTACAGCTTCAGAAGCTTTTACTTTCAGCATAGTTGCCTTGTCATGCCCAACATCATCAATAGCCTACATGGTTTTTGATTGTTGATTATTTATCTCTTGTCTCTTTTCCCAGGATGCCTTGAAAAGGAGGAATGTTGCTTCTGAGGTGGCAGCTGAGGCATTAGTAGAAGCATCATCCTCTGAATCTGTCATCCGATGTATGAGGTATATAAGAAAATCTTGATTTTTTCAATTTACCTTTTCGTAATATTTATTAATGTTTATTTAGATGGGTTGTAATTGTGAAGAGGGCAACCCAAATAGAAGCACCAAGTTTTATTACAACTTCTTGAGCTCATAAGAAACCACCTTGCTTTGTTGGGTTACACTAAGACATACTGAAGCTCCGGCTGAGAAGAATCTATGGAATTCTCATGATTAAATTTTATGTTCCTTTCTCTGACAGTCAGATTTTTAAGTTATCTATAAGTTAATATTTCATAGTTTGCACCTCAAAAATATGTAACTATTTCATTAGCATTTTATTTTTTCCCTTAGCCCTTAGCTATTTTCAAGGTTTCAATTGAGTTGGTTCATCATGTTTTCATACAAACCCACAAATGGCTCGTGGAATTTACTCTTATTAAACAAAAGTCAAATTGATCTGCATCAAATGCTTCTAAACAAGGTATGTGACCTCCTTCACCCAGATCAACCATGTATAGGGAAACAAAGAAAAACCTCACCTGAAACGCTGAAGTATGGAGCCAAAAATTGATGTTTCATTGCACAAGGATGGGCTAAGGAACGTCAAAGAAGCTGAAAGAGTTAAACAGAGTAACCCCTGCAGCTAGAGAACATCTCACTAATTAGTTTTAGCCATTTTCTCGAAAGCCCAACTATTTGTAAATCAAACAAAAAACCAAGCCAAATTTATGTTCTTCTTAATAGTGCATGAGTTTATAACTAAAAGCCCAAACTTGGATCTTCAACAAGGCACTTGCTTTCCACGCAATAAAACATCAAACTGAAAGATACTCGCTTTCCTAGTGGTTCTGAATTCCTAACTAAAAGTCTTAAATGAGATATTCGGCAAGATAACCTCTTATTGTGAACAAATGCACTTATCCAAAAGCATGGAAGATTTTAAGCAACTGGAAATATCTTTAGGAGTTTGAAACGGTAAGCATATCTTTTCAAATTTTATACAAAAAGAGTACATGTATTATAGGCTAATATTGGAGAAAGGTACTCAAAGATCAACTTCATTTTTTTCCTTTTACAATATCGTTGAGAAAAATGTTATCTTTGCTATCTTAAAGATGCTAAATCCCATATTTCTACAAGTGATTGAAGCTCTAGTGGACTTCCTGAAAGCTTAATATGGTTGTTGTATACATCTGAATTGGGTTGCCATTTAGTTCAAAAAATGCACTCTGTATGTTAAAATGCAGAATTCGCTAATAATAAAACATAATGCAAGAAAAATAGGATTTGGGTTCCAAGCAAACTGACCAGCACATAAAGAAGAGATGACAGAAGAATAGTCCAATACCAGCCCAAAAAGGAATCTGCAACAAATGCTCCAATTAGAGGAAACAACCCCGCCTATAGAGGAGTTTATCCATTCGTGATCTGACTGAAGCATCATGGCGAAACCACACTCAATTAATGGCTTGGGTTCAAAGGATGGAGATCATGTCAGATACAGGAGCCCCCGAGAGATTAACATTTTTTGTAGCAGTAGCAGTGCTCTGTTGCATTACAATTGTGAGATATGTGATCAAGTTGGAAAAAATACCAGTGTAGGACAATCTCTCTACAATTTCAACAGTAATGATGAAAAGAGATGTTTTCCATCCTCTTGTGCAAAATCTGGTGATAGGCCTTCCATGGAGGTCTGTAGATCCTTCCTCAGCTATGTTGGTAATATCATTGAGGAGTGGGAATTCACAAGGGGAGGAGGAAACTTGCTCCATAATTTGGCTCTTCCTGCCTGTGCAAGATGAAGTAGGAAACATAGATGGGTATTGTCTTTTTATAAAATCGTAAGCTAGTGACCCCATGCAAAATGGAAATTTCAGTCTTGAAACAACTGTTTCATTTCTTGTCCAAACACGTAGTCTCATGTTGTTCCTGAATCAATATTGAGAATGCAAATTTTATGTATATTTTCCTCATTGATCTCCACCCTATTTTCACTGCACCAGCAATCTTCCTTATGTCATTAGACATGAGAACTACATCTACAGATTCCATGGTTACCACAGAGCCTTCCACACCCATAGCTATCCCCACATCTGCTGCTGCTAATGTCGGTGCATCATTAATTCCATTGCCCACCATGGCAGTCATGCCCTCCTGCTTTAGCTCTCCAATAAATCTTAGCTTGTCTTCTCGGAGTAATTGGGCATGAACTTCAATTTCTCCTACCTGCACACCATTACCAGGGCTCAAAAATGGTGTGACAGAATTGCCTACTCAAATGGGCCATAAATCTTAGCTAAACCATAGTTATTTTTTTATATTGCTACTTCTAGGGCCATAATTCTGCAGGTCACAAGCCAAGAGAAAAAACTTCTTGTATCATGAAGCCATTTTCACTGGAAATTGCTTCTAATTTCAGGCAATAGCTACGAAAGTCATGCAACCCCCGCCACAGCCTAATTCCTCTGTATTTTGAAAGTCGTTTAAAAACTAATGCTATTTAGGAAAATTTGTATAGAAAAAGCTTCAAAACTACAAATACTATTGCAACGTATGCCATTATTTACAGAAAATAGCAATCCATTCAAAGATATATGTAATTTATGCCATCAAGGGCATGTCACTGGGGGCGTTACCAACGAAAATTTTGGGATCGGAAACATCGATGGCACCTGGCTGAGAGGAAGCCAAGCGGGTGATGGTCATGTGGCCTTCAAAGATCTTGCTAGGGTTCTTGAGGGCATTGAGGGCACCGTCGAGGTGCTTGAAGGTTAGAAATCCATAACCCTTGCTTTTGCCTGTCATCTTGTCTATTATCACCAAGCCTTCCTGCACTTGCTCGGCAACATCACTATGCTTTGCAGACGCCTCCGCTAGAATGTGAGAAGCTGCTCTCGCGTGAAGCCTTCCTCTCTGCGATGTCCACGTGCTTTCTCTGTATTTTCACGAGTACTTTCTCTGCGATTTCGCGAAGCTCACATTCATCAGAAACAAGTCTCGGCATTTACCAGCATAAATGGATTTGTACTTTTGTCTGTAGAAGATGATCAACGGCAGCAAGGATTTCAATCGTTGGCCAGGTCATGTGGAGAGAGGTGGACCATTGATCTTAAAAGAGAGGTTGCTCTCTTTCAAATTGGATACGCCTTCGGCGCAGTGCGATGGAAATCGTATATACATCCTCTGGAGCCGAAAACTGTCCCTCTGATTGAATGAATCCCGATAAAAGGCACGTTCCGATTTCCTTTATCGGGCAGGCAATTACTTTATAGTGTGAACAGTGATTCAGTTTTCTAATAATAGTGAGTCCGGCACATCAAGACGCACTTACGAATTCACATTAAATAGAGCCCTCTCTCAGCATTTCTTACAGCAGCTCATCTTCGAAAAGAAAAACTTTTAAACGATGAGACGCACTGGTGTTGATCTAACTCGTTCTGAGCTGAAAAACTCTTCAGATAATGGAGGGTTATCTGACATTGTCTCGGAAGGAATGAATCGTTCAATTCAAGCCGCCTAAAGAAAAAGCGCAATGGTTGGAGAGCAACTGAGGAGGAATCGAATGAGACAGCTCTATACAACACTCGAATCCCTTATACCAACTGCTTTTCCAAAGGTAATTACGAATCCATATTTTCTCTCCTCCCTCTTTTTCTTTGGAATTGCTGTTAAATTTTTTTCACTTGATCGGTGTTGTTCGTGCGACACGCTTTTTTTTTATCATGGAAGATCTGGTGACCTCTTGCCCACAATAAAATGTTTTAATCAATTGAACTAAACCCCTACTCTATGATCTGGTGACCTCTTGCCTACAATAAAATGCTTTAATCAATTAAACTAAACCCCTGCTCTACTCTATGATCTGGTGACCTCTTGCCTACAATAAAATGCTTAATCAATTAAACTAAACCCCTGCTCTACCGAATTCTCTCCTTTGCGCTAAGAGATCTGAACATATTTCCATGAAATATGAAAATCGGGCTGCAATGTCCAGAGTTATAAGAATATTTCTGACCAATACGGAAATCAGAATAGGAGGATGTCATATAATTTATTTACTCCCATCAAGAATGGGCTTCGAACATGTGATAGTATATTTTGTTTGCCTTCTTCTTGGTGAAAAGTAGAGTACAGAGGAGAAACAATAACGTTTAGTTGCAGAAATTCTTACTGTCATAATAGTTGAGGAGACTAGCCATGATGTCAACACTAGAGGGCCAAAAGATCTGACAAAGTCATTTATAAGATCTATGTGATGAGACAGCACATATTTCGTGCTGATGTGGGAATAAGGCTGCAACCTTTAGACTCTAAAACTATTTCTGATTAATATGGAAATCAGGCTGCAACGTTTAGATTCTAACAGTATTTCCGGTTAGTATGGAAATCAGGGTGGAAATGGATGTGAGGGCATTTCAAAATAGTCTCTGGCCTTCACTTAATTAATTTTTTTAATTAAAATTTTATTTTAAATTGTTTTATATTGTTTTGATTAGAATAAAATTGGACGGGTCAGTACCCATCACAGAAACAGGGCTGTATCCATTAAGATTTTTTTATGAAATATTTAAATTTTTGAAACAGGGCTATCTTGTTGGTTTCTACATTTTGAAAACTTTCTTTTTTAAGATTTTTGAATATATGTCTTCTAAAATTTGACAAAATTCATTCATTTAAAACCTTTTCTTATATCTGAAACTTATTTATATTTCACAAGATTTTAATTTTCAAGTAAAAAATCATTAAAATTAATATTTTTTAACTAAAATTTTATTTCAAAATTTATTATAAGATTTTGAACATGCAATATTAAAAATTTGAAAAAAAAAGGTCTATCTTTACTGGTTTCTTCATTCAAAATTCCTTCTCTATGTGATTTTTGAACATGCATCATTTAAATTTTGAAAAAAAAAAATCATTCATTTGAAGATCCCACCTTCATTTGAACTTATGATTTTTTTTTAAGCCTATTGTATTTTAAATTTCAATAAATGATTAGTCTCATTCTTTAAATTTTCTAATTGTTTCAAGTAGTTTCAAGATATTTTTTATAAAGTTTTCCAAAATTGCAATATCTGCGGTCTATCTTCCATTGCACTTTCATTCCAAAATCTATTTATGTAAGATTTTTTTAAAATACGTCATTTAAATTTTGAAAACCTCTATGTTGTTTTGAACACTAACTTTTATTTGAAGTCTTTTTAAATTTGACAATTGTCTTGTTTTAAATAAATGACCTTCATGTGAAAGAGTTTAGTGATGTTTTCCTTTGAAAATATATCTTTGTGTCTTATCCCAAAATGAGATACACTATTGTTAGATCATTCACATGTAATTTATTTAAATAAGATATATAATATTTTCATTACTCAAAATTAGTTGTTTGAAATATAACTTTTCATTGACATTTTATTTAAATATTCAAACAATAAATAATTATCATTTTTTGTTGATGAAAAATATTTATAATTATCAAATCAATTATTCTTGTTCTCCTATAAATACACATTTCGATTATCTCATTATATCTTTATTTCTAATACTCATTTTCATCCATGTTTTTCTTTTATTTGTATAAATTTATTATAAATAATCTCCACTTGTGGCACTCACTTGCTCTTACCCTTTATGTTTTTTAAAAAAATAGAATGGATGATTTTGAGAATATAGAATTTTAAATAGAACATAATTTTTATGATTTTTTTAATTTTGAATACTTTTAAAATAAATTTAGAAAAATTAATTTCTTTAAAATATTTTTTATTTGATGATTAATATTTCATTATATTGTAATATGTCAAATAATATTATAATATTACTTTGAGGATTCAATAGCATAGTTTTTTAAAGTGTATAGTTTGTTCAATCTAGATAGTTGAATCTTCATAACAGTACCACAATTTAATATGCTTTGGAAAACACATCCTACTTATCAATGTAAGGTAGTAGTTAATATATATGTATTAAACTAGTAATTTATATGATATTTTTCAAAGAAATTTAATTTTTTGAAAAGGTTATATATAAAAGGTTTGTTTAGTATGTAATATCTTTCAATACTTTATTTTTATCCTTGTTGGAATTTGGATCAATGTTTTTTATTTCTTGTTTTCAATAATATAAAGTAATATGTATTTGACTAATTATCTGAGGATTATTTCTAGGGTGATCGTTGCAAGTTAATAGAGGAAGTAAACAATTATATGAAAAAATTACAAGATCAAATATACCAATTGAATCAACAAAAAAGTTATCTGACTGCAATTCAAAATTGTGGGAAGATAGTAAATGAGGATGCAAATTTTATCGAAGTGAATATGAAAGTTGGAACAAAAGATGCAATTATTATCATCAAGGGCAGTGGAAGGCTAAGTTGCCTTTCTACTATACTTGAGGAAGTTGAAGGACATGGTTTAGATGTGGATATGTCACAACTTTCTACAAGTGATTCTTTGGCATACATTTACATCCATACCAATTTTACAGAAGATATAAAAGAGGAAGACCTTGTTCAACTTCAGACTTCTCTAAAACATAAGTTGCTTATGATGTATTAAGTTAAAATAAAAGATAGTATCTACTCTAATACTTTTTATTTTAATAGTTATAGATTTTAGACATTTGATAGAAGAATATCAAATGGTTAGAATATAATTCTCTCTCATATACTTAAATAAAGTATTATTTTAATTTTAATCTTTTTTTGTGTAATGATTATTGTTTATAAATATTAAGAGAACCACGTCAAAAAGATGAATATGTTGCAATTGTTTCATATTATTAAACAGATTGTTATTTAGATTCCTGCAAGGATGAAGTTATTATTAATTTAAACACTTTATTTACATGACATAAAACAAATTTAGAAAAAATGTAATTATTAAATATAGCATTTAATATGAAAATGTAAAAATTTGCGGTGCTCGACGTTTATGGCCAAGGAAAGTGATGTATAGTTCTAACCACCCGTTCCCCAGTAAACAGATGCATTTTTACTTGCATTTCCATTAGAGGAACTGGACGCTACCATTGAGGATGTTTTTAAATGGAATAAGTGTCGGTTAGAAATGGATTACATAAGAGTTTCGCCTATCATATGATAAATTATGACAAGTTAACAGGATATTAAACACAAGGTAATATGTAGAACAAAATGGTCTGCCGTTGATGCACTTTCATGGTATATAGCTATTTCATGTTACTTCGATTGATACACCTTATTTATGCAATGTGGACCTTATGGATGTTGGCCGACGTGGACTCCAGCTGTACTGGAGTAATCTCCCCTGCCACTTGTTCAGTCTCACCCACCACATTTATTCCTATCTCCTTACTTCTTCTACATTATTCGTTGTATCTAGACTCTTCTATTTTGTTGTGTATTCTGAAAGCTTCCTTCCGTTTCTGGAAAATGAAAATGAACTTTGTTTTGTAAAAGAAGTGATATAGGCTACTCTATTTTGAATGAATGAAAAAAAAAAAACTCTATTTTTGTGGTATGAACAATATGGCATGATTGAAAGAGAGCACGTCAGCTCTGAAAGGCATTAGTATATATTTCTGTTCTGTTTTTAATACAAAATCTTCGTTATGTTTTAGCATTCTTATCGTTTGCTTGCCTCTTTTTTTACCATCCAATGGTATCAGAGCACAGGTGATAGGTATTGCAGATGTCTGAAACTGCCAAGGAGGAAAGAGGGTTTGTCAGCAAATCAATCATAAGCCATCCCATATTTGAGAAAACAAGCTGCGTATAGACAAAAAGAAGCAAGACTTCAAACAAAGGAAAATATCCAAGTAAATTCAAGCCCACAAAAGAAGAAGAAGAGGCATGCTGGCCTGGGTCTGAAAAAGACAAGGGAAAATGCATAGATTTGGAAGGTGCGTAGGTCAATGCAGTCAATGAAGGCATGGAAGGTTCAATAAAATGGTAGAATCTTGTTGTTTGCAGTCATACAAAAGGGTTTTATAGAAATTGGAAAAAGAAACAAAGAAAAACAAGATTGAAGAAAATAGGAAAAGGGTTTTAAAGATCATGGCCAGAACAAGTGGAAGTATTACACAACTACAGATTCCAATCTTTAATGGAAAAAATTATGACTATTGGAGTATAAAAATGAAAACCCTGTTTTGCTCCTAGAATATTTGGGATTTGGTTGAAAATGGGTTTCCTGAACTAGTAGACCAACAAGCATATCAGGCACTTTCACAAGTTGAGAAGGATTTGTTGAAGGAAAACAAGAAGAAGGATGGTAAGGCATTGTTTATCATTCAACAAGCAATGGAGGAATTAATCTTTCCAAAAGTTTCAGTTGCTACGAGATCAAAACAGACATGGGAAAGTTTGCAAACAACTTACCAAGGCATAGACAAGGTGAAAATAGGAAAATTACAAATTCTTAGAAAGAATTTTGAAAACCTGCAAATGAAGGATTCATACTCAATAGATTCATTCTTCACTCATGCAATGTCAATAGTAAATCAGATGAGATCCTATGGAGACACTATTGAAGATAAAAAGATTGTGGATAAATTAATTAGAAGTTTATCTACAAAGTTTGATCCAATAACTATAGTAGCCATTTTAGAGGCCAAAGATCTTACTCAGCTATTAGTAGAAGAATTAATGGTATCACTCTTAATACATGAGTAAAGATTAAATCGATCAGGGTCATCATCATTGGAGAACACATTCAATACCTAGCTTTCATTTGGCAGAACAAGAGGAAGATCAAATTACTATAGAGGCAGAGGATGTTTTACACCAAGAGGAGGAAGAGAAAATACACAATTTGAGAGCAAAAGGCCAGCATCAAGCCCACATACCCATTCTACATCAACAAGAGGAAGGGGGAGCAACCATTCTCATAGTCATCATCAAGGAGAAAGGTATGATAAATCCAACATCCAGTATCATTATTGCAATAAATTTGGGCATTTTGCATTTGAATGTAGAAAGAGGCAATATGACATGAATAAGCAAAAGGCACATTTTACAAATGAAACCCAGCTCAACACTAGTGAACAAAATACCATATTGATAACATGCAATGTAGCACAAGAGAGCTCCAAAGAAGTATGGTTTTTAGATAGCGGTTGTAGTAATCATATACGCGGGAGTAAGGAGATGTTTGCAATAATAGATGATTCAGTAAAATCAGAAGTAAAATTGGGAAATGATCAACGAGTTTCAGTCATGGGCAAAGGGTCAATTAGCATAAAAGCTAAGTAAGGTGAGGATAAACATATTTCTGATGTATACTATGTTCTTGAATTGCAACACAATCTCATAAGCATTGGGCAACTTGTGCAAAATGGATATAGAATATACTTTGAAAATGGTGAATGTGTGATTCTAGATAAGAAACCAAGCAATAGGTTGATTGCAAAAGTTGAGATGACAAAAAAATAGGATGTTTCCTCTTAGAATCCAAAGTGAACTATTCTTAGAGCCACAAGGATTGCAAAAGGTTGTTGAGTTAGCTTTCAAAGCTTCATACAAAAATGAATCTTGGTTGTGGCATTTAAGACTTGGGCATTTAAACTTCAAAGTATTACAGTTGTTGCACAAGAAAAAAATGGTATATGGACTACCACCAATAGAGCCACTTAAGACAACATGTGAGAGTTGCATATTGGCAAAGCAACATAGGAAAATATATAGAGAAAATCATCCACTTGAGATAGTGTATTCAGACCTTTGTGGACCTATGCAAACACCATCCATAAGTGGAAAGCTTTATTTCTTTACATTTATTGATGATTTCAGTAGAAAAGTGTGGGTTTATTTCTTGAAATATAAATAAGACACATTTTATGTTTTTAAGGAGTTCAAGGCAAAAGTTGAGAAAGAAAATGGATACTATATCAAAATATTGAGAACCGATCAGGGTGGAGAGTACATATCAAATGATTTTCAGAATTTTTGCAAAGAAAATGGCATAAAGAAACAATTTACAGCAAGGTATACTCCTAAACAAAATGGAGTAGCCGAGAGAAAGAATAAAACAATCATGGAAATGGCACGAAGTATGATAAAAGAAAAACATCTACCAAATGAATATTGGGTTGAAGCAGTTGCATGCTTAGTATACATATTAAATAGATGTCTAACAAAAGCAGTGATAAATAAAACACCAAAAGAAGCTTGGAGCAAAAAAAAGCATAACATAACACATTTGAGTATTTGGATGTGTAACATACTCATTGATACCTCAAGAGTTGAGAAAGAAGTTAGATGATAGAGGAGAGAAGTGTATATTTGTGGGATATAGTGAGCAATCCAAGGCATATAAGCTATACAATCCTATCACAAAGAATATGATAATAAGTTGTGATGTTGATTTTGTTGAAGAAGAAGCATGGGATGGCAACATAGATAAAACAGATATAGTCGCAGCTAGAGTTCCACAAGAAAATGAAGAAAATGAAACTCAAATTGTGCCTACTACACAAGAAAATGTTCCTACAACACTTTCCAGGGCACCTACCACTCCAAATCCAATTACTCCAACAAGTAATAACCGCAGTGAGTCTTCTAATCCAACACTTGCATCACTAAGATCAAGGTCTATAAACACTTCAAAGAAGACATAGAGTCCAAGGGAGATATATGATGAAATACAAGAGGCTGAAAATGATGATTTTAGCTTTAATTTTGCATTCTTAACACAAGCTGATCCAATTTATTTTGAAGATGCAATTAAGGATGACAATTGGATTGTAGCCATGGATGATGAAATTCAATCAATTGAAAAGAATCAAACTTGGGATCTAGTAGAGCTTCTTAAAGGCAAGGATGTGGTTGGAGTTAAGTGGATTTACAAGACAGAGTATAATGTTGATGGAAAAGTAGAGAAACATAAGGCAAGACTTGTAGCTAAAGGATTCACACAATTGTCGGGCATAGACTACAATGAAACATTCGTACCCGTGGCAAGATTGGATACCATAAGAATGGCCTTATCTATAGCAGCTCAAAACAATTGGAAAGTTTACCAAATGGATGTTAAATCAACATTTTTGAATGACATTTTAGAAGAAGTGTATATAAAATAGCCGCCTGGTTGTGAAGTTTTGGGAGAAGAACATAAGGTATACAAATTGAAAAAGACACTATATGGTTTGAAACAAGCTCCTAGAGCTTGGTACAGTAGGATAAATTCTTATTTTGTGAACAATGGGTTTAACAAATGTGGCAATGAACCAACCTTGTATGTCAAAGTGAATGATAAAGAAGAAATCTTGATAGTGTGCTTGTATGTAGATGATTTGATATTCCCAGGTAACATGTCAACTAACTCATTCAAGGCAGCCATGGAAAGAGAATTTGATATGATTGATTTGGGGCTCATGAGATAGTTTCTTGGGATATAGGTAAGTCAAAATGATCAAGGCATTTTTATATGTCAAAGCAAGTATGCTAATGATTTGTTGAAGAGATTTAAGATGACAAATGTGAATTCAACACCTACACCCATTGCATTGGGTTTAAAACTTAGCAAGGATGACAAAATTCCTAGTGTTGATGCAACTTTATTCAAAAAATTAGTTGGAAACCTCATGTATCTAACCGCCACAAGACCGGATATCATGTATGGGGTTAGTCTCATTTCCAGATTCATGGACAAACCAAAGGAATCCCATTGGAAAGTTGACAAAAGAATTTTAAGATACATAGCTGGAACAAAAAACTTTGGATTATTGTACACATCTTCAAATGATTACAAGTTGATTGGATATACAAATAGTGATTGGGAAGGTAGCATGGATAATAGAAAAAGCACTTCTGGGTATATCTTTCATCTAGGATTGGGTGCTATCTCTTGGGCATAAAAAAAACAACCAATTGTGACACTCTCATCAACTGAAACAAAATATGTTGCAGCCACATCAACAGCTTGCTATCTTTTGGAGGACATAGGAAAACTTGTTTGGGTGGCACCGATTGTAGATGATGCAAGGAGCATCACAAAATATATCTACAATCACCCTTGGGTTCTTAATTTGATGAGAGAGCATACGCAAGGGAAGGAGTTGGTGAGATCGGGTGCCACAAGGTTTGCAACAATTTTCCTAACGTTGCAAAGCATTTTGGATTCTTTGGGCTCTCTAAAACAAATGTTCATGAGTCAAGCATGGAATGACTCCTCACATTCAAAGAAGGCCGAAGGAGATAGAATTTCTGCAATAGTCTTCGACCCCTTGTTTGCACAAAAAGCTACAGAGATCGTGAGGGTAACTTCAAAACTTTGATTTTAATTTTAATCTCAAGTTGAATATAAATATATATTTTTTAATTTAACTTTAAGCCTTTCATTATAAATTTCTAACTTTGATCTTTTTGTATTTTTAATCTAGGTGTCGGAGCCCTTGGTTAGAGTCCTCCGCTTGGTAGATGGGGATGAAAACCCAATGGGATACATTTATGAGGCCATGGATAGGGCCAAGGAGGCCATCAAAAGTTATTACATGGGGGGACAGCCTCAAATTTGATCCCATATGGGAGATTGTTGATAGGAGGTGGAACAATCAACTCCACCAACCCATCCATGCAGCAGGGTACTTCCTCAACCCTTCTTATCTCTTCTGAGAGAGCTTCTCTGATCCTAATGGAGAGGTTATGGAGGGGCTTACAACATGCATTTAGACGATGGAACTCGAGGTTGCAGTGAGAGACCTCATCATCAAAGAGATGGATATATACAAGGAGGCAACTGGTAATCTCTTTTCTTTGGAGTTGGCTGTTAGAGGAAGAACCACTCTGCCACCAGGTATAAAATTTAGAGTCTTTAAATTTTAAGTTTATTTCACATGCATCTTAGAATTTGATAAAATGTGTTTTGACTTTTGACTTTTGAGTCTTTGACTTTATTTTCTAACTCTTCAATTTTCTTCTTTTTTTTGCAAATGGTTGGTGGAAAAACCCCAAATCTACAAAAAATTGCCCTTCGCATTCTATGTCAGCCTTGTAGTGCATCCAATTGTGAGCGCAATTGGAGCTTGTTCGAGTCCATTCACACAAAAAAGAGGAACAAGTTAACACAAAAGCGCCTCAATGACTTGTTCTTTGTGCAATACAACCTTCGGTTGTGCATAAAGAGAGTTGAAGAAAAATCACAGGATCCTATTGACAAGTTAGATGAGATAGATCCTTATAGTGATTGGACAGAGCGAGAGGAGCAGCCTCCATTGTTTAGCACAGATGAAATCCTTGACTTCGAGAGAGAGGCAATGGAGGATGTGGGTGCATTAGGAGTCGAAGATGTAGGGTTGGATGAGATCTAGCCAGAGCTAGCAGCAGTAGCACCGCAGCTACCAGGCCCACCACCACTAGCACCACGCACACGCGGCAGGACTAGAGGACCTACCCCTTCCTCCCTAGCTGTTGCTAGACTAGGAAAGAGGAAAGCCTAGCATGTTGTATTTAGTTGTTGTTTAGTATTTGCTTCTAGTTCTACTTTTACTGTTTTCAATTTTCATGTATCAGACTTTCAAGCTTTTAGCCATCGGGATTCCGCATGAGAATGCGATTTTGTAATCAATTTACATTAAAGTCAATCAAAATTAATAGAAAACACTTTTGTACTCATTTATGGATTCATTGGATTCATCTTGTCATTGAATTTTGCAAAAAAAATGTGTTTTTAATGAAAATTAAGCAATTTTTTCATTTCCCGAGTTTTTTGCCTAGTTTTTTTTCGAATTTTTGGCGAGTTTTTTGTTGGGGCGAGTTTTCCAACTATGCTTTCAGATTTGAGGCATCCACAAGAACCTACAGAATTCTTTTGTGATAATAATCCAGCAATTGCCTTATCTAAAAATCATGTTTTTCATAAACAGAGCAAGCATATTGATACAAGGTACCATTTTATTCATGAATTGGTGAACAATGGTGACACACATCTTCAGTTTTGCAGGTCTGAAGAACAACTGGCAAATATCTTTACAAAACCACTTTCAAAGAATGTTTTTGAGCATCTCCGGGAAAGAATTGGTATTGCAGACATACATTGCAGTGAAGATTAAGGGAGAGTGTTGGCCGACGTGGACTCCACCTGCACTGGAGTAATCTCCCCTGCCACTTGTTCAGTCTCACCCACCACATTTATTCCTATCTCCTTACTACTTCTACATTCTTCGTTGTATCTAGACTCTTCTATTTTTGTTGCGTATTCTGGAAGCTTCCATCCGTCCCTGGAAAATGAACTCTGTTTTGTAAAAGAAGTGATATACTCTGTTTTGAATGAATGAAAAAAAAATACTCTGTTTTGAATGAATGAAAAAATATGGCATGATTGTAAGAGAGCACGGCAGCTCTGAAAGGCAATAGTATATATTTCTGTTCTGTTTTTAATACAAAATCTTCGTTCTGTTTTAGCATTCTTGCCGTTTGCTTGCCTCTGTTTTTACCATCAATGGAAGATAGGTTTCCATTTCCACAAGTTGGATCTTCTGATTCAGTCGGATTGTTTTATCTACTCTGTGATAAAAACTGACTTGCTCTTGGAGGGAAGTGACCTGATTGTGAAAATCAACAGTGTGTTGAAAAAATTGAATAAAAGGCACTGGCCCGATTTAACATCTGCAAGTGCAAATTCAAGAGGATATATTAGACTGGAAAATATAGATTTGGCATCTACAACATGATGTAAGAGCATTTGAATGAGCAATTCCAGAGAACATATTAGGCTGGAAAACATACCAAGACATCTTAATATCTATATTTTTTAAATTATCTTTTACGAATGGTCTGACTGCAAGTTTCTAGCACAGAGATGATAGAATTCTTGATGTTAAAAGTATAGCATATTTCGAATGAGTGGGTGATCGAAGATAGAAGGCGTTAGGAAATTAGTAAATCAGTTATTAAGATAGTTAGTTGGATGAGAAGTTATTCCGATGAAAAACTTATCGCTTTATAAACAAATGAATTCAATGTAAAATCATCTTAAATAAATATAATATTTTATTATTATTATTTTTATTGGTATTCAATAATGATATAATCTGAGCAATCTGCTCAGCACTCTAACAAGAAGGGATGTGAAGTGAGGATAAATGTCTAAGTTCGTTTAGCGAAAGCTAAAAAAAACTAGAAATTACGTTCAACAGACGCCTTCTAGTCACTAGACTGGCGGGGATGGGGTGTTTGAAATGTACGACTTTAAGGGCAAGAAGCTTAATCCATCTGAAGTTTGTGAATGCAAATTTCTACATGATATTCAACCACATGTCATACTGCAAACGGGAGAAGTTATCTATAAACAAATATTAGAAGGAAAACATAAAAGCATGAAACTAGTAAAATGGAGGTGTAGATTTCATCCATAACAATCTATGAGTTTTTCAAGATAGGCTCGGGAGATTCCACAGATCGCTAATTAGCTTTGCTAGCTTGTCTGATTAAAAATGCTATCACTGGGGATGCTATCACTCCTTGGCACGTCATACGTTTGATTATCTGTTTCTATGTAATGGGCCATGGCCTTTCCCTAAACATTTTTTTAATTTTATATAAAAAGGATAGATTGGCCGCATGAATTAACTGGATCTACCAAATAGGAGTGGTGGAAAAACTTAACCCATGGGGGACAGACTAGAGAGAGGAGACCTCATTCTAATTCTTCCAGTGATATTGAATTGGGGAGAACTCACTGTAATCCTTCCCATGTTCTTGAATTGAAGTATGGACTTTAGAAAAAGTTTCCAATTTTATGTATTCAATTGATATTTCTTAAGGAATACTTATTAGAATAATTTTTAATATTACGTCTAATAAGAAAATTTGAAGGAGCTATCTTTTAAAATATCACATAATCTATTTTGAAAATTAGACAAGTATCTTAAGTAGAAGGAACAATAATACCAATGCTTGAAACATTTATATGAGTATAGTGCACTAAAGAAACTCTTCCATACATGTAAGTGTTAAAGATCTTTGCATAATTGAGATGGATAAATGAGGTGAATGCTTACTATAAGACATTTCGAAAACATTCCACTTCCTTGATTGATTGGGTTTCTTACATCCAATCAAGTGTTGAGCAATCATGTGTGACCATTTGACTATATTTTTTGACATCCATTGTGTGTGAGAGCTTTTTTGGCCTTGGTATTGGTGTATTCATGATCTTCTCTCTTTAAAGCTTAGGGGATACCTATAGTGTAGTAGGCATCTATTATGCAAGTAGTATGGTTGGGTGGTGAGTAACATCCTCCAATGATCTTGTCTTTAAGGTTTCTTGAAATCTAGAAGAATTCCTGGTGTGAAAATTGTGTTGTAATTTGATATTGCAACCATGTCCCAAGCACCTAGCTTCTTTAGTCTTATTCATCTGAAACATATAGTCAAGAATTCAAGTCCATATTTTAGGTATTAGGTTTCTATCACAATGTCAGATTAGTCAAAATTCACATTGAATCAATTCAAGATATGTAATATTTATTTCTTGGAGACATTTTCATTCACATACTCAAATTTTTATTTTAGTTGGCCAACTTTAGTTAACTAACCATACTCAACAATTATTTTTTTAAGACTATGGAAAATATTTGGCCTATGCTTTTCTGTGATAGCAAAATACATGTGTTTTAATGGGTGCATGCTATAACACATTGTTATGCCTCATTCATTTTTTAAAAAGTGGATGTATGTTTAAAAAAAAATAGATATTGAGGCCACCTCTTTTGTCCCTCGACTTAGTTCACCCACTTGGTAGTTAGAGTTTATGTAGGTGTAAGAATAGTTCATGTATAACCACTCAATCAATAGATCATCAACAAAGACACCATTTCAAGTGGCGTATGGGAGATCATTTTGAGGCATAAAATATGGTTAATGCATTGCCATTGAGGCTTAAAACTTTATGCAAATGAATAAAGGAGGTTCATGGGTAAATCAACGAATAATTGTAGATGAGGAACATAAAATAGAACTTATATACATATGAGCATGGGTAGGATAATACTCACTTGAAGGGTTATTCAATCATGACACGTATGAAAAAGGAGTAATTCCCTAGAGAATTTTTTGACAACCTAAATCCCAAGAATATTATTTTGTTTCATGTTGTGTACACTTCCTAATAACATGTAGAAGATCAAGGTATAAAAGGATTTATGTATCTCCTTAATATTAAACTATTATGAACTATAAAGAAAAAGAAAATTTAAACAATGTTCCATTTTTACATATTGCCGATATTATTGTACTTGTTCGGAGGATATTACGTAAATGAAAAGGTCTTTTAAGAAAAAAATATGATATTACTATCGACAGTACGAGCACAATTATTTTTAGAACATGCAGAGGGGAAAACGTCGCTCATGCTGAACGAATTCCACCATAAAGAACGTCATGGCTTATGACGGAAAACAATAATTTTTTATCTGACTTGAATTTATAGTATTATCTCGAATTGTCTATGCAGCCATAGACTGCACATTTCACGGTATTTATTAATTTATTGAAAATTAATATAATGTACCTTTTATTTTTAATTAATTAATAAATACGGTATTTATTAATTTATTGAAAATTAATACAATGTATTTTTTATTTTCAATTAATTAATAAATATAGCCAAATGTGAACCCTGATGACTGGGTAGACGTATCCATGGAAAATGTTGAATTTTAAGTTTATTTGTCAAATACTAGTCAATGTTGATAAATAACTTTAAATTGAATGATTTATAAGAATAATTGATTCTAGCGTTAAGTCTTCTTATTATTTCTAAAACAATAATTATTGATCGTTTAATGACATGAACATCAAGTTAGCTGGCATTGTTCTTATTCATCCTCTCGACAACACTTATAATTTTTTAGTAGAAAAAATTTGTATACAATTTTCTCCCAAAATTTGTATACCGTTTTTTCTCAAAATAATTTTAATTTATATAATTTTGTACTATTTTTAAAAAATAGTTTAATTCTATTATAAAACATAATTTTTTGTTGTAAACAACAATTGTAATCTATTTTAATGTATTTTTTCCTATGGGTGCAACATTCATCTATTGGGTTCTCTTTCTTGGTAATTGGTGGCCTTACAAGGCTATTAATTTAATTCTCTCGCTTTAAGAGTTGAAGATATGATGAAAAAGAAAGGCTCCAGAAATGACTTTCATAAGCTATGATTTTCCTTGCCTAATGAAAAAAATAATCCTTATCACATCAATTTTATCAAAATTATTAGCATTAAGATGTACGATTCAAAAGGTGGTAGTGATCGAATGCACATGATGAAGGGTAAAGTTCGCATCATGAATTTAAGAGGAAGATGCAAAAAAAAATTGTAATTATTTTTTTTATGGGTTATTAAATGGGATTCCCTCCTAATGATTGGTCAGATTCTGTTGGGTTGTAACTCTATCTAGATCTAACTCCTAAGGGCATGTTTAAAAAAGTGGCTATCATGATTCTGCATGACAACCTAAATGCTCACATGAGCTTGGAGTCTAATCTCTTGATCATCCCGTTTAAGCATAAGATTCAATTCAAAAGTTGTATTGTGGGTAGATTATTATAAAGGAAATATGGAGCGATTTCCTAAAGGCCCATTTAAATGGGATGACTCAATCATCAAACATATTTTATCCTCCTTCTTTTATAGAGTTACCAAAAAAAATCTTTCGTTGTATCTCCTTTTTGGTTTACATCTTCTAGTGCAGTCAGTTTTTGGTGCCTCAAAGTCCTTTATGAAGGTGGTGGAAATTTGTTGGGTGGACAATGGGCGGACCAAGGAATTTTTTGGAACCCTTATTGTGCCTTCCCATTAAGAAAAATGTGGATCTTTGGAGGCTTTTCGAGGAAGTTGGCATTACACCCTTCTTCCTAGTCATGAAGGGCTTCAACAATGAACTTAACTAAAAATTCACCAATTTATGGAAGGAGGGCACAATGGTTATAGGAAATATTTCTTTGAGGTGACTTCCAAGCTAATTACAAAAGCAACAAGTCTAGAATGTAAGGGGATAAAAGTTGTGAAAGTAGGTAATGAGAACTGCCAAAGATTCATTGATAGTTTCCTTGATGAGGATGAGAAGTTGATGAGATTTCAAAATGGTTATGATAGGGAGATATTGTCAGCTCCTTTCACTCTGGTGAGTTTACACATTATAAAATATTTCACATTGGAAGGAAGATACACTACTATACATTGTTATCACTTTCCTTTCCTTAATCATGTGTATTATGTGTAATGAAAGAATAAATATCCCTTTCTTTATTTCATCATCTCTGCATCAATTCAGGGCTAAAGGATCCTCCACCCATTATACTAGGGTCTCATCTCAAGACTTTGTAGTCATGTGTTGGCTTTAACCCCTTAGTCGTGTCCAACCAATTTTGTCAAGCCTATTCAATTTAAGTCATTAAAGTTTAAACCCCTCTACATTCAACATAACCCTAAGTACTCTTAGTGAAAAATAAAATTTCTTTCTTGTTTAATGTTGTTTCCAAGATCCCTCACATAGCCAAAACAAGGCCTAAAGGATTGGAGAGGCCAAAAATAGGCCTCAAAACCCTAAAAATCTATTGTTTTAAGGTGCACTAGGACTCATACACTAGGTAGGGTGATTTGGTCTTGCTAGAGGAATCTATGAAAAATATGGAATCTTTGGGTGAATGTTTAGAATCTACAGAAAGCTCACAAAAGGGCTATATTGGGACTCATATGCCTAAAGGGACAAATTAGTCCTATTACTAGGGTTTGGCTGGTATTTTTGTAGCCTCTAGTCATCTTTTGTAGCTTCTATCTTTTTTGATTCCTCAAGTCTGAAAGTCTAAATTCTTTCCTGTAGGGGAGTTTTCATGAAAATGACAACTTCTTGAAAACTTTGACAACTTTGCAACTTTGTCTTCAAAGGATCTTCAAGCTTTAGGTTACCTAAATTTGCAAACACACATCAAGAGAGGAGAATGTTGTTTTATTACAAGAATGGGGATTTGCCTTGGTCAAACCCTCTTTTGGTAATTAAACCTTGAAATGAAAAGAAATAGCATGAAGGAATGATGAATGAACAAATGCAATGTTGCAACTCACCAAAGCCTTGAAATGAAGGCTACAAACTTGTGTGAAATGGATCCAATGGATGTGGATCTCAACTCTTGATCTTGATATGAGATAATGTCTTTGAATGCTTGCTTGAATCATGAAACCCTACATCACAAATGTTAGCTCACAAACACACATGATGCATGAATATTGAATGTAGCTCCAAATGCTTGATGATTTTCTCTTTAATGCTCTTAGATTGCTCACTTGAATGCTCAAAACATCACTTGAATTTTTCTAGGAGAAATTATGTGAAATAACCTTGTATTTATAATTTTTTATGCCAAATTTCCCAAAATTACAACACTACAAGCCAATATTAGATCTAGGATAATAAAATCCCATCAAAAATTTAATTTAAAATAGGTCCAAGTTAAAGCGGGACTCATACGCTAGGTTGGGTGTATGAGTGATTATGGCTTAAACCTATGACATAGATTTCAAGAAGTCTTGTGTTCAGTGTGCCATTTAAGATTAGGTCAAGAGACCTAAGTGGGACCCATACGCCCAAGGTTGCATATGAGTCCCAAATCCCTAGATATGGAACACAACCAAAAACATTTAATTATGATTTTCTATTTGTTATATGTTGGGATTATCCATAGAAAAATACATTTAATTAGGCTTGTGGATGCAAAATAAGACCAATTAAGGCACAAATGACCCCAATTTTAGTAGGGAGGGCCCAAACAAGTGTGAAAATGTAAAGGGATATATTTTTCTACATTACAAGTAAATCAACTCAAAACTAAAATGTAAAACCAAATCCGAGTAGACTAGACATAGAGCTAATAGAAACAATTTATTTCACACAAATCAAATGAGTGGAGGATGCTTAAAATTGATCTAAAGAATAGTCGCAAAGTGTCCTATTCTGGTGCAAAGCATCCTGGGATAAGTTTTCAAAATAATGATTGAACAAGGGTTTTGGGAGAAAGAATAAAAATACCAAATGCATTAATTCATGACATGTAAAGATTGGATTTGATAGATTAAGAATAATACTAATAGAAAAAAATTATTTCCTATAGATTAGATAAAGGGAAATTTTTGTGCACCTATTACAAAATGTTACTTCCAAAAGCTGTCTGAGGACTCATTCTAATTCTTTCAGTATTATTGAATTGGGGAGAACTTATTGTAATCATTCACATGTTCTTTAATTTTCAAAAAAAGTTTCTACTTTTATGTATTTAATTGACATTTCTTAAGGAACATCTATTAGAATCATTAATAAGAAAATTTGAAGGAGCTATCTTTTAAATATAACACAATATATTTTGAAAATTAGACAAGTATCTTAAGTATACGGAACAATAAAACCAATGCGTGAAACTTTTATATGTGTATAGTGCACTAAAGAAACTCTTGCATACATGTAAGTGCTAAAGAAGATCTTTGTGCAATTGAGATGGATAAATGAGGTGAATGCTTACTATAAGAAATTTGTAATATATTCCACTTCCTTGATTGATTAGGTCTTTAACATCCAATCATGTGTTGAGAAATCGTGTGTGACCATTTGACTATGTATTTTTTGAGATCCATTGTGTGTGAGAGTTTTTTGGGCCTTGGTATTGGTATATTCATGACCTTCTCTCTTTATAGCTTAGGGGATGCCTATAGTACTGTAGGCATCTATTATGCAAGGATAGTATTATGATTGTGTGGTGAGTAACATCCTACAATGATCTTTTCTTTAAGGTTTCTTGAAATCTAGAAGAATTCCTAGTGTGAAAATCATGTTATAAGTTGATATTGCAATCATGTCCCAAGCACCTAGCTTCTTTAGTCTTATTCATCTAAAAAATATGGTCAAGAATTCAAGTCCATATTTTAGGTATTAGGTTTCTATCACAATGTCACATTAGTCAAAATTCACATTAAATCAATTTAAGATATGCAATATTTATTTCTTACATACATTTTCATTCACATGCTCATTTTTCATTTTAGTTGACCAACTTTAGTTAATTAACCATACTCAACAATTATTTATTTAAGACTATGGAAAATATTTGGCCTATGTTTTTTTTATGATAGCAAAATACATGTGTTTTAATGGGTGCATGCTATAACACATTGTTATGCCTCATTCATTTTTAAAAAAGTGCATGTATGTTTAGACAAAAATAGATATTGAGGCCAACTTTTTTGGCCCTCAGCCTAGTTCACCCACTTGGTAGTTAGAGTTTGTGTAGGTGTAAGTATATTTCATGTATAGCCACTCAATCAATAGATCATCAACAAAGACACCATTTCAAGTGGTGCATGGGAGGTCATTTTTAGGTGTGGAATATGGTTAATGCATTTCAATTGAGACTTAAAACTTTATGCAAATGAATAAAGTAGGTTCATGGGTAAATCAATGAATAGTTGTAAATGAAGAACATAAAATAAACTTGTATGTATATATGAGCATGGGTAGTATAATACTCACTTGGAGGCTTACTTAATCATGACACATGAAAAAGGAGTAATTCCCTAAAGAATTTTTTGACAACCTAAATCCCTATAATATTTTTTTGTTTCATGTTGTGTACACTTCCTAAGAACATGTGTAAGATGAAAGTACAAAAGGATTTGCGTATCTCCTTAATATTAAGCATTTTTTACTTATATTTGTACAATGTTTTCAATGAATCATCCATGCAGTCAATTATCAATGTAGATTGGAAATTGCATACTATCTAGACTCCATAATGAATTGAATAGATTTTTGATACTTACATTATCAAGATGTGCAAATGAAATGAATATAAATATAAATAATATATATGTATGAATATATATTATTTCTATATTTAAATAAAATGTAGAATTACCCATAACTTTTTCCCTTTAAACCGTTATGTACTATAAAGAAAAGAAAATTTAAATAATGTTTCAGTTTTACGCATTGCCAATATTATCGACAGTACGAGTGAAATTATTTATAGAACACGCGAAGGGGAAAATGTCGCTCAGGCTGAATGAATTCCACCATAAAGAACGTCATGGCTTACGACAGAAAACAATAATTTTCATCTGACTTGAATTTATAGTATTATCCATGGAAAATGTGGAATTTTGTGTTTATTTGTCAAATAATAGTCAACATTGACAGATAAAATGATTTATAGAAATATCTGGTTCCAACATTAAATCTTCTTATTATTTCTAAAACAATAATTATTAATCGTTTAATGACATGAACATCAAGTTAAATAGAGCAGGCTTTGAGTATTGTAAGAGTGGCTCATATTTGGAAGTCATGAATCTCACTGGTGTTGTTCTCACACAGCCTCTCGGCAACACTTTTTATAAATTTTTAGCATAAAAAATTCGTATACAATTTTCTCCCAAAATTTGTGTATCATTTTCTTTTCCAAAATACTTTCAATTTATATAATTTTGTATTATTTTTTTAAAATAGTTTAATTCTATTATAAAACATAATTTTTTGTTGTAAACAACAATTGTAATATGTTTTAATCTTGTTTTGCCTATGGGTGCAACATTCATCTATCGGGTTCTCTTTCTTGGTAATTGGTGGCCTTCTAAAGCTATTAATTTAATTCTCTCACTTTAGGAGCTAAAGATATGATGAAAAAGAAATACTCCATAAATGATTTTCATAAGCTATGATTTTCCTTGACTAATGACAAAAATAATCCTTATCACATGAATTTTATCAAAATTATTAGCATTAAGGTGTACAATTCAAAAGTGGTAGTGATCGAGTGCGCGTGATGAAGGGTAAAGGTCACATCATGAATTTAAGAGGAAGATGCAATAATGTTTTTGTAATAAAAGATTTTTGGGCTATTAAATGGGAAGCCCTCCTAATGATTAGTGAGATTTTGTTGGTTTTTCAATCTATCTATCTAACTCCTGAGGGCATGTTTAAAAAAGTGGCTATCATGATTCTGCATGACAACCTAAATTCTCATGTGAGTTTGGAGTCTAATCTCTTGATCCTCCCATTTAAGCATAAGATTAAATTCAAATGTTGTACTGTGGGTAGACTATCATAAAGGAAATATGGAGTGATTTCATAAAGGACCATTTAAATGGGATGACTCAATCATCAAAAATATTCTATCCTTCTTTTTTTATAGAGTTACCAAAAAAAGCTTTAGTTGTATCTCCTTTTTGCTTTACATCTTCTGGTGCAATGAGTTTTTGGTGCCTCAAAGTCCTAAGTGTGTTGCCTAGATAATGGGTGGTCCAAGAAAGTTTTTGGAACCCTTATTGTGTCTTCCCCTTAAGAAAAATGTGGATTTGTGGAGGCTTTTCAAGGATGTTGGCATTACACCCTTCTTCCTGGTCATGAAGGGCTTCAACGATGAACTTACCTCAAAATTCATTAATTTATAGAAGGTGGGAACAATTGCTATTGGCAATAATTTCTTTGAGGTGACTCCAAAGCTAATTATAGAAGCGACAAGTCTAGAATGTAAGGGGATAAAAGTGGTGAAAGTAAGTAATGGGAACTACCAAAGATTCATTGATAGTTTCCTTGATAAGGATGAGAAGTTGATGAGATTTCAAAATGGTTATGATAGGGAGATACTGTCAGATCCTTTCACTCTAGTGAGTTTACACATTATGAAATATTTCACATTGGAAGGAAGATATACTACAATACATTATTATCACTTTATTTTCCTTAATCATATTAGGTGTAGTGAAAGAATCAATATCCCTTTCTTTATTTCATCCTCTATGCATCAATTTGGGGCTAAAGGATCCTCCCCCCATTGTACTAGGGTCTCATTTCAAGACTCTGTAGTCATGTGTTGGCTCTAACCCCTTAGTTGTGTCCAACCAATTTTGTTAAGCCTCTAGAATTTAAGTTGTTAAAGTTTAAACCCCTCTCAGTTCAATATAACCCTACTCTTAGTGAAAAAACAAATTTATCTCTTGTTTAATGTTGTTTCCAAGACCCCTTGCATAGCCAAAACAAGTCCTAGATGAGTGAAGAGGCCAAATAAAGGCCTAAAAACCCTAGAAATCTAATGTTTTAAGATGCACTGGGACTCATACGCTAGGTAGGGTGATTTAGTCCTACTACATGAATTTGGGAAAAATCTGGAATCTTCTAGTGAATGTTTAGGATCTAAGGAAAGCTAACAAAAGGGTTATATTGGGACTCATACGCCTAGAGGGGTGATTTAATCCCATTACTAGGGTTTGATTGATATTTTTATAGCCTCTAGTGATCTTTTGTAGCTTCCATCTTGTCTGATTCTTCAAGTCTGAAAGTTTGAATTCTGGCCTGTAGATGAGTTTCCATGAAGATGACAACTTCTTGACAATTTTGACAACTTTTGTAACTTTGTCTTCAAAGGATTTTCAAGCTTCAATTCACCTAAATCTACAAATACAAATCATCAATGTAGAAAAAAAAGAATAAATCTTGAATTGCTCCATTGAACAGATGCACACTCGTATACATCTAGTTGAAAGGAGGGGTAGTAACCCCTAACTTCTGTCGGAGATACTCAAATGTATCTTTATGAAGAGCCTTTGTGAAAATATCTGCAACTTGATCCTTTGTAGGCACACACTTCAGTTTCACCTCATTTTTTGAAACCTTTTCTCTTAGAAAGTGATACCAAATTAAGATATGCTTTTTTCTTGAATGCATAGCCAAATTCTTTGATATATTGATAGCACTTCTGTTATCACACAAGATAGAAATAGGTTCATTATATGATATTCTGATATGCTTCAATGTCTACTTCATCCACAAAACTTGTTTGTAGCAAGATGTTGTAGAAATATACTTTGCCTCTATAGTAGATTAAGATACTGAATCTTATTTTTTCTTAGCTAAGAAACCAATGTACTTTCAAGAAAGAAAGCATTTCCACTTGTAATTATTTTTTCATCTACATAGCCTACCCAATCTGCATTTGTATAAGAACTTAAAGAGAAATCAATATCCTTTGGATACCATAGACCATAGTTTGGAGTGCCTTGCAAATATCTAAAATATCCCTTTTGCTACTGCCACATGCGATTCTCTATGATCTTCTTGAAATCTAACCACAAGACAAATTGCATGCATGATATCTGATAGAGTAGCAGTTAGATATAGTAGTCCACCAATCATTTATTTTTACTTGCTCTAATTAGTGTTAGGAGATTCATCATTCTTGCTCAACTTACAACCAATAACCATAAGAGTACATACCAGTTTAGAGCCTTCCATTCCAAAATTCCTCAACATTTCCTTGACATATGTTGACTATGAAATGAACATTCCTTTTTCTATTAGGGTATGTGCAGGATCACGATGGGCCAAAAAGTGGCGATATGATAGGTATGTGTAGGGTATGTAGCTGACAACTTTTTAAACCCGAAATTGATGAAACAAAAAGGGTTTTTAAAGGAGATTCTCAGCTTTCCACCAATATAAATTATGTTTTACTTTGAATTTAATAAATAATTATTATTCATTTTCTATTTAAATTATGACTAAAGTCCTGATTGATAGGCTGATTGAAAAACATCGATAACTTTCAAACAATATCACATATTTTGAATCTGAAAGATGTGTCACATTCTATGCTTCGCATAGTATAGGATTAAAAAAAAAGAATTGAATTTTATGAATTTTTGACCAAGTTAAGGTGGTCATACATACACATTTTTATATTTTTAAAAAGTTGTAATAAAAAATTCATAATTAATTATTTACTTGGAAAAAAATTACAAAAAAATATGCATCACATCCGGACATGAGTCCTCTACTTATATGTAAAATATTATAAAAAATTATTATCATTTTATTGTGGTTAGGGTGGTCAGACAGACACCTACTTCTTATTTTTCCCGAAATTTAAGTACTACTGCATTGAAATCTCAAATTTTCACCAAATAGATTTAAAAAAAAAAACTAGTAATTTAGAAACTGCATTCAATTTGCTATAGATTCTATTCTTACATATTTTTAAAATAATATAGATAACTTATTCAAATTTTTACGTCAAGTTTCCTAACTCTGATATTTCTTAATTTTTTGCCACTTAAGAGCCTGTTTTTTCTATGATGATCCTACACATACCCATTAATAGCATCAAGTTTCCATAGTCCATAATAATAAAGTGCTAATATTTCTTTTTGCTTGCATATCTTCCTAATGATGGATCATGGAGTGTGATATGAAATGTTGATACAAAAATTCACACAATTTCTATCCAAAAATATTGCTCCCTTTTCTATCTGACTCATTTGTAGCCCAAGGAAGAAATTCATCTCCCCAAACATTGACATCTCAAATTCATTTTGCATGTCTTTTTCAAACTTCTTTCACATTACCTCATTTCCTCCAAAGATCATATCACCAACATACACAACCACAATTAATATTTGATCCTCCTCAACTTTAAAGTAAAGATTGCTATTTGTGGTACCTTTATTAAATCCCTAGTGCAACAAATACCTATCCAATATTGCATACCAAGCTCTGGGATCTTGCTTGAGTCCATACAATTACTTCTTCAATCTGCAAACCATATTAGGATCATCTAATAATTGAAATTATTTCAGTTGGGTATGTGCAAGATCATCATGGAAAAAACAAGCCCTTAAGTGGCAAAAAAATTAGAAAAATCAGAGTTAGGCAACTTGACGTAAAAATTTGAATAAGTTAAATATATTATTTCATAAATATGTAAGAATAGAATTTGTAAAAAATTGAATGTAGTTTCTAAACTACTAGGTTTATTTAAAAATAATAAAAATCTATTTGCTGAAAATTTGAAATTTTAATGTAGTAGTACTTAAATTTCAGGGAAAAATAAGAAGTAGGTGTATGTCTGACCACCCTAACCACAATAAAATGATAATATTTTTTTATAATATTTTATATAAAAGTAGAGGACTCATGTCTAGATGTGATGCATATTTTTTTGTAATTTTTTTCCAAGTAAATAATTAATTATGAATTTTCTATTACAACTTTTAAAAAATATAAAACGTATGTCGACCACCTTAACTTGGTCAAAACTTCATGAAATTCATTTTATTTTTTTAATCCTATAGTATGTGAAGCATAGAATGTGACACATGTTTTGGATTCAAAAAATGTGATACTGTTTGAAAGCTATAGATGTTTTTCAATCAATCTATCAATTAGGACTTTAGTTCTAATTCAAATAGAAAATGAGTAATAATTATTTATTAAATTCAAACTAAAGTATAATTTATATTGGTGGAAAGCTTGAAATATTTAAAAACCCTTTACATTTCATCAATTTTGGGTAAAAAAAAATTTATCAGCCACATACCCTACACATACCCATCATATCGCCACTTTTTGGCCCATCATGATCCTGCACATACCCAGTTGTTCAATGTATAACTCTTCTTCCAACTCACCATTCAAGAATACAGACTTCACATCCATCTAGTAAAATTTGAAGTCCTTATGTTTTGCAAAGGGAAAAAACATCCTAATGGTCTCCATTCTTGCCACCAAAGAAAATGTATCCTCAAAATCAATTCTTTATACTTGTGAGTAGCCCTTACACACAAGTTTAGCCTTATTTCTGACAACTCCATTTTCATTCATCTTGTTCTGAACTACTCATTTAGTTCCTATTACATTCTCGTTTGTTGGTCTTGGGACTAATTCCCAAGATTGACTCTTCTCAATCTGCATCAATTCTTCTTCCATAGCTTTGGTCTAATTCTCATCCTTACATTCCTCAATCACTACCTTAAATTCTACTTTGTAAAGTAGACAAATTTACCCATTCTTTTTTCATAACAGTTTTTCTTCTTGTCAACACACTTTTGCTCTTATCACAAATGATCTGATCTTTAGAATGGTTCTTTTGTACATGCTTAGGAGTCTTAGGAATCCTTTCTAGAGCATCTTCCCCTTCAAATTATATCTCCTTTTTCTTCTTCTCTGCAAGAGGACTCATCGAATTCATATCCTTCTATCAATACTAAGATTTTATGTGGTTCTTCATCTACTTTAATAGTTGCACTTTCAAGTATCTTCTTCAACCTCTTGTTGTAGCACTAGTAATCCTTTCTTCTTATACAATATCAAAGGAAAATTCCTTCATCTAAACTTGCATCAAACTTCCCCAAGTTTTCTTCATCTCTCTTGATATAACATTTGCTTCCAAACATTGAAATATTTGACAATAGGAGGGAGTTCTTCCATACCATAGTTCTTAGGGAGTCTTTGAATTTTTTACTCTTACTTTTACTTTGTTGAGTATGTATACTGTAGTATGAATAGGTTCTCTCCAATAGACATCTAGTATATTTTCTTCCTTCATCATTGTTCTTGTTGCTTCCTGAATTGTCCTATTCTTTCTTGTCACCACTCCATTTTGTTGAGGAGTTCTAGGAGTTGACAAATGCCTTTTTATTCCATGATCTTCACAAAAAATGTTAAACTCATTGGAGGTGGATTCTCCACCTCTATCAAACCTTAAGCACTTGATTTTCATATCCATTTCATTCTCAACCATAGCCTTAAATGCCCTAAACTTGTCTAGATCTTATTTTTCTTTGAGAAAAGTTACCCAAGTCATTCTAGAGTAATAATCAATTAACAACATGAAATACCTATCACCTTGAAAGCTTCTTATTCTTGTAGGTCCACATAGTTATGCATGCACCAACTCTAAAGGTCCCATGGTAGAATATTCTTTGATATTGAACCTCTTTCTTGTTTTCTTCCCAACCTGACATTCCTTCAAAACTACATTGATAGGATTTGTAATTCTTGGCAGATCCATCATAGCTTGAGTAGAGTTGATCTGCACTAGGTTATCAAAATTGATGTGACACATTCTTCTATTCCATAGCCAATTTTCATTGATTTGATTCATAAAAGAATTACCATTAGCACCTTTGAGCTGATAAACATTCACATCTATCCTTCTTCCTATAGAAACCAGAGTTTTAGATCTTCCTTTTGATTTCACAACCACCATCCTAAAATTCAATATTATATAATTTTCTACACATTATTCCTACACTCAAAAGATTATTCCGGAGTCCCTTGACATAAAGAACATCATTGGTATCATTTTTTCCATCAAAATGAATTGAACCTTTTCCACATATCAGCAAATGCATCATCACCAAACTTAACAATACCACCTTCAAAATCCTCAAGTTTAGCAAACTTACTCTTATCACCTACTATACAATTTAAGCATCTTTTGTCAATTATTGAGTGATTTTTCTCCTCTCTAGCATGAAAAGCAGTCACTATAGTCCCTTTGATGTTTGACATATTTATGAAGCAATTTACTTTGTACATCTTTCAAAGTTAGTATAATTATTTCCAAAATTCAGAGCCATGAACAAGCATTCATTATTTTCATCATTCAGATAGTCAAATTCATCATCAGATATGTTAGCATCTACTTTAACATAATAAATTATCTTGGAAGATTTACCTTTGTTATCCTTATATTTATCACTTGAAACTTTGGCTAGACATATTGAAGCATAATGACCTATCTTTCCAAAATTAAAATATTTGAAATGTAACTTACCTTTGTATTTTCCAGTGCCCTTTTTCAATATTCTTACAAAATTTGCTTCTATTTCATCAAGATCATCCAGATCTAATCCATCATCCTTATCTGTTTTGCTAGCTTTAAAAGAAAACTCTTTTCTTGAATCATTTTGACCAAACTCACTCAATTCAAAAGAAGTTAAAGCACCAAAAAACTAATCTCTAGAATAATTATCTAAATCTTGAGCTTCCTCAATAGCTTAAACTTTAGAACTATAAGATTTAGGAAAACTTATTAATACCTTCTTTACCACTTCATCTTCTTTCAATTTTCCACCAAGGCCATTGATGGAATTGACAATTTCATCCACTCTATGCATGTATCTTACGATATCTTCATCTTTTGACAGCCTTAGGGTTTCAAACTTAGTCTTCAAATTTTGCATCTTTGCTTGCTTGACCTTATCATCTCCTTCATAGATACTTTCCAAATTCTTCAATTTTCTTGAGCAGATTTGTAGCCCATGACCTTCACAATTAATGAATCAAAAAGACCACTCAAAACAAAATTCCTTGCTTTTCCATTGTTCTCATATGTCTTGATCTCATCATCATTTGTTAGACCATTAGTGGGCATGGTATATCCATCTTCAATAATTCCAAATTCCAAACCCTAGGGAAACAAAGAAACCTTCCATCCTAGTTTTCTAAAATGTGTAATTCGTCCCATAAAAAAAGAGTCTCGTTGTTCCATCTGGATCTACCTCAATTAGTTAAGCTTCTTCCAAGGAGCCAAGATCTAATACCAATTGTTAGATACACATTACAACTGAGAGGGGGATAAATTAGTTGTACATAAAACATCAAAACCCTCTGTAACATTCAAATCTTTATTAGCCCTTCAACCCTTAATTATATTTCACATGAAATTAAATAAGTGAAACAACAACACATCAAAACACCATGCACAATAGAACAACAAATTTAAATGGAAAACCCGAGAAGGGTAAAAATATAGTGAGGATTAGCTCACAATATAGTAATAGCAACATCGAATATGATAGTCTTATTATTAGAGGGGTAACTACTAATGGCTCATTGTTGAATCAAAAAGAAGAAAGAGAGGAATCATTACAAAGAGAAATCCATATTACAGGAATAGGAATATCCACCACAACAACTCTAAACTATCTGCAACCTCCAACTCACTGCCTTCGGTAAATTCAGGTACACTACAAATGTAGACCCTTCTACTTGCCACTTCAGAGTCATAGGAATTAAGCTCCCACTCAGATTACCACATAATCAAAATCACATCTTTTGCATACCTTCTATAGAACCACACTCATATCTGTTATGCCCTACATAACCACCCCATTTTATTTTGGAACAAAATGGGTCCCCCTTTTCTCTTGCTTTTGTTACCTTTGGTTATTTGCTTTACTCTTCGGAGTTCTTCTGTTTTCTTCCTATGTTTTCCTTCCGGTTTTGTCAAATTTTGGTTCTGTCTCAACTTGAGTTGGTTTTCTTCTTGCTGGAAATTGAATGAAATAATCACAAGAAATAGTGGATTTTATTATAATATGGTTTTATTTGCTTATGAGAACTAATGCATACCTTGTTTTGCAGGATTAAATCACACACATGATGATTCTTTGTCAGGGGGAGCTTAGTTGGAAGGAATTCCCCAATCTAGTTGGGCACAAAATTCCTCTAAGAAGAAAGTCGGCAAGACCTTGCAGATGTCTTGCCGACTACCAGTGCGTTTTGTCCATTGGAAGCTCACTGGTCGTCCAAACGTTCCTATTTCCATAGGTTTCTTTGTGTCTTGTTGATCGGAGGAGCCCTCGCCAAAAGGATTTCGCATTCAGCATAAGGTCTTAGCGAAGGAGGAAAGTCTCGCCAACATGAGGTAATATCGACAAGAGTTCTTGCCAATCCATCAAAGTCTCAGCAAAAGGAGGATGCTGTTAGGGGATCTCATCATGAAGGATTTACTCTCAGCAAGAAGTATCACCGATGAGGTGAGGTCTCACCGAGGCTGAGCGGTATCAGGGTAAGGTTCCCATTTCATCATGATGTCCTGCCAATAAAGCGAAGTCTGGGTGACAGAGGACTAGTCTTGGAAACAGAAGAATAGAGTCGGCAAGAGGTCTCACCGAAATGTTGGAATCTTGTCAAAAATGGTTTGTCTTCAAGGAGAAAGATATGCTATGCGGAAAGTCCTACCGATAGAAGAAGGTCACACCAAAAGTTTGAGCTGAGTGATAATTTTTCCTTTGGCAGGAGGCCTGGCCAATTAGCATGGGTCTCGCCGAAGGGTCGCCCTTCGGTGTAACAAAGCAGGCTCGGCGAGAGTGTTTAGCGTTCACCAAAAGGTCCCATTGATCAAAAGAAGTCTCAATTAAATGGAGCGGCATTGCGCGGGGGATTTTGTATTCACCGTGAGGTCTAGCCGATATGCTAGGGTCTCCCTAAGGTGCTCTCAGCTCGGTGAAAGGAAGCTTCGGTCGGTGTAAAGTCTCACCGACCAAAGGAAGTCCAGGCGAAGAAGCGAGGGTCTCAGCAACTAAGTGGTGTTTGACCAATAGGTTGTCCCTTCGGGGAGAAAGATATATGGGTGCCATGATGTCTGGCCGAAGGGATAAAGTCTTGCTGACTGGGCATATGTCTTGGTGAAAGATGAAGGCTCACCGAGAGGTCTCGCTAACAAAACAGAGGTCACATCAACAGCAATGGATTTTCCGAAATGAAAGAGGCTCGGGCCTAGCTCGGGATGATCGACATGAACTTGCTAAAACATCTCCCCGACCGATGTTGGTCTTGCCAACTAGCGGTAGCCTTGCCAACGTGTTTTCTCCCTTCGATGTAGTGGAATGCACTTGATGAAAGGTCCTGCCGATACAGTGAGGTCTCGGCAAAAGGGGAGTGAGTTCGAGGTAAGGTCTCCCTAAAATGAAGAAGTCTCCTCGACATAAAAATGAGCTCGCCAAAGGATTCTGAGCCTTGTCGTGACATCCCACCGATTTGAAGAAGTCTTCCCAAAAAAAAAAGCCTCAGCTTGAAGAATAGGAATGAGCTCGGGGAGAAAAGAAGACATCGCCATGAAGTCTTACCGACCTGGTAGGGTCTTGCCGATACAGAATGTGCTCACCGAGAGAGAGGAGGGGCTTCGCTATAAGGTCATGCCGACTAGCGATTGTCTTACCGATAGTCTTTGTGGTATCGATATGACTTCTGTAGCTCGCCGAAAGGTCTCACCGACTGTCTCATGTTACGCCGATAGTTTCTAGAAGAGATATAATCGCATCAGGGAGACACGATTAGTGTCTCACGGACATGTGATTTAAGATGGATCACTTTTGACCACCTGGGAATCTGGTGTAGCTTTCGTTCCACCAATCAGGAGGAGCTCAGGGGGTGGACCGGTGGGCCAGTGACTGATTGACTGCCACCTTGAAGAAGATCAATAGGATGCAAATGACATGGACTCCTTGTGAGATCCAAAGGCGATGGATCGACTTGGGTGATGATGTTCATATCTAAAGGGAGGCCCGCTGATGCTTCCAGAAGGTGGTCAATGAAAGAAAGGTTTAGAGTGAGAAGGAGGCCAAAGGAAAGAAGCAACCACGAGTCACAGGAACAGCTGGAGTCTACTGGCAGAAAAGGGGCGGATTAGTATTAATGGAAAAATGCTTTAGAGCATTCAAGGTATCCCTTCGAAGGAGTTGAAAGATAGACACGGATACCAGGAGTAAATGTTGCGGCTACAAAAGATTTGAAGGCTTCTCTTGAGGTCAAGTTGTCACCGACATGGATAATAGAACTTCATATTGAATGCAACATTGACTCTCTTCAGAAAGATCTGAGAGCCGACCTTTCAGGAGGGAGATATTTTGTAAACCCTAGAGATAGGAGCCAGCACATTCTTTCAAGTACACTCTGTATATATGGCATTCTTTCCTCTTTGTAAAGGTTAGAAGTTGTAGGGTTAGAAAGAATAGAGACAGTTAGTAGAAGTGGTAGAGTTAGAAAGTTAGTTGGAGATTGTAGGAATAGGAATTTTAGAGAAGATAGAGGAGACAGAGTTGCATCCTGATTCTTTGTGATGGGAGCTTCTTTTGTCTTCTTAGTTAGGAGTTAGATTCAGTAGAATGCAGTAATGTATCTTTTCAGTTTTCTTAGTATAGATGGAAACAATTTAGATTCATGGATTTTCTGTACACTGGTGATTGTACCAGATTTGTAAATGCTTCTTATCTGTTTCACGAACGGTAGAAGCAACCAGATTAAAATCTACTTTAGATTATGTTTCAAAATGTTGTTTATCTTGGTTTACTCATTTGATTTGAGAAGCTTTTAAGGAATGAAGTTTGATTTTGTGCTTTGTTTAAATGGTAACTTGCAATCTGTTATTGAAATTAGCATTGTGAATGAATGAAGCTGTGTGTTAGTCACAAGTTAATTTTGATCTGCAGTTTAGTTAGGAATTCCTTGAAAGGTAACAATTCCGGTTAAGTTGGATGAATTAACATTATTTTTTGTTCCAAAGCTTTGATCTATCTTTTTATGTTTCTTTAAAACCCTGGTTAGAGTAGGTTTAAAGTTTATGTTTAATCTTAGAATAATCCAGAAGCTCAACACCAGCAAGCCCCTTGAACATTACTATTACATTAACCACTGAGCAACATCAGCATAGTTGAGAACCAACTACAAAGACCTTGGGAGCTAAGACATCCATGTGTTGTCTTTCTCTTTCAAGAGAAATAGAGTAGCAATATTCTATTTACACATTGCTGTGACATCAGACATGTCAATAGAACTTGCGCTAGAAGGAGGGCCGACTTGAGCAATTTTGGATCGTTGTGAGTTGGAGTGGGTTAGATATTAGAAAACCCAACTCTAATGGGTAGCCCTTTGTATACACCAGGACTTGTCCATGAAATCCCTGGTCAGCTATATGATAGGCTTCTTTTATTTTTCCCTAACACTGGGAAAAATGCTTCTGAGCATGTCGAAACTTGCAGGCGTATATTCATTTTTCTCCATATTCATCATCAGGATGTCGTCTGCCAGCTAATTTTCAAAACACTTCAAGGTAAAACAAGGCAATGGTATGATAATCTGCCACTAGAATCTATTTATTGATGGAAAAAATTAGAAATCTTATTCTTAGATTAGTTTGATCCTCATACACTGCACCCATCACATGAATTTGTAGCTACGAAAAGGATACCATTAGAACTCATTTATCAATTGAACCACGGATTTTTGTTTATGTATCAAAGGGTTCAATCTTTAGATTTGGTTGTTGATGATCATGTACTAATAGAACATTACTATTGTGGTTTAAACCTTTCATTTGCAACCAAAGTCAGATGTTGTGGTGAAGCTACATCCTTGCATGATGCATTGAACAAAGCTCTCTTATTGGCACAATTTGGAGGTGACACTAGAAATTCAGATAACCAAAATTAGGATTATAATCCTCTTGTGCTTACAAACTACTATCATCTGCAACCTTATGCTACTTCACCCACCATCCCTACCTATTTGCAATCATTCTCGATAGGCAGCTATAACCTTCCTAAGGTTCCAAGCACCACATTTTCCAACAACCCACATCAGGTCAATCACACACAAGACCACTAGGATAACTCATTCCTGCATAATCCAATCATAGAGTTAAGTACCCCACTTGACAATGAAGGTATAACCATATCATCTCTTTTCAGTCATGTTCCAAAGTGTAGTCCATTACATCACAATGAAGTTGTATGTGAAACATTTGATGAGAAAGTATATAATTTTGATGACTTGTTTGGTAAAAGGTATGAAATGGATGTAAATTTAGAGCATAATGCAAATCTTAAGATGGAATCTAGCTTTCTTGAAAATGCTAGTACTAACGATGGCTTTGAAGGAGATGAGGCATTAATATGGGATTGTTGTTA
This sequence comes from Sequoia sempervirens, assembly GCA_007258455.2. Taxonomy (NCBI): domain Eukaryota; kingdom Viridiplantae; phylum Streptophyta; class Pinopsida; order Cupressales; family Cupressaceae; genus Sequoia; species Sequoia sempervirens. The sequence continues at coordinate 163,069,646 of VDFB02105785.1, read as the reverse complement.
TGAGAAATCAACAATACCTTCCAATGATTTGAACAACTCTTCTGATCAAGATGAGAATCAGGGTGATGAGGAATGGATAAAGGAACATGGTTCATGTTGGATTGATATCCCTTGGATGCAAAGTCAAATAAGGGAGAAATTAGAAGAGCTAGGAGATTTGAAACTATCAGAACTTGTTGGGCTAAGTGGATGTAGGATACATCGAACTAATCAACACTCTCAGATGGATTTTCATGTCTTCCTAGAAAGGATAGAGTTGTATTTCAAGCAACTGATCACTATTGAAGGAATACTTATGGAGGATCCTTGGAGTACATATCCCCTTAATGAGGAGGATGAAACAACTAGCACATATGAAAATGGTGATCGGTCCATCCAAAATGATGAGAGTAACTGTGTGAAGAGGTTTAATTCTTGCCTATCTTTTGATGACCTGGATCCTTGCATTGAGATGGATTCAACAATTGATGAAACTCCTCTACCTAGTGAGGGATTGATAGAAGTGGAGAATAGATTCATCGATGCATTCATAGATTCTTTCATGATGGTGAATGAGGAAGAAACACACTTTGATGGGTTTCCACAAGAGGATAACTTTTCTAATTTAAGTAGTGAACAGATTGAAACAAATAACACACTTCAAGATGAGATTGCTAATGAATCTTGTGGTCAAAGAAAAGGACTTAAATGCACAAATGAAATCTTAAGAGAAGAATTTTGAGTAGATGTGCAGATCAGTCCAGTGTTCCCTAAAGAAATTCATGACATGGTACATTTGGATGAAGCGGAGGAATGCCAAGGGAGCGACCAAGAGGCTATCTCAAAAGTTGAATCTCTTCAATATGATGAAGAGAATGAGACCAGGGAGTATTTTCTTGAATTTGATTCTGTTTACTCAAATGTGTTGGTTAAAGAAAGTCTTTGCTTAGCATCCACTAATCAATTTGATCTTAATGCTGATAAATTTGATGCTGAATGGCATATTCTTGTTGATGATGTGCAGGAATGTGGATTGAGAAAGTGTTTTCCTAGCTCTGACTCCATGCATTCAAATGAGTTCAAAGAAAATCCTTGTTCACCATGTGCCAGTATCCCTGACATCAATGGTGATAAGTTGGATGCAGATTCTCAAATCTTTGAGGGTGGCATGTTCCAAGAGAGTGTTGAAAGTAAGACTTCATCTCAAGAAATCCAGAAATTTTTTGACTCTATACCCGAGATGAATGTAGAGATGTTGGTTAGTGAATATCCCAACTGCAAGACAAACCTTGTTTTAGTGGTGTTCCATGAGATGAGACCTCGAGAGAATGATTTCATACAACACAATTCTGCATCAATAACTGGGAATCTTTTGAATCAGGTGGTGTCCTTTCATTATCCTCTGTGTTTTAATAATTTTCAGTTTGATTATGGCATTGGGGATAGTAAAACGTGTTTGTGGGTAAATCATGACAAAATTGAGAACCCACAACTGATAATATTTCAAGCTTTATGCCCTCAAAATGAACTTATTTCTTATAAACTTCATATTTTTGAGTATAAAGATAAATTTGCTAGGTTTAGAATAGTGCCTAGCAAGTTAAGATTGTTGCACATAATGAAAAATCAGTCAAGCCAATGTAAATTTTTTATAGTTTTGTGTTTGTAAAGCTTAGCTTGGGAGTTAGTTTAGGATTAGGATTGTATAGTACTGGTTTTTGGTTTGGTTAGTTTTCTTTTTGTTCTATTGTTTTCTTTTTCCCATGTCCTCTTGTTTTTTGTTTGTAAGTAATTTGTTTGTTTCCTGTTTGTAAATAATTTGCTTTTTCTATTTGTAAATAGCTCTAATGTTATTTATTTGTTCTTTCCTTCTATCCTTTTTTTTTCCTTTGTTGTTTGGTTTTTGTCTTTTTTTTGTTCTTTGGGGTTTCCCTATTCTTTCCATCTTGAAATGGTGGGCTATTATCTAAAGCATACTTTTTTTATTAGGAGAGAAGTGGTTTAGATATTTCCAGGTTTGCTGATTGGGTGATTTTGTCCTAAACTTTTGCTTTATGCCCATTCTCAACATGATTTGTGGAAAGTCTTGAACACAAGGTACAAAGTAAATGACCTTCATTAGATCCTCTGAATCTATCACAAATTATCTATTGGTGTAATTAATTAATTTATTATTACACTAACATAAGTTAACTTAGGTCATAAATCATTTAGTCCTAGGTTGCATCATTTAATAAATGGGATAATATTCCCTTCCTAGTTTGTGGGATAAGATTCCTTCTAGAACTTATCTCATCATTTAATGATCATCTAGATAGGGTTCACATGTTGTCACATGCTATTAGATTATAACACTTGGCAACATCTCATGCTTATTAGGGTTTACCTCTTGCCTATTTAATCAGGCATCTTATTCATTTGTAACATATCATATCAATATCATATCAATCATATTATCAATATAGAATCTTTAATCAACATTCCATTGTTGCAACACTTCTCTTTGTGGTTGATTATCTTTCATGGCTAAAGTCCTTCATTGAAGATTCTAGAGCTTCAAGGGCTTTGCATCATCCATTCATCTCAACATGGTATCAGGGCTAGTCCATTGAAACATCAACCCTTGATCTAGGAAGTTGGAGTGCAAGATTCTTACAGGCTTGGAGTTTTATGTTGCAGGTTAGTTGGCTCTACCCGGGAGCCAAGCTGATTTCTGGTGCAGATTAGGACCTCTCTGACCTCTCCATTGCGACCAAAAGGCCTCAAAACCCATAGATCACCTGTTCATTTGCCAAAATCAGAGTAGATTCAACTGGGAGCCAGTTGAGGTATTATCTAGGGTTTGCAATTTTTTGTACTATCTGTACAGTTTTGCAGAAAAAAATCTTCCGTTTCAGTCCTCCATCAAGGAATTTTTTTTTTAGAAAAATCAAAAAAATTATTGGCTATTTTTCTGGGCACTTTTTATATAGTATTGGCAAAAATTAATTTCTACAGAGTTCAACATGAAAATATATTATAAGGTCGGCAGAAAAATTAAATCGGTGGCAATAGTTGAGGTTTTCATCGGCGTTCATATTTAATTTTTGAAGGGTTTAATATTTTTTATCAAAATTTTGTTTTTTTTTGAATTGCAATTTAAATTGCAATATTAAAAACATTTGGTGGTTGGCAATCACCGATAGTATGCAAACTTGTCGACCCGAGCCCACCCTGCGTCACGCTTCGGTCGACCACCAATCACACCGCCGACCATTCATTTCCCAACTCCCATCTGTCAAGATCATCGACCACTGGCTTTCGGTCACCGACACTCTCCACTCTCCGTTCCGGTGACCATCTTGTTGCCTACCGAAGGTTATAGCCCTCGCCCCAGTCCTATCCGTGACCGAGGGCCCCTCTATCTCGAGCGGTGGCTCCTTCACCAGCTGTGCCACCAATCCCGCCACCTGTCTGCCACCCCGCCACTACTCATCCAGCGGTGGGTTTTTTTTAAACTACCAGCTTGCCCGCAGTCATATGAGCGACTCGGGGCCAGAATTTTTTGCCCTAAGGTGCTACATTCTTGCACCTGGTTAGCTAGTCCACATCCAATTAGGCAAAATTCTTCTGGAGGTTGTATCTTCCACATATGATATCAAAAATTTGCAAACGATATACCGTTGGAAAGCTATTGAAGTCTACTTTTCAATGGTGCACTCTACTTTTCAAGATTCTACTATCATCAAATATTCAATTCAACTGAAGTCAACCCTCCATTCTGGACTCAGAAGCGCATATCTTCGTATCAGATTTACAGATTTCAGAGATTCCAGTGGCATTCGAGAGATATTTCAGTGCATTTTTTCATCAGTCTAGTCATCTTCTTTAGTTTCAGCTCCAGGTATCCTTTTTTTTTTGGTTTTTTGATTCTTGAGACATCCTGAAGACTGAAGTAGAATTTCTTGATCTCAGAGGCATATTCTCAGTTGCATATCTATTTGGAAGTCTTCTATTTATTGATGAAGGTTAGTGTCTTTGTATTTTGTGGAGAAATTTCTTTATGGGGCTTGCATATTACTCTCCTTATTTGGTTATGTTGCACAAGGGTAACTATTAGCAATGGTGAGATGGGATCTGCCACCATCTTCAGTCACTTCATCTATTGCCTCATCTATATGGCATAGTTCCCTGTCCAAGTGAAGGTGTTCTGAAATTTGCTTGGAGTTGCAGTAGGTACACTGTATTCAAGGAGATCATTGCTATGCAAGTTGATTCTGATGTTTTGAATGCTATTGATCATTGTGATTGTCCTCACATTATTTGGATTAAGCTTTGGGAGCTATATGGATATTCAGATACTCCACCATTCCCCGAGGATCATGGTTCAGAATGTCATTTTTCAAATCAAGTACCCCATCATGATATTGTTGTGTAGGAAGTTGATTGCCTTGATCTTTCCAAAGAGGTTGACCAAGTTCCTTTCGGTGCTTCTTCTTCATCATAGACAATTGGTATCCATTCACATTCAATGATTCCTTGTCCAAAACCATTGATTCAGGCTTCCACTATCATCATCCATCAGGACACATTCAGTTTTCTAGACTTGACATCACGTGATGGCTTCATTTCAAGTATCACTGATTTGGCTACTTCTACAAGTTTGGAGGTCATTCTTGAGGGGGTATCACTCCTCTATTCAGATTTGGCTTTGGAGAGTTGTTTTGAGTCTCCTCATTCCTTTGTCTCGACCTTGCTTGGGAATCTAGAGACTATCTTGGAGGCACTTGGTTTCTCTTCAGAGATTTCATATTCGAGACTTCTTCCCTGTCACTCCATTAAAGATTTGTAGTTTCCTCAACATCTACCATTGGATTTGCTTCAAACTTCTTTAAGTGGTTTTGAGGACACTTCATTCAGGGGGGCTATCAAGTCTCCATCACATCTATCATATTCATCCTATCTTCGTCTTTGGATATTGTTTAGCATCAGTTTCTGCATCATCCTGGTTTGTCACCCTATTCATTGTTTGGGACTATGGCATCTTCATCTTTAGGCATGAAGACAATTGAGAAGAGTTCAGAGACATCATCAACATCCATCTTCATCCTTCCTTCCTTCAATTCCTATCCGAAATGGGAAGTATCTTTGCACTTGCATTTGGTTTTGTTTCTTCTAAAAGGGAGACAAGTTGTTTGTCAACATTGGATCTTGTTTTGTCTTCAGACACTTACCTTTCTTGAAGGTGATCTCATCTTCTGGGGGGGCTATTTAGTCTCTCTATTGTATCCATGTGACGAATGGTGTACTTGGGGGGTATTTGGGAGTCCTCCATCCTTCCCATTCTCCCATTCTTTCTTTTTATCTCCTTTTTGGAGAGGGGTTTTGTTCCTACTGGGTTTTCCCCTTTTCTCCAGTTGTGGGAGATTTTCTGCATCTATCATGTACATGGGTACCTAACATGGCCTCGTAGTTGGGACCCATTATCATCTCTGCATAATCATTGCATTTTCCTCCCTAAGTTGCACTTATGGGGGGTGTTGGTGTAATTAATTAATTTATTATTACACTAACATAAGTTAACTTAGGTCATAAATCATTTAGTCCTAGGTTGCATCATTTAATAAATGGGATAATATTCCCTTCCTAGTTTGTGGGATAAGATTCCTTCTAGAACTTATCTCATCATTTAATGATCATCTAGATAGGGTTCACATGTTGTCACATGCTGTTAGATTATAACACTTGGCAACATCTCATGCATATTAGGGTTTACCTCTTGCCTATTTAATCAAGCATCTTGTTCATTTGTAACATATCATATCAATATCATATCAATCATATTATCAATATAGAATCTTTAATCAACATTCCATTGTTGCAACACTTCTCTTTGTGGTTGATTATCTTTCATGGCTAAAGTCCTTCATTGAAGATTCTAGAGCTTCAAGGGCTGTGCATCATCCATTCATCTCAACATTATCAAGATCATCTCCTCTTGTAATGATGTATTTTTCCTAGGGTGATAGTGTTGTAAGATTTGAGTGAAAAATCTGATCTCCCAAGTGTTGTTATGAGGTCCATGGTAGTTTTCAACCTAGAACAAATATTAAACATCTGGCCTATTGAGAAAAAAATAAATGAAATATTTGAAACTCCAAGAAAAAGGAAAATAATGATCTAAAAGAAAAGAGGAATCAATATGAATGGGTGATTCCAGTATCTCTACCAAGGCTATAGACACCTGGCTGATAGTAGAGCAATGCTGTGAAGAAACTAGAGGTATCTCTGTCGGGGCTATGGATGCCTAATTGGCAGCAGAGCAATGCCCAAGATATCATTACATGACAACTAAAGGGAATCAACTCATGTAGCTCAAATCTTGCACATTTTTGTCTAAAAGATGAAGAAAACTTTATAAAAGAGCGATGTAAAATCAAGCACACACACAGATTCAGGGGTAGCCAATGTTGGCTTACATTTTAAGATTCTAGCTCAACCTTGCTTGTTAAAACTGACCCAACTGGAGTTGTGATGTTCATGAACCAAGAGTTCTAGGTAGCTGAATCCTTCAGTTTCATGAAAATGGTTAAACCATTTCCTAGCCAAGTCACCATTTGTTATGCCCTGCATAACCACCCCATTTTATTCTAGAACAAAATGGGTCCCCCTTTTCTGTTGCTTTTGTTACCTTTGGTTATTTTCTTTACTCTTCAAAGTTCTTTTCTTTTCTTCCTAATTTTTCCTTCTAGTTTTGCCCAATTTTGGTTTTATCTCAGCTTGAGTTGGTTTTCTTCTTGGTGGAAATTGAATGAAATAATCACAAGCAATACTGGATTTTATTATAATATGGTTTTATTTTCTTATGAGGACTAATGCAGACCTTTTTTCGCAAGATTAAATCACACACATGATGATTCTTTGTCAGGGGGAGCTTAGTTGGAAGGCATTCCCCAATCTAGTTGGGCACAAAATTTCTCTAAGAAGAAAGTCAGCAAGACCTTGTAGATGTCTTGCTGACTACTAGTGCATTTTTTCCATTGGAGGCTCACTAGTCATCCAAACATTCCTATCGTCATAGGTTTCTTTGTGTCTAGCCGACTAGAGGAGCCCTCGCCAAAGGATTCCACGTTCGACATAAGGTCTCAGCGAAGGAGGAAAGTCTCGCTGACATGAGTTAATATCGGCAAGAGTTCTTGCCAATCCATCAGAGTCTCGGCAAAAGGAGGATGCTGTCAGGGGATCTCGCTGGGAAGGATTTACTCTCGGAAAAAAGTCTCACCAACGGGGTGAGGTCTTGCCGAGGCCGAGCGGTTTCGGGGTAAGGTTCCCCTTTCGTGGTGATGTCCAGCCGATACAGTGAAGTTTGGGTGATAGAGGAGTGGTCTTGGCAACGGAAGAATAGCATTGGCAAGAGGTCTGAATGACATGGTGGACTCTTGCCAAAAAGGGTTTGTCTTTGGGGAGAAAGATATGCTCCGTAGAAAGTCTTATCGACGGAAGAAGGTCCCACCAAAATTTTGAGCTCGGTGATAATTTTCCCTTCGATAGGAGGTCTTGCCGATTAGCATGGGTCTCACCGAAGGGTCGCCCTTTGGTGTAACAAGGCAGGCTCAGTGAGAGTGTTTAGCATTCGCCAAAAGGTCCCACCGATCGAAAGAAGTCTCAACGAAATGGAGCAGCATCAGGCAAGGGATTTTGTATTCGCCATGAGGTCTGGCCAATATGCTAGGGTCTCCCCGAGGTGCTCTCGGCTAGGAGAAAGGAAGCTTCGGTCGATGTAAAGTCTCACCGATCGAAGGAAGTTTGGACAAAGAAGCAGGGGTCTCGGCGACTAAGTGGTATCTCTCCAATAGGTTGTCCCTTCGGGGAGAAAGATATATGGGCACCATGATGTCTGGCCAAAGGGATAAAGTCTTACAGACTGGGCGTATGTCTCGGTGAAAGATGAAGGCTCGGCGAGAGGTCTCACTGACAAAATAGAGGTCACACCGACAGTGATGGATTTTCCAAAGAAAGGGACATCGGTATAACTGAGGTGAACTCGCCATAACCTCTGGCCGGCCATGGGGAGTCTTACCAAAATGAAAGAGGCCCAGGTCTAGCTCAGGATGACCAACACAAACTCGCTAAAATGTCTCCCTGACCGACATTGGTCTTGCCGACTAGCGGTATCCTTGCCAACGTGTTTTCTCCCTTCGGTGTAGTGGAATGCGCTCAATGAAAGGTTCGGCCAATATAGTGAGGTCTCGGCAAAAGGGGCATGAGTTTGGGGTAAGGTCTCCTCGAAATGGAGAAGTCTCCCTGACATTAAAATGAGCTTGCCAAAGGATTCTAAGCCTCGCCGTGACATCCCACCGATTTGAAGAAGTCTTCCCGAAACAAAAAGCCTGAGCTCAAAGAATAGGAATGAGCTTGGGGAGAAAAGAAGACATCGCCATGAACTCTCACCGACCTAGTAGGGTCTTGCCGATACAGAATGTGCTCGCTAAGAGAGAGGAGGGGGTTTTCTATAAGGTCATCTCGACTAGCGGCTGTCTTGACGATAGTCTTTGTGGTATCGATATGACTTCTGCAACTCACCGAAAGGTCTCACCAACTGTCACATGTTACGCCGATAGCTGCTAGAAGAGATATAATCACATCGGGGAGACACGATTAGTGTCTCACCAACATGAGATTTAAGATAGACCACTTTTGACCGCCCAGGAATCTAGCCTGGCTTTTGTTCCACCAATCAGAAGGAGCTCAGCGGGCAGACTGGTGGGCCAGTGACTGATTGACTGCCATCTTGAAGATCAACAAGATGCAAATGACATGGACTCCTTCTGAGATCCAAAGGCGATGGATCGGCTCAGGTGATGATGTTCATATCTAAAGGGAGGCCCACTGATGCTTCCAGAAGACAGTCAACGAAAGAAAGGTTTAGAGTGGGAAGGAGGCCGAAGGAAAGAAGCAACCACGAGTCACATTAACAGCTGGAGTCTACTAGCAGAAAAGGGGTAGATCAGTATTAATGGAAAAATTCTTTAGAGCATTCAAGGCAGCCCTTCAAAGGAGTTGAAAGATAGACAGGGATACTAGGAGTAAATGTTGCAACTACAAAAGATCTGAAGGCTTCTCCTGAGGTCAAGCTATCACTAACATGGATAGCAGGGCTTCACATTGAATGCAACATTGACTCTCTTCAGAAAGATCTGAGAGCCGACCTTTTGGGAGGGAGATATTTTGTAAACCATAGAGATAGGGGCAGTGCATTCTTTCTGGTACACTCTATATATATGGAATTCTTGCCTCTTTGTAAAGGTTAGAAGTTGTAGGGTTAGAAAGAATAGATACAGTTAGTAGAAGTGGTAGAGTTAGAAAGTTAGTTGGAGGTTGTAGGAATAGGAATTTTAGAGAAGATAGAGGAGACAGGGCTACATCTTGATTCTTTGTGATGGAAGCTTCTTTTGTCTTCTTAGTTAAGAGTTCTTTAGAATGCAGTAATGTATCTTTTCAATTTTCTTAGTATAGATGGAAAAAATTCAGAGTCATGGATTTTCTGTACACTGGTGATTGTGCCAGATTTGTAAATGTTGCTTATTTGTTTCACAAATGGTAGAAGAAACAAGATTAAAATATACTTTAGATTGTGGTTTAGAATGTTGTTTATCTTAGTTTAATCATTTGATTTGAGAAGCTTTCAAGGAATGAAGTTTGATTTTTTGTTTTGTTTAAATGGTAACTTGCAATCTCTTATTGAAATCAACACTGTGAATGAATGAAGTTGTGTGTTAGTCACAAGTTAATTATGTTCTGCAGTTTAGTTAGGAATTCCTTGAAAGGTAACAAGTCTGGTTAAGCTGGATGAATTAACATTCTTTTCTATTCCAAAGCTCTGATCTATATTTTTATGTTTCTTTAAAACCCTAGTTAGAGTAGGTTTAAAGTTTATGTTTGATCTCAGAATAATCCAGAAGCTCAACACCAATAGGCCCCTTGAGAATTACTGTTAGATTGACCACTGAGCAACATCAACACAGTTAAGAACCAACTACAAAGACCTTGGGAGCTAAGACATCCATGTGTTTTCATTCTCTTTCAGGAGAAACAGAGTAGCGATATTCTATTTACACATTGCTATTCCATCAGACACGTCAACAATATCCACTGATTTACCTTTCTTATATACCATCCAAAACCTTGAAAGCATTCTACAAGGTTTGTTATGCACATCAAATGTGCAATTAGAACATAGGTTGGCACCAAACACTTTTGCAATGGAAAGAAGTGAAGGATGAACACATCATGGATTAATTAGGACCTAAATCTACATTGAAACTATTTGTAAAGCTTCCACAAACAACACACCACTTTTGTAATTAGCGCCAACAAGCCAGGTTGTCCAAACCTATATTAATACCCTTAAAAATTAAGTTCATGCTTAACCAAGTACAAGGAAAACTTCATAGAGCACATAAAAAACTCCTCAATATCCATACAACATCTCAAAATATTCTTCAACTCTTCCAGAACCACTTGAAACTGAGAACATCGTCATTTTGTGCAACTTGACTCATTGGCACAAACATCCAACTCACTAACTAACTTCATAGAACACCTCATCACCTAAAACCTTGATGAAAAGTAGATATAGAAATTATAAGAACATCCCCAAATATACAAGACAAGAAACCTCAATATGGCGAAATGTGGAGCAATCTCATTTCTCCCAGACAACCTTCTTCATAGACACACACACTGGTGAACACAACTTTCACTATCATACAATCTAGAACTTGTAGCTCTAGATATAACACCTTCGATCAACATATTCAAACCAAACAAGCATAACTTCAACCATGAAGAAGTGCAGAGCACAACACTAAACACCACTCTGTCACACTAAAATCTTGTATTCAAATTTTCTCAAAACCACTTGGAAACCAAGTGAACCAACTAAAATTGCAACACGACTAACCCCTTTTTAAGACATCTACAACATCTGCAACACTTCTATCTAATCACAACACATCCATAGTACCAACCATATCATCAACACAAGCAGGCTCCAACAATCTTTATAGCTATGAAAACACCAACATCCTTCCAATAACTTCAACACATAATCTCCATATAGTTGAAATAAATGACCAACACCAACAACTTTTGACATCAATGATGACACCAATAACATACTTGCAACATATAGGAGTTGATCAAGGAGGTTTTTTTAATTAAAAAGGTCAAAGCAATAAGTTTTCTTCCTTCAATCACCATTTCAGAGCATTTTAGAGGGTTGGAAAGTAGGGATGATAGTTTTGGACACCCAAGAAGGTTTGACCCAACAAACTTATGAGAATGCTTGTCTTTCATCTATCAAATGATGTTCCTAATATCTAGAAATTTGTTGGATTGTACATTAGGAGGGCTAAGGGAATATTTTCACCTAGTGTAGGTTATCTTGGAAATGTATTGTAACTTCTTGAAAGTTCTTTCAAGATGAAGAAGCTTTATAACTCATTTTCAAGCATGAACACCAATATGTAAACACCTTTTTATCAATAAAGACAATATTTTTACCTTCTTAGAGTTGTTTCATTGTGCAAAATTTCTACAAGATGGATGACATAGTCTTGTGGTGATATTTTTTTCCTTGATTTCTATCCTATTTTTATTGCCTTTGTGTATAAAGTATGTTTTTTGCAAGTCATAACTTGTGTTTAACCAGTTAAGGAAAGAGTTTAAGTTGTGAAAACATTTCTAACTCCTTCTAAAAACTATCCTTGACATACTAAACCTAGTTATGAAACACTTTTGTAAAGACATCTAAACTTTTGAGTTGTGTATGTTGTAGTTTAAAATATTGATCATATTGTGTGTCCAAACAATAGTATAGGTTCTTGAAAATAAATTTGGTGCATCATATTTTTAGTATTAGATTTCATTCTATGTTTCCTTCACCCCTTTTTTCAACACACAATAGTAGTATAAGTTAAATTAGGTAAAGTCCCAAGGGGAACCAACCCACTCTAGAGGTTGACTTCCATCATTTGGTCCCACACTTAGGTACATAATCCCATGTTTCATGAGGTGGCTAAGTGAATTTATCAACTCAAAAATGGTGCAAACTTTTGTGACAACAATCCATTAGAAAAATTTGAATCATATATAAGTGGATCATTCCCAATTAAGCCTTTATTTGTTATCACTTCAAAGAATAATAGAAGAAGCTACCAAAATCTATTTAAGTTTACCTTGTTTTGTATATTCATCTTTAATTAATGAAACACTTCTTGATTTGATTCCTCTTCCATTCTAAGTGTAGGTATGTGCAGGATCATCATGGAAAAAATAAGACCTTAAGTGGCAAAAAAATTAGAAAAATCAGAGTTAGGAAACTTGGTGTAAAATTTTGAAAAAGTTATCTATATTATTTCAAAAATATGTAAGAATAGAATCTATAGAAAATTGAATGTAGTTTCTAAACTACTAGGTTTGTTTAAAAATACCAAAATCTATTTGGTGAAAATTTGAAATTTCAATGCAGTAGTACTTAAATTTTAGGGAAAAAGTAAGAAGTAGGTGTCTGTCTGACCACCCTAACCAAAATAAAATGATAATATTTTTTTTATAAGATTTTAGATATAAGTAGAGGACTCATGTCCCAATGTGATGCTTTTTTTTTGTAATTTTTTTCCAAGTAAATAATTAATTATGAATTTTTTATTACAACTTTTAAAAAATGTAAAAAACTCATATGTTTGACCACCTTAATTTGGTCAAAATTTCATGAAATTCAAATTTTCTTTTTTTAATATTATATTGTGTGAAGCATAGAATGTGATGCATGTTTTGGATTAAAAAAATTTGATACCGTTTAAAAGCTATAGATGTTTTTCAATCAGTCTATCAATCAGGACTTTAGTTGTAATTTGAATAGAAAATGAATAATAATTACTTATTAAATTCAAAGTAAAGAATAATTTATATTGGTGGAAAGCTGAGAATCTCCTTTAAAAACCCTTTTTGTTTCATCAATTTTGGGTAAAAATTAATTCGTCAGCCACATACCCATCATATTGCCACTTTTTGGCCCATCATGATCCTACACATACCTGTGCCTAGGTTTTTTTATAAGTTGGATCATAGGATTACTCTAACTTCAAGCTACTATCACTTGTCATACTTCAATCTTCACAAACTGCATCTTGTATGTTGCTAGCAAGGTGTGATGTATGTTTCTAATCTTGATGATAGTGGTTGTTTCCAAGTCTCATGTATGAAATTACCTATTTCTTATCCTTATGCATGATGTTCAAGTTTGGTTCAATTACCCTTACAAAAGATACTAAAATAATTAACTTAGCCACCAAAAAAATTGTTATACTAGGATCTTTGGCAAGGGTAGTCCTCATGTACTATTCCCACAAGTTTTGGACGCTGACTCTATATTAGAAAAATCAGCTTGGTTCCCAACCAACTGATTCATAAAATAAGAAGTTGATTGAGCCTCATCTTGAGTTAGTCCCTTCACTTTTGGATCATACCACTATCCCTTATTTTTGTTCTTCTTTCTTCCCCAATAATTTCACCAAGTTATCCTTTAGATAGTGATGATAGTTTTCTCCTTCTAAAAATATATAACCACTATAATCTTACATCTGTCTTCTCATTTAAGGGACCTAGTTCAAGAATAAGTGTACTCAATAGACTAGGATGCATGAATGATATAGTTGATTAGATTGATGGGTCTACACTTATAAGGTAACCCTATCTTGTAGTGTTTAGAATAGTTCATAGATAAATGATACATGTTGATCAATCAAACCATGCATCATGGCATGAGGAAAGATAAACAAATCGTTTTTATTGTATGCTTATGCTAATATAACAAAATTTTCATTTTTTTTCTTTTATATACTTCTTCTCAAGGCTCTTTTTTAGTTTTTTTGATAGGCCTTATACTCACCAATTCTAAACATCCAATTTTTTTAGAACAAAATGAATACAAGTTCATATAAATCTAGAAAATTGCATGAATTTGGCTCTAGGTCTTGTATCCCTTTATCTACCATTGAAAACTTTATGTACTATCACTAAAGAACCACATAGACACAAACTCATTGAAATAAAAACAAGGGACATTTCAATGACTATTTGATAATATTTAATGACTTTTCCATATTACATGTTCACTATTTTTATGGTGCTTACTCAAACACAATGGTTTCAAAAGAAAAATTATAGTAGTATTTGCATTTAACATTGAAGACCTTAATTAATAGTAAATTATGGTTTTCAACAAGGTTTGGAACTTTTACTAACTATGAGAGGGCTTCAAGAGACAACACACCTACATTTGATTGACTTCATGTACACATTATCTTGTATGGGAGGAAAATGATGAACTTTTGGGGACCATCAACCTTCTCAACACCTTTTATACTTATCATAAATAGATATCTACATGGATTTTCCTCACAAAATTACTTTAAAAGATCACAAACTAAAACAAATAGAACACCCACATTGCATACCCTAAAAATCATATTGTTGAGTGTTAAAGAAAATTAAAATCCCATGTTCTCCTTCAAAAATAGTGTTTGGCACAATCTTGGCTGCCACAATAGTTTTCTAGTTGTACGAGTGTTGAGGCAGTGGAAACCCATAAAACTTGACATGTTTTATTAAAATCAAAACACTTATCAAAAGATAGCTTCCCTCCAAACATGCATGCATGTGGACTAGAAAAAATCAAATGAACTAACAAGTCATTTTTTTTTAGGAAAAAGTGGCAAGCCACTATAATTATATTAATAGTAAATATTAGTTTTACAAAACCCTATTTCAAGCGAGCATACTGGCAAGAAAGAACCAAGAAGAAAACCCCCAGTTATAGCTCAAGTAACAAACTGACTCTTTACAAGATCTACCTAATTACATAGACCTCCTAATTTCTTTTACATCATACAAAATTTGCTTGAACAACACCCATTACATTGTAGACCCATGAACAAGTCATTATTACACTCTTTTAAAAACTCATTATCAACTTGTTTAGAAGGCTATTTTGAACCTAAAGGGGTTAAAATATTCTAACAGTTTTAGCAACCTTTGAGGGGTTTTTTCTTGCTAAAAATTATAAGACCAATAGTTTTGCATATCTATTGGGCATAAGAGTCAAGAAGGCCTATAATAAAATTGAGAAGAAAACTTGACAACCAGTTGTTAACACCTTCAGAATCGCCAAAACACCCAAACTAGAAACTAACTAATTGTGCCTCAGCACTTGGATGAAAATACAAACTAACTATGTGCATGAACACTTATTGACTTGAAAGAAAGCCTAACCTAACCTATACTAACCAACAAACAAGACTGGTCAAACAAAACCATTGACTAGTTTTTTGAAATAGCTTCATTTTCTCATCAATTTGTTATTCTTCACATGTTTATGAGTAGCCAAGAGGAGGTGGAGAAATGACAAATGTTTAACTAGTTGTTGCAATACCTCTTGAAGAATGAAACAAAAACCACTTACCTCTTTGTGTTGGCTAGACATACTATTTTTTTGAAGTGGACAAGTAAGATGAATGCATTCTTCTTTAGCTGCTACTTCATACATTGGTGTAAGAATGACTTGTGATGCTTTATTAGCCTCCATCCTGGCTATATATCTTAAAACATAGAAAAAGGTAAGTGTGGGGTGGATGTGAATTTGCAAGGGTTTAAACACACTTACACCTTCTTTATTTTTATTAGAAAAAAATATCTCCCAAAGGTAAGATTGACTTTCAAAATTGAGGTGAGTCAACCCTATTGGGAAGGATTTGTTGTTTCCTTATGATTAAAATGAAAAAAAAATGATTGATTGGTTGTTTTGGGAGATAAAAATAAAATTTACCTAATGAACTCAATTATGCTATGTAAAACATGAAATGCAAATATTAAGGATAGAACAAACAAAAATAGTAATTTTGTGATAGATCTAAGAAGGGAAAAATGACATGTACCAGGCTCCAAAATTAGTTGTTGAGTGTCCTACAAGGAATCATTCACCCTAGGGCTAATGGGTCTCTATACAGGGTTTTACCTTAGCTTCAAGGATCCTATGATGCAAGATATGAGCTTCTTTTTCCCCTAGGTTTCACTATTGGAAAGTCATAAATAAATTTGAGATCTGAGTTTTCGTGGCTTGACGAAAATGTTGACAACTTTGAAAAATTTCTCTTTTGATCCAATTTCAATCTTTCTTTACCTACAAATTTGTACATACACAAAGAGAGGGAAAAATGATTATTTTTGGGTGAATAGGGGTTTTCCTTGGTCAAACCTCGATTTGGTAATTAAACCTTGATAATGAAAAAATAAAGGAATTTGATGAATGAACAATGCTATGTCATAACTCACCAAAACCTCAATGGTTTCTCTTAGAGGATTGAAATCTAACACATCACTCTAAGGATTGGATCTTGCATGAAATGGCTTGAGTGGATGCTTGATTGGACACTTGATTTAATCCTTGAATGCTTGAAACCTACATCACAATGTTAGCTCCAAAAAACATGCATGAATGTAAATAAATTTAACATGTTGATATGATCTTGATTGCTAATGCAGATTCCTGAAAAATCTGCTCTTCAATGCTCTTAACAATAATATTTTCCATTGTTAAAGTTTCCTCTTAATTCTTAATGTTGAATTGATAAAATAACTATGTTTTTATAGGTGTTTATCTAATTTATCAAAAAATAGATTCCAAAAGCTAAAATTTGAAGCTTGAATTTGGATCATTAAAATGCCACCAAAAACATATTAAAAATTGGGTCTTGGCACTTAAGGAGGACCCATTCACCCTTGGGTGAATGGATCATGTGATCATAGTCATAGTATAGGATAAATACACCAGATCCATATAAATTTGAGGCATATTTAATCCATTAAGCCATGATCCCAATGTAATATTTGAAATCAACAAGAAACTAAATAACCATTAAACTAACATGAAAAATATGAAAAATGTAAGGGAAATCTATTTTAATTCCTTGAAGCTTATCCCATCAGGGGAGTGGTGTCACATTGATGTGGAATGGTGACCCTTTCCCAATCCCTTAGATAATATGAGCTTGTTCCAATTGGTTTTATTGAAGGAAACTAATGAAACTGATGAGATATAAATGAAAAATGATATGTTCAACTAGTTTAACATGATAAAGATGAATTCTAAATCCTAAAATTCTTGATAAAATGGATGCAATCTATGCTATGTGGAAACAAAGTTCAAATATAGAAACCATGGATGCAAGCTATGCTAAAATGTGTGCAAGCTAATCTAAAATGGAAGCCATTAATGAATGATTAAGCTAATATGGATGCAAATGAGTATGAATTTCAATAGCCCATAACTTTTCTATCAAAATATGGATCCATTTCTCTCCAAATAGTGATGTATTTATAGGAAAGCAAATGAAAAATCAATCGATGAGATCGATTTGATCAATCAACAGTCAATAGTGAAAGGAGGGAGAAACATGGATCAAGGATTCTCATCAATGGATGAGAATCAAAGATCGCATGGATCAAGGAAAGATCAAGGGATAAAAATGATTCAAACAGACACACTTTGTAACAACTTTCAAAGTTTGTTATAGAGATTGTTTGATAGAAATCGTTCCTTTTTTAGAGCCAAATAGGAGAATATTCCTTTGGAATATTCCATATGCAAGTGGAGTGGAGGGGAAATTAGCAATTTAGTAATTAAAACTAAATTTGAATGTGCAAGATGAGGAATGTGAGGATATTCATAAAATTATTGATTTATTTAATGAAAAAGGATGAGTGACATTTAATTAAATGAGAAGAGATAAAGGGAGGGGTTTAAATTAAATAATTTGCATTATTTAAACAAACTAGATGAAATGTTAGTTTGCGAGGGTAGGGATTAACCTAATTAGATTAATTAGATCAATAGACAAAAATGAAGCATTTAATTAAATAACTAGGCTAATTTAATCAAATAGGTGAAAAGCGGATGAATTTTAGGACGAAATGAAGTTAATGATCAAATTAAAGTGTGTAGTATCATTCGGGAAATTTTTAAGTGTCTACCTTTTTCCCATCTTGGAAGTGAGGTACTTGTTACGTTGGTTCAAAGAATGACACTTTTTTGGATTAAAACTATTGCCCAAACCAAAAATAATAATTTTTTAATTTTTTTTTGGATGGCCCACTATTTCCCCAGTAGAAGGAATTAAGCTGGTACCTTGCCCTTTTGAGAGATTGGGTGGAAATTTTAAATAATGGGTTGATCTCTCGAAAGATGAAATATCGATTTAGGGGCTAGAAAAGGCTTTGAGATGTGAAAGCATGCTCCAAAATGAAAAAAAAACATCTCAAAATATGCCCCACGATTCAAAAATTGGTGAAACAAGTGAAAAACCCTAGTTGCACTTACAAATTAGGGAAAAAAATCCTAATTTTTAGGCATAAATATATGATAAAAGGTCACTTTCAAGTCATTTGTGCATACACATTATAGAGATTTTCTACATTTTGAGATCTGACCCTTGGACAAAATGGCTCTTCGTGTGATTCCACGACACATTACCAATCGAGTTCAAGAGTACCAACGACTTCTAGGTGCAGGATCATTGATACACAATTCTAAACTTTCCTTGTACTTTTTGTTTTACGTGCATTTATTAGGCATTGATATTAGGTCAAGGTTAGCATTGCTATATTATGATGCTTTTTAGAATTTTGTTGAAGCTTTTGTCACTTTTAGCGACACCATTGTAAATGGTGATGCTTCTCTTGATTTAGAATTAGGGATTCAAATTGTTTATAGCGATGCAAATGCACTTGGTGACACTTCTTTGGATTTGGAATTTGATTTCAGACCCCCCTTTGCATATAGCGACACTAACTTGGATTTGAAATTAGGAAATTTTGTTTGGCAAGTTAATTAAAGCAACACCATTATAAACAATGTTCCATTGTGAGATGGGGAGTGAAAACTTCCAAACTTAGTCGATTTTATCCAAATTTTGGCATCGTGTGCTTCATGGATGTAGGAGGTTGTCCATCCCCTAATGTTGTTTGAGCATCAACCCATTTTTCTTGCAATGTTGGATGATTTAGATGAGATCTAACAAGAACACCTCAGTAAGATCAAGCTTTGTTTTATCGCATATATGCCTATAGTGAGGACACATTTAGCAACGATGATAATACTTTGTGAGTGATGGCACAAAGAGACCTTGTCCTTTCATCTCTCGACTGGTGAGGTGACAGTTTCCTTAGAGGATTTTTGTAGGATACTACGACTATCAATTAATGGAGTTCACATGATCTATGATGTTGATGCTAGGTATGATGCTTTCCATGAGGTTCTTTGTCAAGACATTGTTGTCCTGGTGAACTCACAGATTGATCTCGAGATGTATAGAGGGTGCTCTCCAATATTCATATTGATACTTTGTGCATTGATTTCTAGGATTGCGTCTCCAAATCAGTGGGGCAGAGGGTTTAGTCCTAGTTGGGGATTGGCATGGCATTGCATGATATACAAGAGGACATTGTTCACATGAAGGCCAATGATGTTGGCCTCGCTCTATCATGATATGCACTAGTTTTTCTATTGTGATGGTAGAGGGATCAACGCAGGAGTTACATTGCTACACATCTAGGCCTGGGAGCATATTGTTGTGCTCCAACCGATAGTACATATGGTAGATGTGGACCTAAAGGATCCTGTGGTCTTCAGATATAGGGGGGCATTACATTACAACATACAAGGTAGCTTGGGATCCTTTACTAGTGCTGAGACATTGACGATATGACAATTTTCAAATGGTGGCCATGACTACAGATGTTTGCTTTCTATGATGACCATTAAAAAAATTTCTACGCTCGACAGAGTCAACACATGCAGGGTCTCGAGCATACGATGATAGAGTGCTACTTGCTAGAAAAAGTGGCACCATAGTTTGACGAGGTACAAGACATACCAACTAATGTATATACTGCTATATTTTCCCAAATAGTGAGGGAGGTGACATGGAGTCTACAGGTTGAGCCTTAGGTAGCAATCAATTAGGCTAGATAGTTGGTGGCTAGGTTGTGGGTTTATGATCAAGGACACACATTCCCAGACTACTCTGACATATGATGCTTGGTTCATGCCCCCTCCACATCTTATAGATCCAACAGGTTTACCTCCCTGAGGGAGGCTGAGAGGGAGAGGAGCAAGCTGAGGCAGAGGACAAGGTCAGCAAGACTAGCCTGTGGGACAAGGCAGAGGCCAAGGATGCCAATATGGATAGTAGTAGCAGGGAAAAGTGGGCTAGACAGTGGCAGCTCACCCATACGGGTGGGCAAGAGAGGAGGTGTCATATTATAGGACACTGTATTATAGAGATGTACCTCCACACCATCGATAGCTCAATTTTGATCATAGGAGCTAGGTGCAGCCAAGTGCATCAAGTGGTCAGCCCTTTGTGAGATAGCTTGGGGATGAGAGCCAACACGAAGATTGAGGCAATAGGGGATAGACCTCACCCTAATTTTGTAGACACATTTTTTATATATAGTTTGATTTTTATAACATGTATACATTCATTGGCTCAATTTTATAGCCTCTTATATATGTACTTTTGATGACAATTACATACATTGACTCTGATATTTGTACCATGAAATTCATTTTTTAGATATATATTTGATGGCTCGATGCAGATTTATGATGTGATGTATCTATTTCATATGTTATGATTATGTATGGATGTGATGGATGCATTTATTTATTTTATGCCTATGTGATATGAGATGATCTATGATGTGATGTTTATGATATGCGATGTTATGACATGGATGCAATACAATGGATATGCTATCTTCTTTTTCAATATCTTTCTATGACATGCTATGAGATGAACATACATTCTTTTCTCTTTCATGTTTCCCATATGATGATGCCATTCTTTATGATATGCAGATGATATGATATGATTATGTAGGATGTATGTATGCTAATGGTTTGTGGATGCAGGATGGATGCATTGATGATTTTTGTTGACTATTATGATACCATGTTAGCGTTGAAAGAAGATAGAAGAATAAGATGTATGAATTGACCATTGATTTTGAGATTGATTTGGAAGTCCAACAAGTCCATGATTTATCGAGACTTTATTAGATTATGGTGATGAGATGGATGATTTTCTCATATCTAGGATTGGGACTCTCCATCATTCCTTATGTTTGATATAACACATAGACACGATGCATCATGGTGTTGATAACCAGGATGGTGTTGTATCTAGTACGATGGAATTCGACTCTGCAAAAACATAGGATAGTTCTTGTTCACATCTTGACATACAAAAACGTCATTGGAATGGAGTTCAAAACTCTAGAATATCTCATACCAAAGCATACACAATAGTCAACAATCTACTCCAAACGACCTCCCTACACACAACCAAGCAAGTATGTGCCAAGATTATTTTACAAGAATACCCAACAAGCACAACTAATGAAATATAATGATTGATGCCCCATTCCTTTCTCTCTAAATCATTAAAACATCATTGAGAGGTCTTCGAAATGGGTCAACAAGATAAATCATAAGAAAATATCAAAAACAAATAGTCAATTTTATCTATATCTCTTGCTAATGTAACATAGCTAACACAATTTCTGATGTTGATGCCCATTGTCGGAAGGATGCATCCTAGGGTATGTTTATCAAATGTTTTGAATAAGACTAGGTGTGATAGGATTTTGATACAAACTCCACTGATTCATTTACCTATGATCTAGACTTTAGATTTTGACTTTTACATTCTCACTTTATGACTTGCAAGACTTGTTTTTCTACTTGTTTTACCAAAGTTTGAAGATGACGATTGATTTATTATGGATGAAGGTTTATTGCAGGTGAAAGCAAAATGGGATGGATGGTTTTGGTATTCAATAGAATATTTCAATGTTTTTGTCATTTTGAAAATGTTTTGAGGTTGTTTTGGTCCTTTTGAATATTTATGTGAATATTTTGGTTTTCAATATTTTGAGGATTTTTAGGGTTTTCTCTAAGTTTTCAAATGGTTTTGTGGTTTTCAAAGATTTTAACAAGGACCTAACCTAAAAGACTATCTTAGGAGCCTTGGGGGCCTATCAAAGATCAGCCTTTCCTACGTTATACATGTAGAGACCACGTAGTTCGACTGAATTTGACTTATTGTTGATAAAATATGGACAATTGGTGGATTGTTAATTTATTATGATGGAATACTAAAGGACTAACCTAGGGTGTCTTGGGGGTAGATCACTGATGGCCTTTCCTATGTTGAATCTCAGAGACAATGTAGTTCGACATGGTACTATTTTTTGGATTTTTGATGTTTTGATATGTTTAGGGATTTTTATGTGTTTTGGATGTTTTGGATTTTGAATTTATAGTTTTTCAAATGTTTTTAGATTTTTACTACACAATATTTTGATTTTTTTTATTTTGATGAAGTTTTATGAATGTTTTTGGGATTTTCAATAAGATTTCCAATAAGCTTAAGATATACAAGAACCCAATCTGATGCACAATGAATTGCCCCCAGTGTGATGTGATAGACTACCTTGATATAGGTAGGACAAACTAAACTTAGGAATGTGCCAATTAGTACTAAGGGGAATATGATACTTGATAATATCAAGCTATGACATGGACACAGATGGGCGATGGAATAAATAGGATGAATGATGTGATGAGATGGATGGATGTGATATGAAGCATGATAAGCTAAAGAGACAAAGATAGATGGAGGTGCTTATTTACACAAGGAACTTGTTTGCCAGGTTTTCACCAAGGTACTTGTCTAAAGTGCCACCAAAGTGGTTTTCACTAGAGGTCAATTTCTTTTTATTATTATTTTCAGTCATTTTTTTTATTTTTTTGGATTTTAATCATTTTTTAATTTTTGGATTAACACCCTTCAATCCTAGGCATAATTTTTTTTGAGATGTAGACTGTTGATGGGTTTCTACAAGGGTTCTCCTTTAGGAATAGACAATTGGTATGCTCCTGATCCATAGCTCACTATGACAACAAATGGGCCCAACCAATTAGGCTCAAACTTCCCTTTACTATCCTAATTTGGAAAATTCTTTTGATTCTCCTTTAGGACAAGATCCCCTACCTGGAAATACCAAATCTTGATCTTCTTGTTATATCTTTGTTTCAGTCAGTTTTGGTATGCTTGTAAATGATTTAAGGCATCAAGATGACGCTCATCCAAGAATTTTAACTCATTCAGCCAAGATACTATATATTCTTCATCAGTCATTAGATTATGTAGTGATACTCATAGTGAGTGGAGCTTGACCTCAATAGGTAGGATGGTTTCTAATCCATAGACCAAGGAGAAAGGGGTTGCACTTGTAGGCATGCAGATACTGGCTCTATAAGCCATAGGGTGGGGTTTAATTGTAGATGCCAGTCATGGCCAACTTTATTGACCATTTTCTTTCAGATTTTCAAAATGGTCTTGTTTGTAGCCTCTGATTGATCATTTCCCTATGGGTAATATGAGGTAGACAACTCATGTTGGATTTCAAATCATTGGCATAGCTCAATTACATCTTGATTCTTGAAGGGTGTTATGTTATCTAAGATAAGGGCTTGCAGAACACCATAGTAGCAAATAAGGTAATAGGGATAAAGTTGGAGATTTTCTTCCATGTTATGTAATTCATAGGAATGGCTTCAACCCACTTGGTAAAGTATTCAATATCCATGATGATGAATTTATGGCCATTAGATGAGGTGGGATTAATCTTTCTTATGAGGTCAAGCCCCCACTATGAGAAAGGCCAAGTTGTGACCATGGATAAGATCTAGATGTTGTTGACACTGGAAACACTTCTACACATACTAATGGGATTCTCTTTCCATGGTTGGCCAGTAATAACCCATCCTAAATAGTTTCTTAGATAAGGTTATTCCACTAGAATGGGAACTGCAAATGCCTTCATGTACTCCCGTTAAGGCATCAAGGATTCCTCTTGGTTGAGACATTGTAGTAATGTCCCCTCAATGCTTCTACAATATAAGGTATCACTAGGATGATGAATCAGGACACCTTTTTAACAAAGGTATTCTTAAGATTTGAGGTGATATCTGATGGGAGGGTACCTCTACTAAAATAGGTGAATATATCATGATACCATGGGGAACCAGGACCAATGATTACACACATGAATTCAGATTCAAGAATTTTGAAAGTTGATACGAGAAGTTGTTCTACCAAGAATTCACATGGAAGGACATTATGTGGCATATCTAATAAAGACCCAATTATCACCATGGCATCTACTACTCAATTGTTCATATGAGGTATTTGCTCAAAGGTTATATCAATGGAGAAGTCTTTAAGACTTTCTAAAATATTCTTATAAGGAATTAGTTTAGCATCCTTGGTTTGGTAGTTGTCATTGACTTGGTTGATAATCAACTAAGTCCCCATTGACTTTTAACTCTTGTATCTACCATTGGACTACTATCGTTAACCATGTTATTAGAGCCTCATACTCAGCAATATTATTGGTACATGGAAATGATAGCCGGTAAGACTTTAGAATATAGTCACCTTGAGGGGTGATAAAGAGAATACCTACCCCTGATCCATGTTGGGTATATGATCCATCAAAGTACATTTTCAATTGATCCACTGTATTGAGAAGAAACACTGATTCATCAAGAAATTTAGATACCAAAGGATTCTCCGCATAAATGGGTGCCTTAGCTACTTGGTTTGTAATAACTTGTCCTTGGATAGCCTTGTGCTCCACATACTCTATGTCAAATTCAGTCAAGATCATTACCCATTTGGCCATTCACCTAGTGAGAGTTGTTTTGGATAACAAATATTTTAATGGGTCAATCTTAGCAATAAGCTTGATTTGATGTGTAAGCATGTTTTTTTGAGGCAAAGACTACTGTGAAGCATGCCTTCTCAATGGATGAATAATTCATTTCATCCCCTACCAAGGTCTTGCTAATTTAATAAATGGCTCTTTCCTTTCCTGTTTCATCATGTTGGGCTAGAAGAGCACCTAGTGCTGCTAATGTAACTGAAATGTGTAAAATCAATAGATTGTTTGGTATTAGTGGTATGAGAACTAGAGGTGATAATAAGTAGTCCTTGGATAAGCGCAAAAAGATGGTTCCCTAAAAGGGGGCTTAAGTGGCCCCTTTTTTTTTTTGAAATCAGGAAATACTGACCTTGGATGTGAAATTGAGGATAGTTACACTCAAAATTTTGAGATGGAACAAAACCAAGAATCGAAGTGCTCTGAGTCTACTTTCTAAACTACTAGTTTATTTTGAAATTGGTTGAGATTAAGGGGTTCAAAAGAGGGATGTATATAAATTGGTGTTTTTTTTTTCAGAAAAACATAACATAGAAACTATTGTACGTCCCTAGCATGGTGAACTTTTTTTTAGTATTTTTAAAATCACTACAGTGAGAAATTAGCTAATAGTATGTAGTTAATGCATGATTTTTCTAATAATTTTTTAATGAATATTTGATTTTTTACTAATTTTCTAAGTGGAAACTTTCTCAAAAAAAGAATTTTGGTTGTGCTACCCCTACAAATTTTGGAAACTAATTGATTTTTTTTTAATTTGTAGAATGGAGTTTAGTTTCTAACAATGTAATTTATTTGAAATTTTGATGAACGGTTAATTTACAATGAAAAAAACACTAAACACTACTTTTTTCCAAAATAGAGACACACAAACAAAATAAATTATGGATGAAAGGCTTAACATTGTCAGAAAGTGAAAAAAAATCACATCATTGGATAGCTAAGAGAGAACCTAACATTACCTAGGTGTTTGATTTGTTCGACATTGAACCACATGCAATCCTAATGGTGAGTATGAACCCAATTATGTGAAATATTCTAGAATTTGAAAAAACATGTCTTTCATCATTGGGAATGCCCTCCAAGAATTTGGGTTGGTATTCCAAGGCAAATACCAAGCCCAAGGCTTTGGGATTCATGAAGCAAGATATAATGCATGCGCGTTATAACATGCTCACATTATATTTTAGTTTTGACATAGTTTTTTGCATTTGTGAGGGACATGTCTAGCAAGACATAACATGAGTATGATATAACGACTTGTGTTATGTATTCATTTATGTTAAATGCTACTCTATTGAATGTATGTTTATATATTTGTATGTTTGTATGTACATGTTTGCTTGTATGTCATGTATGTATGCATGTATGCATGCTTGTATGTATGTATGTATGCCTATATGAATGCATGTATGTATAAATACATATATATTGTATGTGAACCATATATTTTTTGGGTGTAGGATGCTATGACTCTCTTGCTCAATTAGGGTTTTTCACCGAAAGGAGATAGATAGACCCCACACAAAATCTAGGTGGTTCACTCAAACTAATGCAAGTATAATGGAAATATGAATTAAATGTGCCAGGATAAGATAAAATAAATGAAAATAACTGATAAAATCTATTGACTATTAAGTGAAAACTATTGAAGTGCAACTTGTTGGAAAACACATTGTGATATGCAAAAAAACCTAGAAATGTGAACAAAACTGAATAGAAATGGATGAAACTGAAAGTGTGCACCTGAGATCTTGCTAGAGGTTGGGAATGAATTTTAAAATGTTACTAATGCTGGAAATTAGGCCTACAAGGACTCATTTTCCATTCTGGGTGAATTAATCCCAGATATGGGAAACTATTCCAAAGCTTATTTATGATAAATGGGTATCCAAAACTGTAGAAAACCTATTTCAAGCTTGGTAGTGGGACTCATTCACCATCAATGGTGAACTAGTCCACTTTTGAATTTAAAAATATCCAAAGGTAGAAATTGAAGTCTCTAGTCTGCACTTCGGTTCTTGACAAGTGTCCACCTCTGAAAGTCTAATTTATGGAACTAAAAGTGACTTTTTGTTGATATTTTAACTTTGCAAGGAAGAAGATGTCTTCAAAAAATTTGTAACTTGATATTTAATGATTTCCAAGTCTTCAAGATGCCTAAAGCTACAAACACACAAGAATAGAAGGAGAAATGTTGGATGTTAGGGCATGGGGGTTTGCCTTGGTCAAACCCCTTTTAGGTAATTAAACCAAATGAAGAAATAATATGAAGAATGAATAGTAAATGAAGGGATTAATACCTTTTTGTGATGATTGATCTTGGATTGCTATAACAATGTGAAGAATCTACCCTTAAATGTCTAAAAAATGCTCTTGGTGACTTGAGATGATGAAACCCTAACTTGCTTGACTTGAGATAGAAGAATGATGGATGAGTAATGAAGAATGGTTTAAGAGATGTAAATTATGGTTTAGAGACTTATATTTATAGGCAATCCACCTTATTTTCCCTTTAATTGGATCCCCAAGGTTGACATGGAGGAAAATAAGACTTAAAATCAAAATTTCCCTCTTAAACCCTAAAAATGGCTCAAATGGGACTCATTTTCCATCAAGGGTGAATGGGTCGCACCTAGATGGGATTGATTCACCATCAACCTGGTGAATGAGTCCCATAGGGGCCATTTTTCTAGCTAGAAGGTCGAGAGATAAGAAAATTAGGCTTCTAGATTGTTCTAGCCAGTTTATTTGATCAATTCATGCCTTGGGATGCAAAATATGGGGTCATAGGGGCCTATTAATGATGATGTTAAGTTAATTTAGGGCTTGAGACACATAATTCAATGTGAAAGTGTGATTAAATACACTTTACAACACTAAAATGAGGTCCACATAGCCTAGAAAGGCACAACATCCAATGTGAATATGTAAGACACATTACAACACTAGATTAAAGTTAAGTTTAGTTCAAAAGCCTTCTAGATTGATATGATAATCCAATTGAATATATTTTATAATATTGAATTAAGGAAAAATGGGTTCATTAAGTCTAGTAAAGCATGCAATTCTTTTAAAAAACTTTACAACACCTTTACAAGACATTAATAAATGCATTTTATTCAGTTTGCAAGGGTCCAATACCTAATGTAGACATGTAAACACTTCACAACATCAAATCAAGGCCTCACTAAGTCCAATATATCATCAATTATTCCCAAATCAAGCAAGAAATACTTTTTTCTATGGTACATTTAGCCCCCACTTTAGTGAGAGGATGAACTTGCTTCAAACTCACACTAAAGTAGAGATTCAAGAGAGGTCCAATTGTACCAATGTAGATGGTCTAGGATAACAAAGATCAAGGAAGCAATCAAGCCCCTAGGATCCAAGATCTTAGGTCAGATTGACATAAGTGCAAAAGAACATGCACAAGGTGAATGATTTGCGGCAAAACCAGATACATGATCATGCAATGGAAATAACTAGAATAAAGAGAAATTAAAATGAGGTGGATCAAGCTTTGACTGTTTGTCCAACACATTGTAGATCAGATCTAGGCTATTTTATCAAAAAATGCATACTCACTCTAAGGAGACAAAACTCTTGGTTGTCCGCTAGGTGAGAAGTCCAAAGTATACTCACTCTAGGGACACGAAACTTTTGTTTTTCCATGGGGTGAGAAATCCACAAGGTGGCTATGGGAAAAATTCATGCCTCAGAATGGGCTTCCTAATCAACCATACCAAAGTTATACCTCCCGATAACTTTAATAAGGGGCCACAAAAGAAATTAATTTTTGAGCTCTATGAGGTAAGAAAAACTTCATATTCTTGACACTCATAGACATTGTTAATGGTGTAAGGAATGTTCAAAGGGATTTTTCTTAGTTCGTGCAAGGTCTCATCTTAGTGAACATTGTATCTGATGCTTCCAAGAGAGGAAAAGTGCAAATGGTCTCATCGTGTTTCCAAGAGAGGACAAATGCAATGTATCATCTTGGGAAACATTGTACCTAATCTTTCCAAGAGAGGAAATCGCAAGAAAAAGAAAATCACATAATGAAATGTGAGAGGTGATGTATGTCCCCACTTTAAAGCAATTGCGAACACCAGTACTGTGAGAAATTTCTTTAAAGTAGAAGAAGAAGACACGAGAGATTATCTAGAAAGCCCTATGCCAAGTCATATTTTTCCAATAAGTTATGTCATGAAAAAGGTATTATGTCACATGTGAGCCAACTTAAGGCACATCATCCATGTCCCAAGCTTGCTCTTATATGTTCATGAAAGGTTAATGGCTAGCCAAAGGAGGCAACGACAAGTGACATACGAGGACAAGGCTACTTAACACATTTCCCCCACTTAGTGCAGGACAAGGGTGAGCCAAAATAATTGATGGAATGCATGAGTGAGTGAAAATCAATATCAATTAGAGCAATTATGTGCCCCCACATAGGGAAGCATACCAAACTCCTTAAGATGTTGGATTTTACTACTCAAAGCCTTACATTCATTAGTAGAATGACCTTGAACTCTATGATATGTGCAAAATGAAGTTTTTTAATAACATTTCTTTCAAGTTCTTGGAGGAAGGAATATCAAGTGATCTTAGAGGAGTCTTGAAAAGATACCCTCTTGGTCAATGGGAGAAGGTGGTCCTATAGTTTGTGAAAAATATGTTTCTTTCTTAGTAGAAGATGTCATACTTACGCAAGACTGTTTAAATTGTGAGATTTTGGGATCTCCTTTATAGGAGGGTATAAAATCTAAAAAATTCAATTCATTAGTGTTTTGCGAGATGACATTGACATTAAGCAAGGATGTATTTGTTAGTTTGATGTTTTGGAAAGGATTACTTTCAAGATCACTAGTGTTGATGAGTTCCAGATGCATGATTGTTAAAGTTGGCTTAGAGGAATTTTGTGTGATAGTGTTAAGGGAAGGCTTGGTGATTTCTATTAAAGGAAAATAACCAAGACCTAAGTTGTTTGTTGTGTGATAGGATCTATAAGGTTCTAGATACCTTGTTCATTAGCACCACAACCTTTTTCACTATAGCCAAGTTGTTTCATAAATTCATAACCTTGTCCATAAAGCTTTTTCATTGCTTTTCAATCCGGTGTTCGTTCGTTATGTTTTGGTCTAAAGTGGTGGAGGCAAATGCTTATGAAAGGTCATCCAAATTTTGTGTTGACATTATTGTTGTTTCTTTTCCCTTATTTGATTTTTTGCTGATTATTTTGTATTCGCCCATGAATTCATGTTCGAAGTCCATGGAACCCCAATCATCTTCTAATAGCTTTGTTACTTGTTCAAGATGTTGTTTTTATTGTTGTTGTGCGGGTTCCACTTGTGTGGTTGGTGTTAATGTGTTTAAATGATGCACTTTGTTTTTCCCAAAGTTCAAATGACTATTTCCAAGATCAGGGTCAGCTTCAAGTGTGTACACTATGTTGTTGTGAATGTATTTCATTTTGCAATGAAGAGTGGAAGGCACTGCATTCACTTCATGAATCCATGGTCTACCTAAAAGGAGATTATATGAAAGTTCATGAGGCATAACATGAATTTTTGTATCCAATGTGGCCACTCCAACTGTAATAGGAAAAGTGATCACACTGAGCGGTTGTTTTGCTATATTGTCAAAGCCCTTAATGGATAAAGAATTAGGTTGAATTTTTGATCTATCCACACAAAGCCTATCCAAAAGGTCTACACTACACACATTAAGAGCATAGACATTGTCAAGAAGGGTTTGCTTTATCCCTTTCATATTGTATTGAGATATTATTTGGAAAGATTCATGTTGTTTTTGCACATCCAAAGGGGGGAGTTCACTTTGGTGGAAAACAATTTCAGCATTCAATTCTTGAATTATAGATGCTATGTTATTTGGTTGCACATTAGAAGGGATAGGAACTTGTTGTAAGGCTGTTTGAAGCATAGTGTGATAGGTAGGTGAAGTCTGAAGAAGGTCCAAAAGAGCTATCTTTGCGGGAGTGCTCTTAAGTTGTTCAACAAGATCATACTCCCTTAAGTGAGGGGCACTAGGTAGTATAGAATTTGGCAAAGGTGAAGAGGTTGGGTTTGGTTGTGGTGGTGATGGATTGTTTCGAGTGTTATATGTATGAGAAATGGTATGAGGACTTGGTTGTTGCGATACATTATTCTAAGTTGGGTAAAGAGTAAACTCAAGTTTAGGTGGAGGTGGAGGTTTATGTGACAGTGGGTAAAGGGTGATTTGAGGTTGAATAATATTAACATACCTTGGTGAATGAGAATCTAACATGGGCTTATCATTGTCATGTAAGGGCATAATATTATTTTTGTCAATGTGATCCTTGTTTTGCATCATGGTATACTCCCTAGGAGGAGGGTTATGAGAAGAACTACAAACTACATTGTCTTGACATTCGAGGGTTGTCTCTTCGAAAATGACTTCATCACACATAAGGGAGTTATTAATGGTTGATTTTGTTTGATTATTGATAGTGGGGAGATTAATGGAAGAATCTATTTGATTGTCATGTTTATGCAAGGTCTCATTCTCTTGTTCCATATTATCTACTCTATTAGGTGAGCTTCTAATATGTTCATCCAAGGTTGAAATTTTTAAAGTAGCTTCATCACAAGTGGGAGAGGCATTAAGAGAAGGACCATTATGATTTTCAAATAGAGTGTCCCAAATGGTCGGAAAATTAGGGAAGGGAGGGTCAAGATTCTCATAACATTTAATAGGTATATCTTCTAACACCAACCTATCCTCTTTGCATCGAGAAGGGATGTTAGGAGAAGAACAAGTTTGATTATCATGGTTATTGAGACTAGGTAAGGTAATGTCTAGAAATATTTCTATTATGTCATTATCTTGTTGTGTTGTGTGATCATCATGATTACTTATTTTGATGTCCTCTTCTTTAGTAATGTTATGTCTAATAGGAGAGGTAAGAGGAGAGAAACAACTCATATTGTCAAAAATCTCATCAATTGGTTCTTCTAGTGCACTATAATATCTATGTCACAAGTGTGAGAGATAATAGGACAAGAACAAATGTGATTGTTATGATTATCCAAGGTTTCTTTCACTAGACTAACCTCATCCACATAAGGGAAACTAGGAGAGGGATTGATGAAGAACAAAAGGAGAGGCGAAAGGACCTCATATTCATATGCACTTAACAAAACTCTCTTACAACATGCAATAAGATCTAAAAATAGAACATGAAATATTATAATTATATATTTGTGTAAGGAAAACATGATGTAATGATTATTCTATAAATTTGAAATTTAACTATGTTAAAGCAATCATGCAAAAGAAGAATGCAATTTTTCAAATTTTAAGAATGACCATGAACTGATTATGCTATGTACCAATGTGACAATGCAAACTTGAAATTTAAACCATGCATGAAATGAGCTAATTTAGGCTAGATTTAATGAAATGCATGTTACAAAAACCCAACCAACTGATATAGAAGGGTAATGGTGTTAAGAAAAAGCTTAAAAATAGGGTTTCCAATTCTGTAAAGGGAAGTTTCAGGGGTGAAAAGGGACTGATCCACCCAAGGTGGCGAATGAGTCCCAGTGGAGAATATTTTTAGAATTTTTAGATCTTTTTGATTGATTTTGATGTTTGCTAGGCTGTAAGATGTAGAACTAAGATGAAAATGCAAAATGTCAAATTTTTTTAATGATTTTAGATGCCAAAAATGCAACCTAAATGCACTTTTATTGAATGCAAAATTTGAAACCTACCATGCAAAGTAATCCATACAAATCCTAATGCAAGTTCAATACAAGCTAGATCTATGATGAAGGCCTCCAAATTAGAAAAGAAAAGCATTCTAAAGGTGGGTTCACCAAAATGAACCATATATTTTTTGGGTGTAGGGTGCTATGACCCTCTTGCTCAATTAGGGGTTTTCACTTAAAGGAGAGAGATAAACCCCACAAAAAATATAGGTGGTTCACTCAAACTAATGAAAGTATAATGGAAATATGAATGAAATGTGCCTAGATGAGATAAAATAAATGAAAATAATTAATAAAATCTATTGATTATTAAGGAAAAACTATTCAAATGCAACTTTTTTGAAAACACATTGTGATATGCAAAAACACCTAGAAATGTGAACAAAACTAAACAAAAATGGGTGAAATTAAAAGTGTGCACTTGAGATCTTGCTAGAGGCTAGGAATGACTTCTGAAATGCTGATGATGTTGGAAATTAGGCCTATAATGACTCATTCGCCATTCTAGGTGAATTAGTCCCAGATCTAGGAAATTGTTCCAAATCTTGTTTCAAACAAATGGGTATCCAAAACTACATAAAACCTATTTTAGGCATGGAAATGGGACTTATTCACCATCAATGGTGAATCAATCCACTTTTTAATTTCTAAAAATCCAAAGGTGGAAACTGAAGTCTTCAATTTGCACTTCGGTTTCCGATAGGTGTCCACCTTCGCAGGTCTAATTTTTGGCACTAGAAGTGATTTTTTGTTGATATTTTGAATTTGCAAGGAAGAATATGTCTTCAACAACTTTTCAACTTGATATTTTATTATTTCCAAGTCTTCAAGATTCCTAAATCTGCAAACACACTAGAAAAGGAGAAATTTTGGATGTTAGGGCATGGGGGTTTGCCTTGGTCAAACCCCTTTTAGGTAATTAAACCAAATGAAGAAATAATATGAAGAATGAATAGTAAATGAAGGGATTAATACCTTTCCATGATGATTGATCTTTTATTTCCATAACAATGTGAAGAATCTTCCCTTGAATGTTTGAAAATGCTATCTTGGTGACTTGAGATGATGAAACCCTAACTTGCTTGACTTGACATAGAAGAATTATGGATGAATAATGAATAATGGTTGAAGAGATGTAAATTATGGTTTAGAGACTTATATTTGTAGTCAATCCACCTTATTTTCTCGTTAATTGGATCCCCAAGGCCGACATGGAGGAAAATAAGACCTAAAATCCAAAATTTCCTACTTAAACCCTAAAAATGGCTCAAATGGGACTCATTCGCCATCAAGGGTGAATGGGTCCCACTTGGCTAAGACTGATTCACCATCAAGGGTGAATGGGACTTACAAGGGCCATTTTTCTTGTTGGAAGGTCGGGAGATAAGAAAATCAGGTTTCTAGACTGTTCTAGTCAGTTATTTGATCAATTCATACCTTGGGATGCACAATATAGGGTCATAGGGGCCTATTAATGATAATGTGAGGGTCAATTATGGCTTGGGACACATAATTCAATGTGAATGTTTGATTAAATAATTTTTACAACAATAAAATGAGGCCCACAGAGCCTAGAAAGGCACAACATCCAATGTGAATATGTAAGACACATTACAACACTAGATTAAAGTTAGTTTAGTTCACAAGGCTTCTAGATTGATGTGATAATGCAATTGAATATATTTTATAATATTTAATTAAGGAAAAATGGGTTCATTAAGTCTAGCAAAGCATGAAAGTCTTTTACAACACTTTACAACACCTTTACAAGACATTAATAAATGCATTTTATTCAGTTTGCAAGGGTCCAAGACCTAATGTGGATGTTTAAAACACTTCACAACATCAAATCAAGGTCTCATTAAGTCCAATTTATCATCAATTATTCCCAAATCAAGCAAGAAATACTTTTTTCTATGATATAGTATGTATTCCTATATGTATGTAAGATTGTATCTACACATGTACATGTATGCTTATATGTATGTAAGATTGTATGTACATATGTATTATGCTTGTATGTATTTATGTACGTATGTATTTATGTATTTCTTTAGAGGGAGGGATAATTTTAAGAGAGAGAGAGAGAGAGAGAGATTTGTCTAGGTAGGGTGGGAGAGATAGAGAGGGGGGGTGGAAGTGATAGTTTAAGAGAGAGGGAGTGGGGGAGAAGGGGTTGTAGTGAAAGGTACTTAGCTAGGTAGGGTGGGAGCGATAGAGGGAGAGAGAGAGGGGGGGGTGGGATAGAGAAAATTTAGAGAGAGGGAGAGAGAGATAGAGAAGGGGGGAGAGAGAGACAAAGATAAAGAGAGAGTTATGTAGGTAGGGTGCCAAAGGGAGAGATTTGAGAGATAGGTAGTGAGAGGGAGTGCAAGAGAAAGGGAGTGGGAGAGAGAGGGAGTGTGAGTGAGAGACCTGAGAGAGGGAGAGGGTGTGGGAGGGAGCGACCTGAGAGGGGGGAAGATAGAGGGGGGTGGAGTGATAGGGACTTATCTAGGTAAGGTGGGAGGGATAGATAGAGAGAGGGGAGAGAGAGAGAGTTAATTAGGTAGGTTTCCAAAGGGAGACCTGAGAGAGAGAGAGAGAGAGCGGGTGGGAGGGACAGACCTAAGAGAGATGGAGTGGGAGAGTGGGATGGAGATAGAGAGATAGATAGAGGGAGCGAGAGAAGGTGGTACGGATTGATTAAGCGAGAGGTACATAGAAAGAGGTATAGGGTAGATATAGACAGTTAGAGAGGGTAGGAGAGAGGTAGGGAGGGAGAGATGAGATGTATAGATAGATAGAAAGTGATAGGGGTTGAGGGTATAGGGTTGAGGGATTAGGGTGTAGAACCTATAGGGTTGATGGTTTTTAGGGTATTAGGGTTTGAGGGTTGAGGGATTAGGGTCAACGGTAGAGGGTATTGGGTTTAGGGTATAGGTTAGAAGGTTTAATGGTTTAGGGTTAAAGGGTTTAGGGTTGAGGGTTGAGGGTTTAAGGTATAGGTTCGAGGGTATATGGTTGAAGGATTAGGTTGAGGGTCCAATGTAAAGGGTAGAAAGAATAAGGGTTGAGGGTTTAGGGTTTAAGGATTGAGGGTTGATGGATTAAGGGTTGAGGGTTGAGAATTTAGGGTTGAGGGTTTAAAGTATAGGGTAGATGGTAGAGTGTAGAGGGTTTAAGGGTTGAGGGTTGAGGGTTGAGGGTTAAGGGTTTAAGGTTGAGGGTAGAGCATTTAGGGTATAGGGTTGAGGTATTGGGTATAGTGGTTGAGGGATTAGGATTTAAGGGTTGAGGGTAGAGGGTAGAGGATTGAGGGTTTAAGGGTTGAGGGATTAAGGGTTGAGGTTTTAGGGATTAGGGTAGATATTTTTCTTGCATTTAAGGGTTTAAGGGTTGAAGGATTAGGGTAGAGGGTAGAGGGTATTGGGTTGAGGGTAGAGGGTAGAGGGTAGAGGGTAGAGGGTTTAAGGATGTAGGGTTTAAGGGTTGAGGGTTTAGGGTTTAGGTTTGAGTGTTTAACGGTTTAAGGGTTGATGGATTAGGGTAGAGAGGGTAGGATGGATGTATAGAGAGATGGAGGGAAAAGTGAGATAGAGAGAAAGAGAGAAGAGGAGGGAGGGGAATGGATATATGAGGGTTGAGGATCCAATCTATAGGGTAGAGCGTTGAGAATAGATTGTATAGGGTTGATGACCTATAGGGTTGAGGGATTAGGGTATTGGGTTGAGCGTATATGGTTGAGGGATTAAGGTTGAGGGTAAATTTGGTTGAAGGATTGGGGGTATAGGTTTGAGGTTGTATAGAGGGTAGGAGAGAGTGAGGGAGAGAGAGGTGAGATATATAGATAGAGAGAAAGGGGTAAGGGTTGAGGGTATAGGGTTGAGGACCTAAAGGGTTGATGGTTTAGGGTATTAGGGTTTAAGGGTTGAGGGTTGAGGGATTATGGTTGAGGGTAGAGGGTATTGGGTAGAGGGTATAGGGTAGAAGGTTTAAGGGTTTAGGATTAAAGGGTTTAAGATTGAGGATTAAGGGTTGAGGGTAGAGGGTTTAGGGTATATGTTTGACGGTATATGGTTGAAGGATTAGGTTGAGGGTCAAATGTAAAGGGTAGAGGGTATAGGGGTTGGTGGTTTAGGGTTTAAGGATTAAGGGTTGAGGGATTAAGGGTTGGCAGTGAGGGTTTAATGTATAGGGTAGAGGGTTGAGGTCAGAGGGTTTAAGGGTTGAGGGTTGAGGGTTTAAGGTTAAGGGTAGAGGATTGAGGGTATAGGGTTGAGGGACTAGGGTTGAGGGTCAAATGTATAGGGTAGAGGGTATAGGGGTTGAGGGATTAGGGTTTAAGGGTTGAGGGTTGAGGGTAGAGGGTTGAGAGTTGATGGTTTAAGGGTTGAGGGATTAAGGGTTGAGGGTTTAGGGATTAGGGTAGAGAGTGTTCTTCGATTTAAGGGTTTAAGGGTTGAGGGATTAGGGTAGAGGGTATTGGGTTTAGGGTAGATGGTTTAATGGTTTAGGGTTTAAGGGTTGAGGTTTTAGGGTTTAGGGTTGAGTGTTTAAGGGGTTATAGGGTAGAGGGTTTAAGGGTTGAGGGTATAGAGGTTGAGGGATTAAGGTTTAAGGGTTGAGGGATTAGGGTTGAGGGTAGATGGTATTGGGTTGAGTGTAGAGGGTATATGGTTTAAGGGTTGAGGGTTGAGGGTTTAGATTTTAGGGTTTAGGGTTGAGTGTTTAAGGGTTTAAGGGTTGAGATTTTAGGGTTGAGGGTTGAAGGATTAGGGTTGAGGGTATTAGGGTATAAGGGTTGAGGGTTGAGGGATTATGGTTGAGGGTATAGGGTATTGGGTTGAGGGTATAGGTTAGAAGGTTTAAGGGTTTAGGATTAAAGGGTTGAGGGTTGATGGTATATGTTTGAGGGTATATGGTTGTGTGACATAGATTTTGGGAACCTAAATGCTTAACTCCCTTCCTAGGGTTTTTCACCTAGAAAGAGAGAGATTTATAGTCCCAAAATGTTGATGCACATTCAAATAAGGTTATGTGTGATTTTTTAATGCTAAATGGGGTGATCTAAGTGGTGCTAAACTATGACATTGATCAAACATGCATGCAAAATCTAAGAACTAGGACTTTTTTGAAAACTTATTGTGTAATGCAAAAGACCTAAAGAATGATCTAAAAATTCAGATAAAGATAAAGCCAAAAAAAAGGAAAGAATGTAATTGATATGCACTTGGAAATATCTCTAAAATTCATAAATTGTTGATATTTAGGCACAGGGGGACTCATTCACCAAGCATGGCGAATCAGTCCCACTTCTGCTAAAAACTTCTAGAAACCTGTTTCTGACTGTCAAGGGTTGAAATATCAGAAAATAAATTTTCAAGCCTATAGATGGGACTCAGTTTCCATGGATGGAAAGTCAATCCACCTACAAAATCTGGAAAATTAGAGGAAGATTTTGTGAAGTTAGATTTGTATTTTTGTCTCCTACAGGTTTCCACTCCTGAATTTGTCATATCTAGGTCTGAAAGTAACTTTTCCTTGATGATTTGACTTGGATGGATGTAGAGATGACTTGAATGACCTAAGAATTAAATCTGCAATGATATTCAAGCTTCCAAAGGACCTAAATCTGCATACAAACAA
Organism: Sequoia sempervirens; assembly: GCA_007258455.2. Lineage (NCBI taxonomy): Eukaryota > Viridiplantae > Streptophyta > Pinopsida > Cupressales > Cupressaceae > Sequoia > Sequoia sempervirens. The sequence goes on along the minus strand of VDFB02105785.1, from coordinate 163,031,394 downwards.
CACACAAGAAGAGAAATTGTTCATTGTTTGGGAATGGGGGTTTGCCTTGGTCAAACCCCGTTTTAGGTAATTAAACCAAATTGATGAAATGAAGGAATGAAGCATGTAAAATGGAATATACTACCTTAAAATGATGGTTGATCTTGGATGTTTGCTACAACACATTTAAAATCTATCCTTGAATGCTTTAGAATGCTCACTTGAAGACTTCTAATGGAGAAACCTCAACTTGCTTGACTTGTGATAGAAGATACATAATGAATTGATAATGAGAGGTGTAATAATGAGATAAGATTGATAGATAGATGTTGGTAGAATGTAAAAATGAGGTTAAATATGCTTATTTAAAATCAATTGTTTGTAGTACCCTATTATACTACATCACAGGCCGACATAAAGTGAAAATAAACTTTAAATTTCACTTTTTCCCACTCAAGGGTCAAAATGGGGGCTAGATAGGACTCATTCACCACACATGGTGAATGGGTCCTACCTGTATGGGACTCATTCACCAAGCATGGAAAATGGGTCCCATCAGGGCCATTTTGACACCAATGAAGCTAAGGAGATAGGAAATAAGTTTTAGAATGCTATATTGTCAGTTGTTTGATCAATTAAAGCCTTGGGATGCACAATATGGGTGAAATAGGACTTATTAATGATGATGTAAATGTTGAATAGGGCTTGGGACACATAAATCAATGTGAAAGTGTAATTAAATGCACTTTACAACACTAAGATTAGGTCCACATAGCCTAGGGATGCTCAAGAACTAATGTAAATGTGTAAATCACATTACAACACTATTTTAACATTAAGAACCTTATAGATTGATGAAATAATGTTATTAAATATGTTTTGTAATGTTGAATTAGGAAGAAATAGGTTAATTAAGTTTAGAAAAGTGTGAAATCTTCTTACAAGACTTTACAACACCTTTACAAGATGTCAATAAACACATGTTATTTGATTTGCAAGGGTCCAAGACCTAGTGTGGACACATAAAAATGCCTCACAACACTAGATTAGAGCCTCATTAAGTTTGATTATTATGAATTAATCCCATTTCAAGTAAAAGGTACAATTTTTGACTTTTAGAATACTTTCTTGTCTAATTTGTAGTCCTTTATCATTTATCTAGTCTTACAATCATTTTGCATTTGGATTTGCATTAGTTTGTATGCGAGGTTTCCAAACTTGCATTCATAATAAAGTGCATTTAGGTTGCATTTGTTGCATCTAAATTCATTTAGATTTTTTGTAATTCTACATTTTTCATTTTGTTCTACATCATGGCTCTCAGAACACATCAAAATCCCTCAATTTTTTTTGAAAATTTTCAAAAAAGTCCATATTGGGAATCATTCACCACCTTGGGCGAATCAATCCCTTTTGACCCTTGAAACAATATTTTTTCTCAACCCTACCACATTGGCAGGCTAGTGAGTGAGACCCCAATGTAGTAGGGTTGAGATGGTAGGGGCAACATATGCCTCATAGAAATGGGGTCTCACGGTGATGTATGTTGCCCATAGAAAAGGTGTCTCACGGTTATATAAGTGTACATCACCGTGAGACCCCATTTCTATGAGGCATACACTACCCCTACCTTCTCAACCCTACCACATTGGCAAGCTAGTGAGGTGAGACCCCATTTCTACAAGGAATGCGCTGCCCCTACTTTATCAACCCTACTGCATTGGAAAGCTAGTGAGTGAGCTAGCTTGCCAATGCTCCACTAGCCTTCCAATGCTGTAGGGTTGAGAAGGTAGGGGAAGCATATGCATCATAGAAATGGGGTCTCACGATTACCGTGAGACCCCATTTATATGAGGCATACGTTGTCCCTACCTTCTCAACCCTACCCGTAAGACCCCATTTCTATGATGCATACAGTTCCCCTACCTTCTCAACCCTACCGCATTGGTAGGCTAGTGAGTGGGCTAGCTTACCAATGCTCCACTATTTTTCCAATGCAAGAGGGTTGTGATGCAGAGCAGGGAGGAAAAACTCATAATAACACAATTCAAACAAAATACAACAATTCTTCAATTCATAAAACCCCAACTTGACCTTATTTCATCATACCTTCAAGTTTCTCTTGTAGCATTGCAAACAAAGAATTTTCTTCACAACTTCCAAAATAAATTTCAAACCCACAAAAGAAAGGGAATTTGAGATACCCATTAAGGTATATTTTATCATATCCTAAAATCTCCTAGAGTCACTTTGGACCATCAACCCCAAATCACTACTGCTATATTGCCCCAAGGCCAAATTAGGCCACTTTTACAAAACAACTACTATGTAACCTCCACCCCAATCATAAAAATTCATTCCCAGACCTCGACCAGACCCCAAATACATTGAATCAATAAATTTTAATCATAAAAAGGTATGTGCAAGATCATCATGGAAAAAATAGGCCCTTAAGTGGCAAAAAATTTAGAAAAATCAGAGTTAGGCAACTTGATGTAAAAATTTGAATAAGTTGTCTATATTATTTAAAAAATATGTAACAATAGAATCTGTAGAAAATTGAATGTAGTTTCTAAACTACTAGGTTTGTTTAAAAAAATAAAATCTATTTGGTGAAAATTTGAAATTTCAATGTAGTAGTACTTAAATTTTAGGGAAAAAATAGGTAGTTGTTTGTCTGACCACCCTAACCACAATAAAATAATAATATTTTAGATATAAGTATAGGACTCATGTCTCGATGTGATGCATATTTTTTTATAATTTTTTTCCAAGCAAATAATTAATTATGAATTTTTATTACAATTTTTAAAAAACATAAAAACTCATATGTCTAACCACGTTAACTTGGTCAAAACTTTATGAAATTCAATTTTTTATTTTTTAATCCTATAGTATGCAAAACATATAATGTGATGTATGTTTTGGATTCAAAAAATGTGATACCATTTGAAATCTATAGATGTTTTTGAATCAACCTATCAATTAGGACTTTTGTCATAATTCAAATAGAAAATGAATAATAATTACGTATTAAATTCAAAGGAATAATTTATATTGGTGTAAAGCTGAGAACCTCCTTTAAAAACCCTTTCATTTCATCAATTTTGGGTAAAATAAAAGTCATCAGCCACATACCCATCATATTGCGACTTTCTGGCCCATCATGATCCTGCACATACCCAGAAATTCCTACCAAGTCCACAAACCACTAAACCCTTTTTTTAGGCCTATTTAGGCTAGCACAATGAGGGTTTATAGAAACTCTTTTCTCCAAACCTCCAACCACTTTTCCAACACTTCAAACACATCATTTAAGGTCTTCCTATGCCATTCCAACCATCTCCCATCCTTTAACACTGGCATATGTTACAAAAGATTGGTCTCAAGCAAAAAGGTGTGATTTGGTTATTCAAAAGATTCTAGCATATCAGTTTATGTCTATGTTTCATGACAATATAGTGTATGAGTATGCAAGGAATACCCATAAAGCCTAATGGATGGACACACAATTCAAGCTATGTAAGGACACCTTTCTAGTTGGAAGTTGTTGATGACAAAAATTGGCAAGGTAACAACCCTTTGTGTGAAACTCATTTTATGGGGCACTTATTGCGCTAAACTTAGTGACCTCTAAATTTTTAAAGAAGTCGACTTCTTTTGTAATTGGGGTTTTGGAATGGGAAATAAAAGTAGATATCAAAATAAAGACTCTAACTAGGGCGATGTGCCAAAATTTAGATAAAAAGCGTGATAAACCTATCTTTTGGATATGATCTAAGGGCCCGCTTAGTTATTTACCATGTCCTAGAAAAACAAAATTTAAGGATTGCAACATGAATAGCTCATTCAATGACATAAAGTAATTATCACTTTATTGAAAAGAAGAGTCAAAAGACATGATCTAAACCAGTAAACTTAGACTCAAATTATAGAAGTATGGTAAATAAACCATTTAAACAATAATGGTAAAGTGTAACATTTATCAATAGCATAAGAAAATAGAGAGGTCAAAAAATGGCACAGTGTATGAGTTCTTATAATAATCTAAACAATAAAAAGCCTAGTGTCTTTCCAAAAATCTTGTAATTCTTAAACTAGTAGAACCTAACGAACATGTAGTATGTAATCTTCAAACTCGGAACCTAGAACCTATAACAAACAGGAGTATTTATAGTGAGCCTTCCACCGCCTGGCGAGAAACAACCAAAAATATTTTGAATCTTGAGCAATGATGTTGAGGCAATTATTCCCCTCAGTCGTTGTAACAAAATAGATTCGTGCCATAGCATTTAGTCACCCTCCATTCAGGTGCATCCCCTGCAAATCATGGCAGTGGTCCCAAAAAAGTCTCGTATAGACAACTATCGCCTGTTTGGATAGGAAATTAGAACACATGGTGGCATATTGCAGCCCATTGTTCACTTCATTCCTTGCGTTGAAGAAGCATGCGATGAAGAGACGTGTGGCAGCATTTCACTGCCCATGGCTAATTTCCCCTTCCTTCATTGAAAACTTGCGCTAAGATGACACATAGAAAAATGTCTACTATAGATGTCACCTGTGAAGCCCAACAAATCTATATGTGAATGGGAGCTACGTGGCACACGTGCAGGGATCGATGAGGAAGTGAAAAGAAGTAATCAAAATAACCGACGGTGAAGACACGTGGGGGAATTTCAGGGATCGATAGAAGAGCAAGGATAAAATTCCTTCGAAGAGTGATGAGCGGAAACGTGGCAAAGGCCACAGTGACAATAATAAAGGGGTTGATGATATTCAATTGAAAGCATGGGCCGATACTTAGATGAAAATAAAATCTGAAGGGAGCATGGTGAATTTCGTATTTACAGCTTTTGGTGACTATCGAGGTCGTTTCACTTAGAGGAACGAGGAACCCAAAACTCTCTGGTTCACATACCAGAGTGCCATCCATTGGTGATGGAATCAGAACCTAAAAGGGCTTCCTACAAGGACATCCAGTCATCTTCGAATGGTCTCTCTATATTGCGTAAATTTTCTTGTGCTCCGCCTAGGTCAAGTGTTTCCTTAAAAGGAAGTATTTCAAGTAAATCAGCCCCCGGGCACAATGGAAAAGTAGTTGTGCAAGAGGATGTATAACATCTTCAATTTTTGTTGCAGTAGGAGGATGGCCAAAACTCTGGAAATCATTTGGGTCTTGCTCCTTTTCTTCAATTCTTTCTACAATCTACTTAGTTGTGGCAATCAAACCATCTTCAAGAAACGAGGATGGAAAAACCATCTCCCTTAGCTAGGAGAAATTTTCCCGCATGTCGTCTAGTGTTTGGTTCAAAGTAGCTATGGTGGCTTTAGTTCATTGGAAGGTGAAGTGGTAATGGATGAACTTGTTTTTCATTTGGGTAGAAATATCCTGATCTTCGATCCCTGCTTTGGCCAGGTCTTCATCAGAGACTGAATATAGCTTGCTAAGCAAACTCTTTGCTTTAGAAACATTCTCTAAGATGAACCGTGGGAATTTTTTGATTGTTCTGTGAACTTCCCAGCTCAATGTTTTTTCCTTTGAGATTAACGAAAGCATTGGTTGTAGTGTTAGGTAGAATGCTTTGACCTTTTCCAAATAAGAAATATATAGTTGTCTAGCTAATGGGATGAGGTCCGGCTGTGCAGTGGAGGTTTGGAGAGAGCTCTTCAAAAGTGAAATCTCCACATCCTTTGAGCTAATAACTTCTATTAATTTTTTATTTCTCTTTTTTGCAGATGTAAGTTACTCCCTGAAGCTACTTATCTCTTTATACAAGTTCTCCTTGGCTCGAGAGTGGTTAGCCAATTATTTGTCAAGAAAGGACTTTGTCTCTCGGAGCTCCTTTTCTAACTAGGAATTTCGGCCTTCAAACTCTATATGATTCTTTTCTAATTCCTACTCATATAGAGTGTGTTGAGCTGCTAACTCTTTATCCTTTTGTTGTAGATTTGCTTCGTCAAGGTCAATTGGCTCTGACATTTTTGGTTCCTTTCTCATACCTCATTGAATAGTGTGGGGTCAATGGACTATGACTTATTGAGTTTCCCCTTGATATTTATCCACTCTGACTCTTCTAGCCGCACCTTCTTAGACAAGCACGCAACTTTTGCTTCTAGTGATTTCTCCTTCATTTCCAAGAAACTAACCCTTTCCTTCACAAGCTTTAGTTGTTCCTTTTTTTTCTTCAATTGACGACTAGACTTCAGGAAGCCGATCTTCACTACCCATTGTGTTTCCTCCATGAGTTTTACCTTGTCCAGTGGCCGGGCTACGACCAAATCAAGCCCCATGGCATACATATCATAATCATTTGGCAATATCTCTCCCTGTGCTTTAACAACATTCAGGTACATGGTGGAAAAACTCAACATTATTTTTGCTTCATTATAAACTGTATACACCTTAGGCTCCACCTCCTTTTTATCATCCTTCAATTTTCGCTTTTGGATCCTAAGGGCTCACATTTGATTTGTGGTTTCTCCCTAGGATATGAATTTGGATGGCAATTGAACTAGTTTGCTAGTAGTAGGTGCACTAGGAGGCAAGGAAAAAGGGAATACAAGTGTAGAAGGCCCCTGCATTTTCCTTTGTCGAAGATTGATAGTTTTCAAGGAGAAAAAGGGAACCTACCATAGTTCGGTTTGCAAACCGGTGGAAGGACTCATCAATTGTTGCGGTGATGGGGCAGTCATAATCGAGTCCATTTTTTTGGCATACTAGGTCAGACTTGAGGTAGCAAAGCCAATGGCGGTCGAGCTTTTAGAAAGAGAGGCGAGGAGAGATTGAGCAACGATGGCTAGTGTTGACGTTCATGGAGATGTTAAAATAGATAGCCTAGTTTGGGTGAATTGAGAGAAACCTCTCACAAATGTCATGGTAGGGGAAAAGGAGGTAGGGCCAACACTTGTTGTAAGGGGCATTGTGGACATGGAAGAGGATACCAAAGATTAGGAAGTAAGAAAAGTGGAAGCGAATATTACCTGTTGACTAGATGTGGTGGTGCTTCGCTTATCGTTGGTTGCTTTGTTACTTCAAACTCTGGGCTCACTGCAAGTACTTGACTTGTGGTAGCTTTTTGTGATCCTTCTCTCGGAATAGCTTCTATGCGCTATCATTTAGCGGGTGGGATTCTTTGATCTCCATAATTTATATAGTTTTCAGTTGCTGTTGTTGAGGCACTCTTGTTTTCGAGGCCCAAGTGAGTGTCTACGAGGGTTGTGACATATTCAGTCACACATTTGAAGTGACACAGGCCAAAAATCCTATAGACTTCCTCCTTTGCTGGGGGAAGGGCATTGATGTCTCAGCTTCCTCTTCTGTGTGCTCCTCTCCTTCATCAAGGTCATCACCTCTGCTAGCACTCGAGTCAGAAATAGGGTGCTCATCATCCCAAAGCTTGTCAAACTGTTTATCTTCCTAAGTTGCGCTTTCATAAGGTGCATGAAGCCATTTTTTTTCTTTGTGATATATCTAGAAGGGTCTAATCTTTTCATTAGTCCATTCTTCTTCATTCCTCAACTTATTTTATAGATCCTTCCCCATTTTACGGTTCTCATCATAATCCGCCATAATGAAATAGAACCTATTCCATGGGGGCCTATTGTCTTCTATAGCGATATGAATTAGGTCAACCAAAAATTCATCTTCATCCTCTAGCGGGTTACACCTCTTCTCCTAGTAAGGCTAAGGGTTGTGAGTTACCTTAAGATTCTTATATTGCAGATCATTGAAAGGGTTGTAATACCACTTGTCACAGATCATTGCCAACCCTAAATGGGCTAGCTTATCCTAAAATAGTGGGTGTGTCTGCTTCTTTTTCATGGCCATTATTTTGAAGCTTTGTAGAAAGGTGAAGAATCCCTTCTTCTTGACCTTTTTTCTACTGCAAAAGGTGATCAATAATGCACACTTGCCAAAACAATTCAAGGGCCAACAACCGATTTGTAACACATGTTGGAAGGCGGAAAGGTTCCTTAGTGAAGCCTCGCATTCGGATGAATGTAAAATCTACTCCAAAAAACCAGTCACATATGGGGGTGAAATTCTGCATATATTTTGTTTGAGTTAAGGTAAGCTTATTAATACCCTCCTCTCCTTGCAAATCTTGCAAAATCAGACACAAGAAATAATCCAAAAATTGTGTAATAATCAAAGTAGAAGAGAGGAGAGGGGTCCAGATAGAAACTATTTTTTTCCTCTTTTCATCAAAGATAAATAACTTTACCTGCTTATCAAAGAAATCTAGGTTTTGATACAAAAACATATGAGCAAGATAAGAGAGAAATTTGAACTTCCATTCAACTTGGTACTTGTTAATTTGCTCTATCATTTCCTTTTCAAGGTGCTCTGCAAAATAATACTAGAAGTAATATTTTTTCTTATGGAATTGGAAGCCCAGGCCCAACTGAAAAGTCTGCACCTCTTGGTCGGTGTCCAGACTGAAAAAAAAATCCATCATTGAAAAGACATCTTGTAGGTCTTCATTGAAAGGGTTGTATGGTGCAGGAATTCTTGGCAACTTCTCTCTTTCAGCTTCAATCCTTTGGGTTTCTTCGCTATAAAATTTTAGAGCCTTATTCCTGGAGCTCCATATATTATCCCCCTATTTAGGGGTGATTGTCTCCACTTCCATCCCTCTTTGCATAGGATCTAGAATACACAACATATTCTAGATGGTAGTTGGGCTAATGTTAACTGATAGAGTCTAACCCTCAATAGTGTTGGTACTTGGGTTGAAATGCTTAATGTTTGCATTGACTAACTCTAGGCAGTAGTGCATATATGGGACCATATATTGAGGAATCTCATTGAACCATACCTTTTCTACAACTAACATTTCCCATTTAGGCACCTTCATTCTTTTGCAGGTCACTTTTGTCAATCCTTTAGGGTTCTTTGCAAGAAAGGGATCATGAACGTTATCCCAATCTTCCTAAATTAAGTTATGGTCTTTTTAGTTTTTTGGCTTGTCCAGCTCCTTTGTCTTTTCCCATCTTGGCTTTTTAGGAATACCTAGTGTAGCATAAGGAATATTCTCAAAGAGATTAACTATTGGTGCTCCTTGTTGAGCTTTAGCTAAGCTTTGCGTCGCCACTTGCCTAACTTCTTGGATTAAACTTTCTACCATTGTTAATTTGCGGGAAGCTTTTTGCTTTAGCTTAAATTTTTCTACAACTTTACTTCAGCTTTGGCTATGCGCTAGGAAATTCTTTTTCTTTAGGTAGTGTATTTGAAAAGACCCTTTAAGTTCCTAAAAATTTCACATGCAATACTTAGCTATTTTCTCTCAAGGTGGTAGACAAGAGTTACCTTTTTTGCATTTAATTTGGCATGTATTTCCAATCCTTTGGCTTGTGTGAGATGCATTACTTTCCATTTTGATTTGACAAGAATTCATAAATATAATTAGCAGCCATATGTACAGTGCAATTTTCTTGGAACTTGATCTGACACCTTGCTAGCAGCTTAAGCATTCATATGCGTTGACAATTAATATCCCAAAAGGAATGATTACACCAAAGATATGATCAATATAAAAAATGATACGACTCTACCTAGAAATAAGCAAAACACCTGGAGAATTTAACCTTAGTCCTTGGTCATGCATAATATCACCGATTACTGCCACCAACTTAGGCTAATTAATTAGCCCTTATTAGTTTTGCACACAAGAAGCCATACTCAACGGACACAACTGGGTGGAAAATTCAAGCAAGCCTGAGAACGATTTTCAAGTTGGTACTCGATTAGCATCATGTTTATGGTAAGGAAATTACCATGCATTTCCTCACTTTTTCTATAAATAGGCATCTAAGTAGTAGTGAAATCACACTTAGCGATTAGAGCAAATTTGGTATTAGGTAATTGGTTTAGCAGTTTAGTATTTGCAGTGTGTAGCATTCTCATAGGCTATACTTAGATGTTTTGCAGGGATAGTTTTAAGGTATTTGTAGAGATTTTGATAGGATGAACACCCCAATTAGGCTAGTGTCACATAAGTCTCAAACTGCCTTCTTAGGTGAGATTTCTACCAAGTGCTTAAAAAGGATGACGAAGAACAAGCACTCACTGTCAATCATATCCATAAAATGGGTCTTGGAACGAGACCACCTTGAGTATGAGGACACGTATAGAGTTAACATTGACATGTGCTCACATTTTGTTTCCTCCATGCTAGGTATAGAAGTTCCTAAGCCATTGATTTTGCATTTGGTGAAGTAGATTTTCCTCAAGAAATACCTGAATGGCCTCGAGGAGGTTGTTGCAAACACTACACATGGTGGGGGAATTCCAACAGCGAGCAACCTTTGGAGGTTTATAGAAGAGGACGTGGTTGTGTCATGGCTGCCATTTCTGAGTGGCTTTCACCTCCAAACGCAAGTTGAGCACTGCCAGAGGGTAACTCGAGCCTACCATTTCTTGTTCTACATGTACAACATGGTGTCATTCTATGACATCAACTGGTACACGGACTTCAAGAACTTTTTGTTCCCTCTGCCTACCTTTGCTCCCTTGGATGATATTGTTGCTACTGATAATGCCCTTGGTGATGAGGATATTGTGGAAATTGTCGTTGATGTGTCCATTACTGCTGCCCATGTCGTGAACTAAAGACTTGTGTTTTTTCCTTTTGCTTTCTAAAAAAAATCATAACAATTAGTCTATTTTTTGTATACATGCTTGAAAAAGGATTTTCATAAAATATATAAAAGAAGTAGAAAGACATATGCTTTTGTAAGCATGATCCTTGAGCCATTTTTGAAAATGTAAATACCAAAGAACATATATAATGAAAATATATTTTTACATAACCATCTCGTTGTCCTCTCTTGGTTTTAGCAACTGGGTCATCTTTTCCTTTTTTCAGCATGTATGTATTAATTTTGCATGTGGGTGTTTTAATTTTTCTGCTCTGTTCAACTATGAGTTTAATTCCCTTACTCTCTTCAATAATGTGTCACTTGTTCTTTTCCACCTTGAACAATAGAATAAATAAAAATACCAGCCAACAAAACAAAAGGAAAAGAAGGGAAAAGCATATAAACATATTTACATGGGTATGGTAAGCTAGCTTAATTGAATAATTTCAGGTGAACTCTGTTGACTGGAATCACCAGCGCTTCTTTTTCCATAGTTTCTAACTCATATGCATTGTTTTCTTTGCATTGAATTATTATGAATGGACCTTCCCAAAAGCTATCAAACTTCTCGTGCTAGCCCAACTTCAAAGCCCTTTCATTAAATGTTAGCACTAAGTCTCTACACTTTAGACCTTGGTCAAACACTTTCTTGTCAAACCACCTTTTAACCACTTGTTGGAGGTTATTCATGGTTGTTAGGGACTTATCCCATTTTTCTTGTACTTCTAGCAACTCAACTAGCCGTACCTCCATTGCGTCATTTTTTTCTACTTCGAGATATTTTAGTAATTGCAGCTCCAGAATCTCCATAGAGATAGGCAATAACACCTCTTTTCCATAAAATAACTCATATGGTCAAGTCTTGAGGACTTGCTTTGGAGTTATTTGATCTGCCCAGAGTGCTGCTCAATTTTTTTTGTGCCACTCCCTTTGATATTCTAACCCAATTATTTTGAGGAGTCATACCAAATTCTTGTTTGTAGACTCGGCTAAGACGTTCCCCTATGGGTATTAATTTGATGATATTTTAAGGAATATGTCATGTGTAAGTGTGAATTGAGTTACCTTGGAGCCTAGGAAAGCTTTAGCATTGTCAGATATGATATTTTTTGGTGGGTCAAATCTCGTCACCAATTCTTCTAAGAAATCCACTATCTTTTCCTCTGTCACATTCTTTAGTAGCACAACTTTAGTCCATCTCATGAAGTAATCTATGGCCATTAAGATCCATTTATGTCTTGTGCTAGAGGCTGGGTTGATCATTCTGATGAATTCCAAATCCCATTGTGCGAATGGCTCATCAACCACTATTGGATTGAGAGGCATTGCATAATTCTTTCTTCTTCCAGTGAAGAATTGACATTCCTCACAAGTCTTTACCAAGGAGTAGGCATCATGAGATAACATTGGCCAAAAGTACCTCACACACATGATTTTGATGGCAGTAGTCTTTGTAGATAAATGCCCGCCTACGAGACTGTTGTGGTAAGTGTCAAGGATCCTTTTTTCTTGCTCTATGGTAACACATCACAATATAACATCATTCAAATTTCTTTTGAATAGGATCCCTTCATTGAGCGTGAATCTGCTATTTTGCAGCTAGTAGAATCTCCTCCTCTGAGAAGGCTAGGCATATATTTTCCTGTATGCATAAACCTTACTCTATCTTCTAGCCAACAACCTTCGGACTCTGACTCATTCATTAGGACTAGTTCCATTTGCTCTTCTTCGGTGGCCATATCTTCATCGAGAATAAGATACTCGCACAGTCCTCTTCCTCGAATAGTCTTGGTAGGCTTGACCTTAATGTCATACTCAAGGATCTTGGTGATCCAATTGACTCTTCTTTTTTATGATTTCTCCTTCCATGATGTATTCATACACACTAGAATGTGTGACACAGACAATCACCTTATTGCAATAGATTAGATGTCAGAACTTCTTGAGTCCCTTAACTATTGCAAACGCTTGCCTCTCTACAAAGTTGTAGTTTGTTTCATATTCCTTCAGGGTCCTAGAGTGAAATGCTTTCAGATATTCTCCCTTGCCCTCATTATCTTTCTGAGTTAAGATAGTAGCAATGCTTGACTTGCTATTGAATACATACATTATGAAGTCCTTTGATAAGTTTGGGTTGACCAAAACAAGAGAAAAAGATATAGCATCCTTGACTTTCTCAAAGGCTTCTTTGGCTTCTTTTGTCCATTTAAATGTTTGATCATTTCTTAGCATTAGTGCAATTGGCCTAATTATTCCTACAAAATCATAAATAAATTTTCTAATGAAATTTACCTTCCCGAAGAAGGACTAAATGCCTTTCTTGTTGACCAGAAGGGGAAGCTCTTTGATTTCTCTCACCCACTTAGGAACAATTAAAATTCCTTCTTTGGATACTACATTCCCTAGTAGTTTTCCTTGCAATACTCCAAAGACACATTTTTTTTGGGTTTAGGGATATCCCGAACTCTTGGCATTTCTTGAAAACCATCTCAAGATGATCAAAATGATCATCCTTGAATTTGGAGAACACCGTCAAATCATCCAAATAGATTAGGATAATCTTGTTGATTAGTTTGTTGAAAGCGATATCCATTGCCCGCTGGAAGGTAGCTCCTGCATTTGAGAGGCCAAACGACATCTTAGCGTATGTGAATGTTCCCCACTTGGTAGTGAATGTTTTCTTATGTTGATCCTCTTCTTTGACTCGAATTTGATTGTAACCAGAGAAACCATCTAACAGGGAGAACATCTATGATCCTGCCACCGTTTACAGGATTGACTCCATTGAAGGTAGCGAGTAATGATCCTTCAAGGATGCTCTGTTTAGGTCCCGAAAGTCTACACATAGATGGATATATCCATTCTTCTTTTAGATTGGGACCAGGTTGGATACCCACATGCTATACTTAATTGAGAAGACAATTTGCGACTATATTATCTTTATTAATTCTTGTGCCATTAGTGCTTCAATTTTGGGATTGATTGGCATCTATTTTTGGTGGACCAATTTTGTGCCTTCCACCAACGCTATTGTGTGTTGAATGATGTCGGGATCATATGCTCTAATGTCATTGTATGACCAGGCCACCACTCCATATTTTTCGCAGAAGTCGATAAGCCTTTTTTTATCGTGATGCAGGACATCCTTCCTGACTTTGAGCTTTCTTCCATCTCTGACCTGAAGATCCACATAGTCACCTTTGTCTGCTACAAACTTCCTCTTGTCATTTCTCACATCATCACAATCGAAAAGGTTTTCGAGAGTGATAAATCCTTTTGGAAGTTTGTTGGATTTTAGCTAGATGATTTTTCTTTCATAAGCTTCAATGATCTTTGGTTGGAGCTGGTCAAAAAATTCTCCCAATTGTTGGATGAATGAGGCAATGTGTTCATCACTGTCAAACACTTGCTAGCTTTGGTGATTTTCTAGAATGGCTGGTCAGACTATCACTTGTACCAAGTGTTTATTGTGAATGAGGTCAGAGGCAAGATCAATCTAGGATCTGATTGCTACCATGTGGTTTGCATCTATATTTTTTTCTTAGGACACTATCTTAATGTTGAAGGCTTCAAAACGCTCTATTAGCTCCAAAACTTTGTGTCTATAGGATCGCATGCAGGCATTTTTGGCTGCATAAATTCTATGGACTTGATTGACCACTAGTTTGGAGTCTCCAAACACCATTAATTGCTTTATTTCCATACGTTCTGCAAGGCTTAAACCTTTCACCAACCATTCGTATTTAGCTTTGTTGTTCGAGCATGTGAGCTGGAAGTAGAAAGACTTCAATATCTTTTCATTGTGTGGGGATATTAAACATATCCTGGCTCCTAAGCTGACTTTACATCTTGCTCTGTCAAAGTGAAAATTCCATAGTTCTAAGGCTTGACTACTTTCAGATTCTTTGACAACCTTTGGGAGCACTTGATCTTCATTGTAGATGACATAGGTGCCCAACCCAATAGCATGGTAGTTGCCGAAAGGGTCGGTATCTATATGTTCGCTCAAGAGGGCATCTTCTTGATCATCCCGATCTCTAGTCACTTTTTCATCTTGTAGTAACTCAGTGCAATACATTTCTTGCTTGGTGATAGAGGTATGCACGACTTCAAAGTTGATCATGGCTTCATCGACTACATGTTTTGAATGTAAAGCTTCATATTCTATCTTCATTTTCACACCTTGCTTGGTTCTAAGAATCAAATGCGACCAATCTAGGGACAAATATCTACCCACTTTTGAAGTAAATTCTCATGATAGATAGAGGCCAAACATGGGGGGAACATCTATGATCACACACTGTGATACTAGAGCAAGTGAATAGGGTCAAGGGGAGTGCTTAGATGACACCTACAGTTTTGACTCTATTTCCATCAAGCTGCATCACTCCTATTTTTAAGGGTTCATAGTTGAGTCCTAAAGCTTCAACTATTTGTTTAGGCATAATTGTGGTGCTAGCACCAGAATCAATCATGGCATTGTGTAATAATTTCTCCCCTATAATGAGAGTTAAGAAGAAAGGTTGAGGCTTCAGCTTATCTCTTACTTTAGTAGGGGCTTCCGCTATGCCATTTGTAAGAACTATGGCAGAAGATGGTTGATCAACAACCCTTTCTTTTGGAAATTGCTCCATCGCCATTGTGCTAATGTCTTCCTAGAGAGCCTTCTTTAGTAGCATCCTCTGTTCTAGGATGGCTAGAATATCCCATAGAGACACATTAGCAAATTATTTTTTCAATTGTTCCACCACATTGAATGATGGAATATTGGGAGGTTTTTGCTCATTAGCTCTTGTTATAACAATTTCCCTTCATGAAAGGCATTGTGGCACCACTATGGAGGTATTAGGTGTCTGGTCAGAAGCACTTTTAGGTTGCAGATTGACTAGTTTTGAGACAACTAGTTCACCTGTAAATCTCCTCTTCGAGCGAGTGTTGTAGTCAAATTGTACTTGCAATGTTTTAGATGTGGATACGTCATTGGAAAACACCACCTCTTCTTCTTCCATCCATGAGAAGAGTGTGTGATTGGGAGTGATGTTTAATTCTTGCTCCAGTGACATCCCTTGCATTTTTTGCTATGAGCACCACATTGTCCATTTTCAAGGATGTATACACATAGTTTCTGGGACCTGACGTTGTGCTTTGGCTGCATTGCTCTGCTAGTTTTTGTTGTTGGTTTTCGCATAGAAAATTTTGAGGCATATGTGAATCACTACAATGGAAGAACCAGGGGTTGGTGTCATCTATCAAATTTTTTTGACCCATAGTCAACTCTTTGCTCGAACTTAGATTAGCGCTATGTAGCGAGGAAGGTACCAGTACTATTTGATTTATTGTTTGCACCTATGGATTGGCACATGCACCTCCTTGGAACCGGTTTTGTTGGTAAGAAGGCTTCCCACCTTGATAATTCTAGTAGCTCGACCTCAGGGGTGTTGCCTAGTTTTGCTTGATAATTGTTATATCATTGACAATAGTCTGCAAAATTTCCTTGAACTCCCTCATCTCCTCCTTTGAAGAGCTGGATGTAGAGGTGACATTTTGCGGCATGCTCGGATACGTGTACATGGATTGAGGAGGATCTAGTGCACTGGTAGAAGGCATCTCTTCAGAAGGAAGCAATATTTATGGGAATATAGGAATGATGGGAAAATGTGGCAATTTCCTGAAGTCTATCAAATTGTTCTCTACTTTAACGACGCTATATGCACCTGACAGTGTGGTTCTGCCAAGAGACTGGATCATCATTGAAATGTTAGGATTGATAGACTTCAATTAGAACATGAATGCTAGATCAGGCAACAGGCAGATATCAACCTGAATCCTCTACCAACTTGTATGGAACCAAGCATTGAAGTCATCCATGGCTTCGTGCGGGGCTCGCTTTATGCTGAGAGTTGATAATATAGCGAGGATCAGTTTCCTTCGTTTGAGAATATCTGGTAAAAAGGATCTCCAACCTCATCCCAGGTATTGATAGTGTTTTCTTGCAGCGTTAGATACCAATCTAGTGCCTTGCCTCTGAAAGAGGCTACAAGCAACCTTAGCGCTATATTTTGGTTTGTAACACCATGTATGAGACATACATTTGCAACATCTTGCAGATGTCCAGATGGTGTTCTTGAGCCATCGCTAGTAAATTTAGGTATAACCTTTAGGGAAGAAATTGGGATGATGGCCCAGACGACAAGCGCTATTAGCGAAACAAGGGGGCTTCTAGCGACCCATGCCACATAATTTCTATTAGCAGTAGGCAACATGGCTAGCGAAAAAGGGAGGAGGAAGTGAAACGTTCACTAATTAGGTCACGGGTTGTACTGTACCTAATGGTGGTACTAATAAACTAGGGTTAATTGTTGTTTGGGATGTAGTAATAGGCCGATGGCTCAAACACCCTTCTTGAAATTAGGTTCATTGAAGCTCAGTCCCACCGAGCGTGCCAAGAAAAAGAAAAACTCATTAGGGGAAATTTACATAAAAAATGGGCCTCCTAAGGATGACATCATTAGCTTTTTAAGTTATCAAAAATCAACTAAAAGATGACATCAACCTATATGGTGGCATCATCCAAAATAAAAATAAAATTATTTATTTTATAAATTAAAACTTTCTAAAATCTTATGAATTAACTCATGATGGTTAATTTAACTCTACATATCCTATTCTATCTCATTCATCTTTCTAAATATAAAATATTCTTTTTGTTTTTTAGATTTATATTCTTAAGTTCTATTATAGAAATTTTTATATTTTCAAAAAAACATTTTTATTCTTTAAGAAAAAAATCATAAAAATCATTTATGAAGTGCTGTAAAAATAAAAAATTTCATCCACCCATTCTTGTTGCATGTTGTAGCTTGCCAAAATCAACTCTTATATTTCCTTGTATTTTTTTGTATTTTGCAGAGATCAAATAAAATAATATGAAATTTCCTTCTATTTCCTTCTATAATATGAAATTTGATTTAATATATAAAATTTATATAAAATAAAATATTAAGTATAAAATTAAATATACTTTACCACTATTTACATTGAGAGGTGCTCTACAATCTTCATGTAAATATATAGCAAAAAAAAAAAATCTAAAAAAAAAATGGAAAAAAAAAGAAATTAAAAATTGTTCTCACAAAAACTACGAACCAAATAAATTGGACAAAATATAATAAAATTAAAAAGAACAAGTTAGAAATTGTTTGAAGGAGAAAAAATTGGAGAAAATTATGAAACTATGGAAAAAATAATTGGAAAAATTAAAAATTAAAAACCAAAAAAAATTGCAAAGGAAAGAAAATGAGAAAATCAAAGAGACTATGGAAAAAAAGATATCCCTCAGCATACTTTTTTAAATATAAATATACTATTATCAAACCTATAAACGTGTTTATTTAAATAAACGTACATAACATAATAAATCTAAATCTATAAAATCATATATATATAAAATAAAATACTAAGTAAAAAATAAAATATCTAAAGTTACTTTTACTTTGCCACTTTTTTTAAAAACAAATAATAAAAACAAATAATCAAGAAAAGAAAGTGAACTTGACTTTTTTAATAAATTATAATAGAAATATAAGTTACCAAACTTGAGTTTAAGAGTTTTTAAATAAAAAATAAATAATGAAGAAAGTGAATTGAGTTTTTAATAAATTATAATAGAAATATATGTTACCACTTTTAAAAAACATGAATTCAATTTTTTAAGGAATTATAATAGAAACATGTGTCCCCACTTAACTCATGTAGTTAAGTAATTTATATTTTTTATATTTAAATAATTTGTATTATATGAGATAATTTTTTTCTTTTTAGAATTCCATAGAGGCCCATTTTTTATGTAAATTCCCCTAATGGTTGATGCCAAAAATTGGAAAGATAACAACCCTTTGTAGGGAACTCAATTTATGGGAGACTTATTGCACTAAACTGAGTGACCTCTAAATTTTTAAAGAAGTCGGCTTGTTCTGTAATTTGGGTTTTGGAATGGGAAAAAAAAGTAGATATAAAAATAAAGACTCTAACTAGGGCGATGTGTCATAATTTAGATAAAAGACATGATAAACCTATATTTTGGATATGATCTAATGGGCCCTTAGTAATTTACCATTCTTAGAATAATGAAGATTGCGCATGAATAACTCATTCAATGACATAAAATAATTATCACATCCATTTACTGAAAAAGAAGTCAAAAGAAATGATCTAAACTAGTAAACTTTGCATTCAAATTATAGAAGTATGGTAAATAAACCATTCAAACAATAATGGACACAATGTAAAGTTTATCAATAGCATAAGAAAATAGAGAGGCCAAACAATGGCATAGTCTGTGAGTTCTTACAATA
The DNA here is from genome assembly GCA_007258455.2 of Sequoia sempervirens. Lineage (NCBI taxonomy): Eukaryota > Viridiplantae > Streptophyta > Pinopsida > Cupressales > Cupressaceae > Sequoia > Sequoia sempervirens. Next base: position 163,012,417 of record VDFB02105785.1, on the reverse strand, counting down.
ATCTAAACAATAAAAGGCCTGGTGTCTTTCCAAACTTCTTGTAATTCTTAAACTAGTGGAACCTAAAGAACATGTAGCATGTAATCTTCAAACTCAAACCCTGTAACCTGTAACATAGAGCAATATTTATAGTGAGTTTTGCACTGCCTGGCGAGCAACAACCGATAATATTTTGAATCTTGAGCAATGATGTTGAGGCATTGATTCCCCTCAGCCGTTGTAATAAAAAATATTTGAGCCATAACATTTAGTGGCCCTCCATTCAGGTGCATCCCCTATGAATGATGGAAGTGGTCCCAAAAAATTCCAATGCAGACAAGTGTCACCTCTTTGGATAGGTAGTTAGAACATGTGGTGACATATTGCAGCCCATTGTTCACTTCATTCCTTGCATTGAAGAAGTATGCAATGAGGAGATGTGTGGCAACATTTCGCTGCTTGTGGCCGATTTACCCTTTCTCTTTTGAAAACTTGCACGAAGATGACATGTAGAAATGATATTTGATAGACACCACCTATGGGGCCTACCAAATATTTATGCAAATGGGAGCTATGTGCATGTGGGTGGGGATCGATGAGGAATCGAAGGAAGCATGAAATAACCCACAAAGAAGACATGTGAAGCATTTCACAGGACCGAGAAGAGCAAGAAATTCGCCTCAGCAGCCACATGATGACACGCGGAAAAGGCTATGATGACAATCAAAAGTAACATGATTCAATTGAAGGCATGGTTTAAGTACTTGTACAAAACCCAAAGGGAGCATGATGAATTTTGTATCTTCAGTTCCGTCTGTCCCAATATGCTGTCCGATAACGTCCGCTCATGTCCAACCGTCCCCGCCACTATCTCCGAGTTCGTTGCTTCCATGTGTTCTACAATGATTTGGCTCAGAGGGGCATAGCATACGGTCGACATATAATATGGTTGGATAACTATGCCACACAATTCAAGAACTCACACATGCTCTACTGGTTGAGCAAGATGCATGTCATTAAAGGTGTTTAGCATATGTGGAACTTTTGTGAGACCGGGCATGGAAAGTGGGAGTACGATGGTGCAAGAGCATGTGTGAAAAGAGCATTAGCATGAGAAGAGTTAAATTCTAAAGACAATGCAAAGTTGATAGATGCAAAACCAATTGTTGAGTGGTGTAATGCTTTGATGGCTCTTAGTAATTAAGGTACATCTTCAGTTCATAGATTTTTTTGGTTGATGGATGATACTAACATTGCACCATTTGAGGATTAATTTTGTACACTAACATGATCGAGTGATCTACACTCTTTCCTTAGCTCAAATGCAGGTTCATGGAGTATCAATACACAGAAGATGGAATGTTTTTGTTCTTCATGTATAATGTAATCCTGTAATGATTGTGAGTCAGAGGAGTGGGTTGACAAATGGTTGAAGAGTTATCTTATCCCACTTCACACGTATCACCCTCTGATGGCATTGAAACTAACACCGATGGAATCATCGGTCGACTTTGACCACATATCAAATCTAGTTCAACCAAGTAATATATCTACTTGCTTAGTTTTTGAAATTCCTATTGTTATCTTACTTTGTAGTGTATTCGTAATGTTGACTAATTTCAAGAGATTTTTTGCACATATCAATGTAGGGCATGTTTATACAATTATTGCAGATGAAGACAACAAAGAGGGAACAAACTATTATTTGTGTCATTGTGTTGAGGCCAAAAAGAAATTGGAGGCCCCAATTATAGATGGAGAAAACATCGAATACCCTACAGGCTCAGTTGTTGTTACTAGAACGTGGCTTAGAAGGTACCCACATAAGAGTGTTAAATATTGGCTATTTCAGGACTTTGACACGCATCATAAGATTCTTCATTTATTGAACCTCGTTGCAGCATCCAATGTTCATTTGACCAAATATGGGGCTAGACTTTTGAAAAAGACCTTATGGAAGGTCTATGAGTCTGACCATTCGGCAATACTTGACACAATAAAGAGTAAAGTAGACCCAGATGGTTCATTGGATTAATTTGTAAGTATGCACATTGGTTCTTATTAATTTATACTTGTATGCAAATTGATTTGTTTGATGCCAATGCTATCATCTTCTTTTACTTTTCCTATTTGTAAGTAACCTGCTAAAAAATGATTGGTGTCCCCTTGCATAAAATGTAGATTTATGAGCCATCCAAGAGAATCTCATCCAAAAAAGAAATGCAACATCCTTATTTTGATGACCTTGACAAATCTCAATTATGATTTTAAGCCATTATTAAAGTGCATGCGAAGCTTGGTGAGGGAATTTCAAGTTATTCATTTGAATTTAACATTATCATGAGATCCTATGATGTAGACATTATAAGAGCATCTTGAATTTCAAGTTATTCTATTCATGAGAGGTGTTGTGTGCAATAGGTATCTTGGAACTCCCAGTGAATATGTATGACCAAGAGTGACTAAGTTGAGAGACTGGCATGCCTATTGTCAATGGAAGCATCAAGATTTATGCCTTGTTAATCCCGAGTTGGAACCAAATGGTGTGGATTTGTTGTTTGTAAGTGCCTTCTATCTATTTTCATTTCATTTTCGTTTTGGATATTCTTTATTTTTCTTCTTTTACTTTGCGTATTTTTAAGTAAACTAATGAAAATTGATTGGTTTCTCCTTGCAGAAAACGTTGATTTATGAGCCATCGAAGAGAATCTCAGCCAAAAGAGCGATGCAACATCATTATTTTGATGATCTTGACAAATCTCAATTCTAATTTGAAGCCATTATAAAAGATCACCTATGATGGAGACGTTATAAGAGAATATTGAATGTATGAGTGACATTGTAAAAGATCTGTGAGGATGGAGTACCTAAGGCATTGTGCCTATGGTGCAAGGCATCTAGGCCTTCATTTTGTAAAAGGAGTTTAGTATGTAGTGTCTTTATGTTTAAGGCCATGTTTTTGTTTTGAAATAAGGTATTTAAGACCATGTTGCAATTTTTTGGTTCAGTTTTGGTCAGGAGTTATTTTGAGTCAATTTGGTAAAGTTGCAAAAATTGTAAAAATGTTGCATAGCAACTTTTACATTTTTTATGTAAAATAGAAGTTGAATAGTTAGGATGTTAAAATTTAGTTGTAGTCGGCTAGATATGGTTGGTAAAGGTTAAATATGCTTTGTAATGGTTGAAACAAGGGTTGGATGTACATTTGGAGGATTGAATAACAAAGATTCATTTTGGTACATTTTGGTACGTCCTAGAAGTCCTCATTTTTTCATTGGAATTGATGGAGGATTGAATTACCTTTCATTTTCATCTTGTCTCATTTGATTTCATCAGGATTTCTGTGAGTTATAGTGTTTTGATACCATGCTCTACATTAGTATAACTAGAATACAATCTAACTTATTATGAAAACTTCATTTCTTAAAATAAATCAACCTAATGATTATATATCAATATCAATATACCATAAATTCTATTGAAATAAACACTTGTAATGAGATTTACTCAAATATTTAAATTTATTGCTACCCTTAAACATTTGTAACTCAAGCAACGTAATCCCTTAACAGTCCAAATTGTAAAAGGGAAACAATATTTGATAGCCTATTACCCAAACACCATGTTGGTTACAAACATTCTTCCTAAAGCATTGGGATTAGCTAGGGAACATCTACAATAACCTCTCTCAGTTTTGGTTATCTTAGAGTCATTTTTCCTTGGTGTCATTTTGACTTGATGAAAAAAGTGTCAATTGCAAGCAATGTAAAGTTGCAAAGTGGTGCAACTTTCATTCTGCAACTTGTGTGACCAATTGAACTATTCCAACACATTCAACAGGGTACATTTATGCTAGGCATGGTCCTCTTTCATACCCGAACATGTGGAATTGCTCTGATCTATGTTCAACCAAATTGATCCCTTAAGAGTCCAAAGTGCAAAAGGGCAACAATATTTGACGGGCTATTACTTGAAAAACGTGGCACTTAAGAAATTTTTGTCTAAGCCTACAAGATTTTGTTGGGCCCCTCTACAATAACCTCTCTTGGTTTTTTAATCTTAGAGTTGTTTTCCCGTGGTGGGGTATGTGCAGGATCATCATGGAAAAAATAGGCCCTTAAGTGACAAAAAATTCAAAAAAATCAGAGTTAGCAAACTTGACGTAAAAATTTGAATAAGTTATCTATATTATTTCAAAAAATGTAAGAATAGAATCTATAGCAAATTGAATTTAGTTTCTAAACTACTAGGTTTGTTTAAAAAAAAAAAATCTATTTGGTGAAAATTGGAAATTCAATGCAAGTGGTAGATGAATTTGTGAAAAATAAGAAGTAGGTGTCTGTTTGACCAACCTAACCACAATAAAATAATAATATATTTTTACAATATTTTAGATATAAGTAGAGGGCTCATGCCCTGATGTGATGCATTTTTTTTGTAATTTTTTTCCAAGTCAATAATTAATAATGAATTTTTTATTACAACTTTTCAAAAAATATAAAAACTCATATGTGTGACCACCTTAAGTTGCTCAAAACTTTATGAAATTCAATTTTTACTTTTTTAATCCTATAGTATGCGAAGATAGAATGTGACACATGTTTTGGATTCAAAAAATGTGATACCGTTTGAAAGCTATAGATGTTTTTCACTTAGGCTATCAATCGGCTTAAGTCATAATTTGAATAGAAAATTAATAATAATTACTTATTAAATTCAAATTAAAGCATAATTTATATCGGTGGAAAGCTAAGAATCTCCTTTAAAAACCTTTTTTTTTCTTTAATTTTAGTAAAAAAATAGTCGTCAGCCACATACCCATCATATTGCCACTTTTTGGCCCATCATGATCCTGCACATACCTAGTGTCCAATTTTTACTTGATGGAAAAAGTGTCAAATGCAAGCAATGTAAAGTTGCAAAGTGGTACAAATTTCGTTTTGCAACTCATGTGACCAAATGAACTATTCCAATGCATTTGAATGTGTACATTTACACTAGGCATGGTTCTTTTTCGAACCCAAACACACAAAATCGCTCTGACCTATGTTCAACTAACTCGATCCCTTAAGGGTCCAAATTGTAAAAGGGTAACAATTTTTGATGGGATATTACTCGAAAACCATGACACTTACAAAATATTCATCTAAGCCTAAGGGATTTCATTGTGCCCCTCTACAATAACCTCTCTCAGATTTTGTTATCTCGAAGTGGTTTTCCCGTGGTGTCCAATTTTCACTTGATAGAAAAAGTGTCAAATGCAAGCAGTGCAAAGTTGCAAAGTGGTGCAACTTTCGTTCTGCAACTCGTGTGACCAAACGGAATTATCCAACACATCCAGATGGGTGTGTTTACGCTAAGAATGGTCCTCTTTTGCACTCAAACATGCAGAATCACTCTGAGCTACATTCAACCTGTAGAATCCCTTAAGAGTCCAAAGTGCAAACTGGCTGCAATCTTCGACGGGTTGTTACTCAGGCACCATGATGCTTGAAAACTTCTCGTTTGAGCCTATGGGATTGTGTTCAACCCGTCTACAATAACCTCTCTTTTTTTTCTATCTCATAGGATTTTTCTTGTGGCACTAAAAAATTTTCACTCGGGGAAAAAGTTGTCAAATGCAAGTAGTTGAAAGTTGCAAAGTGGTGCAACTTTTATTCTGCAACTTGTGTGACCAAATGAACTATTATAATATATTTGAGTGGGTATATTTACACTAGGAATGGTCATCTTTCACACCCAAACATGTTGAGTCACTCTGATCTACATTTAATAGGTAGAATCTCTTAAGAGTCCAAAGTGCAAAATGACTGCAAACTTCAACATGTTGTTACTTAGATACCGTGATGCTTAGAAACTTCTCATCTAATCCTATGGGATCACGTTGGGCCCCTCTACAATAATTTCTCTCAGTTTTCGCTAGCTCGGAGGAATTTTCCTGTGGTGACAATTTTTCACTTGGGGAAAAAGTTGTCAAATGCAAATAGTTGAAAGTTGCAAAGTGGTGCAACTTTCATTTTACAATTCGTGTGACCAAACGAACTATTCCAACACATATGAATAGGTATGTTTATGCTAGGCATGGTTCTCTTTCACACCCAAACATGCAGAATCACTTTGAGCTATGTTCAACTAGATCAATCCCTTTAGAGTCCAAAGTGCAAAATGGGTGAAAACTTCAGCATGTTGTTACTCAAATACCATGATGCTTAAAAACTTCATATTTGAGCCTATTGGATTACGTTGGGTCCCTCTACAATAAGGGTATGTGTAGGATCATGATGGGCCAAAAAGTGACAATATGATGGGTGTGTGGTTGACGACTATTGTTTTAGCCAAAATTGATGAAACAAAAAGGGTTTTTAGAGGAAATTCTCAGCTTTCCACCGATATAAATTATTCTTTACTTTGAATTTAATAAGTAATTATTATTCATTTCTATTCAAATTATGACTAAAATCCTGATTGATAGGCTGATTGAAAAATATTTATAGCTTTCAAATGGTATCACATTTTTTGAATCCAAAACATGTGTCACATTCTATGCTTCACATACTATAGGATTAATAAAGAAAAAAATGAATTTCATGAAGTTTGACCAAGTTAAGGTGGTCAAACATACGAGTTTTATATTTTTTAAAAAATTGTAATAAAAATTAATAATTAATTATTTACTTGGAAAAAATTACAAAAAAATATGCATCACATTGAGGGCATGAGTCATCTACTTATATGTAAAATCTTATAAATTTTTATCATTTTATTGTGGTTAGGGTGGTTAGACAGACACCTACTTCTAATTTTTTCCATGAAATTTAAGTACCACTACATTGAAATTTCAAATTTTCACCAAATATTTTTTTTTTTCAAACAAACCTAGTAGTTTAGAAACTACATTCAATTTGGTATAGATTCTATTATTACATATTTTTGAAATAATATAGATAACTTATTCAAATTTTTACATCAATTTTCCTAACTCTGATTTTTCTGAGTTTTTTGCCACTTAAGGTCCTATTTTTCCATGATGATCCTGCACATACCCATAACCTCTCTCAGTTTTTGCTATTTTGGAAGCATTTTCTCGTGGTAGTGAATTTTCACTTTGAGAAAAAGTTATCAAATACAAGTAGTTGAAAGTTGCAAAGTGGTGCAACTTTCATTTAGCAACTTATGTGACCAAACAAACTATTCCAACGCATCTGAATGGGCACATTTATGCTAGCAATGGTCTTCTTTCGTACCCAAACACGCGGAATTTCTCTGAGCTATGTTCAATCGACTCGATCCCTTAAATGTCAAAAGTTCAAAAGGGTTATTACTTGAAAACCGCGATGCTTACGAACTCTTCGTCTAAGCTTATGGGATTATGTTGGGCCCCTCTACAATAATATCTCTTAGTTTTTGTTATCTCAGAGTTGTTTTCCCATGGTGTCCAGTTTTCACTTGATGAAAAAAGTGTCAAATGCAAGCAATGTAAAGTTGCAAAGTGGTGCAACTTTCTTTTTGCAATTTGTGTGACCAAAAAAACTGCTCCAACATGTCCCAATAGGTACATTTACACTAGGCATGGTCATCTTTTGCACCCAAACACGTGGAATCGCTCTGAGCTATGTTCAACTAGCTTGATCCCTTATGATGGCATGCAAAACAATTGAAAAGAGAAAAATACACACGACAGTTGAGAATTCTGAGTTTTTCACACAAAAAACATATGATCATCCTCAAGTCTAGGAAGTGCAAGACATTTTTTAATTATCCTCCTTGTCCTTACAATAATATACAACCAATTGTAAATGCGTACAATGGTGGAACGTGGAAACATTTTATTTTTCCTAAATTAACAACTTTGGTTGTGAAGAATTTTGTCATTTTCATTTGAAATGATTTTCTATGCTTTAAAATTGAGGTTGAAGAGAAACAAGTGATGCTCTCACATACATTGATTATTTGGTGTGATAAACAAATTTTCCACCGTTGAATCCATTTCTTATTTGTATTATAAATTATAACTTACTTTCTCCTGATTCCATTTCCTATACAAGAAATAATATTGCAAAAATTTGACATATAAATCTTTCAACATGTTTATATGGTAATGGATCAAGAACATAACAATTCATTCTACACTATGAGGATTATGCTACGAAAATATTTAAAAACTATTCAAGATAAATGTTTGTATGATAATGTGTCAACAAGTTAACTACTTCATCTAATATGAATTTTATGTTTTGCAAGTGTTGTGAAGATTATGCATCCTTTGCTTAATTGAGTTGTTCTAATAAAAAAGATTAATATATTGTAATATTTTTATGAAACATTTCATGGACTACCAATTTCAAGAAAACATGTTTTTTTCTTTTACATAAAGTATTTCATGGGACTCTTTGGATTAAACTAAATTGAGATATGTAAGAACAAGGGATCATTAGCAAATACATTGCTCAAGGATCTTAAATAAGCCTTCTCTCTCGTTGCAATTTTGGGTGGATTATTACTTTCAAAGTATTGGAAATGCTTTGCTTATTTTCTATTTGGCAGTTGCCATTCTACAAGGCTCATCACTTGATATATTTTATTCTCATTCTTAATCAATTATCAAGTTAATAATTAGTGCATTTATTTACAATTAATCTTTTCTTTTCAATTTGTGTAATTTTGGAATTTGTAACTCTACTAGTATTCCTAGAAATATTGAAGTTGTTTAGCATCGACTAATAAAGTTGTTTAGCATCAATCAATTAATATTCAAGACAAACCATGAAGTTCAACAATGAATAAGTCAAGCATGTACATGTGAATAAGGTAAGCACAAATACTCAAAAACACGTAAGCCTTGAAGTATACACACAAATACATAGTATACGCAAATTAATACAAAATAGATGTATGAATACAAGGTATATGCATGAAAACACGTAAGTCACAAAGTATACATTGGAATACACGTAAGTCAAAAAGTATACACGTAAGTTGTAAAGTATACACTTGAATACGTGTAACTCATATCTATTGAACCATGGATTTATAATGCAAATATGGACACCATCGACAAAAAATATTTGTATTAGCCAAATAGCCATGTAGGAATACATCAATATATGTCGATATAAGTATAAAATATAGGTACAAAATAGCCATATAGGCTTACGGGAATGCCATATAGACATATAATATCAAATATATCCAATACAAAATATGTACAAAAATGCCATATAGGCATACAAGAAAGGACTCTAGAATCAAAAGTCAGTGTTCTCCATGCTCTCGAAATAAAATCTTACCCTTTTTTGGTCGATCAGATGGAAATATGTTTATCACTCATTTATTTTGCGGTCGAGGAGTGCTCCTACTGCTCCTCCTAAGGTTTAGTTCTTGGTCAAGTTTTATCTATTACAATAAGAAGTAAAGACATTAATATATGGAAATTACAATAAAAAAATGATATATACTACAAAATAATCACTTACCGCCATCTAATGATCACTCTCCATGAGGGAAATATTCAAATGTCCATGTTGAGGTGTATTGAAGCCCTATATAAACCATCCAAATAGAATTTAAACTATGAATCAACAATGGTTTGATTTTTCACAAACTAATATCTATAACAATGAATGTAAATTGAAATTTAGTAATTTGCCTCATACCTCCCCAGTCAAAGCCATCAAGGAGTCTATAGAAGATGAAACACCGATCTCCATTTTCCTTTGAACATTCATAGGTGTATCCACTTGCAACATCTTAAAATAAAACAAATTACTCAATCATGAAAACTACAATAGGGATTCATGTCATGGCTTATAATGTATGAGATAATGAACAAAATTTTCAGTATTTATTAAACTATATATTTCTTACTATCATGCTTACTATTTTCCCTATCCATATCTTGTTTGAAAACATGTGTTTTTAGGATTTTACCCATATTAGCAAGCTAGTGAATCATTTGATAAAATTCTTTTGTAAACATGTACGATAACTATGGTGGCATAGAGAAGGCAATGAACTATTTAAAAAAATGCCTCAAAGAAATGGGGTCTCATGGTGATGGAATTCCATTACAAACAAATGTGTCATGACATTCCATCATCGTTAGACCACATTTCTTTTAGGTATTTTTTCAAACAATTCATTGACTTCTCTATGGTATTATGTTGGGATGGGGTGGATGGTATAGTGTGGCCTTGGTTATGAGATGGAGGGCGATCATGACATGAAGAGGGAGGAGTGGGGATGTGAACAAGTGGAATAAAAGGTGGAAGGTTTCATGGATTGGTAAATTGAGGATGAGGACCTTGAAAAGAATTTAGAGGGGAATTTTGGCTAATGGGTTGGTTTCTATTCTTCAAGCAGTGAGTTGTTTGAAAAAAATGCCTCAGATAAATGTGGTCTCGTGGTGATGGAATGGCCTTCCATCACCATGAAACCACATTTCTTCAAATAATTTTTTCATACTACTTATTTCCTTGACTATGATATTGCTTACTATTATGCTTTGATAGAAATTTTTCCAACCATCCACAGTTTGTTGGAAAACACCTATTTTAGGCTTTTACCCATAGCAGCAAAGAAGTGAGTAGTTTGATAAAATGTTTTGGTACACATTCATGGAAAATGTGGTAGCATAGAAAAGGTGGTGAGTTGTTTGAAGAAATGCCTTGAAGAAATGTGGTCTCATGGTGATGGAATGGCATTCCATCACCATGAGACCATATTTCTTTGAGACATTTTTTCAAACTACTCACTTCCTTGTCTATGTTATTTCTTACTATTATGATTTGATAGAATTTTTCCAAGCATCCATAGTTTTTTGGAAAGCAATTTTTTTAATATTTTAGCCATAGCAGCGAGGAAATGAACTATTTGATAAAATGTTTTGGTAGACATGTATGGAAAATGTGGTAGCATAGAAAATGCAGTGAGCTATTTGAAAAAGTGCCTCAAAGAAATTGGGTCTCATGGTGATAGACATCACCATGAGACTGCATTTCTTTGAGGCATTTTTTCAAACAACTCATTGCCTTGTCTATGCTATTGCTTACTATTATTCTTTCATATATTCCTTCCAAGCATCCATAGCATAGACAAGGAAATGAACTGTTTGAAAAGATGCCTCAGTAAAAAGTGGTCTCATGGAGTTCCATGACAAGAAAATGCAATTGGAAGCTACTCCTACTTATTACTTATGCTATGTGAAGTAATTGCATCACTGCTTATGTTGACTTTCTAAACAACTATATTGTAGTTGAAATTTTTTCATCTATAAACATCTAGTTATTAGTTATGGAATGTGAAGTAATGCTTTGAGTTTGAAAGATGTGCAATGCAACGTAATCAACGATATGAATATAAACTACAAAAATCTATTAAGTACAATTAATTACTTAAACTCTTTATTCTATTACCTGCATGCAGGTTTTTCTAAATCTACTAGCATTGGGAGACCTATTCCCTCAAAATCTCCAATATTAGCCTATTCAACATCCAAAATCACATATTAAAATACCATTCATAAAAAAATGTTATTAACATGTAATAAATTTATAATTGTTTACTAGTTACATACCTCAATGGTAGATGTAGTGGAGAAATAAGTAGGTGTAGGGTCGGTGTATCTAGTATCAACACTATGACCCTACAATTTTAATAAATAAAAAAAACTAAATTAGTTAATCTTGCATTTCAAAATTGAAATTTAATAAATTACATTCAATGAACATGCTAACATTTACCTAAGTATCAATGTCATAGGCCTCATTCAAAATGTTAGTTGCCCTCACCATCTCCATAGTTGTAGACGTATCTTGTGTAGCAGCCTCTTGAGTGTTGGTGGGGTCATATGAACAAGTTGCCCCGTAATACTGACACAAATGAGATCGAAGCCCACCACTCGAAAACTCCCCTGGATGGAATTGTAGAACAGGGTTGGCATGTTGGATGACACTCTAGGTCAAAGAGTTGGTAGCCTATAAAGTCTCTACCTCAGCACTCTCCTTCATGATGGAAGGGATAACAACATGCTCATGAGGTGGCCTAGTGAGAGGTCATCTCCCTTGCTGAATAGAATCCTGTTGTGCATTGGGTCTATCTTGAGCTGACCCCCCACCTCTCCCTTGGAAGTCCCTCACATCAAAATAATTTGGGATTTTGTTCAAGATGAATTCACAGTATAGTTTCCTAAGGAAATACTGCGGGACCTCACAATTAGTGGATAATCAAAAACCATGTACCACATATCCCAAAAAAAGTTCCCAATCTGTTGGTGGTGGCCCCAATGGTTAGGAAACCTCTTCACATTGAGGGTAATATTTTTATTTGTGTGTGGGTCAGTGAATAATGAGCACAAATCAAGTTTTGTATTTTTTTAGATCTTTTACATCTTTATATGATAATTTATCTTAGTAATAAGCCCTAGCCACCTGCCTCCTATCTTGCCAACCAGTTATTTTTTTGTTGATTGAATCTACATGTTTTAGCATTTCTTTGAGTGAAGTTTCCAGGGCCATTCTTTCCACAGTTGAACCATTTGGATCGTTCAACCTTAGGATTAAATCCTCAATTTTTTTTTTAATTGTTTTCAATTTCACTCATTAAGTTTTACTGAGTGCTAGGAGGATGTTGAGGGATTGGTGGAGGAGATTGTTGTTGTGGTTGTTATTGTTGTGCTTGTTGAGGATTTTGTCCCTATTTTTATTGTTGATGTGCTTGTTTTATGTCAAGTTGTCTAACTCTTATTTTTTTTATTTTTTTGCCACTTAAGGGCTTGTTTTTTTCCATGATGATCCTGCACATACCCAATCACAAATGAAAATGATTTTTAATTCCTTTTTTTTTTCTTTCAATAGCTCATAACATGAGTGCATTATAACATGCTCACATTATGGGCCTGTTGTGGCCGAGCCTTAGTATCTTCACACCAAGCCATAACAAAAGAACGTTATAACATGCGCGTGTTATGAGATTTGAATTTTTTAAAAAAAATTGGCCACAAATTGGCTACCCATATTTTTGCACCCACCCCCTTGATCTGTTGAAAGGCCTTATCACACTTCTCATCCCAATTATAAGTTATTCCCTTATGGAGAAGATGCGAGAAAGGGTGGATTTTTTCTGATAATTACATTATGAATCTTCTAATGAATTGCAACCTTCCTTGTAATCCTCTCATCTACTACAATTTTTGTGGTGGTTCCATGTCTAAGATTACTTTCACTTTTTTTGGGTCTTTCTCTATCCCTCTTTGTGATACAATGTAGTCAACGATCTTTCCTGATGTTACCATGAAGATAATTTTTTTTGGATTTAGTCTTACCTTATACTCTTCAAGTTTGTCAAAGATGAGTCCCAATACCTCTATGTGCTCTTATTTTTTATTTGGCTAAATATCATCCACATAATCTTCAACTATTTTATGGATCATACCATGAAAGATTAGTGTCATCTCCCTTTGATAGCTTGCTCCGTCATTCTTTATCCCAAATCTCATCATGTTCCAAAAATATGTTCCCCGTGGACAAGTGAATGCAGTTTTATGTTGGTCCTCCTTGGTCATCATGATTTGGTTATAGCCTAAAAATACCCATGAGTGATAGCATTTCATGACTTGTGGTTAGATCGATGATGATGTGGATGTTTGGAAGAGGGAAATCATCCTTTGGACATGATTTATTCAAGTACCTAAAATCTGTGCATATTTTGATGCCCCCAGTAGGTTTGGAGACTAGTATTAGGTTGGAAACCCACTCAGGATAGTCAATTGGTCGAATAAATCTAACATCAAGGAGCTTTTTTAAATCTAGTTTAACTAGTAATGCAATTTGGGGATGCATTTTTCTAAGTTTCTATTTGACTGGTTTGGATTCAAGATAGACTGCTAAATGATGCACAACCACTTTTGGATTGAGCCTTGGCATATATGTGTATGACCATGCAAAGTTTTATCTTCTTTATTTTAGGAACACTCGTAGGTTTTTCTATTCTTCATCCAACAAGGATTTGACATAGAAAGAACTTGGGTGATCCCACAATAGTAGTTTACAATTTTTGGCCAAACTGGACATTGAAATTATTTTTTTAAACTAAATCTTCACATTCGGGCACCTATAGCGGCTAAACCATGAAGAATTTGAAGATGATGAAAACTAGAGTCTCATCACATTTTATCAGTAGATTCTAAAAATATTTTTTTCAAATTTTTTTTAATCATATAGCACTTCTTTTTCCATCTCCCACGAAAACTAGTTTTTTTCAAAAAACAACATTTTAAAAAAGTGACGCACACCGTATAATGCATAACTTTTTTCCATGAAGGATAAAATTCTAATTCTTTCAAATTTATATTTTTAACTCTAATATCTAGTGCTTCCACTTGGTTAGACAGTTTTTAATTGAATATATTTTCTTTAATCAAGTTGTGAAGTCAAACCAATTACAATTCAGACATAGCGTGACTGTATAATGCATAACTTTTTTTGTATATATGGAAATTCAAATTTATTTTTTTGTTGGATCAAAGACTTCAATATCTAGTGCTCTCATATTATTCAATTTTTTTTTTTGATAATCTACTATTTTTCCACATGTGCAGAACATAGACCTTCATTTTCAATGAAAAACCTATGTTTAATAAAACTAAAAAACAAATACATAATAAGACCAAAACATATTAAAATTATATCCATTGGATAGCTTGTTCTGAGGACTACTTGATTCGCTGGGTTTTGAATATTCCTCTATTTTCATCCTCAACCCAAGCTCTCAAGTGCCAAAATTTAGGTTTTTTTGTGTCTCAGGGAGGGGATGAGGAATAAAGGGGTCGAATGAACCCCTAGGGGTTTGAGTGAACCCATAGGGGTTCACTCAAACCATGGTTCATTCGAACCCCCCTTTTATAAGGGGTTTTGATAGCTTTTTTGGTAGGAAAGTATTAGGAGGGTTCGCCCGAACCTAGGTTCTGGCGAACCCTTAATTGGTTCGGTCGAACCAATAGGTTCGTACGAACCCCTAAAATCAATTTTTTTTCCATGCATTCATTTTCTATGAGCTTTCCTTCCTCACTTCAATTGCAAACCACTATTGTGGCTTCACCTAGTTATCTTAGGTGCTTCTTTTGTTCCTACATTCATTGGGGTAGACTATTCTACTAGTTCTGCTGATTTTTCTAGATTTATTGCACTAAGGGGGATATTGAATCCCTCATCCTTGGGTGCCTCAAAAAGGTTTTCACCTTTGAATATGTCCTTTATTTTTACTATTTTGGGATCTGAAAGTTCCATGGTGTGGTTTTCACTTAAAAATCTATATGTTATTCTCATATTGTCAATTTTGCAACTAAAGGATTCAATCATCTCCCCATAGTGTGCCCATGTGCCTAGCTCTATGTCAAATCTTACTTTGTGATCTCCAAATGGTAAGTTTTCATGGACTCCCATAAATTCTAAGATTGCTTCATCATTTTCAAATATATCTAGAATTGGTGGTCCTTGTTAGTTCGAGTTGATGGGTTGGGGGTATACTAGGCTTAATTCAGTTGGCCACTTGGGGTGAAAGATGTGGATATCATAAAGAGATAGTTATTCTCAAACAGATCGATGACGTCAAGGGAAAATTCATCTAGGGTAGTATCTCATGATGTTGGTAACCAAGAGGAAGCCTCAGTCCGTTTAGCATAAGTACCCTTTCCAAGAATGGTCACCTTGCTAGTAGTACATCCTAAGCCAAGATTCTTTGGACGTCTATTAGGAATGATGGGTTCTAGCTAACCAATATCATTTTGTCCCAATTTTCCATTCTTGTTGTATCCCCATCCCATCATTAACTGTAGACCTTTATTATCATCTTCCATGGGAAGAACATGAATGGGTAGGTTGTCCTAATAGAGAAATTTAGATACATCTTTCTGATTGACATCCTCTTTGTTCAAGGCTCCCCACTTGGTGAAGGTGGTAGATGTATGTTTTAATGTTTCAGTCACTTTGTTGATAGATGTGGGTTTTCCATGAGATTTGGGGGAAAGAGGTAACTTACCCATCAAAAAAGTGTCCTTTAGATTATAATCTCCACAATCATTGTCCTTGATTCCTGCCTTGATATCAGGTATGTTCTACACAATGGGTGTTTTGGATTCCATGGTAGATGCAAGGGAAGATGGGTCAACAAATGAGGATGAGCATGTAGGGCCTTCATCATTCTTTGGTATCTGGGGGATCTTGTAGAACTTAGCCTCAATTTTCTTGCAATAGTAGAAAGACTCTAGATCTCCATGGATAGTAACTTCCTTGTCCTCAAAAGGAAACTTGACACATCGGTGATAGGTAGAAGCTACAACTTGCATGGCATCAATCCATACTCGACCAAGCCATATGTTGTAGGGGTGATCAAGATCTAGAACTTGGCATGTAGTCTTAGCAATGACAAGCCCCACTTGGATAGGTAGCTTGATGATCCCTTGTGACACTCTTTCTTTATCATGATATGCCCTTATGGTTGTACTTTTTGTTTTCTAAATAAAATCCTATGAATAACCCAAGTTCTTGACCAACTAAAGGGTGCAAATGTTTAGACTAGCACCTCCATCTACTAAGACTCTTTTAATATTTGTCTTATGAAAAATGACCTCAAGATGTAAAGTGTGATTGAGGGACGGTTGTGTTGGTAGATCTTGTTCTGAGAAGGTGAGAATATGTGGGGTAGTGATATGCCCTACCATAGCTTGAAACTTCTCTATATCAATATTCTTAGGGATGAAGGATGTTGGAAAATCCTTTTCTAATATCTCCCTATATGTGGGGGATAGCCTCAATAGTTCCAGGATAGAGATCTGTGTAGGGGTCTTCTTGAGTTGATCTAGGAGACTGTAGTTACTATGGTTTGATGTCAGAAATGTAGGTTGTGCCCTAGGTTGAGATGAAACTCCTTGGATGGTGACCTTGCCACGTCGTGTGATGACTCCACACTCTATGCTAGGTCCTCAGATGGTGACAACTATGACGACATTGTCACAAGAGGCAACTAGGCAACTACATTGGAATAGACATGTTGCACATTATTGTAATTCTTCCCTTTTCGATTGGCATTTTGTTTGTTGTGATCTAGCATTGGATTCTTGTAAATCTTGAGGTCTTTGTTACCCGTTGGTACATCAATATTTGTGTCTCCATTCTCAATAATATCTTGGATAACATTTTAAGTCCTTTAATCTTGTGAAAGTTGCAAAGATCCTTTTCATTGTACCAAGCTGGTTTATCTTGTGGTTCTTGGTAGTTTTAGAAATTGGGGAGCATAATCAAGTTTGATTGTACCAATTTCTACATGACAGATTCAATAGGTTCCCTTTATGGTGTGTAGTTACATCTTAGGTAGTTGTTCCTATTGAGGGGTCATATTTGTTGAGATTTGGTGTTATCGATTTGATTATTCTATGGTGGTGGTGTGGTTTGTTGTACGATTGGTTGAGCATTGATCAGTTGATTGGTTTTTGACCTAGGAGCACTTATGACCACTTTAGCATCCAAAATGCCATCATTTATCACATTTTTGTTTTTAGCCCAAATGGGGGGCTTGTCATTTGAACTGGTTAATAGGTGGTTGTCTCTATAGATTTGTGTGTTTCCCTATGATATTAGGGCTCTCTCGATGTTGAGGGCCCTGTTGATGGTGTTTTCTGCACGGCAACAACTCAAATAGAAAATAGTATTCTATCTCTCTTGAAAGATAATTTTCAATAATAAATCACTGAAAATCACCCCAAGGTCTCCCGGGTGTTAGGTCATAACAATGCATAAAACAACTCAGATAAAATGTGAAATGCTGGTAATCACAATCGGACCTTACTACAAGCAAACTGTATCTTTCAATTTATCAGGTTTGACAATATGATGATCTTAAATCCTAAATCTAACTGAATAATAAAGAAACAGCAAAAGATAGGGATGCAAGGAAGTGATAGGATCTAAACTATTGCTAAGACAAGCAATGTGAATGACATATATCTGGAATGGACCTATCTCAAATAACCAGTTCTTGTTCAACCCACAATGCAATCTTACAAGAACGGTGCAATCTTCTGAGGAATACAGGTTTTCAAATCATAGACATGTATCTACAATTGAACTTAAGCACATTGAATATACGGTCCAGGTTGAATTTGCCAGCCTACTACAATCAGATAGTTACTGGGAGTATAGACTAGAGATAGCTACAAACATTCCAAATATGAAATCATAAACATCATTTATCCAACTGAAACTAATCTATTTCTGAATGCTAAACCCTAAATGTTCAAGCAATTTAAAAGATAGAACAAAGGAACCATGCAATATGAAATAACACAAAAGATTTCACCAGGAATAACCACAATGTCTTCAATTGTATTAATCACCAAAATTTTGCAACAATTTCAACTATTCTGAATATAATGTTTGCTTCCAGAAAATCAAACTACTCTAACTATTGCTCTTGCTAAGCTCTATTATTGTCTTGCTAATGTCCATAAATAATGTCTAACTCTTACAACGAGGCAAGAATGCCTATTTATAGAAAATTCCCCCAAAAACATGTCGGCCCAGCCAAACATTTTTACAAAATAATAAAACCGCCAAAACAAGTCGGCCAAGGAAACGAACTAAGGCACACATTAAATGCCACCATCCCAGTCGGCTTAGACACAGTCTCTAAGGAAGTCCGGTCCAATGCATGCCCCATGGTAATAGGGAAGCACAAATCTCGAAATGAGCATTAACTGCTACTCCCTTTATCCTTCTTCTACCTGGATGACCCTTGGACCTTCAAGAATATTCCCTCAAAGAAGGCAATGCATCCATCATAGACTGCAGTAAGCTCACTATCAATTGACTTTCTTCGTTTCTATATTTTCTTCAATGCCTTCTGCCTCATCTGTAGCACCTCAAACCATTCCCACGGCTCATCCAACCTAGAGGAAGGAAGGATTCCATCCTTAGCTAATTGCTCCTTGCCATGTCCCAGGATAACCTTCGATTTCTGCAACAGGAAGTCCATGTCATCCTTATCCTGAGACAGGATATGCTCTAACAGCTGCTTCGCCCGGACCGCATCCTTTCCCACAGATAAGATCTCCTTGATAGCATCATCCCCTTTGGTCTGGGCATCCATCAGCCACTCTATTGCAGCTTGGGCTGAGGCTTTCAATTTCTCAATCCCGGAGATTGTTTCTTTAGGCGGAAAACCTGGAGTAGCAGAAGAAGAAGGGTGGAGAGACTGCAGAGGCCTCATTACCTCTTCCAAGCATTTTCTTAATCTTTCATTTTCTCTCTTCAGCTCTCATTTGGTCTGAGTTTCTCTCTTTAATCTGTCAACAATGACTGCACTAGACCCCTCAAATTCCTCAATATCCTGCTCCAGGGAGGCCGGCCCAAGGTTAATGGTCTGAACATTATAATCTTGGCCTGTAACATCATCTCTCATTTTATCTGCGGCAGGAGTGGCAACATGGACAACCCGGTTATTAACTTCATCCCTTTCCACCCAGGAGATGACCTTTGCAGCCTTCTTCTTCTTTCCCTTACCAATCTTAGATAGCATTTCGTCCCAGTCTAAGGGAGTATCTTCAACAATCACCTGCTTCCTCCCTACAAGTTCCTTCTCCAACTAGTCCGGGGCTACAGGGTCAGTCTGGATTTCTTCTACTCTTATTTCTCCTGGTTCTTCTATCACCTTTTCTTCTTCTGCAGTTGCCCTATCATCTTCCTTTTTCGGAAGCTGTTCACCTTGGTTGGCCTCTTCAAGTCCTAATTCTGGAAGCACCGGTGATGGAGTTCTAGCAGGGATACTTTCTTCCGGCTCTGGCGATCCGCGGCTTCTATCACTCTCTGAGGAATCTTCATATTGCACCAACAGAGAAGTGTGTCTTTCTTCTGTTTCTACCTCAAGCTCAGCCGCCTCACTGAAAAGTGTTCCTTCCTTGAACTGCTCTGCCCCCCGGCTAGTTTCATGCTCATCCGGATTCTCCAGTTCAGGTGCGCTTGGCGGTGGAGAAACAAACTTTGGTGGCTCTTCAACTAGTAGCTTTGGGGAAGAGTCTCTCTGTTGTGCAGCATCCTTGGGAGAGGGAGTCCTTGAATTCCTTGTGTAGACTTTGGTTTTCTCCCCTCTGGAAGTCTCCACATCGACAATTGGAGGTCCATCCTCTAAGGCAACTTGATCCTTCTTCTTGGCAGTCCTTGTTGTTCTAGTTTTCTTAGGCGGTGGAGGAGCATCCTCCTCTTCAGCTTTCTCCATTTCCTCCTCATCAGAGGACTTGGTGATTGTCAGGGTCTTCCACCTTCGCTTCCCTTTAGGTTTCCTCTTCGTTTCAGGCTCAGCTCCCTTGGGACCTCTGAATTTTATCTTGAATGGTGAAGTTTTTGTTGTTTTCCCTTTGGGGTCATCTTCCCCGGATTCTTCAGAAGTCGACATGGGGTTGAGATTTCCCATCAGTTCAAAGGTGCAAGCTACCTTTGCATTCTCCAACTCCCAGATTTTATGCCTTACCCAAGAAAGGGTGAATTTCATGACAGGAGCCATCAGGTCCTCTAACTCTGTCACTTCAGCCTCATTCCACTCGATGTCACAGACTGACCTATCCTTTATGGCCTCATAGACATGGTCCTGAACCAGGTTTTCATCATCATCAAGTTGATCTGGGATTAGCTTAACATTATATTGCCTAATGGCCTCCACAGGCAACCTAGAATATCTTTTCTTCCTAGCCTTAAGGTCATCTTTGATACTGACCCAATAGTCTTCCAAGTCATCTTTGTGCCTATACTCCTGGGTAGCTTTCTTCTGAGCCTCTCCAGATATATCAAAATTCATTCTTTTCGAATGGAAGGAGAATCCATAGGCTGCCAGTTCCTCCCCTGCGGTGTGAGCTGATTGGATAGACGGGGCACATCTCTCCCACACCAATCCCAAGAGGGAAGTCTCCTCCGAAGCCTGTCTTGTGCTTCTCCCTCTTCACCACTGCATCAAATTCACAGATCTATCTTACAACTTCCAGTAGCACAATGTGGTCAGTGGGATACTGAGGCAACCTGTAAGGAGCAACTGGGCATCCATCAATCCTGAGGTAAGTGAATGTAGGGAACTGGATGAACCATGCTCTGTAGTTCTTGATTAGTCCTTTAGCTCCATCAGATAATCTGAGGTGCTCAGCATTCTGGAGTGTCCGAGTGATATGCATTGTGAATGCATCATTTTCCCTCCTGTAATCCCTATGCCCTAGATGCAACTCCGGATAAACCTCATAAATTATATTCTGTCCAATTGTTCCCCTCAGATTCAGACCTTTGTAGGGGTAGGAGATGGCCAACACAAACATTACATATGAGGACATAGTGAATTTCTTTGCCTCCAAAACATTCCTCAACTGTCTGTCAATCTCAGCATTGATTAGCCCTGCCCAGTGATAATTGGCCCCTTGACTAATTTTGGTGATCACATGGACCATCCAATTCTCCAATACCCCTGCACTTCTCAATCCGGCCACCCTGCTCAGAAGTGTGATGGCATCATATACATCTGACCTGAATTTTACCCTATGCAGCTGTTTAGGCAACTTTGAATGATGGGATTTTGGCTTCTCTAGCCACGAGTTGATTATCTGCTGAGCCTTGACTGGCTCATTCTCATAGTAGGTCCTGGCAGTGTTAATATTCAAGGCACACACTAAAGGAAGATCTGGCATACTGAAAGCCTGTGCAATGGAGGCCGGACTGAAGTTAGCCAAGACCCTTCCCTCGGTGCTAACCACCCATTGTGTATCAAAATCATACTTTCTAGCACATTCCAAAATTAATTCATAACACTGAACTGCCGGAGGGAACCCTACCACATGTACCAATCCAGAGTTCATCATCCCTTGCCTCAAGGCTGACTGATCCTTCTCGGTCGTTCTCTGTTTGAACTCCTCATATCGCCAAGCACCAACATTAGTATCTGATACGTCAACCCACACAGAAGACACTTTGCTCTCAGGAAGCTGGTTCTTCATGTCTAGTCTCAATCGTTCAGTCTCAGAGATGGATGAAGCCCATGCGCCACCCTTGGACTTCCCAGCAGCCGCCTTGCTTGATTCAGCCTGCATATCCAAAAATCATCATTAGTATTCAATTATTGCTCATATTCCAATCTGAAAGGTTAGCACAAATCATATAAATCAATCAAAATCCATTGCCAAATGCTAATCCTTCGAGATCTGGAGAAATCAGATAGTCTGGGAAAATCATGCAAACCGGGAAAATACCGTCGGGGCAGAATTTTGGAGAAATCTGACCCATACAGATTCCTGCTGCCAAAGCATCATTAGTCAAATAAATCATTAGTGCAGATGAAAAAACAAAGGATAATCATTGAATTCACTCATTGGCAAAAAGAAATAAGCATTAAATAACCGTTCCATTAATCCTATCATCGAAACATTTGAAAGGACACAATCAGACAGGAAATCCAGAAAAATGCGGATGGAACAAATTTTCGCGGACGACCTAAAATGTTCCGGAAATAACCCCGGTCCATAGAATAAGTCCAAACCGGGAAAATCCGACAACGAGGAAATTCCGCGACGACCTCAGAAACCCGAAAAATGGCGAAACGCGACCCAAAACTCAAATGACCATGGGATCCTCCCCACCTAAGCTCGAATGATCTCAGAACCGATGGCAATCAACAAAATTTAGAGCACAAAGGACCCCAAAGTCCCAGAAACTTGCAAAGGACAAATTCCCATATCAAAATGATGGTGCCCTAAATCGAATAATCAAATCTCTGCCATTAAAACCAAAGCAAGCTTTAGGGTCTAAAGTATCGGCTAAGGATTTACCTAAAGCACTCAAATCTTCACAAGACGGGGAAGTCAACAAGATACAGGGACAAAATCGCTCAAACAAAAAGAAATCTTCGCTCTGGGCCCAAACACCGAAGAAAAAACCCTAACTTCGCATGATATGGTGGATTCCGCACTAAAAGAACAAGCAATCAAGCCCAGAACTCCGTCTAAAGGATACATACGCAACCTCACGGATAAATAGAGCTCATAGGGCAAGGGAAATAGGGTTCCATAACTAAAAACGGGTCAAACCCCGGCTCTATAAATATGAAACCAAAATCAATCAAGGGCCGACCAAAATCTAATAATACCCAACACAAAACCCTCAATCACCATACAAGCAAAACGGAAGGGCAATGACTACATACCATGGATCGAAGCGGAAGAAATTCGAGCTTGAAAAGGTGACCTTCGCAGCAAACACGTCCAAGCGATGAAAACACCGACACCGGCACTCAAGCAATCCTCACACAAATAAATTAAGATCGATTCTCAAAGCTTCAAACAGAAATCTCAATCACCAGAGCAATCAGCAAGGGAGCAATGAAGTTAGAATGGCACTGAAAATTCCCTAAATCCACCCTTATACTCGCCTGAGCAAAGGTACCTCAATCATTAATGCGCAATAAGACATTTCTGACAAGTCCGGAAACCTGAGCCCCAAACGGAATTTTAGAAAATCCCAGAATGCGCAAAAACACGGATTCCGCAGAAATGTAGAAACCGGGGAAATGAGGAAGATCGGGATTTTGGCAGAATTTGAAAAAATCCGCCAGGACCGGAAAATCCAGAAGTAAGGCAGAAACCCAGAATCAGAGAATCCTGCCAGAAACGGACAAGGAACCAAGGCCCGGAAAAATCCGCCAGAGCTGGAAAATTCTAGATCCAAGTGAAAACCCGGACTTGACCAAAAACTCATTTTCAATCAATTCAAACCTCAAGGCAAGGTCAAAGCCAGCAAGATCAATATGTCAAGACCCTAAAATGATAAATCCAATAGAAGCAAAGGTCAAAGACACCAAAAAAAAAGGGGTCCCTACTCCAAGTGGGGCGTGTGTGTAAAAACCGCACAACAAATGGCGACTCTGCTGGGGAAATGCTCCTAAGCATTTCGATGACAAACTGGAATCAAGAACCCAGAACTCATGGTTCCAACTCAGATACCCAGCCACCACCCTAAGTTAAAACAAAGAAACTCCCAGCCATTCAGACATTCCTATACCAGGGTCTAAGTGTGTGCACATGCGTTTATTACCTACCCTCAGTTGCAAGAAGAACCAGACATGATATGAACAGGCTACGTAAAGATTCTTACTCTAAAAGTAACCTGGATAGAGCCTCGCTGCCAGTCAGGCGTCCATAGCCCTGACGAGGTTATCGTTGTGGTCCTCCTGAACATAGCTCTACTGCCAGTCATGCGTCTATAGCCCCGGTAGAGATGTTCAGATCCCCCTGATAAGTTGAATTCAAACCTCATGATTTTCAATATATATATTTTCGCTCTTTTATATTTTGCTGATATTTCTTTTCTTTTACTCACTTCATTCAACCTGTGAACAGCGAAGTCCACACTCAGGGCTGAGAACCACAGTGGCACTAGAGTAGAAAAGGATTTTTCACCTATTCAGACCTAATGAGGACCTTTTCACAACTTCAGGTATATTAAGGATTAAAGGTATGAGACCCCCAATATATTCCTACTCAGACTGACTAGAAACCCTTTGTCTCGACATAAGGACAAATGACATAGGTTAAAGGGTTCATACCATGGTATTCTGGAAAAATGATCAGAGTTTGTAAGGGAAATACCAAGAATATCAGACCTGCTTTGCCACCACTATCATACAGATGCACCCACAATCCAAAAGAAAAAAGGACCAAAAGCAAGAGCAACACAAAACCAAACAAACAAACCAAAACAAACCTACTCTAACCAAAGCAAGCAAACCAACAACAAAGCAACCTAAACTAACTATTTACAAAGTAAAGAGCTGAAAACAGCTCAAGACTGGAAATAATGTTTTAGATACTACCCATTGACAGGCAGTGGTATGTCCTCTCCCGTGAGAGTCCTCAGATGGAAGGCATTATCTTCCAGTATTTCAGCAATCTGATATGGGCCAAGCCACAATTTATCAAATTTTCCATGGTTCCCTTTCTGATCATGAGGCTTATCCCAGTACAAGACAAGGTCAGATTTCCTAAAAGCCTTGACTTTGGCTCTCCTATCAAACCATCTCTTGACTACCCCCTAATGTTTGGCAAATTTTTCAAGCGCATTGTCTCATTTTTCCTCAAGGTGCAATAATTCTGCTAACCTAGCCTCCCTTCTATCCCCTTCATCATAAAACTAGTTTATAAACTGCAGGGTTGGGATCTTGAGTTGGATAGGGAAAACTGGTTCCAGACTGTACACTAAATGATAAGGGGATGTACCAATGGAGGACTTAACTCTGGTTCGATCTGCCCAAAGAGAAAACCGAAGTTGGGTGTGCCAGTCTTTTGAGTTCCTCTCTAACAGCTTTCGGATGACAGTCAACAGGTTCTTGTTGGAGGACTCAGCTAGACCATTTCCTTGGGGATAATAATTAGACGCAAACTTTACCACAATGCCATGATCAAAGGCCCAGTTTGAGAATTTCAAAGATGCAAAGGCATGACCATTATCACACACAACAGCAACAGGACATCCAAACCGATTGAGAATGGCAGATTCTAAAAAATCAATTACTACCTCTGACGTACATTGCCTACAAGCAAAAGTTTTAGTCCATCTTGTAAAGTAATCAGTAATGGTGAGAATGTACCTATGTCCTGCAGAGGATGGTGGATTGATGGGGCCTATGAAGTCCATACACCATTGAGTAAAAAGTTTTACCTCAATGACAGACTGGAGCGGAAGTGTTGCACACCTTTCTCTTGTTGCTGCATTATGACAAGTGTGACAGGTTCATACATGACGATGAACATCCTTGAACAGTGTAGGCCAGTAGTACCCTGCCCTCAAAATCTAATTCGCAGTAGCAATCGCGGAACCATGACCAGTACCATATTTCTCATGAAATTCACTCATTACCCTTTCAGCTTCCTATCTTCCAAGGCACCTCAAATAAATACTTTCATGATTCTTCTTGTATAGGACAGCTCCTTTCAGCATGAAGCCGTCACTTTTCAGCCTTAAGGCTTGCCTCTGTACTGCATTAAGGTGTGCTAGAGGTCATTGATTCAGCAGATAATAGACTATATCATCATACCAGCCTTCTGGGGAAACTTCTTCAACATTATAGTTATGAACAGACAATTCAAGGCCTATCTCTGCCATGGTCTGGGTGAGTCCTTGTCCTCTTACCAGCTTCATCGGCTGGATCTTAATGTCATACTCCTGAAGCATGGTCACCCATTTAGCTCTGTGCTCCCCTAACTCGTTCTGCATCAGTAGCAACTTAACTACAGAATCTGAAACAATTGCAAACACCTTGTTTCTGAGGATATAATGCCTGAATTTCTTCATTGCTCAAACAAGGGCATATGCTTGCTTCTCCACACTTGGGTATTTTAGCTCAGCATCCTTTAATGGTGCACTCATGAAAGTAATGGGATACTCACTCCCCTCATCAGATTTTTGTGTCATCATTCCAGCACACGAATGGTCGGAAGCAAAGGAATAGATATAAAAGGGTTTGCTATAATCTGGACTCACCAATACTGGAGCATCAGCAATGGCTCTCTTAATCTCAGCAAAGGCCTCCTTCACTTCTATATTCCACTCGATCTTGGCATCTTGTTTCAACATAGCATTTAATGGCTTCACAATCTCAGCGAATCCAGTGATGAATTTCCTGACAAAGTTAATCTTACCAAAGAAGGAATTCATCTCTTTTTTGCTGGCAGGTGGCTGAATTTTTAGGATGGCTTCCACCCTCTTCGGGTCTATAGCAATCCCTTTCTCTGATATGACATGTCCTAACAACTTGCCTTCTGTAACCCCGAAAATACACTTCTTGGGATTCAAGGAGATGCCAAATTCTCTACACTTCTGGAATACTTTACGTAGGTCCAAGATATGATCCCCTCTATTTTTGGAGAAAACAATCAGATCATCCATGTAAATAATAATGCACTTCCCTATGATGTCTTTGAAAGCAATGTCCATAGCTCGCTGGAATGTGGCCCCTGCATTTATAAGCCCAAATGGCATCCTCCTATAGGCAAAGGTTCCCCACTTAGTTGTAAAAGCAGTCTTGTGTCTGTCCTCATACTGGACCATCACTTGATAATACCTTGAATAACCGTCTAGAAAGGACATCATCTGCGATCCATTGACCACTTGTATCACTTCATCCAAAGAGGGAACTGGGTAATTATCTTTTTCTGATGGCCTATTCAGATTTCTAAAGTCAACACAGAGCCTATATTCACCATTCTTCTTTCTTACTGGAACCAGATTGGCCACCCATGTTGAGTGCCTAATAGGAAATATGATTCTAGCAGACAACAATTTCTGAACATCCTTCTGTATGAGTGGTTCCAACAGTGCATTAATAGGTCTCTGCCTCTGTCTGAAAGGTTTAGCACCTGGCTTCAGAGGTATAGTATGAGTTATGATGGATGTGTCATAAGTCTTCAAGTCTTCATAACCCCATGCCACTATATCTGGAAAATCGTGTAGGGCTCTGATTATACCCTGTCTTTCTTCAGGAGTGCATACCTTGCCAATGAAAATGTTCTTGATATTGTCCTCAGTAGCCACATTGTGAGGGTCGCACTGTCCAGGATATGTTTATCATCCTCAAACACCTGAAAATTAGTCACATTGTCAAGAACTGATGGCACAGGAGTTAATTCAATAGTAAACTTCTTCAATCCTGACAGAGACAGAGGCTGGAGAGTACTGGCTGCTTGAGCTAGAGAATCAGCAGTTTGATTCCTTTTTTCGTGGGATCAGTTGGATATTAAAAGCATCAAATCCCTCAATGAGGTCCCACACTCTATGCCTATAGTTGGTCATTCTCCTATCGTGACATGAATACTGCTTTCTCACTTGTTTAACTACTAATTCTGAATCTCCAAAAACTTGTAGAATCTTGACCTTTTTCTTGAGTGCCATAAGGAGCCCATGAATTAAAGCTTCATACTCTGCTACATTATTGGTACAATGAAATTGGAGCCTATGAGCTGCAAAGAAATTTTTACCTTTTGGACTGATAAGCTCAAACCCTACTCCAGCCCCATGCTTAAATTTGGATCCATCGAATTTGAGAGTCCAGCATTCTGCAGTGGTATTCTTCTTCATTCTGTCTTTTGGTTGATCAGTGTTAGAGACTTTCTTAGTCACCACACGTTTCTGGCTCTCGCATTCTCTTTGAAGATTCTGTTCATCTGCCTCAACTGCTCCAACTGCCTAAGTTGGATTCATGCATTTCTGTACTCGTTCTACTGCTGTCTGACACAGACAACACTCTAACTCTGAATGGGACACGTTATGGACTCTACACCAATTTGGTAAGAGTAGTTCCTTAAAGCTTTTCCTTCTTCCTAGGTGAGTCTGGTTCTCCATACACTGCTTAATGAATTCCTGGAAGCTGTCTAATAGGCTGATCTAACTGTCTTCCAGTTCTTCTTCTTCTTCGACTAATTCTGTCAGAACTTCAACATGATTGGACCCTTTCTCAACATCCATAGGCATCGAGTGTAGCATCAACACCTCTTCTACATCTGATTCTTCATATTGAGCCGATAGCAAGTAATTTCTCATTCCAACCTCTGATATCAGTACTTCTGTTGAAGTCTTTTGGTATTCAGTAATCATGTACTTCATTCGGGGTTCTCTCTCAATCCTGATTTGATTAGGCACTCCCTTCTATGGAAGCCACATGTGAGAGTGATCAATAGACACATATCCATTCAAAGCCTTGGTGAACTTTCTTCCTAGAATCAAACCATATGCATCAAGAATATCGGCTACCTGAATATTGATAACCTGTTGAATCCTTGGATCAGAGGCTATCTGCATCTAGATCATGTTAAGTTCTCCTACCACACTCACTTCAGTTATGTCCAATTGAGTAACCTTCTTCTAGGAGTCAGCAGGTGTAATTCCTAGATCCCTACAAACTCCAAGAGGCATCACGTTGGTGGAAGCACCAGAATCCAACAAGCAGTTATGCAAATTCTTACCGAATATTCGGACAGAGATCAGAAATGGTGGGGTTTTTGTCTTTCCTTGAAACAAAATGGGCTGAGTGTCCACCTGGGCCACTTGAGTCCTATCCTTTTCTTTTCTCTTATCTCCAGGGGGTGGGTTAGTCCTATTTTGGGTCTAATTTTGTGTGTTCACAGACTGAAAACTAGAAGTCTAGCTAACATGCTCACCAAAAGACTTATCCAATGACTTTGAATTTCCATCGTAGGTACCTAAGACAGCCTTCCTAATTGCAGGAAACCTTAATAACTCAAATGCAGAAAGGTTTACCTTTAGTTTCTTGAATTCCTCTGCAACATATGAGGCCATCTTCTCCTCAGTCATATCAGTAGAGACCTCTTTAGATGGTTCCTCTGCCTTATCCTTGCTTACTTGAACAGTCTTTTCTTTCTGTGGTTCTGTTTGAGCCTGTCTGTCTTTCGAAAGGTACTGCTTGGAGATATGTGGATAGGATGGATTGTTGCTTGCATTAGGATCTGGAGGGGTACTGAAGTTGTTGGGAGGAATGGAAGTGATGAAAGGTCCTCTAGGCTGTGGACGTCTATGAGGCATATCCCTCAATCCTTGTCTCTGAAACATCTGTACTTCTTCAACATAAGCTTCCTCCTGATCGAGGGGGCCATTATCATTCATTTCTTCATTGAATAGCTAGGCAACCTCATCTCCATTACAAATTTGATCTGTTTCGACTTCCTGGGAATTAGGTTCTTCTGGCACATTTTCGTCGATGGTTGGAAAAGGAGCATGATTTAATACCAGCACAGAAGAATCATATGAGTTGGAAGGAACAATCTCCTGTCCATTCACATTATTCTCTACCTCATATTGAAAAATGGAGGCAGCAGTTTGGAACTCTGGACATTCCAATTTTGAATGCTGGCTCGTTTTGTGGAGTCTGCACCACCCTGATAAGGCTGCTTCAGCCAGGTACACACCAGTAGGAGGTTTGTCTTGACTGACTGGATGGTTTACAGGTTGATTGACAATTTGATTAGCAGGCTGATCCAATGGGGTGGGAACTCCCCCATTATTGGGCCCTGTATTCCAAGTTCTGTTATGTCCTTGTGGTGGCCTTTTATCAAATCCTGATCCACTTCCTTGGCCTCGATCAAAGTTTTGCCTCCTATCATTATTGAAACCCCTATCTTGATTATACCCCCTATCATTGTAGAATCCTCTGTCATTACGCTGTCCCCTGTCAAAATTTTGTCCTTATGAAAACTCCCTGTTCTAATTAGATTGCATTCCTTTCTGGGCAGCTTGCAACTAATTATTCTGATTTCTCAAGTAAGTCACCTCTAGATTTAGCTTCTTTATTTGTTCAGCCATTTCATCAATTCTCTCCCTATTTGGATCTCAGTAAGAAGGCTGATTTGGGTTATTCTGAGGAGGGACAGGCATTGTGGCGGATCCCAAAGACTGATGTAACACTTCAGAATTTTGCAAATAAACAAGGAAACTATTTGACTATGGTGGGTACATCGGCTGATTGACTTGTTGTTGAGGGAAGTTTGTCATAGGAGAGATCTGGTTCATGGGATGACCAGGGTGTGGTACCATAGGTAATTGGGGAACTGGGTTCATGATTGGGGTATGATTGGTGAGAGCCTGATTTACTGCCTGAATCTGGTTAGGATGTGCAACTGGTCCCAAAGAAGGAAATGGCCCAGTCAAGTGTTGTCTCAGATCCGTACTGAGCTTGACAGCCTCTATATAAGCATCAGTCAGGGTACCTGGAGGGTTGGGTCTCCATTTCAAAAAGGTTGCTGTTAGGCTATCCAGAGCTTCATAATAGACCCCTAGGGCAGTACCATCATCTAAAACATACAGGTCTTATAATATGGTGAACGCACGATGGAACCTATTATTGAAACTGGCTATGGGTTCATTAACTTCTCTATTGACCTTGATGAATTGCAAGTATAGCTCATTGGCACTGATGGGTATTCGGAACTTCTGCAAAAAGGCCTTTTCAAGGTCATTCCAATTAAGGATTGAGCCAGCAGGGATATGGTTATACCAGTAAAAGGCTTCTTCTCCTAGTGAATAAGGAAATAACCTACAGACAACATCTTCATGGACAATCCCTCTGTCTTTGAGGCAATTTTGGAAAATCCTTGTGTTCTTCTGCAGTTCTGTTTGGATCATTCACATGAAATTTAGAGCAGAAATGTTCAGGGTTTTTGGGCATTACATTGTAAGCCTGGAAGAACAAAGGTGATGGATTATTGGCAAGGAAAGCCATTGGTAAGAGCGGAGGTGGAGGTTGTGGTTGGTTAATGACAGGCTAAGGCTGTTGAACAGGAACCTCTTCAGGGATGGGTATAGCTTCAACCTCAGGATGTGAAGATGTGGACGATGGGGGTGAAGGGATGGGTGATAATGATTCTCCCCTCTCTCTAGTCCTCCTTGACCTAGTGGGGAACTATAGCTCCTCTATATCTTCCTCTCCTGTGGTAGATCTGGTATTTCTCCTATATCTCTCTAGAGAGATGGCATTCAAGAAATTATCCAGTGTGCTCATTCAGGCCCTCCTTTTAGCGCCAATCTGTTGATGGTGTTTTCTGCAAGCCAACAACTCAGATAGAAAATAGTATTCTATCTCTCTTGAAAGATAATTTTCAATAATAAATCACTGAAAATCACCCCAAGGTCTCTCGGGTGTTAGGTCATAACAATGCATAAAACAACTCAGATAAAATGTGAAATGCTGGTAATCACAATCGGACCTTACTACAAGCAAACTGTATCTTTCAATTTATCAGGTTTGACAATATGATGATCTTAAATCCTAAATCTAACCGAATAATAAAGAAACAGCAAAAGATAGGGATGCAAGGAAGTGATAGGATCTAAACTATTGCTAAGACAAGCAATGGGAATGACATATATCTGGAATGGACCTATCTCAAATAACCAGTTCTTGTTCAACCCACAATGCAATCTTACAAGAACGGTGCAATCTTCTGAGGAATACAGGTTTTCAAATCATAGACATGTATCTACAATCGAACTTAAGCACATTGAATATACGGTCCAGGTTGACTTTGCCAGCCTACTACAATTAGATAGTTACTGGGAGTATAGACCAGAGATAGCTATAAACATTCCAAATATGAAATCATAAACATCATTTATCCAACTGAAACTAATCTATTTCTGAATGCTAAACCCTAAATCTTCAAGCAATTTAAAAGATAGAACAAAGGAACCATGCAAGATGAAATAATACAAAAGATTTCACCAGGAATAAACACAATGTCTTCAATTGTATTAATCACCAAAATTCTGCAACAATTTCAACTGTTCTGAATATAATGTTTGCTTCCAGAAAATCAAACTACTCTAACTATTACTCTTGCTAAGCTTTATTACTGTCTTGCTAATGTCCATAACTAATGTCTAACTCTTACAACAAGGAAAGAATGCCTATTTATAGAAAATTCCCCCAAAAACATGTCGGCCCAGCCAAACATTTTTACAAAATAATAAAACCGCCAAAACAAGTCGGCCAAGGAAACGAACTAAGGCACACATTAAATGCCACCATCCAAGTCAGCTTAGACACAGTCTCCAAGGAAGTCTGGTCCAATGCATGCCCCATGGTAATAGGGAAGCACAAATCTTGAAATGAGCATTAACTGCTACTCCCTTTATCCTTCTTCTGCCCGGATGACCCTTGGACCTTCAAGAATATTCCCTCCAACTCAGCAATAGGTGGCAATGGAAAAACCCTAAGTCGGCATTTAATGGAATCTATTTCTTCATTGGACTGTTCAACAATTTTGTTCCAATCCTCCCTACTGGCCATGTATCTATCCATCACTACCAAGTATGTAGCTTCATCAGCAAGCAAGTGGCCGGTGATAGCTCCATCAGAATCTGGGGCATAAATTTCATGCCACCACTCCTTCAGTTGATCCAAGCTCAAATACTTAGGAGCTATTTTCTTCCTCCCTGTCATTACCTCAAAAAAGGCAATGCATCCGTCATAGACTGTAGTAAGCTCACTGTCAATTGACTTTCTTCATTTCTGTATTTTCTTCAATGCCTTCTGCCTCATCTACAGTGCCTCAAACCATTCCCACGGCTCATCCAACCTGGAGGAAGGAAGGATTCCATCCTTAGCTAATTGCTCCTTGCCATGTCCCAGGATAACCTTTCATTTCTGCAATAGGAAGTCCATGTCATCCTTATCCTAAGACAGGATATGCTCTAACAGCTGCTTCGCCTGGACTGCATCCTTTCCCACAGATAAGATCTCCTTGATAGCATCATCCCCTTTGGTCTGGGCATCCATCAGCCAATTGATTGCAGCTTGGCCTGAAGCTTTCAATTTCTAAACCCCGGAGATTGTTTCTTTAGGCAGAAAACTCAGAGTAGCAGAAGAAGAAAGGTGGAGAGACTGTAGAGGCCTCATTACCTCTTCCAAGAATTTTCTTAATTTTTCATTTTCTCTCTTCAGCTCTCGTTTGGTCTGAGTTTCTCTCTAATCTGTCAACAATGACTGCACTAGACCCCTAAAATTCCTCAATATCCTGCTCCAGGGAGGCCGGCCCAAGGTTAATGGTCTGAACATTATAATCTTGGCCTGTAACATCATCTCTCATTTTATCTACGACAGGAGTGGAAACATGGACAACCCAGTTATTTGCTTCATCCCTTTCCACCCGGGAGATGACCTTTGCAGCCTTCTTCTTCTTTCCCTTACCAATCTTAGATAACATTTCATCCCAGTCTAAGGGAGTATCTTCAACAATCACCTGCTTCCTCCCTGCAAGTTCCTTCTCCGACCAGTCCAGGGCTACAGGGTCAGTCCAGATTTCTTCTACTCTTATTTCTCCCAGTTCTTCTGTCACCTTTTCTTCTTCTACAGTTGCCCTATCATCTTCTTTTTTTGGAAGTTGTTCACCTTGGTCAGCCTCTTCAAGTCCTAATTCTAGAAGCACCAGTGATGGAGTTCTAGCAGGGATACTTTCTTCCGGCTCTGGCGATCCGCGGCTTCTATCACTCTCTGAGGAATCTTCATATTGCACCAACGGAGAAGTGTGTCTTTCTTCTGTTTCTACCTCAAGCTCAGCTGCCTCACTGAAAAGTGTTCCTTCTTTGAACTGCTCTACCCCCGGCTAGTTTCATGCTCATCCGGATTCTCCGGTTCAGGTGCGCTTGGCGGTGGAGAAACAGACTTTGGTGGCTCTTCAACTAGTAGCTTTGGGGAAGAGTCTCTCTGCTGTGCAGCATCCTTGGGAGAGGGAGTCCTTGATTTCCTTGTGTAGACTTTGGTTTTCTCCCCTCCGGAACTCTCCACATCAACAATTGGAGGTTCATCCTTCGAGGCAACTTGATCCTTCTTCTTGGCAGTCCTTGTTGTTCTAGTTTTCTTAGGTGGTGGAGGAGCATCCTCCTCTTCAGCTTTCTCCGTTTCCTCCTCATCAGAGGACTTTCTGATTGTTAGGGGCTTCCACCTTCACTTCCCTTTAGGTTTCCTCTTCATTTCAGGCTCAGCTCCCTTGGGACCTCTGACTTTTATCTTGAATGTTGAAGTTTTTGCTGTTTTCCCTTTGGGGTCATCTTCCCCGGATTCTTCAAAAGTCGACATGGGGTTGAGATTTCCCATCAGTTCAAAGGTGCAAGCTACCTTTGCATTCTCCAACTCCCAGATTTTATGCCTTACCCAAGAAAGGGTGAATTTCATGACAGGAGCCATCAGGTCCTCTAACTCTGTCACTTCAGCCTCATTCCACTCGATGTCACAAACTGACCTATCCTTTATGGCCTCATAGACATGGTCCTGAACCAAGTTTCTGTCATCATCAAGTTGATCCGGGATCAGCTTAACATTATATTGCCTAATGGCCTCCACAGGAAACCTAGAATATCTTTTCTTCCTCGCCTCAACGTCATCTTTGATATTGACCCAATAGTCTTCCAAGTCATCTTTGTGCCTATACTCGCGGGTAGCTTTCTTCTGAGCCTCTCCAGATATATCAAAATTCATTCTTTTCGAATGGAAGGAGAATCCATAGGCTGCCAGTTCCTCCCCTGCGGTGTGAGCTGATTGGATAGACGAGCACATCTCTCCCACACCAATCCCAAGAGGGAAGTCTCCTCTGAAGCCTGTCTTGTACTTCTCCCTCTTCACCAGTGCATCAAATTCACAGATCTGTCTTACAACTTCCAGTAGCAGAATGTGGTCAGTGGGATACCGAGGCAACCTGTAAGGAGCAACTGGGCATCCATCAATCCTAAGGTAAGTGAATGTAGGGAACTGGATGAACCATGCTCCGTAGTTCTTGATTAGTCCTTTAGCTCCATCAGATAATCTGAGGTGCTCAGCATTCTGGAGTGTCCGGGTGATATGCATTGTGAATGCATCATTTACCTTCCTTCCCTATGCCCCAGATGCAACTCCAGATAAACCTCATAAATTATATTCTGTCCAATTGTTCCCCTCGGATTCAGACCTTTGTAGGGGTAGTAGATGGCCAACACATACATTACATATGAGGACATAGTGAATTTCTTTGCCTCCAAAACATTCCTCAACTATTTGTCAATCTCAGCACTAATTAGCCCTGCCCAGTGATAATTGGTCCCTTGACTAATTTTGGTGATCACATGGACCATCCAATTCTCCAATACCCCTGCACTTCTCAATCCGGCCACCCTGCTTAGAAGTGTGATGGCATCATATACATCTGACCTGAATTTTACCCTATGCAGCTGTTTGGGAAACTTTGAATGATGGGCTTTTGGCTTTTCTAGCCATGAGTTGATTATCTGCTGAGCCTTGACTGGCTCATTCTCATAGTAGGTCCTAGCAGTGTCAATATTCAAGGCACACACTGAAGGAAGATCTGGCATACTAAAAGCCTGTGCAATGGAGGCCGGACTAAAGTTAGCTAGGACCCTTCCCTCGGTGCTAACCACCCGTTGTGTATCAAAATCATACTGTCTAGCACATTCCAAAATTAATTCATAACACTGAACTGTCAGAGGGAACCTTGCCACATGTACCAATCTAGAGTTCATCATCCCTTGCCTCAAGGCTGACTGATCCTTCTTGGTCGTTCTCTGTTTGAACTCCTCATATCGCCAAGCACCAACATTAGTATCTAATACGTCAACCCACATAGAAGACACTTTGCTCTCAGGAAGCTGGTTCTTCATGTCTAGTCTCAATCGTTCAGTCTCAAAGATGGATGAAGCCCCTACGCCACCCTTGGACTTCCCAGCAGCCGCCTTGCTTAATTGAGCCTGCATATCCAAAAATTGTCATTAGTATTCAATTATTGCTCATATTCCAATCTAAAAGGTTAGCACAAATCATATAAATCAATCAAAATCCATTGTCAAATGCTAATCCTTCAAGATCCAGAGAAATCAGATAGTCCGGGAAAATCATGCAAACCGGGAAAATACCATCAGGGCAGAGTTTCGGAGAAATCTGACCCAGACGGATTCCTGCTGCCAAAGTATGATTAGTCAAATAAAGCATTAGTGCAGATGAAAAAACAAAGGATAATCATTGAATTCACTCATTGGCAACAAGAAATAAGCATTAAACAACCGTTCCATTAATCCTATCATCGAAACATTTGAAAGGACACTATCAGACAGGAAATCCAGAAAAATCCGGATGGAATGGATTTTCGCGGACGACCTAAAATGTTCCGGAAATAACCCCGGTCCGCAGAATAAGTCCAAACCGGGAAAATCTGATAGCGAGGAAATTCCGCGACGACCTCAGAAACCCAAAAAATGGCGAAACGCGACCCAAAACTCAAATGACCACGGGATCCTCCCCACCTAAGCTTGAATGATCTCAGAACCGACGGCAATCAACAAAATTCAGAGCACAAAGGACCCCAAAGTCCCAAAAACTTGCAAAGGACAAATTCCCATATCAAAACGATGGTGCCCTAAATTGAATAATCAAATCTCCGCCATTAAAACTAGAGCAAGTTTTAGGGTCTAAAGTATCGGCTAAGGATTTACCTAAAGCACTCGAATCTTCACAAGACGGGGAAGTCAACAAGATACAGGGACAAAATCGCTCAAACAAAAAGAAATCTTCGCTCTGGGCCCAAACACCGAAGAAAAAACCCTAACTTCGCATGATATGGTAGATTCTGCACTAAAAGAACAAGCAATCAAGCCCAGAACTCCGTCTAAAGGATACATACGCAACCTCACGGATAAATAGAGCTCATAGGGCAAGGGAAATAGGGTTCCATAACTAAAAATGGGTCAAACCCCAGCTCTATAAATATGAAACCAAAATCAATCAAGGGCCGACCCAAATCTAATAATACCCAATGCAAAACCCTCAATCACCATACAAGCAAAATGGAAGGGCAATGACTACATACCATGGATCGAAGCGGAAGAAATTCGAGCTTGAAAAGGCGACCTTCGCAGCAAACACGTCCAAGCAATGAAAACACTGACATCGGCACTCAAGCAATCCTCATGCAAACAAATTAAGATCGATTCTCAAAGCTTCAAACAGAAATCTCAATCGCCAGAGCAATCAGCAAGGGAGCAATGAAGTTAGAATGGCACTGAAAATGCCCTAAATCCACCCTTATACCCACCTGAGCAAAGGTACCTCAACCATTAATGCGCGATAAGACATTTCTGACAAGTCTGAAAACCTGAGCCCCAAACGAAATTTCGGAAAATCCCAGAATGCGCGGAAACACGGATTCCACGGAAATGCAGAAACCGAGGAAATGAGAAAGATCAGGATTTTGGCAGAATCCAGAAAAATCTGCCAGGACCGGAAAATCCCGAAGTAAGGCAGAAACCCGGAATCGGAGAATCCTGCCAGAAACGGACAAGGAACCAGGGCCTGGGAAAATCCCCCAGAGCTGGAAAATCCCAGATCCAAGTGAAAACCTGGACTTGACCAAAAACTCATTTTCAATCAATTCAAACCTCAAGGCAAGGTCAAAGCCAGCAAGATCAACATGTCAAGACCCTAAAATGATAAATCCAATAGAAGCAAAGGTCAAAGACACCAAAAAAAAGGGGTCCCTACTCCAAGTGGGGCGTGTGTGTAAAAACTGCACAACAGGCCCTAGCGACAAGCTCATCATAACTAGTGATACATTTCATCTTTAAGTGGAAGGATATATCTAGATCAACATTCGCTATGATAATCCCCACATGTTCATTAGGAATGGGCCACTTGCTTTTACTAGCTCTTTTCCTCCACCTTTGTAAGAAATTAGTGAAGGATTCTCCTTTGTTTTGTTTGAGTTTTTATAACTCTTCTAAGCTTACATCAATGTCAATATTGAAGGAGAAGTGATCTATGAATCTATCAATGATTTCTTGGAAGATTTTGATACCTAGAGGAAACTATGAGAACCAATCGATTGTGGGGCTCATCAAACTTAATTGAAAGAGGTGCATTAAGTAGGAATTTTTGTATGTGGTTCCTCCATGCACATGACATTGAACTCTTTG
The DNA here is from genome assembly GCA_007258455.2 of Sequoia sempervirens. NCBI lineage: Eukaryota > Viridiplantae > Streptophyta > Pinopsida > Cupressales > Cupressaceae > Sequoia > Sequoia sempervirens. The sequence goes on along the minus strand of VDFB02105785.1, from coordinate 162,973,913 downwards.
ATGTGATCCATAGGATTTCCCATCCCTTTGTATTTATCAAATTTAGAGACCTCAAAACTAGGAGGGAAAGGTACCATTGCAATGTTTCTATCAAATGGCTATGAATACAATTTTTGTTGTGTATAGGATAAATACACCAGATCCATATGGATTTGAGACATATTTAATCCACTAAGCCATGATCCCAATGCAATATTGAAAATCAATAAGAAACTAAATAACCATTAAACTAACATAAAAAACACAAAAACGTAATAGAAATCTATTCTAATACCTCGAATCTTATCTCATTGGGGGAGTGGTGTCGCATTGATGTGGAATGGTGACCCTTTCCCAATCCCTTTGATAATGTGATCTTGTTCTAATCGGTTTTATTGAAGAAAATTGATGAAACTGATGAGATATAAACAAAACATGATATGTTCAATTGTTTAACATGATAAAGATGAATTATAAATGCTAAAATTCTTGATAAAATGGATGCAATCTATGCTATGTGGAAACAAAGCTCAAATATAGAAGCCATGAATGCAAACTATGCTAAAATGTATGCAAGCTAATATAAAATGAAAGCCATTAATGGATTCTTAATGTAATATGGATTACTATTAAACTAAAATGCTAAAAAGTGCTCAATATGGATGCAAATGAGTATGAATTTCAATACCATAACTTTTCTATCAAAATATGGATTGATTTCTCTCCAAATAGTGTTGTATTTATAAGAAAGCAATTGAAAAATCAATGGATGAGATTGATTTGATCAATCAATGGTCAATAATGAAAGAAGGGAGAAACATGGATCAAGGATTCTCATCAATGAGAATCAAAGACAACATGTATCAAGGAAAGATCAAGGGATTAGAATGATTTAAACAAACACACTTTGTAACAACTTTCAACTTAGTTTGTTACAAATTTTCTTTGAAAGAAATCATTCCTTTTTTGGAGCCAAATAGGAGAATATTCCTTTGGAATATTCCCTATGCTAGTGGATTGGAGGGGAAATTAGCAATTTAGTAATTAAAACTAAATTTGAATGTGCAAGATGAGGAATGTGAGTATATTCATTAAATAATTGATTTATTTAATGAAAAGGGATGAGTAACATTTAATTAAATGATTTAGATTTAATAATTAAATGAGAAGAGATAAGAGGGGGTTTAAATTAAATAATTTTCATTATTTAATCAAACTAGATGAAATGTTAGTGTGAGGGGCTAGGAATTAACCTAATTAGAATAATTAAATCAATAGATGAAAATGAAGCATTTAATTAAATAATTAGGTTAATTTAATCAAATAGGAAAAAATAGGATAAATGTTAGGACGAAATGAAGTTAATGATCAAATTCAAAAGTGTAGTATCATTCATAACACTTTTAAGTGTGTTTAGGTCATGGGACGTAAATCCAAGACACATAATTTCCAAGGTGTTTAAAATAATGTAGGAATTTTGTTGGCCTCCTACAATGATTTTATAACTAAGCCCTTACAACCATGATTCAGAGATTGGTCATCTAACCTGAATAGTTATTTCAATCATCATGAAGGTGCATTTAAATTGTCAACCCAGGGACATGAACTTGAAATGGGTTAGCACAATATGTGCTCTAGGAACTCAAAGTAGCCATTGTGCATTCTACAGCTAAGAAACACAATACTGAAAGTAAATTGCTTGAAAGGGAAAGAGACACATGTTGAACATCAATCAATGACTATGCTAAGTTGAAATGCATAATAGGAATAAAAATTAGAGCAAGAAATAGGACACTACTCTGTCTACTTCGATTGTAGGAACAATCATAGAATGGAATTCTAGTGGTTGCAGGAACAGTCAATGCCAAATTTCTAACTAAGTACTAAACAACAAGTAATACTAAACTAATGCTAACCTAAGAAGACAGATTACTCACCAAGTGGGCCCCCTTGGATAAGTATCATCTAAACTAATAATAACTCAAGTGCTTGAACTCATAACTTTATTTCATTCATTGTAAATCATGCATACAAGAGAGTAATGTATTTGTGTCACTGAAACTGAAGAATGAGAGTACAATGTCAAATCATGCAACCTCCTAATGAAGGAGCATCAAATCATTATTTATACTACAACTAAACAAGGCAGTCAACTCCACGACTAGGAGGATGCCATTTAAGGAAAATAGGGGAAAGTGGAGTGATGGCGGTTACACATGCATGGAATCTAGTTAGAAATGCAAGTCCAAACATAGATCCAACACATCAGTAATGCCCATGTATGCTCAATCATTAAGGTCCACTATAAGGAAATTACGTTCAATTGCATGAAGAATCTTTTGCCATCGGTTGCTTTTGACTTGGAGCGATTCCCCAGCTGGACGTTATAGTGCATGCCCAGATGGCAATGTCTTCCTCAACTTAGCACATTAAATCTGCATGGAAAAGTTAGTATGGATAATAACTACACATCTATAACCACTCTAAGAGTCATTCCCTAATCACATGCAAAATCAATATAGATAACTCACATAATATGCCAAATGTCATTATAGCTTGCAAAGATAGGATAATGTCAAATGTCAATCGTTTGAGGGAAACATTATGCAAATACGAACATTTAATCATGAAAATTCATGACATCAACCAGAAAATAGACTATGAATTCTACCCAAAACTAGATCAAAAACTAGGCTTATCACTCCCCCCAACCTATGTTTTGCTAGTCCTCCAACAGGGGGAGAGTTTTTCTTCTACTTGGTCAAGGCTCTGAAATTTGCAACCGAGAGTTGTCCAACATCAATGGCTGCAGTGCATGAATCAAGATACCAATAAAATCTTCCCAATCTGTTAAACCTGTTCCATCTCTACTTCTCTGTAGCAACGTCAAACTGGTAATATTTGAAGTTTGGCATGGGCCACATGAGCAGGGGTGGCTAGAAATTCAGGGGAAGCCAAAGTCATCCCTGTGCTCTCCCAATTTCAATATACCTATCAATTCTTTTTAGTGTTGTAGCATAATTGTGGATGGAATGAGGCTCAACCTGTTTCAGCTCATCAGTCAAACTATTCCATCTTTGTGACAAACATCTCCTCATGGTTTCCTCCTTTGTTGTTGTCTTTACCTCATACTTGTTGTAAACTGCCTCAATCCAAGGCATAATCCTATTGCCATAACTTGGTCTGAGCAACATTCTATGTCATTCTCTGTAAATATCCCTTGGGTTGCTTGATTCAACTCTAACAGGCAAAGGGATATCATACTCCAATTGCTTATAAGCACCATGTTGTTGTTCCAAACTAATCCCATTTTGCACCCAAGACATGAATTCTCTCAATTGAACATCCCCAACATACAACAATAGATTCCAATCATGGTCTTTTGTGACAACATAATTATGTAAATAAAATTCACATAGCAAATTCTTCATTTCAGGTGAGGCAATCCTATAAGCATTGAAGAATTTGATGGGGTTGTCAATAGAAGGATTCACAGCTAAGCCAATTCTTGACATCTTAAAAGAGAGATATTTATCTTTCAAGAGCAGAGAATAGACCCTTGGAGGGGTCCTACATTCTAGAATCTTTGGTGTCAAAGCTGCCATATCATCCACCCTTTGCTTCAGGGTGGCAATTTTAGCATTTTTATCCTCAATCTCTTCATCCTTCTTTTGAATTTCCTCCTTCAATTTTTGTTTTTCCTTTTTCCATTCCTCATCTCTTCTTTGTATTTCCTTCCATAAATATAAAATTGTTGTATGTAATATAAAATCAGGAGGATTATGGATTCCTACTAGTATTTTTGGTGGTGGCTCTTCATATGGCACTATCTACATGGACTCGGGTTGTCTAGTTATCTCTAGCTGCAAGGGTGTTGTTTCTTCTTCCTTTTGTTGCAAGGACTCTTATTCTTGTTGTGGCTACAAGAAATCCTGCTCTGGTTCAGGTTGTTGCCGCAGGACCTCTTGCTCATGCTATAGGAAGTCTTGATTTTCCTCTAATTCCTCTACAATGTTAGCAAGATTGGCCAGTGTTATATTTGTTGCTCTCCTAAATATGTCTTCTTCTTCTTCAACATTCTCCTGCTCCATTGGAGCTTTAGGGTCCTCATGTGAGGTCTCACTAGGTTTAGGGCTTTCCTATGGGGTCATACCAATCATAGGCCCAGCTGGTCTAGATTTCTTGGGAGGTCTCTCACATTTTCCTTTGGTTGCAGGATGAATAGTATCAACCTTCCTCTTATTAGAACTTGGCACTTATCTTTCTATAGGTTGTTTTTTAACCTTCCCTTTTCTTGTTTCTACCTCTCTTTGTTGTTCCCTAGTTTTCATCAGGGTTTCAAGTGGAATGTCATCATCAAAATCTGAGGAAGAGCTTTCTTTTTCTGAGTGCTTTGTTCCAAAAGAAAAAATTTCTATGGTTTCTTCTGTTGCAAGAGGATTCACACTGGAGCCAGCACCAGAGGTTGAAGCACTAGGAATGGCTTCAACCGTGCTTACTCTCCTAGTAGACCTACGGGATTGAGGCAAAGCCTTAGGTTGCAAGTGCTCAGGTCTAATTTGATCAACATTTATAGACTCTTCCAAAGTCATCCTAGATACATCGTGTAGAAACTTTTCAACTAACAATTTAATCAAGCAATGGTGGGAAACAAAATTATCCCTACCTTTTTGGGTCTCGACCGCCATAATCAAGAGAAGATTGTACAACACATTAGGAACATTCATCCTCCTTTTGTGCCTCATGTGATTCAAAAGCTTGAAGTGGACATAATGTAAAATTGACTCGTGACCCTTACAAGTGATGTATTTGATTACACAACTATCTGCTTCCATGGATCGAGTAGAGACATTCTTTTTGCACCCTATTTTTCTATGCTCAATGGGGGGTCATTTGGCTCTGTAAACTCGGCCCAAGCTGATCTAGTGTCTCTCGAAGCAGGGTAATTTTCACCATCAATAGGTAACCCTTTGACCTCTACAATTCTTTCCTTTGTTTCTGCAACTTCCAACCATTTTACTGTGGCTTTTGTTTCTGAAAAATGTCTCAGGGGAAAATTCAAGGGCAATGCTTTCATCAAAGCCATCTAGCTTCAAGAAGTAATCTAACCATCCATACTTTCTAAATTCTGCCAAGCATTGTACATCCTATAGTAAAATATCATGCACCATGGGTTCATTTCAAATTAACCCACCTCCCATTTTTTGCAATCAAACAAATGCTCTACAACTTCTTTCTTGCAATTCTTGTCTGAAAATCAAATGCGCTTTCTTGTAGTATCTACTAAATTCTAGTACCAACGTGCTAAATTTCTAGTGCCAGTGTCGACTAAATTTCCTTTCTTTTGTTTTTCCTTTTTGCTTACAACTCAAGATTACAATGGGGTCAATAATGGAAAGAAAGGAGTGATAAAGGGGAATTATGATAGGAAGAAATGGTGGCTATAGTTATTATTACTTCACACATGCAAGTCGTCCTTTCACTCGGATTTCAAATCAACTCTTTTTAAATTTTCTGACATAGCCTAATATGATTTGACACATGGGCAATAAATTCACAAAATATTTGCATCTTTTTCTTTCCCCTCCCTACAACCTAAATTTGGACATGTGTCTGCACATTGTGAGATGGGAGTGGTGATTGACAGGTAATAATGGCATTTATGTGAATATCTTATACTAACGTACATTGATTAAATGAACATGCTTAAAAGATGATTAAAGATAGCAATTAATGCACACATACCAAAATGTGTGGAATATTTGTTGTAAAGATCGTAGGGTGATCCCATAATAGTGGTTTACAATTTTTGGCCAAACTGGACACTGGAATTTTTATTTTTAACTAAATCTTCACATTCGTACACCTATAGCGGCTAAACCATGAGGAATTTGAAGATGATGAAAACTAGAGTCTCATCACATTTTTTCTGTAGATTCTAAAAATATTTTTTTCAAAATTTTTGAAATCCAATTGCACTTCTTTTTCCATCTCCCACAAAAAATGACTTTTTTCAAAAAACAACATTTTTAAAAAGTGACGCACACTGTATAATGCATAACTTTTTTTCCATGAAGGATAAAATTCTAATTCTTTCAAATTTAGATTTGCAACTCCGATATCTAGTGCTTGCACTTGGTTAGATAGTTTTTTATTGAATATTTTTTCTTTAATCAAGTTTGAAGTCAAACCAATGACAATTCAGACATAGCGCGACCGTATAACGCGTAACTTTTTTTGTATATATTGAAATTCAATTATTTTTTTGTTGGATCAAGGACTTCAATATCTGGTGCACTCATATTTTTCAATTTTTTTTTGATAATCTACTATTTTTGTGTAGAATAGAGACCTTCATTTTCAACGAAAAACCTATGTTTAATAAAACTAAAAAAACAAATACATAATAAAACCAAAACATATTAAAATTATATTCATTGGATAGCTCGTTTCGAGGACTACCTGACTCCAATTGGGTTTGTGAAGATTCCCCCATTTTCATCCTCAACCTGAGTGTCAAAGCGTAAAAAATTAGGTTTTTTGTGTGAACAAAGTCAAAAATTAGGGAAAAGGGGGGTTCGCTAGAACAGGGGGTTCTAGCGAACCAAGGTTCATTCAAACCCTGGTTCATTCGAACCCCCTCAATATGCATTTTCCCTTTTGTTTTTTGGGAGAGAAATGTGGGCCCCGTGATTGATGAGTTCGGTTGAACCCCTTTATGGTTCGGTCGAACTTGTAGGTTCATTCGAACCACTAAAACCAATTTTTTTGCCATGGGGCCATTTTTTCTTAGTTTTCCTTCCTCCATCAAATTGTAAACCACTATTGTGGCTTCACCCCGTGAATAAAGTAACACTTGCCTTTTTGGAGAATAAATTGAGCAATAAATGAAGTGAAATGAGGTGAGGTGGAATGAAGTAATGGAAGAGAGAGAAAGGTGGTAATGGATGGGTAGATGATGAAGAAATGGACTTCCATGTAAGTGAAAGTCTTTATTATGAAAAGTGTGTACCTTAATTAGGCTGAAGGAGGGACACTAGGTCCACTTCCTTCAGCTGCAGGAAGCTCTTAGTGTTGGGTGAATTGTTGTAGGAACTCTTCTTTGGAAGCTGGCTTGTGGTATAATTTGAGGCGATGACCATTGACAAGTACTTTGAACCTGATAGGGTCAATGGTGGTAAGTTGAATAGCTCCATTAGGAAAGACCTCAACAACTTCATCTGGTCCTAGCCACCTTGTTTGCAATTTTCTTGCATTGTCCCGGTATCTTGAATCATAGAGCAAGGTCCAATCTCTAGGTTTGAATTTCTTATCCTTGATAAATTTGTCATGCCACTTGATTCTCTGATTTTGCACTACTTATGTATGTTACAAGGCCGCTCTTCTTATCTCATCCAAAGCATTTAGTTGCACGATTCTTTCTCTTTGTGCATAAGAAATATCCATCCCCAAATCTAATGTAGTTTGCAAATTATTATATTCAAATTCGACTGGCATCATAGTTGTCTTTCCATACAACAAGTCAAATGGGGTGAAGCCTATATTTGTTTTCCAGGTTGTCCTCAAGGGCCAAAAAAATTTTGGTAATTTTTTTGCCCAATCCTTTCTATGGACAGCTACTGTTTTATTCAAAATGGCTTCAATTTCTCTGTTGGTCACCTCAACTTGGCCATTAGCCTGGGGGTGATAAGGAGTAGTCTTCCTATGCCTTATATTGTGCTCATTCACTAGTGTTGCAACAAGAATTGATGTGAATTGAGCTTCGTGATTAGTCACTATTTCCCTTGGGACTCCATATCTTGTGAGAATCACCTCATAAAGAAACTTTGCAACCTTGTTATCTCTTGCATGCTTCATGGCCTTAACTTCTACCCATTTTATCACATAATCAGTGCATACTAATATATAAGACTTACCATTTGATGGAGGGTCAATTGGTCCCTCAAAATACAATCCCCACTTGTCAAAGGGAGTGATTACTACCTGAGGGCACAATGACATCTCATTAGACTTAGTTGTTCTGCCCTTTCTTTTACATCTATCACATTTTTTGGTATACCTTCTTGCATCCTTATGGATTTTTGGCCAGTAATACCCTGTGTTAAAAACCTGCATTATCATCCTCTTGGCTGCAAAGTGTCCTCCACATTGTTCATTGTGAAAAGCATGCAAAATTTCATATGTCTCATCTTCTTTGACACATCTCCTCATGACATAGTCAAGTCCGTTATAAAAAAAATATCCAACAATCCAAGAGAAAGGAAAATATTTTTCAATGAGTGCCATTTTCTCTTTTGGGGAGAAGTGAGAAGGAACTCTACCTATGACCAAGTAATTGGCTATGTCAGCATACCAAGGTGTTTATACATCGAGGGAGAATAGATACTGTGAACCCCTTTGAATCTAGACCTTGCATAAACATAATAAACATGCAAACAATTAGATTAAACACAAGGTTAGAAACAAATGATTCCTCAAGAAATCCATTTGAAATTTGCAAAAGATAAGAAATGAAAATGAAGAACACAAATGAAACAATTAAATCCTATCTAATGCAAACAAACTCTTGATCTCTTGAGGGAGTTGGTGCCAATCTGATGTGGAAATTGGCCCTTTCCCAAATCCTTTTGCAAGCTTGATGATGAATGAATGAAGAAGAATGAGAAGAGAGTGATCCACTTGATGAAGACTTTGAATGTATGCTCCAAGCTAAAATCTGCAAAAAGCCTAGCTATGATTCAATGAGATGGATGAGAATTGCTAAGTATTTTAGCATGGTAACTTTGCTTGAGATGTGGATGATGAAATAAGGATATAAGCTCTTTATTTATAGATTGATAAGTTGAAGAGATGTCCAAATTTGATCAATATAGGACAAAGATTCAACCAATGATATGATGCCACTTGTCAACATGTGAGAGGATGAAGGTTGAGCAAGTTTTGATCCATGTGCAAGTTTGAAATTTGAATTTGATGAGATGACATGTTTAGGGGGGATGAAAAATGAGTTAAATTCCAAGTGGGAGACATGTAAGAGACAATGTAAGAGCTTTAAATGCTTTGTTGGATGGGCAAGTCCTTTTGGGGGGAGATTTCAAATTTGAGGAATATTCCCACTTGGATGCCTTTTTTGAATGAAAATAGGGAATTATTAAATCAAATAAATGATTTAATTGTGCAAGTTGCAAAATCTAGAGGCTTTGAGTGATTAGGATTAAATTAATCAGGATTTGATTAATTTAAGGGATATTTAATGATTTGACAATTTGATTTAGATTTTGGATTAATTTAAATAAAAAAGAGAGGAATATGATAAGAGGCTAATTAAATAAAGATTTTGATTTATTTAATTAAAAGGGATGGTGTTAGATTAAATCAAATAAGTTTTAATTTATTTAATTTAGCAGATAGACTTTAGAATTTAATCAAACAAATTGATTATTTAATTAAATAGGGATAATTAGATCAGATGAATTGATTTAATTAACAAGGGAAAGTGACTTAATTAGAAAAAATAATTTATTTAATTAAGAGATGAATATTGATGAATTTAATCAGATAAGAGAATTTGATTAAACAGTTAGACCGAGGGATGATTTAGGAAGAAACGATGTTAGTAGATCAGAGTGTGATATCAATCTGTATATTTTCAATGTCTACATTTTGCCCCTCTTTGAAGCGATGCACTTGTTGCATTGGTTCAAAGAATAATCTTGTTGAGATCAAAGTTCAAAATTCTCTGATTTGATGATCCCCACTATTGCCCCAGCAAGAAGAATTATGCTGGTATACTGCCCCCTCGAGAGATCAGGTGAAAAGGTTTGATTTGAGGGTCAATCTCTCGAAAAAAGAAGTTCAAGATCATCAACTCAAATATTTGATGTAGACAGATTTGATGATGTAGACAGTCATCAACCATGGGTAGTCTCATGCCTATTTTGATATATTACACACACTTGATCGTGATTTGTACCATGACAGTGACATTATTGATGATGAGATGATTATGATAATTTATTTTAATGGATAATATGATGGATGCACATGATTTGATATGATGATGCTTTTATGATTATGCAGTGGATGATAAATGTATGGTTTATGAGATGTTTAGAATAACTAATATATATTATGCGATGATGGGGATGAATGCATGTGGTATGATTAATGTTTTCTATATGGTATTATATGCATTATATAGTATGGTTTTTGGATGCAAGATGGATGCATTAATGATGATTTATTATTAACTGTCATGGTACCATGTTAGCGCGAAAAATAAGAGATAGAAGAAAACAAGAGATTCCAACAAGACATGAGATGATGATGATGATGATGATGATTACTTGCTAAGGAGTTGGGATTTTCAAAGGGCCAATTACCTTATGTTTGATAACACACATAGGCACGATGCATCAGGGTATAAAGAACCAGGATGGCGTTGTACCTAGTGTGATGGACTTTGACTCAACAAGCAGATAGGAGTATTCCTATTCACACTTGACATACGGAAACCTTGCTAGGGCATACCTAACAAAGCAAGTATTCGCCAAGTTATATTACAAGAGCATCCAACAAGCACAGTAGACAAAATAATAATGATCGTTGCCCCATTCCTATCTCTCTAAATCCTTCGTTCGGATATCATCAAGAGGTCCTTGGAATGAGCACAATAAGATAAATCAAAGAGAAAAGATCAAGTACACAAACAAGCCAATGTTCTTCATACCTTCACCCAGAGGGATGTGTTTTGATAGGATAAGATCCAAAGTGATATCCAAAATGATGCCCATTGTCGGAACGATATATCCTAGGACATGCATTGTATAGGATGATGATGGTTTGATAAGTTGATTGATAGGCTGTTGATATAAGGTCGATTGACATGTTTGCGACTGATCAAGAGTTTGATTTTGTTTTAACGGTTTGTTGTTTCAATTTAGATTTTACGATTGAAGTTTTCTATTGTTGACTGCTATGATTGTTTCAGTTTGTGTTGCCAAAGGATGAATGTGATGATCAGTTTATTATGGATGATCGATTATTGCGGGTGCAAGTGAGATGAGACGGATGGATTTTTTCAAATATTTGGATGTTTTTGACATTTTGAAATGTTTTGAGGCTGTTTTTTGGTTTTTTTGGATTTTTCAAATGTTTTGATTTTTGATTTTTTCGATTTTTTTTGGATTTTGTGTCTCGAGGGCTGATCAAAGAGTAGCCTTGCCTATGTTTAAGCTCAAAGACAACGTAGTTCGGATTCCATTTTTTTGATGTTTTCTATTTTTTTGACTATTTTTTTGGATTTTTGATATGTTTTGGATGTTTTTGGATTTTCACATGATTTTGATGATTTTGATATGGATATGTGTGATTATATTAGTGCTCTGTTTTGGGATTTTTTTGAAAACTAAGCTAAGGTTGATAGATCAAGTCGATGGATTGATTATGATGATAACATTGTTGAGGATACACAACAATGCAAGGATTTTTTAATCAGGATTGATGACGATAACATTGTTGAGGATGCACAACAATGCAAAGATAAGATGATGATGGATTGATGATGATAACATTGTTGAGGATGCACAACAATGCAAGGATAGTGTTAAGCAACACAAGGATATCCCGAGATGATGATTTTTTGATTGAATTTGATTGATCATGATTGATGAAGCTTGATTTGGAACAAAATTTGTTTGAATGATTTGATGTGATGTTTGAAGGGTGAAAATTAGATGTGACTGATATCGATTGTTTTGATTGATGTTCGATGAAAGATGACGCTTGATAAGGAATGTTTTCTCATCAAAATATGCCATGGGCTAGTGATTTGGAGTTTTGCTCACAAGTGGTGGACCAGTTTGATTTCATGTTTGCCAATGTCTGGATCACCACATAAGTTGGAGGATATAGATCAAGATTTATTCTCGAAGCAAGATGTACATATCTGCCCCCAGTGTCTAGCAATGTATAAACTATCATGGATGGATGCTTGGATAGGTGTATGGATGGATGGATACACAAAGGACACCAAGGATTATCTTGCGATAAGATAAGGTGTTCGGATAAAGAATGCTCATTTGGATAATGCTTCATGGCTCAGATAATACTGGATAGGATAGGACCAATGAAAACAACCCATGTCAAGATGTTTACCATAGGCAAGCGTAAAGTGTGCACCAAAATTTGTCAAGATCAAGATAACTTGGACTATGGATCATGAAGATGGATGAAAATGGATTGGATTGATGGTTTATGGATGGATGGATTTATTATGGATGAGATGGAATACTAGATTTATTATGGATGGGATGAGATGCTTTCATCTAAACTGGCACACGTAGATGCTCGATTCCACACATGATGCCTGTTTGCCAGGTTTTCGTCATGGTCTTGCCCAAAGTGCCACTGTAGTGGTTTTCACTAGAGGACAATTTTTTTCTTTACTTTTTTCAATCCTTTTTCTATTTTTTTTTTTTTGAATTTTTTGCTTTTTTGATTTTTTTGATTTTTTTTGAAAGATTTTAAGCTCATGCTGAACCACCTGGTGGTGTTGACGTAGATACCCCTATCATGATGTTCCATCGATATCCCTCATGAAGAAGCTGCTTTGCTAAGATACGCGCACTTGAATGCAACTTTTGAGATCCATGATCTACTTCATCAATATCGAAGTTGACTCTATCATTGTGCATACATCGCGATAGATTGCCTTCAGAATCCTTATGATGAAGGGTCGTTGCCAATACATGGTCAATGTAAGAATTGGATATTATGCGTGGAGGCATGGATGAAGTGTGTTTAGGGATAGGAGATGGATTGGTTGACAGCTTGGAATCTTTGACTCTCCAAACTTGGGAAGATGAGCAATGATGGGTGGATATGGAAGTGTACATGGAATTAGGACCAACTACTTGATATACCTTGTATGTTGCTTGAAAAGCCTGCTTTTGCTTTTGTGGACATCTTTGATGGATACTTTTCCCTTTTTTATTTTTCCCCACAGTTTCTTTGACTAATGGAGTTTGATAAGGATGATTTTTCTTTGTATTCTTTGGTATCCATTTGTATTTGATTTGTCCATTCTGCTTCTCAGCTTCTTTTGCTTTGATAACGTTCTTTTTGCTTTGATTCAAATATTTCCTTTGATGTTGGTCCCAATTTGTGGATGGGGTGATGGGTGGATGAAGATTCATTATGTGGCTGGTTGTAGTATTGACACAAGTTTCATCATAAGGACTCTTCATGCTCCCTATGTTGACATTTGCACAAGATGAAGTTTTCCCCAGTATGGTGGTAGTAGTACCTTCATGCTTTGATTCTGCTCGTTTTGAGATATCTTGTTCAATAAACATGCTCTGACAAATGACCATTGTAGATGACATTGTTTCAATTCGCCACTATACTAACTCTAGATGTTCTATCTAACTTGTTTCCTTGGGCGGATAATGATGGATATCTTTATTCATGATGTCCTCAATCTGAGTTTGGGACATATTCGATCCTGATGTTGACAACTCTGTTTGATTGTAGGAATTAAGAATTTTCTCTTTTTGTGTAACACAATCTTGTTCTAGGTGAAGATAATCTACATGTCCATCCATAGAAAGCATCTCATGGGTAGGTGGAGGAGTATGTGCTACATGGATATGATCATCTTGCATAGATAGGAGAGTGTCCATTAGATCATTGTAGTATCTTGTAAATATGAATTATTGATCTTCATTTATTTCAGGGTTGCTCTCGACATGCTTTGGACCAGGTTCTTGACATGGGGTAGTTCCAAAGGATGGATTGCTTATAAATGGTTCTTGGATGTCATCATTGTACATGGTAAGTGGTTCAATATCCTCAAGTGTCAAGTTCAGGGTTCTTTCAGTTTCTGTAACCATGCGGTCAAAGGGGATCAACATGTTTTGAAAAGGACCATTGCTAGACTTTGGTGAAAGATTTTGATCATGCTTTGGAATAAATTCTTGAGATATGTCCTCTAACTCATAAGGTGATGTAGAGACATTTTCAACATGATCATAGGTGAGCTGTTTGTGCATTATGTCAATTGGATCAAATAATCCTAACACTCCTTGAAAGAGATCACTAAAAAGTGGCTCTTGATGTATGGTGAGTTGATCATTGGATTTTGTAGATACATCCTTAATGTGCTCCTCGATGGAGAGGTTTTGATCATTATTTTTGACAATTGCGGTGGAGAGATTGTGACTGTCTTTGACCATAGAGTCAAGTGATGTTGATATTTCTTGAATTGGCTCATTGTCAAGTTTTGTTGGTGGATTTTGATCGTGATTCAAAAGTGACTCTTGACATATGTCGATTTGATCATTGGATGAAGTAAACGTGTGCTCAGTGATGGATTGATCTTGATCCTTATTTTCAATAGTTGTCATCTTTTGTGTTTGTGCTCGTGTTGGTTGGGTAGCTTGAGAGGCTTGGGAAACTTGAGAGGATTGTTGCACCTGTTGAGCTTGTGTTGCTTGTTGCATGGCTAGATATTGTTGGAATCCCTTTTGAAAAGAAACTTGTAATGTCGCGTTGTATTAGGTTGATGTGGTCGAAATTGGTGGTGGTGGATTTAGAATTATGTTGGATGTAGTGACAAGTGTTTGAGATACACTCGGTGCGATCATGGTAGTGAGGGGTTGAGATGTGATGGGCGTGATAGTGGTGGTTGGAATGATTGAAGGGATAGTGATGGGTGGAATGATCGAGGTGATAGGCCTTTGGGAGACCATATTTTGATTTGGGATCAATGTTGTTTGATTAGATACCATCCATTGGTGTGATGTCGAAGGTATATTTGAAGGATTTGACGTGATGGTTTGATTGACATTAGGTGGATTGATTTGGGTGGATTGATTGATGTTAGGTAAAGGGGGAAGCCCTAAACCAAGGAATGATGTAGGTAATGGTGGTGGATATTTCCCTTGGCGCAATGCCTCAACTATTTTGGAAAGTTCTGCAATTTGATCTCGCCAAATTTGTTCTTGATTTTGATCTTGACTCACTTGAGATAGTTGATTTGGCTTTTGTTTAAGCGGATTTGGGATGCCTACTTGCAGTTTTTGAATGGGATTATGGGAAAATTGACTTTGAATAATGTTCTGATTTGGGATGATGTTCAGATTTGGCATGATAGGATGAACATTGTTTGTATTGGGAATCATTTTTCCAAAGTTTTCCGAGTTAGGATTCATGTTTCAAAAACTTGCACTTGGTACATCCACATTTGGCAAGTAGGGATTTGGTGGGATGATGTTGCTCATGTATTGATTGTTTGGAGGATAGACTTGTAAGTTTGGACTTTGATTTAAATCTATCATGGGGAGATGTGTTCCAAAATTCAGATTGGGCATACTCACATTCATTGTGCTATTGGTATTCGTAGGAGATAGTGATCCTATGTATGGATGTGAGTTTCCATAATCCCATGGTTTCATGAGGCTTGGATAGTTTGGTTGGTTTGGACCACTCATGATGTATGAATCTAGTTTATATTCCATGTTCTTCTTGTGTTTTGACCTTGTCACAAAAGTGACCTCTAAGGTTCTTAGGATCAATGATGAGATGAAGGATGAAAGGTGAATGATGTGAGTGTTGAACGTTTAGGGACTTTGGATCAATGCTAGACTTAGGGATTTTGATTTTGATTGTTTGATGTGGATGATGAACCTGTAAACCCTGTGATCTTAGGATGAACTTGTTCAAAGGATGGTTGATTTAATTAAATGTATGAGAAAGGATGCATTCCCACACACCTAATTAAACAATTGACTTTGATTTGGTTTTGAGGATGATTTACCCAAGTCTAGAATGATGTTTTAAAAGCTCTAAAGTTGTTTGGATGGATGAATTTTGATAAATGTTTGGATGGATGAAGTGTTTGATTTTGATCCTAAATGAACCTAAGAAGGACTTGTTTACAAGGCCAAGGTTTTGAAGAACATGCTTTTCCCTTCAAACCAAAAGATCAATGTTTGCTCAAAAGACCATAAGACAAAAGATACACAAGCACATGTGTTGGGTTCAATTGATTTCATCTTGATTAGTGAATTTCTTTTACCACAAACACTTTCTTGATTAGATTTTCAAACTAAATGTCCAATGTCCTAACTTCTTCAAACCCCACAAGATATGTTATGTGAAAATTTAATGAACTTAAGGCAAGGGTTTTCCTATTGTTTACTTAAGAAGACAAATTGAGATTTAATCCAATGCTTAGAAACCTCTAAGGATGTGAATCCCAAGGGAAAGAAATAACATATGGATCGATTCAATTGTATTTGTCTCCAAAAGAATTTGAAATTTGGATTATGATGTTTAAGTGTTTGTTTCCCAATGTTTACGAACAAGCATGTGTTTTTGTAACCCAAAAGCATGTACAATCCTATGGATGTGATAGACAATGTTTGTTGAATCCCCACTTGGACAAGTCCAGCTACGCCTACTTTTAGCGGATGGTTAGATGCTTGACCCCACTGGCTCCCCTCCATGGCACTCACTTATACGGGGCAGCCAAGCACCAACACCCATGAAACTCCCATGGCATGCTTTCCATCTCTACTAAAAGCCGTAAAATTATGGGGCAGCTTCAGAACAACCGTTCTTGCACCAACAAACAGATAGGATTTTGGCCTTTTCTAAACAAGGGTTTTAATAAGGACTTTCCGTTCGTAGGAGTTGACCCAACGTGGCAAGAGTCCCCTTTTGGATCCATCTTGTCGAAGTCAACCGCATGATATTGGCGTTTCTTCCAATATCCACATTTATATCCTGGCTGGAAATACTCTTGGCTTTAGAGTGTTACCGGTTGAGTTTTTCCCTTGGGTGAGTATTTTTTCCCCAAGCCAGGCCCTCTAGGATAAACAAAAGCAAATGAAGAACAATATTCATAACTCGATCAATCCTTGTAGGCAACAAGGAGAGAGAGTATACGCAACAAAGCCCCCACTCACACTTGCACAATAGTTTGTTCAATTTTAAGCCCAAATCGAAGTGTGGAGGTGATTGCTTTATCTCAACCCAAAGTCATGGAAAAGACCTTTTGATTCTCAAGATCGCTATAAAGCGAGAGAAGCGCATACGTCCTTTTCCAATGGCTTTATTCTAAGTAAGCCTTCACAAACAAACAAAGCTACACTTGTTCTTTTTAAACCCTCAAAGCAATGATGATTTCATTTTAAAAACACCAAATGAAGTGTGAGAAATTGCCTTGTTCAATTGTTAATCCAATAAACCAAATCTAGTAAGTTGTGATCCTAAAGTTCATTTTAGCCTTTGCAAGAAATGAAAAAGGTTCTTTTTAAGCCCAAATGAAAACTAGTGTCCTAAGAAGGAGAAGGAAGACAAATTCTTTGAAGAAGTGTTAAACAAACACTTAAGTGTTAAAAAACACTTTGATTAGACAAAATATCATCCCCATGCTCCTGTTTCTTTTGATTTTGATTTCCAACCTGCAAAAGTGATCAAAATGTTAGATGAGATCAAAAGAAACAAAAGGATATAGGGGTTAGATGAATCATTTACCAAAACACCCTAAAACTTAGCCAAGTTATCATGTGTTTTTAATTTATATGAAAATTTGAAAATTTTAACTAATTTATAGTTAATAAACACTTACACCATTGGATAGCCTACGAAATTCTACCCTATTTTTAAAAAAAAAGCATCAAAAAAGACCTTCGTATGACCAAGATATGGTCATTTTAAAACTGAATCATGGGCGCTAAAACAGTGATCATAGGCGCTACAGGAATGATCATATGCGCTGCAGGAATGATCAAGAGCGCTGCAGGAATGATTAAATGCGTTGCAGGAATAATTAAATGCGCTGCAGGAATGATTCAATGTGCTAAAAGAGTGTTCAAAGGCGCTATAACAGTGATTAAAGCGCTGCAAGAATGATTAAGGGCGCTATAACAGTGATCACGGGCGCTAAAACGTGGATTTATGAACATAACTGTAAAAAATGGCGAAAATTTTAAAAACTTGTTAGAATCTGTCGATCATCCCTCCTTCTAGCGCCAATATGTGAACCCCTTTGAATCTAGACCTTGCACAAACACAATAAACATGCAAACAATTAGATTAAACACAAGGTTAGAAACAAATGATTCCTCAAGAAATCCATTTGAAATTTGCAAAAGATAAGAAATGAAAATGAAGAACACAAATGAATCAATTAAATCCTATCTAATGCAAACAAACTCTTGATCTCTTGAGCGAGTTGGTGCCAATTTGATGTGGAAATTGGCCCTTTCCCAACTCCTTTTGCAAGCTTGATGATGAACGAATGAAGAAGAATGAGAAGAGAGTGATCCACTTGATGAAGACTTTGAATGTATGCTCCAAGCTAAAATCTGCAAAAAACCTAGTTGTGATTCAATGAGATGGATGAGAATTTCTAAGTATTTTAGCATGGTAACTTTGCTTGAGATGTGGATGATGAAATAAGGATATAAGCTCTTTATTTATAGATTGATAAGTTGAAGAGATGTCCAAATTTGATCAATGTGGGACAAAGATTCAACCAATGATATGATGCCACTTGTCAACATGTGAGAGGATGAAGGTTGAACAAGTTTTGATCCATGTGCAAGTTTGAAATTTGAATTTGATGAGATGACATGTTTAGGGGGGATGAAAAATGAGTTAAATTCCAAGTGGGAGACATGTAAGAGACAATGTAAGAGCTTTAAATGCTTTGTTGGATGGACAAGTCCTTTTGGGGGAGATTTCAAATTTGAGAATATTCCCACTTGGATGCCTTTTGAATGAAAATAGGGAATTATTAAATCAAATAAATGATTTAATTGTGCAAGTTAAAATCTAGAGGATTTGAGTGATTAGGATTAAATTAATCGATTTGATTAATTTAAGGGGATATTAGTTGATTTGACAATACGATTTAGATTTTGGATTAATTTAAATAAAAGAGAGGAATATGATAAGAGGCTAATTAAAATAAAGATTTTGGTTATTTAATTAAAAGGATAGTGTTAGATTAAATCAAATAAAGTTTTAATTTATTTAATTTAACAGATAGACTTTAGAGATTTAATCAAATAAATTGATTATTTAATTAAATAGGGATAATTAGATCAGATGAATTGATTTAATTAACAAGGGAAAGTGACTTAATTAGAAAAAATAATTTATTTAATTAAGAGACAAATATTGATGAATTTAATCAGATAAGGGAATTTGATTAAACAGTTAGACCGAGGGATGATTTAGGAAGAAACGATGTTAGTAGATCAGAGTGTGATATCAATCTGTATATTTTCAATGTCTACAGATACTCATAAGGAAAAGAGTCAAATATAGGCTGATTGTCTTCTGATGTAGTTAGTCTTGAAAGAAAATTTGTAACAACATTGGCCTTCCCTGGCTTATCCATAATGGTTCTATCAAACTCCTACGTCAACAATAACCATCTTTCGAATCTACCTGTGATCAAAGGTTTATTCATGAGATACCTAATGGTTGCATGATTAGTGTGCACAAAGATTTGGTAGCCTGTTATGCAATGTCTAAATTTGTTCAATGCATAAATTATTGTCAACATCTCTTTCTCTGTCACTGTATAATTGAATTCAACTCCTTGCAAATTTTTGCTGACATAGTAAATAGCATTTCCAACAACTCCCTCTTTCTATCCTAAGACCGCTCCTATGGCATAATCTAATGCATTAGTGTGGATGTGGTAAGGAAGCTCCCAATTAGGTCCCTTGAGTACAAAAGCATGAGTCAAAACTTCCTTCAAGTCAGAAAGTGCCTTGTCACAAGCTTTAGTCCATTGAAATTCAACATCCTTAGTGAGAAGGGTATACAATAGTGCTTCTACCTTGTTGAGATCTTTGATGAATCGCCTATAATATCCTACATGACCCAAGAAACTCCTAAAATCCTTCTATTTTGTAGGTGTAGGCAGATTTGTGATTACCTCAATTTTTGCAGGATCTACTTGAATTCCCTTATGGGAGATGTAGTGGCCAAGAACTACACCCTCTTCCATCATCATGAAGCACTTTTCACTATTTAAGGATAAGTTTTGATCTTCATATCTCTGTAGGAATCTCTTAAGATTTTCCAATGCTTGATCAAAATCAACACCAGAAGTGGTGAAGTCATCTATATAGATTTCCATGTAATCATGAGAAATGTTTGAGAATATGCTAATGACTACCCTCTGGAAAGTTGTAGGTGCATTGCACAAGCCAAATGGGAATGTCAAATAGGCATAGGTACCCCATGGATAGGTAAATGTGCTCTTCTCTTGGTCTTCTGGTGTGATTTGGATATGGTTGTAGCTGTTGAATCCATCTAGAAAAGAGAAGTATTGATTTCCTACAAGTGTATCCAAAACTTGATCAATAAAGGGTAAAGGATAGTGGTCCTTCTTGGTGGCAGCATTAAGTTCCCTATAATCAACACAAACTCTCCATTTCCCTCCTTTCTTGGGTATAATCACTAATGGAGACACCCACTGACTATCTGAAATAGGATAGATAAATCCTGCATCTAGTAATTTTTGTAGTTCTCCTTTCACAATTTCTCTTCGTGAAGGGTTAATTCTTCTTTGTGGTTATCTTACTAGAGTGCAATCATCTCTAATATAAATTTTGTGTGTACAAATTTTAGGATCCATTCCCTTCATATCATGATAATCCCATGCAAATACATGTTGATGGGTCCTTAATAGGTTCGCCAATAACAATTGTTGCTCTTCATTCAATTTACTATTAACATTCATATATTTTCCTTCTGACACCTAGACTTGTGTAGTTAACTCTATCATGGTTGCTTCATTAATACATGGTACCTTTAGTTAAGATGGCAGCAATGTATGGGACATGCATGTTGTTGCAAGAAGTATGTCTGCAAGAACAATGGCTGCAGGAAGAGTGGCTATAGGAAGATCATCTATAGGAAGAACATTTGTAGGAATAGTGGCTGCAGGAAGAGAAGGTAGAAGTGTCCTGACCGAAGTAGAAGATGATGCTTCCTCTACTTCATAATGGTTCTAAATGATGTTAGCTAACACTTCATCCTTATCTTGGAGCTGCATGAAAGAGCTTCTACCTAGCATCATAAGTTGTTCCACATAATTAACTTCCTCGGCCTCTTCACCAACTTGTGGCCATTCAAGGTCATCTTCATCATGAGATGGCTGAGCAGGTGGATAAAGAAAAAACTTTTTAGTACTCCTCTCATCTAAAATGGTCATGTCACTTGACCGACATCCAATGTATGCATCTTCAGTTGCTAACCAAGGCCTTTCGAGAATGATGGGATACCCGCCTAGTGTAGCCTTAGGAGAAAGAATCATAATATCTATTGGGTATTCCTATGAGTCTAGAACTACCAGAAGATCCTCCACTACACCATCAGACTTAACAATAGATCTATCAACGAGCTACATGACAGTAGGAGTACATCCCATAATTGCAATGTTTAGTTGTTGTGGGATGTCCTTGGTCATTACATTTATTGTTGCCCCTAAACCAATCAGAGCATTCTTTACTTGGATCTCGTTTATGACGACTGCTACCATAGGACTGCCTAGGTCATTATACTTGGGAATAGTCACTTTTCCCAACATGATGTTAGCTAGCTGGCCCACCACATGAATTGTAGTTGGGTCTTTCTTTTTCCTACCTGGCTTCTTGAGACAGGCTTCTTTGATTGCTTTGCCATAGATTAGAACATCCTTTATGGCCTGAAATAGGGGTATCTGAACACATATATGCTTCAGCTGATCCAAGATATCAAATGTGGTATCCTCCTTTTCTTCTTTCTTCTTGGAAACTTCCAATCTCTAAGGAAATGGTGGTTCTTGTTCGGTTTGTTTGACTTGGACTAGTTCAGGATTTTTAGGTACATTTGGTTGAATGGAATCATTCAGAGGCTCCTCCTCCTCTTCCACAGGAAGCTCAGTGATAATGGGCTTGGAAGGGGTTGGTAGAGTGGTTCCTAAACGTAGGTGGATATCACTTGCACTCACAACATATGCAAGGAATTAATTTGAATCAGCAGAGTATGCAGGCTATTGTTGTGGTTTGTTATTTGGATTGGGTGTGGGTTGAGCTAGTAGTTAAGCTGGTTTGGGTGCATTTGAGCTTGGATTAGCAAGTGGAGGCATTATAGTAGGTTTTTGGGGCTGAGAAGGTGGCTGCGTGTAACTAGTTGTCTGAGTAGGCCATTGCTATCCTCCTCTCCATTGATTTGTTTGTTGCCAATTTCTTGGAGGTGGTTGCCAATGCCTTTGAAATTGCTCCCAATTCCCCTAAGGTTGCTGCCACTGGGGTGGAGAACTTTGACGAATAGGCCAAGAATTTGGAGGGTTACTCCAAGGTTGTGGTGGATATCCTCCATAATTGGGTGGATATGAGGGCTAACATTGGTTACCAGATGAATAGGAGTTAAAATATGGTCCACCATAAGATAGTGGATCTGGTGGCATACCTTGTCTTGGAGCCCAAGGCTTCCTTGGTGCAACATAGTAGACTTGGTCTTCTTTAATCTAAATTGGCTTGAACTCAAGTGGAATATGCTTTCTCTCAAGGTTATCTACCATCTTGCATTTGCAATCCTTCTTCTTTTATTTGCAGTGGAGGCAATACTCTATCAATATTTCCTCTGCCTCCTCTTGCTTCTTCTTGGCCTAAAGTGTATCTAGTTGAGTAGCTAGATTATTGATAATGTCCTGCTTTAAGTCTGCTAGCAAATGAGTGATCTCCAATCTTGAAACTCCACCGGTATTTGTCTTACCCATGGAATATTGATATGCTCTCCCTTTCTTTGAAGCTTCCCTAGAGTAATTTTGGCATATTTTCTTGATATCCTCCCAAGAAAATTGGGAGATATTTCCTCCTGCCATGAGGTCCAAGGCATCAATGCAACTATCATTAATTCCTCTCAGGAAAAACAACTTTTGTGAGTCCTCATTAAGTGCATGTTGTGGAGAAATTTTTAGAAAAAACAAGAACCTTGCAATGTAATCTTCCAGGTTCTCATTTTCTTTTTGCTACATCTTGAAAATGTCACCTCCTCTCATGTCACTACCCTTGCAATATTCCTTGTATTTCTCAAGGAATTTTGTCTTCATGTCTTCCCAAGTTTCCATAGTATCTCTGCCTAGGATCATGAACCATCTTAATGCAACCTCTTTTAAAGTGGTAGGAAATAGCTTAAGCTTATGGGAATTAGTAGTATAATCATAACTCCTTCAAAGTATGTCGAACTCAAATAAGAAGGTATCAAGATCTTCAATCACAAGTCCATAAAACTTGGGGAGTATTGAGGCAAGAATTTTCTTGATGTTGTCAACTTCATTTTGATGGGAAATGGGGAAAGGAAAAGCTAGTTGGATTTTTTTGTTCCTATTTGTATCACCCATGCCTGTTTGATGTGGTTCCAAGACAAAGGGGTTTTCAAGCTGATTTTGTTCTTCAGGGGAGATTTCAAAGCTAGTTATATCAGGATATACATCAGCAAAGTGGTGTGGATTTTCTTCTTCTTCTTCTGGTAGGTTCTGATATTCAACTAGCTAGAATGGATGAGGATTGTTAGGAAGGAATTTCCCATAAGAATCCCTTCTCCTTCCTCTATGCATGTGGTATCACTCAATATTAGTCAACTCACACAAAGAATGGGTAAAAAATAACGGGGATCATTACTTCCTAAATGATGATATACTAAGAACAACTCCCATAAACACCACAACCATAAAAACTATCACTAACTCCAAAAGAATACCTAGCTTGACACCATCCCTGACAATGGTGCCAAAAATGTTGGCCTCCTACAATGATTTGATAACTAAGCCCTTACAGTCACGATTCAGAGATTGGAAATCTAACTTGAATAGTTGTTTCAATCATCATGAAGGTGCATTTAACTTGTCAACCTAGGGATGTGAACTTGAAATGGGTCAACACAGTATGTGCACTAGGAACCCAAAGTAGCCATTGCATTCTATAGCTAAGAAACACAATACTGAAAGTAAATTGCTTGAAAGGGAAAGAGAAAAACGCTTAACACCAATCAACGACTATGCCAAGTTGAAATGCATAACATGAATAAAAACCTAAGCAACAAACATGACACTACTCTATTTGCTTTGGCTGGAGGAACAATCACAGAATGGAATTCTAGTGGCTACAGGAATAGTTGCTGCCAAATTTATAACTAAGTACTAAACAAGTAATACTAAACTAATGCTAACCTAAGAAGACAGATTACTCACTGAGTAGGCCCCCTTGGATAAGTATCCTCTAAGCTAATAATAACTCAAGTGCTTGAACTCATAACTTTATTTCATTCATTGTAATCATGCATATGAGAGAGTAATGTATTTGTATCATTGAAACTAGAGAATGAGAGTACAATATTAAATTGTACAACCTCATGAAGAAGGAGCATCAAATCATTATTTATACTACAACTAAACAAGGCATTCAACTCCACGACTAGGATGACGCCATTTAGGGAAAGCAGGGGAAAGTGGAGCAATGGTGGTTACGAATGCATGGAATTTGGTCAGACATGCAATTCCAAACACAGATATAGCACAACAGTAATGCCCATGCATGCTCAATCATTAAGGTCTACTATATGGCAATTACATTTAGTTGCATGAAGAATATTTTTTCGTCAGCTGCCTTTGACTTGGAGCAATTCGTCAGCTAGACATTATGGTGCATGCCCAGCTGGCGATGTATTCCTCAACTTAGCACATTAAATCTGCATGGAAAATTTAGTACGCATAATAACTACACATCTATAACCACTCTAAGAATCATTCATTAATCACATGCAAAATCAATATAGATAACCCACGTAATATGCCAAATGTCATTAAAGCTTGCAGAGATAGGATAATGTCAAATGTCAATGGTTTGAGGGAAACATTATCAAAATACCAACATTTAATCATCAAAGTTCATGACATCAACCAACAAATAGACTATGAATTCTACCCAAAACTAGACCAAAAACTAGGCTCATCACATTTTTTTAATATAAGTTTCTCTTTCGAAAAATAGGAATAATAAGGCTTAGGAATGCATAATTTAGGCAATCCAATTTAATTAAGGGGGCCCAAACATAGTGTGAAAATGTAAAGGAGTACATTTTTCTACACTACATGTGTAATGGGACATCCTCATGAAAGGATAAAATTTGAACTCCCATTGATGGCTTCATGTTTATACACTGCTTCATCATCTTGCTGACTTGTGAGGACCATTTCTCATGACTCCTTTGATAGAAACAAAGTTTTCTACACTATGATCCTACTCCTCATAATTTTCTTCTTTAAGAGATGATGGATTGACATCTAAGTTTGAACAAAATACCACTAAATCATCCTAAAATAGGTCTTCTTCAACCTCTTTTCTTTTATGTATGAGATGATTGATTTTTACTTTGTAGCATATCTCTTGAGGAATCATCAAAACATCAAGACCTCATATTTATGAAGCAAAGGTTTTGATTTAATACCACATTCATTTTTACCAACAACCTTCTGTGTGTCAAATTATCTATATTTGCAATCCAAGATTGTCTTTATTTTCCTCCTCATAGCCTGACATCTTTTCATGCTCAATTTTTCCTTCACTCCAAAACTTGTGATGATATTAAAATTTATATGATTTCTTAATATTTTTTAATAAAATAAGGGAGTTCATCAAATAAGACTATGAAATATTGGTTTTCATTACCCCCTTCAATTTTTGCACCTTGATATCCCAACTAATTTGTTGACATAAGTATTGATACCTTTTCTTTGCCTTCAACAAAAAATGGGAGCTCATCAAATAAATCAGTTAAAACTTCATGTTCAACACCTTTTAATTTATTTTCAACCTGTTGCCCTAGTTGATCATGCTCATCAACCTCTTGAAACGAGTTTGAATTTTCATTCTTTACATCATGTGCTAGTGTGAACAACAAAAAGCTCTTTTTTTTCCTTCCCCAAACACCTTTTTTTACTGTTCACTAAACCAACTATGTTGATAAACAATGGGTCCAATTTTGTAAAGGAAAATGGTGCTAGGATAAGAAGGTTGATTATAGAGGTCATGTTGACATTATTGAGGATGTATAAGTTTTGGAGAAGGCTACTCTTGCTTAGGTTTAGGGTCTTGCAAAGGATGAAGACTCCTAAAACTTGGAATTTCAAGCTCAAGAGACTGATTTGAAGACTTAGGAGGTTTACCTTGCTCGAATCTTGAAATTTTGCACTTGGGAAACTCTTCTTTTACATACTAGTCTAGAATGTAAGAATTTGATTGGGCTTCCAACCTCTGTACTTGGGCAAGCAATAACCTCATTTTCTCTTTTTGGTAGAAATATCTTTTGTAAGAGACTCATCATATTGCTTCCCTTATATCTCCACCTATTTTTGGTATTGGTATGTTGGGTAAGCAACTCTTCTACTTTCAAGTTATACTCTTTGTCTTCTTTAATCTCATTAGTTGCTTTTAAAAATCAAACATTATATCTCTAATGCTCATGTTGTCCACATTTTGAGGCTGAATATGAGAGTATCTATGTTGGTTGGAAATAAAATGGTCTTCTTGGGGTTGAATTTGAGCATATGTAGGTTGTCAAGAAGATTGAGTAAGGGTGGGTGGTGGGAAATATGATAAGTACGTTGATAACCTACTATCATGGGGTCATTTGGGATGAAACTAGTAAAATGTTAAACTATTTTCACTCCTTTAGGTTCAAAATAGCCTTCTAAATAAGTTGATAATAAATTTCTTAAAAGAGTGTAGTCATGGCTTGTTAATTCATTTGACTTTTTCTAGTCCATGTGCTTGTATGTTTGGAGGGAAGTTAACTTTTGATAAGTGTTTTGATTTTAATAAGAACAATTTGAGTTTTTAGGGTTTCCACTACCTCAACACTCTTTGCACAACAACTAGCAAACTACTATGGCGGCTAGGATTGTGCCAAACACCATTTTGGAGAATTTTAGGGAGTTGGAAAGTAGGGATAATAGTTTTGGATTTCCAAGAAGGTTTGACCCAAGAAGCTTATGTGAGCACTTGTCTTTCCTTTCTCAAAACTTGTTCATATTATCTAGCAAGTTGTTAAGCAACTTAAAAGGAAGCCTAAGGGCAGATTTTCACTCAGTTCTTGCTCATTTTGGGTTATGTATTGTATCCTTTGAAGGTTCTTTCCAACAAGAATAAGCATTGTAACTCATTTCTAGACTTGTATGTAATTTATAAAACATCTTTTGATCAATAAAGATAATCTTTTACCTTCTTAGAGCTATTTCATTTTACAAATTTCTTCAAGAAGGTTTATGTAATCTTGTGGTGATGTCTTTTCCCCTTTAATTTATGTCCCATTTTCATTGCCTTTGTGAAAAAAGTATGTGTTTTTTAGGTCATAACTTGTGTTTAACTAGTCAAGGAAAGAGTTTAAGTTGTGACAACATTTCTAATTCTTTCTAAACACTATCCTTGACATACTAAACCTAGTTATGACATACTTTTGCAAATACATATAAAATTATGAGTTGTGTATGTTGTGGTTTAAAATATTGATTATATTATGTGTCCAAATAGCAGTATATGTTCTTGATTTAATCAATTTGGTTCATCACCTTTTTAGTCTTAGGTTTCATTTCATGTTTCCTTCATCCCTTTTCTTAGCATGCAACAATAGTATAAGTACAAATTAGGTGAAGTACCAAAGGAAACCAATCTTCTCTAGAGGTTGATCTCTATTACATGAGCCCAGACTCAAGGAGATCACCCCATGTTTGATGGGGTGGTTGAGTGATTTTATCAACTCAACAAAGGTGCACAGTTCCATGACAACAATACCCACACCTACAAATGAAAAAAATGGCATTGGTGTTGAAAAACATCATTCAAACCTACTAAACTATGGTGTGGAAATGTCCTAACTTCCTATTTAAGCCTTGGTCAAAACCTTTTTTGTTGATTCAACAATTTATAAAGACTTGGAAGACACACCAAGTGGCATACACAATAGTGTCATAAATAGTCATCAATAATGCAATACAATGAAGATGAGAGCTTGAGACTAGATGCAATGAAGTTAGAATGACCTAATGTAAGAACTAGTGGGGCTTTGCTATTTGTTGATGTAATAGCTAATGTAATCACAATAACTAATTCAAACATAACTATGATAGGTATGTGGATGATTCTCAATATTCAAATTTATGACGGATGCTGATCTTCATCTTATGATGATAGATGGATTGATTTCTTGATGGAAATAACCTAGTAATGGCATCCTTTTGATCACATCTTAAATACACAATTTTGAACTTTTAATTAAAAAATTCAACAAATAATAACCAATTTTTAAATTAATTCAATTTGAAATCATAATTAATTTTGAAATTAAATAAAATATGTGAGAGTCATACATAATCTTAAATTAGATAAAAATAATAGTCTCTTAAAATTTGAAAAAATTAAAAAATAAAAAAAATCTGAAGTGTAGGTCAATGAAGACACTAAATAAGTTAAAATGGTGTGTTATTAATAATAATAATAATAATAATAATAATAATATTTTATAGTCCACGATACCCGGCAATCTGTTTTTGGGTCTACAGACAGCCTACAGCAATATGGGACTCCTCGTACTCCCAATATTGAGGGAGGCACCTAACTCGTGCTCCACAATACGAGGTGTACATACCTTACCCCCTGCAGGATTTGAACTTGTGACCTCTCTTTCAAGAGTACAAGTTCTCCACCATTAGGCCAACTCAGGCTAGTTAGAATCACAACTTAAAATCATGTCTAAAATTTAGAACCATTAGTTAGGATACCCAAGCAAAAAGGTACATACTGATCGGGACAAGTGGATGGGACGCACTTGCACCTTTCCCGCTATTATCATTCGTTAAGTTTTCATCTTGTGGTTAGGCAACGCTCGAAGTTTCTAGTCGTGCGCTCTAGAAGGTCGGGTATTCTTCTAGATCATACGCCCCCACTCCTTATATTATAACCCACTACTCATTCAGCCTGCAAATTGTCCTTCATTGTATGGAGCGCACAGGTATTCTTTTCTTTCACAGTTATTCATTTTCCTTCAATTTAATTCAATTGATAGCTATGGTTCATTTACATAGATTTTAAATATGGTTTACGCATTTCACTTTGTCTGTCATGGGTTTATCCCTTTCTGGTCTCTCAGTTAAATCTTCTCATTGGTTATGTTTGTCGGAATCCTCTGTGAAAATTGTTCAATTGTTCAATGCTTTGATTCCTCGACTTCCCCAGACATAAATTTGGGTAAAATTGTATGTATCCAAGGCTCTGTTTGAAGACTGTAGTTTCTCCGTATTTTCCTACCTTGTTACTACCAAATCTTTATGAACTGGAGATTCAGAATGTTGATTGAATTTAGTCAATCAAATTAACTCCTAGTGCTTTGGGTTTATCTTCTTCAACTTTAGCTCTACAGTTTACAATGTCTAATTCTTGAGCCTTCCTGAACTCTGTCAAATGATTTACCTGTTTACACTTCATGACACAGTAGCTTGGTTAAACCGTTAAACGTCCCTAAAGTTTTGTCATACTAAACCTTGTATTTTAGTTTTACCAGTGTCTCAATACTCGAATCTAACTGGAAGTTTATAAATTCAGGCCTGCACGAATTCTCTGCCTGCAAACGTAACAGAGCTATAGTTGAACCATGTTTACATACCATTCTGTGACGCCAACAATCCAGTCACCAATGCCATTTTCCCCCACTAGTACCTGCTTATGTTCCGTGCATCTATGAGCTTTTGACTGAATTTATATTTTTTGCATCAGAAATAATATGCAACCCAACGATTCTTGTAAGTCAGCGGTTAGTTCTTGCAACTATGAAGGCAGGGTAGACTGCTAGGCGACCCTCACCTACTAATTATAGCCAATATAAGCCTCTATTGGCTTGAGCCAATGACATGACAAAGGTCAATCGTTCTTTCATGCAAAACCCTCCTCAAACTTCATATAGTTCCTCAACACATATTTCCCAATGCCCATTATAACATTGATGAAATTCTTATATGTTGATTCCATAATGCCATGCCAGCTAACATTCAGTTTGAGAATCCCCGGTATCTCTTAGCCACTTCTCATCTTGGTAGCCTCAAGCCCCTGGGGTTTCGCACATTACGAGAATAGACATGATTTACAAAGCAACTTGACAAAGTATGCCTTACCATTCAAATGGTTAATGTTATATAATAAATGAAGTTGAAGGTGGAATGGGAATAAATCTTAGTATCATGGCACATATTACCTTCAATTTTGCTTCACTCAAATATGATTGAATTCTCTTAAATGTGATTGAATTCTCTCTGTATTTTATTTTTTCTGTTGAGATTCATGGGCATTGAATACTCTCCTTTTTAAAATCAAATCCCTGATGAAACATTCTGGATTAATTGAGAATGATATGATATATGGATTACATTAACACCTTAATGTACTTGTGTATTTCATTGAACTAAGTTCTTTCAGCTTCTTGTTCACAAGATAATGACGAGTTCAGCTCATTTTTCGCTGCCTGCAGCTTTACTTTTCCGACGGGGAATCTTATTGCAAGTATGCAGATTGATTCTTCTAATGGCTTTTAATGGTTGCATAACTGTCTTGCAGACTAGAGTGACAACAAAGTTTTGTATATTGCATTTTATTAGATTGGTTCAGTTGGTTGAATCTTGGGAAGCTTTATGATAATGGCCGAGAGTGGACTCTGTGGCATCTCTTCTTATAACACATTTAGCAGATTGAGGATATGTTCAATTCACACAAGGAAGACAGGGTCGCTATCTTATCATTCTTCTGGCCGTGTGCCCACTGCATACTTATTTCCTTCATTCAGGCATGACCGCAAGGCAAATGAAAGGTCCTCTAAAGTTAGGACATCCTCTTCTAAAGGTGATCATGTGTTTCAGTATTTTGGTTTCATATCTTATTTTAGCAAATCTGAGCATTAATTATTCACTTAGTCGGTCATTTTCACCATTTTTTATTGATGAAAAACTATTGAATTTGTCTTTCGAGGAAATGATTTGAACAATAAAAATTCACAATAAGTAAGAGATCTTATTCATGTGTAGAATGTGCTTTTACTAATTTGCAATATACTGGTTTAAGGTATTTTCATAAACACATAGCCATGGTACTTTCAGTGATGTACTTGACATATCTTGTTAAGCATATTTCTGTCTGTAAGTTGATCAAACTTCAAAGTAATATGAATGGGATATTGAATAAGTGGTGTGAAGAGTGGAAAGAACCCTTTCAAATTATACTCAGATTTGTTTTATATGGCCAGACACATTTAAGACTATGTGGTTAGTTTTTACCTCAGATCCATTAAAACGGATAACATATAATGCTAAAGAAAATATCAACAATGGAAAAATTGGTGGCCACGATGCAAATATCTGTAATGAAATAGTTTTCTCTGTTCTCGCTTTCACTGAGATAGCCTTCAGCTCTATTCAGGTATGCTTATTTATTTCAAGCCTGAAGGGCCTGAATGGTAGTTCATTGTTTTTCTTTCTTCTACAGGGTGGAAGTACTCCTATCTGTATGCCTCTGCACCATTATTTGCAGGGGAATGTGGAAGCTCAAGAATTTTTTTACCAACCATTGTAAAACCTTGCAGGATAGTTATGAGCCAACAAGCAGCAAAAGATGACAAGATCGTATATACAGGGTACCCTCCAATGCAAAAGAAACCAAGATGGTGGTGGAGAGTGTTGTCATGCTTTCCTTATCTTATATCTTTTCATGTGAGTTGGGTGTTTGCGGAAACAGTATATAATATGCACCCATTTCTGGAGGATTTTGAATTTTTTACATATCCCTTCATAGTGAATGGTCTTGGCAGATTACCTGGCTGGTTCTTTACAGCATACTTCATTGGTGGTTACATGGGTATTGTGCGAAATAATAAATTTCCCCATTTCTTGAGATTTCACGTGCTGAATGGGATGTTGTTAGAGATACTTTTCTCCATTTGTGGGCAAACATATGACTGGTTACCCAAATCATTTTATTGGGGGAAGTTAGGACAGTTTTATTGGTTTTTTGTGAGTTTTTCACTTCTCTTTACAGCCACGCTCTGCATCATTTGTGCCCTCAGAGGATGGTATGCTGACGTACCATTTATATCTAATGCTGCTTACATGCAAATTCCTTATTGATTGAATGGAGACAGAGGTAATCACATGTTAGACTCTTCCAAGAGATGGTCTGTAGAACAAAAAAATTATTTGTACAAAATCAAAATGTAGTAGTTGATTGGAATTTAATTTTTCAAGGATAGGAATAAGCCCATGCCGAAGTCTTCTGTATCTCTATAACTCGTGAATACATTGTGGCCAATGTGGTAGCATTGCCAAAGATACTGGCTATGTAAAAAAACCTAGGATTTTAAATGGACTGGTAAAAATTATGTTTCACAGTTGCTTGCTTGTTTTTTTTTAAAAGGTAATTGTAACGTTTTTTGGTAGCCTATTTTGCATAACCTTTACTACAAGAATTTGAATTAGACAATGTTGACTAGGTGAAGTTGACTACTTTTTGTGGCCATCGGTCCTAATTAACAATCCCAAAGCTTCATACAGCTTTCAACCAGCCTATTTCTTCCAAATAGGTTGTCTTATATTTTTATTTTATTTTTACTACAAGAATCGGGTAGCACAACCTCCTATAAACTGCAATGCGTCTAGTAAATTTTTTAACGCGATCGGCGGCACTGGCGAGACATGCCTTCTAGCACTACGGGGGTGGGAGAGACTAGTCCTTGTGACCAACCTCCTGCAATAGGAAAGATTTAGCCAATCGAACTAGGGCCCTAACCCCTAGGTTGTCCTTTATCTTACCTATTTAGTGAGGGAAAGTGAAGTAGAAATTTAAATATTAATCTTTATGGGCTAATCTTGTGGTTTAACACATTCAGTTTTAGCTAATTTTATTTTATTTGTGGCAATTTAACTTCTTCACTCCCCTATAAATAAAACTTGATAAGTGTTCATTTCAAATAACAGCAAATTTACTATTTTGCTCTGCTTTTTTAATTCTATTTTTTCAATCCTTGGTATTAGCACATGCAATTCAAGTTATACAACCACCATTCAAAAAGTGCAGCAGTGAATTCTAAAAGAAACGAAGTCAATGGAGTTTCCTATAAAAAAAATAAAAAATTGGCGCACAGCAGCAGACAATAACGGTATGAAATTTGGCTCAAATAAGAGCAAAAAATTCAAGCCATATATTTTAACTAGTTTCGCCGCTAAAATGTAAAGGTCCATTTCTGCATCTTTAGACACTAAGTATCTTCAAAATCACCAATTACAAAAGAATATATATGTCTACAACCTTGCTTTCATTTAATATCCAAGTAGTTTTAACTACATTTTTGGTTTTATTACAAAGAAAGTAGTAGAAGATATCTTCATAATTTTAAAATCCTCTGCTTTTTAATATTTGAGAAATTAAAATGATAAAATTAAATAAATTTGTTATACAAAGTATCAAAGTATAAAATGCAAACTATTGTGACAACGGTTAGTGAAATTCTAATTAGAAAAAGATGTATGGATAGATTGATAAAGAAGTAGAAAATACTCTATTGTTAATGATATGTTGTAATATTTGTGAAAAAGATACTCTACCTATATAATCAATTGCTATAAAAAAAACAAAGTTGAGAAATACACAGATTGTAATGGGTTTCACATAAGAGATCTATATGATTCACATTAAAATTTGACTTAATTCAATAGCATTTGAAACTGGTCAACCTTGAATAGAAAAATAGCGGTGTCATATGTTTGGCTTCTCAAATTTGAACCATAAAACAAAATGTTGTTGGTGGAAAAGTTGATACATATCTTATAGGATTTATAAAGGCATTCTTTTGAACTCATTTAATCTATTTGAAGTCTCTACAAACAAGTAATCAATTGTACACAAATACTTTTGATTAATTAGTTGATAAGTTTGTGAAATGATACTTTTTTTTTGGAAGAAATATAATGATAGATAAAATTTGTATTGCAAATAATATGGTCATGAAACCCATGATTGCAAAATATCATCATATATAATAAAAAATTCCACCTGACAAAAAGATGCAGCCCACTATGATGAAAAAGCATTAAGAGCAACCCAATTTGCATGTCGTAATGATTATGATGACTTTATGTTTTTTGTATTAAATTTTTCCTATTAAAGTTGAATGGATGAGTCATGGTATGATGCATGAGTATAACGAGAGCCACATAACATATGGATTTTTAACGTAATTATTTTGAAGAGTTTCATGAAGGTGTTTGTGGTCATATATTTGGTAGATAAAACAAGTCTCAAGTTTGTTGGAAACAAAACTATTCAACTCAAGTTACTTTAACTTCTAAGTTTTGTACTTCACATTTTAAAATGTATATTCCTCAATTATAACATATTTTTTTATCACTAGTGTTGATTGAACAGGGTCACTTCCATTTTATTGGAAGATGGACAAGTGTTAGATTGAAGGAGGTTAAATAATCAAGTCACATGTATATGTTGGGAAGTTAAAATGTATTAAAAAAGTCCATTTTCCACTATTTCAAAGAATTTTTCCTACACTATTGAAGAAAGTAGGCTTTCTAAATTATTATTTTATAACATACAAGATTTGGACATGTTAATTATAACAATATTCAAATCATACAAAATAATTGTGTTCTAGGTTTACTCACTTTTCCCAAGACAATTGAAAAATGTGAAGCTTATAGCATGGCAAAACAACATAGAGAGGCCCTTTCTTTAGTTAAACTTGGTAAGCACAAAGAAAATTGTAACTCATTTATTTTGATTTGTGTGGGTCCTTATCTATTAGAGGATGGTAGTATTTTATGTTGTTTATTAATGATCACAGTCGAATAAAAAACTTATTTCTTATAGGAAAAAATTGAATCTTAAAAGAAACATTTAAGAAATTTAACACCGATTCAAAATGAATATTAAACCCAAATTGGAACTCTTCAAGTGAACAATGATTGAGATTTTATATCAAATTCTTTAGGATTAACTTCATCAAAATGAGATTAAACATAATCTCATTGTTCTAGGTGTTCACCAACAAAATGGTGTAGTTGAAAAATGAAGAGAACTATAATGAATATGGCAAGAGAAATATTATATCTCAAAGGAGTAAAGTTACCATTTTGGAAAAACTTAGTAGATAAACAACTATTTATCTTTGCAATAGATCTCCTTCAACTACTCTTCACCAGGCAACTCAAATGAAGTCTAGTTTGGTTATCCTCCATCTATTTGACATCTTAATAGGATTTTTGAATCCACTTGTTATGCTTTAATTCTAAAGGAGAAAAGAAGTAAATCGGATCATCGAAGCCATTAATGTCTTTTTAAGATATTCTAGTTCCTCAAAGGCATATAGATTGTATAATGAAGCTAATAAGAAATTTATTATTACTCATGATGTATTTATTAGACATTCAAAAATATTTTCATTGTTGAATGCTAATTACAACACTTTAAAAATGAATTTTATCCCTTGGAAAGAACATTCTTGTGGGGTCCTATAGCACTTGTGACCCTAACTATATCTTCCTGATTAATTACTTTTATATCAATCTTTATTAGTAAAAGCATTAGATACATTTGATTTTTAATTCATCGATTTTGCTAAATTGGTTTATTCTACATGCTTGGGAAGTAGTAGTTTCTTTGGATAGAATTAGTATAGAGAAAGTGTTTAATAATATTATGGATCATTCATGAATTATATTGTATTGAGCATTGTTGCCCCTCAGTTTTTGTTATCGCCATACCTTGTATTATGGTGATAACAAAAAATGTTATGGTATAACATAAAAAGGTATTAAATTATAATCAAACAAGAATTGAGACTTTTGGATTTAGAATACCTCCCACCATAATTATCATATTTTCCAATAGTATAAACTAAATGATAATTAGGGCTTAACAAATTATCAGAGTAAGCATATGAATACAAATATATTTAAAAACCCCTTTGCCTAGTCTATTAAGTAGAAGAGTAAGACAAATATTAGGCTTGTGGAGTTTCTAGATACCATGGATAGTCCCCTAAAATCCCATGTATCAAGATGGCTAATTCTTGGGTGGGCCTTATATATGTGTAGACGCCTAAAATTGTCCTAGCTTGTGAACTAGCATTTTAACACTAATATTCATCATTTACTTCAAAAAACCTAATTTCCTCTATTAATTGAATAATATTACATTATTAAATTAATTCATTTTTTCATCATTTTTGACTAATTAAATAAATTTCATTTATTTAATTATGACGTTAATTCACTTTATTCCTCCTGATTAATTAGATAATGTCAATTATTTAATGAAGTCTTAATCTAACTTTATTTCTCTCGATTAATTAAATAACATCAATTATTTAATTATGTTGCTAATTTACTTTATTCCCTAAATTTTTTAAAAAAAAGGGTAAAAACTTTATTGAAAATAAAAAACTAGCATTACAACCACATCAAGGGTAGATGCCCAAAAAGAATAAAGACAAAAACAAAACCAAGAACCAAGTCATTGAACACCCCCATTGTCCTCATCGAGAACTCTCTTCAAATCCGGCCTAAGCTCTTGAGGGATCTGAGCCCAATCATCAATCTTCCAATCCTCCAGACGCTCTGAAGCCCACTTGGCCAGACAATCAGTAGTCTTGTTCCATACACGCGGAATATGGAAAAATGACACACTTTCCATAAAGAGTACCAATCTGCAAAATCTATTGCACTAGAACTGCCATCTGCCAATTCACATCCAACATCCTCCCTTGATTGAGTAAATTAATCAGAACCTGTGAATCAGATTCACAAATAACCCTACGCCACCCTAGCTGATAGGCCTTCTCTAAGGCATAAAGAATCGCCCAGTCTTCCATAAGGTTGATAGTCTGCATCCCCTTGTGAATAGAAAAGAGGAAAACCACTGAGCCAGAAGAATCCTGGCCTACCCCACCAACTCCAGTGGGGCCAGGATTTGCCCTAGAAGAACCGTCAGTATTAACCTTCAAGGTTCCTACAGGGGGAGGTTGCCAGTTCCCCTACCACTGGACATGCTGCCCCACCTGCCTACCTTTCTTGGCATAAGATACAGTAGGGGTTGACTCTCGGATGCCCAACTGGGCTACCAACTCTGCATATTTCTTCTCCAGCAGTAGCTCCACATCCCTTTTAGCTTGAATAGTCTCCTGAATCATCCCAAGAACTCTAAACCACACCTGTTTAACCTGCAACAAATCCCCTCTGAAAATCCTCCTATTCCTTTCTAGCCAAATCTGCCACAAGAAGAAAATAGGTCTTGCCTGCCATGCATCCTGCAAAAAGGAGGCCCTCGAGGGAGGTCTGCCCAAGCTAGATCAAAAATTCACTAAGAAGGAAGCATGAACACAAGGACTGTTCCAAACACTCAACCAAGAATGTCAGAGCTGCAAGGCGAAAGGACACCGAAAGAAAAGATGTGAAGAGTCCTCTTCACCTTTCCCACATAGCACACACTTAGACGGGCCCTGAAACCCGCGCTTTTGGATATTGTCCCAAGTCAGACACTTGTTCCAAGCCAAAATCCAGGCAAATCAGTTACACTTCAGCCAAGAAAACTTATTCCATACCTTCTTCCACTAAGGAACTTTTTCCCCCACAAACCTTTGAGAAAACAACCTCCGATAACCTGATGCAACTGTGTAGTGACCTTTCGGATTACGAGACCAAGCAAGGATATCCCTGTCCCTGAGGGGATTGCACTGCCTGCCCAAGAGAATATTATGCAGAATCCTACATTCCTCCACCAGACCAATCACCAGCCACTCTTCAGGAGTCTTCCACCTAGCACCCACAAGCTGACCTTGAAGAGAAAGCACCTTAAAATCACTTACCCTCGTTCAACCAGCATCACTAAAATTCCTACTCAGGGCCCCTAAGTCAGGGAACTAAGCGAGGATGGGAGGATGACCATCCCAAGAGTCATACCAAAATTGAACCTCTATCCCACGCCTATAGAACCAAAATAAGCCATCCTTGACGAGCGCAACTCCCTTCTTGAGAGTAGCCCAAATAGTCGAACCCTTACCTAACAAGGGGTAGCGGGGTATATCTTCCCCAGGAATATTCTGAAAGTACTAATAGGAAAGAGTCCTAGCCCAAATCCTATCCTTCTTCGTGCACCATCTCCAATAAATTTTTGTCGCCAACGCCATCCCTGCTAGTGAGGAATGCCTCAACCCCAAACCACCAAGCTGCTTAGAACAACAAACTATATCCCATCCAACCAGACTCCACTTAGAAGACATCAAACTGCCAGGCCATAAAAATTGTCTTGCCAAAGTCCAATTCCATAACAAAGCCTTTCGGGGCCACCTGAAGCATACACCGATAAATGCGAAGATCTTGGACCACAAACTTCAGCAACTGAACCCGCCCAACAAAGGACAACCATCAGTTGGTCCAATGAGTAACCTTCAATCAAAATTTATCCAAGATAGGCAGCCACAACTCCCTCGTTAATCTACCCACGGCAACAGGAACCCCAAGGTAAGATAGAGGAAGAGTCCCAATCTGAAATCATAGAAGCTAAGCAATTCTCCTTTGGATAGGATCTGGAGTATTAAAGAAATAGATGGAAGACTTGTCCTCATTAATTGATTGACCTGAAGCTTCAAGATACATATCCAACACCCTGCGAATATTTGTTGCCTCCCGAATAGTGGCCACTCCCATCAAGGCAGTACCACCACCACCCCTGAGTAAGGCCCAACTCCACCTAATGTCTCAGAAGGCGTCCCAAGCCTTCCACCAGCAGAATAAACAGGTAAGGGGAAAGAGGGTCCCCTTGCCTTATCCCGCGAGAGGCTTAAAACAACTCTAAATGCTCCGCAATAGTTAAAACAAAAAAAGAAACCGGCATGATGCAACTCATGACCCATTGAATCCAATCATCTCCAAATCCAAAAGTAGCCAGGACCTTCTGAAGAAAAGACCATCGGACTCTGTCATATGCCTTTGCTTTATCCAGCTTGGTAAACATAGCCTTTTCTCTAGAAATAGCCATAGAATGGATGGTCTCAGTAGCTATAACAATACCATCTAGAATTTGTCTACCCTCCACAAAACCAC
This sequence comes from Sequoia sempervirens, assembly GCA_007258455.2. Taxonomy (NCBI): domain Eukaryota; kingdom Viridiplantae; phylum Streptophyta; class Pinopsida; order Cupressales; family Cupressaceae; genus Sequoia; species Sequoia sempervirens. The sequence goes on along the minus strand of VDFB02105785.1, from coordinate 162,934,720 downwards.
TTTGCTCCTCTGAAATGAGTACCTACAACCACTTTTTCAACCTATTAGCAATTAGCTTCGAAATAATCTTATACACCACATTGCAAAGGGATATAGGCCGAAATCGGCTTAGCCTATCTGCTCCATCACACTTGGGAATAAGCGCTAGAAAGGTGGAATTCATGGCCTTTAACATTTTCTTATTCCGCTGTGACTCTTTGACCACCTCTAATAAATCAAGTTTGATGATCTCCCAAAAATCTTGGAAGAATTCAATTGGGAAACCATTAGGGTCAGGGGCTTTTCCTTTCATCTGAAACATCGTCCCCTCCAACTCTTCAAGAGTGATCTCACCCATAAGATCCTCCCTCATCTCTCTAGACACCAGATGAGGGATGCACGAGAGGACCTGAGCTTCCTCCACCAAGTTCCCCTGCAAATCCTCCCTGAAAAGAGAAGAAAATTAATGAACAGCTTCATCAGAAATACTTTGAAAGGATTTTAGATTCTCTCCCCTATCCGTGATCAAAATAGGAATAGAATTACCATGCCTTCGCACCTTTACCGAATTAAAGAAGAAAGAAAAAATTTTATCCCCCTCTTGAAGCAAATCAATCTGAGCTTTTTGTTTCCAAAAGATCTCCTCCCGCAATTCCCATTCCTCCAAAACTTTCAAAGTCCTAGATTCCTCCTGCATCAAAGACTGAGACACCCCATTCTCCCTCATCACCCTCGTAATACAATCCAGCTTAGCTTGTGCATCTAACTTGGCTTTAAAAACATTCCCAATACATTGCTTATTCCAATGCTTAAGCTTATACTTAACAAACTGAAGCAGCTTAGTAAAAACATACATTTCCCTACCAAAAGCTAGTCCACCCTCCCGCCACCACTGAGCCACATAATCATGGAGATCAGGATCATGTAACCACATAAGCTAGAATTTGAAGGAGGGCTTGTAGGGCCGCCCAACTGAGATGACCAAAAGCTTTATAGGCCAATGGTTTGAGCTCCTCTAGTCCAAAATCTCTGAGCTAAAGGACCACCTATCACCCACCCAAAAGAAAGAAACCATAAACCGATCCAGCTGCTTTGCAATGCAGTTTTCACCAGTCTTCCGATTGTTCTAGGTAAAAAGACCATTTCCGGGCTTGATATCAACAAGATTCAAAGCAGAAATATTATCCTGGAATAGGAGAGCTGAAGCCTCCAACCTCATGGTACCACCCCGCTTCTCAGTAATCTCAATGATAGCATTGAATTCACCCCCAATAATCCACGGAAAGTAAGGATCCATACTTCGTACATAATGAATATTCGATCACAACAGATGCTTGCCTTGCATATCCATAGGTGCATAAATGTTGGAAAAAAGAACCAACTCCCCTGATTCATAACAAGAGGCCACCATAGAGATAGAGGACTTGAAGGACATCCACCACTTGGGGAAAATCTTCTGAGGGTTCCATAAGCAAGCCACCCCTCCAGAGGATCCCTGAGCACCAATGCATTGGCATTCACCGTTCATCCATAGCTTGGGAATTATACCCATCATACCATCCATATAAAGCTTGGTCTCCTACAAAAAAAGAATATCAGGAGACTGACATCTAACCAATTCTGAACAACTTTTTTTCTAGGGCCACTGTTCAAACCCCTAACATTCCATGATAGAACAATCATTTCAAAGGGCTTAAGAAGTGAGAATCCAAAGTCTTGATTGACCCTGATTCCACCAAATTTTTCCCTATCAATTTAATCTTCTCCATATCCTTTTTCCTGCCCAACTTAGCGACTTTCTTTGCCCCTCCTTTCTTAAGATCTTTTTGCAAGATACCCAAATGAGGAGATGGCTTATTGTTTTTTCCCCCCTCCAGACCTATTCTCCGCATGGGATGAGACAAAGCCTCACTGTCCTTCACCACTACACCGCCTAATTCTTTTTGAGCCTCCATCTTTAGATATGATTCCAAATGCAAGGTTCCATCCTCCTGTGGAGTAGGAGAGACCCTGGGGTTGATCCCCTCTTGTCCATAGCCTCCCCCATCTAGCTTAGCACCCTGTAAGCCCAAACCCACCACCTGATGGTATTCCTGCTCCAGCACAACCTCTTGCCCCTGTTGTTCTGAACCCAAAATTCCTTTATCCAAATCAACCAAACTTGGATTCACTTCTTGCTATCTAAGACCCTCCAAAACCTCAAATCTATTAAAAGTATCCTCATCCTGCCTCTCTTTCATAGTCCTTTTTTGCCCCTTATTTTTGTTTTGAGATCTAACGGGAGTAAAGCCATCCTCCCCAGTACCACCACCCTGAATAGGACCCTTGCCCTTTTCCACCCTAGGCGGATTGCTTGGGGGCTATGAAGAGTTAGTCTCCAAAGGCTTAGCCCTTGGGCATCTACGTTGTAAGTGGCCATACTCATGTCACAAATAACATCTAAAAGGTAAGGTCTCATAGTCAAGCTGTTGAACCCATGAGTAAGAACCTGCACACACTTCTAAAGAGTTTGGCAAAGGTTTACTTAAATCAATTTCCACACAAAACTAGGCAAATGTCATTACCTTTTTGAACTGCATCTGCTGTGAAGAACTCACAGGTTTACCAAACATTGAAGCTAGTAAATGCAAAACATCATCATGCCAACACTCGACCGGGAGCCTCGGCAATCGAACCCAGACTAGAACCCGACTAGGAATCTCCTCAGCTGGATTGAAGCCCGCATGCCACGGCTTGATAAACAAGCCCACCTGATTGTAAAAATAAGGGCCTCCTTTAAAAATCTTGATCCTATCTGCCATGTAGTCAAACGTAACCATAGTTATTTGTCAGGAGCCTAGTCTCCATCTCTCCCTCCAGTAACCAAGTCCTCTGGGCCCAGGCCTCCAAAAATTGCAGCGAAATCTTCAATCCCAAAAATTTGCAATATAGAGAGTGACGAGAGTAGTACTCAATATCTTCCACGAGCATCTTGATCGGGATCACAACATTCGGTCTCTCTTTGCACCTTTCTAGGCATCCGTTAATCTTTGGAAACCAAAACCCTCCTGTCGGTCCCATCTCATTCTTATCCAAATTTTGAGAAAATAAATTATTATCATAAAGTCATGACCCATGTGGCAAGGGTTTCAAACCAAAAGCAGAGCGAAAATCCAACTTGGTTCCAAATCTCGATGACTCCCCATGCTCCATTGAAGAAAAGAAAAGAAACTCCACTAAACAACCAATCCCTCAAAAAACTTAGGGTCATTAAACCCCACACTAGGGTTAGCACCCCACACACCCCCACCAACAAGGATAAGCACGCAAGAAAAGAACCCCCACAGCTCCACCCTACGCCAACCACGAAACCCAACACACAATGGCTCAAACACCACTCCCCCCAACACCACAGCACCCTAAACCCCAACTCGCAACCCTAGCGAAGCAAAGGAGAGTGCCAAGAGACACCCCGTCCACCCTACCACAACACCCCTTAAGCACTTAAAATACCCCTCCCCATGCCTGCAAATGCACCCCACACACCAATCCAGAGACCACGCTTCACATGCAACAGATGACTACAACATGCAGGTCGTGATCTATTGGTCACGGACCTTCAGAAACACAGCCCGCAAAGCATCCATCCTACACTTTATTCCCCTAAATCAATTAAATTATTAAAACATAATAATTTAATTAAATCACTTTCCCCTAAACATGAATAATTGAATAAATTATTCAAAACATCATCAAAAAGGTCAAATCAAACAAATACAAATTTGTTTGCAAAAGTCAAACATTATTTGCAAATTCTTGACTCAAAAGGATTAATTAATTATCCTCGCCCACTTTCATGATTGAGAAAATTATGATCCCTCAATTGCTCGATCTGATTGGCTGAATAATCCATCTATTTCTGATTGATTCATCTATTCTTCAATCCCACTAAAAGCTCCATTTATTTACTCAATCCCACTGAACACTCAAAATGATTTCTTCAATCACATCGATTACATAATAACAATACATTGATTATTTCCATCTAAATCCTCTCAATGTTTTTCAACCGTTAATCAAGATATTCTACTACGCGATCTCAAGCATTCATTTTGAAACAGAAAATCTATATAACAACCATCTTCTTCCTAAAAACTGATGGAAGAATCAACATCTTTTGCACAACAAAGTAATGCAAAAATCATAATCGACCTTTTGAAGCTTTTACATACATCTTTGATCAAACACCTCACATCTTTGAATCTTTTGGCTGCACAAAATGGAGGCTTTGCATTGATATAACTAACAATCCAACATATTTGTGAACACACTTTGACACAAGATGGTAAACCTACATTGTATTAAATTCATTGTTATTATTTTGTTTCAATCGCTTTTGTCAATTTATTATTCTTCGTAGTTTCATTTCATGAGTAATGGGTATGAATCTTAGCTTTTGTTTGGATTAGATTAGTGTCAACTCAAGCATGTTATGATCTCTTAACATCATATAGATTTCCCCCTTACACATTCTAGCATGCCCAATGGGACCGAGCGATCCTTAGCACTAATATTTTTTGTGAGTTCATTGGAGCAATTATAGGTTCTGAAACATGGTTACACTTTTCTAGAAATGTTGTTGACATTTTTTTCCATATAGAAGCTACAAGATTTTGACAGGGTCGCTATTGCACCTTTTTCAACCACTTCTACACTTTTTTCAACTCCTTTTGCACTTTTTCTGGGTAACTTTTGACATAATAGGGTTGCTATTGACTGGCAATCAGGGCTTTTATACCCTATTTTCAAACGACCGTATCTTGGTCATACAAAAGTATTTTTTAGTGCTTTTTTTGAAAATGGGGTAGAATTTCATGATCTTTGCAATGGTGTAGGTTGTTTTCAATTTTTGTACAATTAAATTTTCTATTGGTGCACCTAAAGTTAACTTACATCGCAATTTGGTCTAGGTTGTAGGGTTTTGATGGTTAATCAATTGTCTAACCCTAATGTTTGATTGTGTGTTGTGTTTTGAAAATTTCTAACATCTCTTGTGCAACTCTTGCAAGATTTATGACACCTTTTTTATGAAAATAAATTAATGATTGTGTTACAGAGAAGGAAAACGGTGCAAGTCAAGATTTTCTTAGAAGCTTTCATAGTTAGGAAAATTTTAATTTGGTGCTTAAAATGAACACCACAAATCACATGCTTTTCAATTTAGTGCTTAAAAAGAATCTTTCAAAATATTTTTAGCTTAAGAAAAATTATGAATTGGTGCTTAAAAAGAATGTTCAATAAGCTTTCTAGATTAGAATAAACTTCTTAAATTGGGGCTTAAAAAGAATTTTCATAAGCTTTCTAGGTTAGGAATTTTTTTTTTCAATTGGTGTTATAAAAAGAACCCCACAAATCCACAGGCCTTTGGTTTGATGCTCTAAAAATAATTTTCCAAAATTTTTTAGATTAGAAAAAACAATTCTTTTTGGTGCTCTATAAAAAATTCTTTCCTGACCAATGATTTCAATATGTTGACGAAATGAGCGATTTCCTTTTGTTGACCAATTAAGATGTAAGGCTTTACAAACACTTCAATTGGTGATTAAAAATGAACAAAACTATTTTGGTTGTACATTGCAATACTTCTTGAAGTCTTAAAACATTTTGAAATTTTTGCACATAAAACACAAATTGATCTATTAAACACATTTCAAGTTTGGGTTTAAAATTAAATTGCTATGGATTGTATTTCATGCTTTGCGTGAGTGGTGGGTCAAGTGTGTATCCTCTCCCCTTGTGTCTTTGGTTGATCTTGGGTGAAGAGAAACACTTTGGACTTTTGCATCTTTTTTTTAGCCAAAACAATTAATATTGAGGCATTGTTGCTACTGAGACACATCTCATAATGGAGAACTCATCGAAGCATCCCTCAAGCATGTTCACCAATGCTTTATAAATAGTTGTGAAATTGAGAGATAGTAGCTTTAATCTAGGGTAGAATAACATGCAATGCCTAATCTGAACTCAGGAGTCTTTAGAGGCCCAAGATGGAACAATTGAATAGCCTTAAGTGGCCAACTGGTGAATTGTATATTAGGGTGTTCATTGGTTGTCATTAAAAAATATTTGTAGAGCCCTATCTAGTTTTTATCATAACGTTCTTTGAAAATGGTGCATTAGAATTTATTTGTGAGATGTTACCTACCAAGTTTGACTTGTAATTGAGTTGTAGAGCTTAAAATATCATTCTTAACATACTTCTACACTCTTCTGTAAACTCGCATGTAAAATCATCCCTTCACGGCATTAGGTAGGCCCATTGACAAAAAGTGTACCTATTTTAGGAATGATTGTCTTTTATAAATGGTACAAAGGATCTTCACCAAACATTGACATCAAACATTTTCTTGAAGTAAAAATGAACATATCAAAATAAGTATTGAACATGGTTATGAAACACCAAACACTTTGAACTTGGTGTGAATACCTTGAAAGAGCCCTATGTTTGCACTCCCTAAAAGATATCTTAAACAAGTATCTTTGAAGGTTTTTGAATGTTTAGGCTCACATTTCAAGTCGCATTAAGAACAAAGAAACCTTGGAAACTATAGCTTTAGTACTTTTACTTTCACTAACTTTGAGCTTTTGTGAAAGGAAAATTGCTTAAGTTATAGACATTTAGGGTTAAATAGTTTTTGATTGTTGTGTTGCATTTTATCACTTGCCAAAATTTCAAATCGGATCAAATAAAGTCATTCAAAACTACAAAATTATTCAAAGCTACTATCAAAATGAAAAACTGGGTAAAAACTAGAAATAGAGCCATTATTGCCATTTTTGTCACTTTTTCATGAGATTTGGTTGCAATTGCACATTTTCCTACTATAGTTGCACTAAACATTGCCGCTTTTGACAAAATAGTCACTATTGCACTATATTTTACCAAATTTTCCTAAAACAATTGGTTTTGACAAAAAAATCGCTATTACTCAAAGCAGTAGCTATTGTTCAAAATAGTAGCTATTGTTCAAAATAGTAGCTATTTCTCAAAATAGTAGCTATTGCTAAAAACAATTGCTATTGCTTAAAAAAGTCGCTTTTGCACTCATTTTTTACCAGTCATAAAACTTGCAATAGAGGCCAATTTTGAGAAATATTTCCAAACTTTTCCTTCAGAATTGGCCACAGTTGACATAATTTTATGTGTTTTCTTCAAACTTACCACTATTGCTTTGTTTTATGATGAAAATTAGAAAACCAATTTGAAACTGGTTACAAATTCTTTAAAGAATGAAACAACTAATGTCATAATTTACATCAGTACATCATCCATTTTCAAAATAAAACACCTCATCCTACTTTTAGAATTCAAAATAAAAACAAACAACTTGGATCATTCCTTCACTCAAACTTCTAAGATATCAACATTTGCTTGAACCTCAAGGCTAGTTCAAGTAAATTTCCTGCAACATATCCTGTAGAAAAAGAAGTGAAATATTAGTTTAGGTTTTTCAACATTTTGAATCCCAAAAGTTAGCATCATTTCCAAAAAACATTCACCAAATCAACACATCAAACATCAAACCTAGTTTTAGGATACTTGTCAAATTATAATACTTTTGGATCATTCCACTTGCGATCACTATTGTTAGGATATTGAACCTTGAACTTTGCTTGTCACCTCACAACTAGTGTAAGCAGAAGAAAAAAAATATCCCTCAAAAATGAAATAGAATATCAGTCCAAGTATTGTGCCACATTTGCATCCAAAAGATTAGTATCATCCTTCAAAATATCACTCATAATCTTAGGGTCTTTAGCATCAAAAAAACAAAGCATAGCCAACACCAAACAAACATTTTTCTCAAAGGCTTACACATCCCAACAACATGTTAACATCAATCTATTACGCAAATCACTCTTATCAAGGGTCACAACATCAAGTAGGGAAAATAAGTATACAACATCAAATTGACCTAAATGCACTTGAAAGAGAAGTTGAAAAAAAATATCAACAACACTTTAGACACCATCACAAGAGTGAGTTACAATATCAAAAAGATAATGAAACTCATCAAAACAAAAATTCATATCATTAGTTCAACATGTTCAACATCTAGAAACCTCATACCAACAACTCCCATACTATGACCCTTCATACAATGCACAATATCAACAAGGGTAACAACAACAAAATCGGGATCCTAATGTTATGCCAAATGAATATGGATCTTCCTTCATTCCAACCCCCCAACAACAAAAAAACACACACCCACAAATGAACATCATTCCACAAACACCTCAAGATCCACATCAACAACACTTCCAATATCATCAAAAAGGTATGTGCAAGATCATGATGGGCCAAAAAGTGGCAATATGATGGTATGTGGCTGACGACCCTTTTTTTACCCAAAATTGGTGAAATGAAAAATGTTTTTAAAGGATATTATCAGTTTCCACCAATATAAATTATGCTTTACTTTGAATTTAATAAGTAATTATTATTGATTTTCTATTCAAATTATGATTAAAGTCCCGATTGATAGACTGATTGAAAAACATCTATAACTTTCAAACAGTATCACATTTATTGAATCCAAAACATGTGTCACATTCTATGCTTCACATACTATAAGATTAAAAAAAGAAAAAAATGAATTTCATGAAGTTTTGACCAAGTTAAGATGGTCAAACGTACGATTTTTTTTTTAATTTCTAATAAAAATTTCATAATTAATTATTTACTTGGAAAAAATCACAAAAAAATATGCATCACATCGGGACATGAGTCCTCTACTTATATCTAAAATATTATAAAAAATATTATCATTTTATTGTGGTTAGGGTGGTAGACAAACACCTAGTTATTTTTTCCCTTAAATTTAAGTACTATTGCATTGAAATTTCAAATTTTCACCAAATATATATATATATATTTTTAAAAACCTAGTAGTTTAGAAACTACATTCAATTTTCTACAGATTCTATTCTTACATATTTTTGAAATAATATAGATAACTTATTCAAATTTTTACGTTAGGTTGCTTAACTCTGATTTTTCTATTTTTTTTACCACTTAAGGGCCTATTTTTTCCATGATGATCCTGCACATACCCAAAACATTGATTCATATCAACAACAAAGTCTATTTCCACAAAATCAAGTGAATCAACAACATCAATGGTCACAAAATCAAAATCAAATCACCCAACACCAAAATCAAATCCAGCAACACTATCAACCCCCAAATCAACAATATCCACACCAAAATCATCAAGTACAACATCATCAAGACCATCAATATCAAAACCAACAAGAAATTTCATCTCAAATACAATAATCATCTCGACCACAACAAGCCTCACAATCCAACCACACTAATAATCCTAAATACACTCCTTTAGGGGAGCCAATTGAGGTTGTGTTGAACCAATTAGGCGATTCCAAACTTATCACACTTCCAAAACCGTGATGAAGTAGTGAACCTACCATCAAACTCCCATGGTACGATCACAAGGCCTATGGTAAATACCATGGAGTAAAAGGTCATGTGGTGCAAGAGCACCCAAGCCACACTTTTCAAATTTGAAGGTCATTTAGATGAGTCTAGGGAATTAAGAAAAATTTGAGTCAAGGTATAATTATGCTAAATAAGATCTAAGAGACCATTTTCAATGTAACTAGGGTGATTTTTAAGTCATTTGTATTTGGGGTCAAAAAGTTGCACCAAAAATGAAAAAATGTTGATTAAACAAAAGTTATTAAAATGTTGTTTTATGAATATGAAAGGTTTGGAAGTTCAAAAAATAGTTATGAATGTTGGTATGGTTAGGATTCAAATTTAAATGTTGTATAAATCCCCTCCATGGCTCGAAGAGGGGTTGATGAATGTTGTTTTGAAGAAATTCCAATAAGAATACAAAATTTCCTGCATTTTTCTCTGTAAATTTGTTCTATGTTGGGACTGTACAAACTTGTATATATTGTTTATGCTTTGAAACTCATGATTATTTGTTGTAGCATGAATTAGTTTCCTTTTGAATTCATTTTGAGGGCCTATCTTCAAATCTTGTGGGAGATCTCTGTAGATTTCTGAATCTGCCTAGTAAAAACTAGTAGAGGGCATGTTTGAAGATTAAATAATGGAATGAGCCTTTCCACCTACTATGTTACTCTGTTACTCCATGGAAAGGCATGTTGTATGTTATAATAGATGTTTATACGGTTTTGACTGCAAGGGAAGTAAGTTGAGTGTAATGGGAGTTGCCCTAGGGCTGGAAAATATATTTTTTCATGTGAAATTGGTGGGTTAGTGTTATGTTCTGATGAATTGATGATGAGAATGAACTTGTGAATGTTAATAAAGTCTATGTAGACCTATTTGAATTTTTTTAATGCATTGTTTAAGTTTCAGAAGCCCGGGCAGTGTGATTTCCAATAAACCCTAGGAGTTTGTATTTTAAATGAGGGTTTTATGGTGTAGTGATTTAGAAGCTTTAATCCTATGAAGAAATGCTAGAATTTGGTGTTTTGACACCTAATTATTGACTATCTATGGATACTTGGTGAAAATAAGGTGTTAGAGTTTAGTACCTCCTTTGTTATTTTGGGCTAATTTAGTAGCCTTTGTGCAGGGCAGTCTATTGAATCTTAATGTTGGGACAAAGAAACTTTGTGAGATATTTTGGAATATTGTTTAGGGATCTTTGTGAACACTTAATTTATGTTTTGATGGCCTCTGTATGGCCTTCTTCAAGAGATTTTGTGTAAAGTTGAGTTTGGAGGGCTACAAGCCTCTTGGGAGTGATTTGGAAAATTTGAGTTATTGTGATCAAAGGAAGATTTCATTGGTTGAGTGAAGTCATTTTGGTGTTGAATATTGAGTTTCTCCACCTTGTATTACATCAAAGTGGTATCAGAGCTCAAGGATAAGGTCTTTTATTGGTGATTGATTGATTTTTGTAGGTTGGAAGGTGAGAAGACAAATTGGTGAAGATGCCTCTAAAGGGTGTTGGTGCTGCTAGAGAGTTGCAAGATCTGAAGGAGAAGTATGCTAAGATTTTGGAGTCACATAATGTTGCTTTGGCAAGGCTTGTTTCCTTGGAGACAAATAATAGAAGAGAAGTGAATGATGAGAGTGAAACAAAGGAGGAAGATGAAGAATATGAAGATTTTGATGAAGAACTAGATCCTGAAGATTAGAGGATGGTAAACATACTTAAAGCAGTGAAAGGTGATTCTATGAAGGTAAAATTTGATCTTCCTTTGTATGGTCATAATTTAAATGAAGGGGAATTGCTTGATTGGATTGCTGCTATAGATAATTAATTTGAAAGTGAGGACATTTCAGATGAATAGATGGTGAAGGTGCCAAAAAAAAAACTTAAAGGACATGCTCTTCTATGGTGGGACTATGAGAAAGAAGAGAGAAGGAAACAAGGCAATTCAAGGATTACTTCTTGGGACAAGATGGTGCAAAAACTGAAAGGTAAATTTCTTCCAAAATATTATGAAGTTCAATTGTATAAAAAAGTTGCAAGGTTTCAAACAAAGAGAACCAGATGTTAAGGGCTACACTAATGAATTTTATAAACTAAGCATAAGGTTAAGAAGGGATGAAGATGAGGTTGAAAAGGTGGCTAGGTATCTAGGTGGTTTGAGATTTAATATACAAGATGAACTTGTTGTTGCTAACTCCAAATCTGTTGAAGAGTGTTTTCAATTAGTAATTAGGGTGGAGGAAAAAATTAAGAGGAAACAAGAGAAATTAGTTAGAGGAAGATCTGGTACTAGTGCAAGAGGAAGAGAAATAATTTCTACACCGAATCAGCCATTGGAAGAACAAGAAGGAGAAAATAAGGGTAAGGAACAAGGCATTGATGTTAGAGGTGGTTTTAGAGGTATAGGAAGGTTTAGTGCTGGTAGAAGTTCTAATGATTTTGTAGGGAGATGTTATATATGCAATAAATATGGTCATTCATCTTGGAGATGCCCTGAAAGGGTTGGTAGTTGATCAAGTGGTGAAAAAAGGATTGATAGGAGAGAACAATTGGTTCAAGAAGAGGAGTGTGAAAGCAATCATTCTACAAGTTTGAGAGATGCTCCTGAAACATGGGAGATGCTAATGATGAGGAAGACAATGTTGAAGGTAGCCAAATAGGTAGAACCTTTGCAAAGAAAGATCCTTTTCAAAACTACATACAAGTTCAAAAACAAGGTATACAAGATTGCAATTGATTTTGGATCAATAAAAACATGGTGTCTAGTGAGATGGTGAACAAGTTAAATTTGAAAAAAATGCCTCATGAATTTCATTATAAAGTTTCATGGTTAAATGATGGAAAATATTTGTTGGTAAATGAGAAGGTTGTGGTAGATTTCTAGATTGGAGGCTACAAGGATAGTGTTTTTTGTGATATTATTCCTATGGATTGTTGTCACTTACTCCTAGGTAGACCCTGGCAATATGATAGTAGAGCCTTGTATGATGGAAGAGAAAATTCATATACTATAGTGAAGGATGGATGCAAGTTTGTTTTGACTCCACTTGTGGAAGATGAGAAAGGAAAAGAAAAAGTGATAATGTGTGGAAAGAAAGAGTTTGTTGAAGTTGTAGGAGAAGGAAAAAAGATGGGTACTATAGTTGCTTCAAAGTTTGAGAATACTGAGAAAATATGTGATAAAATTGCTTCAGGTTTGTTGACAGTAGATTGGACTATAAATGTGTTGATTGGGACAATGGTATGTCCTTTGGTTGAAGGTAAGGATGTAAAACACATGGAATATGCAAGTATAGTGAATAATATATCTGATAGTGCAATGGTATAGGGTGCTGGTATAAACCAAAGTCTGATGACTGTGGTAAAAGGATAGAATGAACAAGTGAGTAAGGGAAGTTGGTAAAGTCAGTTCAAAAAGGCTTTGACAAAAGTTTGTTTGTGGGTGGGAAGGAAGAGATACAAACAAGGTTAGAAGAAAGGACTGGTAAAAGGAAAATAGTAGGACTAATGATGGAGATAATGGCACATTCAAGTGCAAACAATGTCAAGACTAATGAAGAAGCAGTGCAGATCAGGAGAACTCAAAATTTGTACCAGAGGAAGGTGTATTCAGATCAAAGAGCATGTGGAGCAAAGATGGAGTATGGTACAAGACTTAACTCTTGTGACAAGAGTTCTTTTCCTGTTGTGGTGTATGGTGCAAGAGCACCCAAGCCACCCTTTTCAAATTTGAAGGTCATTTAGACGAGTCTAGGGAATTTAGAAAAGTTTGAGTCAAGGTATAATTATTCCAAATAAGGTCTCATAGATCATTTTCAATGTAACTAGGGTGGTTTTTAAGTCATTTGTATTTGGGGTCAGAAAATTACACCAAAAATGCAAAAATCTTGATTAAACAAAAGTTGTTAAAATGTACTTTTAGGAATATGAAAGGTTTGGAAGTTCAAAAACTATTTATGTACATTGGTATGGTTAGGATTCAAATGTAAATGCTATGTAAAGCTTCTCCATGGCTCGAAGAGGGGTGATGAATGTTGTTTTGAAGAAATTCCAATAAGAATACGTTTCCTGCATTTTTCTCTGTAAATTTGTTCTTTGTTGGGATTGTACAACCTCGTACAGATTGTTTATGCTTTGAAACTCATTATGATATGTCGTATCATGAATTAGTTTCCTTTTGAATCCATTTTAAGGGCCTATCTTTAAATCTTGTGGGATATCTCTGCAGATTTCTGAATCTACCTAGTAAAAACCAGTCAAGGGCTTGTTTGAAGATTAAATAATGGAATGAGCCTTTCCATCTAATGTGTTAGTTTGTTACATGGTGGAAATTAATGTTGTATGTTAGAATAGATGTTCATATTTTTTTGATAGTGAGGGAAGTAAGTTGAGTGTAATGGGAGTTTCCCTAAGGCTGGAAAAAACATTTTTTCATGTGAAATTGGTGGGTCAATGTTATGTTTTGATGAATTGTTGATGAGAATGAACTTGTGAAGGCTAATAAAGTTTGTGCAGACCTATTTGAGTTTTTTTGATGCATTTTTTAAGTCTAAGAAGCATGGGTAGTGTGATTTCCAATAAACCCTAGGATTTTGTATGTGAAATGAGGGTTTTATGGTGTAGCGATTTAGAAGCTTTAAGCATATGAAGAAATATTGGAATTTGGTGTTTTGACACATGATTGTTGACTGTTTGTGGTGAATTGGTGAAAGTAAGGTGTTAGATAGGTACCTCCTTTGTTGTTTTGGGCTAATTTAGTAGCCTTTGTGTAGGGCAGTCTATTGAATCTTAATGTTGCCACAAAGAAACTTTGTGGGATCTTTCGGTATATTATTTTGGGATCTGTGTTAAAGCTTAATTGATGTTTTGATGGCCTTTGTATAGCCTTCTTCAAGATATTTTGTGTAAATTTGAGTTTGGAGGGGTACAAGCCTCTTGGGAGTGATTTGGAAAAGTTGAGTGTTATTGTGATCAAAGCAAGATTTCATTGGCTAAGTCAAGTCATTTTGGTGTTGAATAGTGAGTTTCTTCGCTTTGTATTGCATGATCATAATGTATCAGAATGTGTTACACTCAAAAGACTCATCTAAGACCTTATTGTGTAAGGAAAGATTAGGTGTTGAACAAACTCTCCTAACGCCAAAACCTCAGGGAAGAATGCAGACATGACTTTAAATTTTGCAATTACAATTCAATAAGATACACTTGAAAAGAATTAATAGAAAAGAGAAATGGACACACACACAATTAGACACCAGATTTATGTGGCAAAACCCTTACATGAGAAAAACCCACCTCACCAAGAAAATCCTCTTTGTATTATAGTAAGGAAAATGACATACAAAGATTAGACTTAACTTTTTGATGTCAATTTTTATAGCAGCAACATTCACTGATCCATCTTGTACAGAACATTAATCTCACAATTCTCTCAAACGCATACAATGAACCTACTTAGATCAATTTATGTTCAGTTGAGCAACCCTTTCATTATCTCACACTTCTCTCATCATCAACCATTACAGAGTGTAATCCATTTTCTTACGGTCTGTTTGTTTTCCACACAAGAATAGTCACAACTGTTTAAGTGCTAAAGGTTCACATTCTGCTTCTCTCATTGGCTCAAACACACCACGTAGGACAGACGTTCGGTCAAAATTTTTAACTGAATCGCATGTCGGTGTGACACCAGACCGTGTCTCCCCGATGCCAAAATGCTTGAATACATAGCTATCGGTAAGACCAAAGGTACATCGGAAACAACCTACGAAGTCAGATTGATAACAAAACAAGTTTCCCCGATATCACAAGAAAACCAACTGTCCATCAACAAGACATCATACCGAATGCAAAACCATTGGCCAGACCAACTCTATTGGCAAGACTTCTCACTGATGTCCATTGCAGAACTATCAACAAGACCATCACTGTCGCTAGGACCTCCAAGAAGCTCAATCGTCGACAATATCCCACATTGACGCAGAATATTAGTAGTCATTAGTTTATAAATAAAATCCTGAAGACTTTGGGTATCCATGAGTTAGTCCTTTTATTACCAACTTACTTGTACACCACATTTGACCATCACACCAAACTATTGGTCATTCCTTGTGGTCTCCACCATGACACACGTTCACTGCTTGTGTATTTTTGGAGAATCATCCTGGGAATCTACAATATTCTCAACAAGTCTCCTAGAATTCCAAGTGGTCCCCACATCCATCGGCTTGTTGCTCAATCAGATAAAACAAAAACTTACAACTTCCACAGTAGGTTAGGAAAATCTCGAACACCGCGACATTGAAGGAGATCGACTAGTTGGGAAATTAAGAAACTTTTGAACTGTGTGACAAGGTTCCAAGATTCAGGATTTGGGCAATAGGCTGATAAAGAAGACCAAAAAAGGGTAAATCCGCCAAGTCTTTAACAAAGATACAAGCTAGCAAGTTGAGGCACACTTTCCAACAATCTCCCACTTGACGAAGACTTATTGGCTTCCTTCAAACTCAAAGTTAATGAAGGTCATTGGGCTCCGAGGCCCATCAAACAGGCACACCACCTATACTTGTCTGTGCTCACTGCTTTCGTCAATGCATTTGCAACATTTTCTAGAGTATCCACATATTCTAAAGAGACCTTTCCATCCTCTAGCATATCTCGTACAAAATGATACTGCAAATCAATATGTTTCATCCTGGCATGGAAAGTAGGATTTTTTTCCAAACAAATAGCACTCTGACTATCACAGTTCATTGTAATTTTCCCTGCATCAAACTCAATGTTAGAACACAAACGTTTTAACCAGATTGCTTCTTTACAGACATGTGTTGCTGCCATGTATTATGCCTTTGTAGTGGACAAAGAGACTACAAATTTCCACTTACTCATCCAACTAATTGCACCACCATTCATCATGAAAATATATCCACTGGTGGATCTTTTGCTGTCAATGTCCCCTGCCCAATCAGAATCCACATAGCCTGGAATGTTGAGATTCCTCTGTGATTCAACCAAATTTCCATGGTAACATAAAGCATATTTTGAAGTGCCCTTCAGATATCTGAACACTCTCTTCACAACATCCCAATGTGTCCTTCCAGGATTTTCCATAAAAAGAATAAATACTCCCACTACTTGGGCAATGTCTGGCCTTGTACAGACCATTGCATACATTAAATTGCCAACTGCACTAGCATAAGGAACTTTGGTCATGTCCTCCATCTCAATAGGATATTTTGGATAGTCTTCAATAGATAGCTTCATTCCCTGCAAAATTGGAACAACTAGCTGCTTGCACTCAGTCATACAAAATATCTCTAGAACAGTATTAATATACTTACTCTGACTGAGCCAAAGTTTTCTACTCTTTCTGTCCCTAGTTATTTCCATTCCTAGAATATACCTAGTTGTACCGAGATCTTTCATTTCGAACTTTGCAGACAACTAAGATTTTAGATCAAAAATCATTAACTTACTATTGCCTATGAACAAAATATCATCAACATAGAGAGCAATAATAAGAACACAATCATTTTCAACTTTGTAGTACACACAACGATCAAATTTTGATCTTACATATCCCAATGACAAAACAAAAGTGTCAAACTTCTAGTACCACATTCTAGGAGATTGTTTTAATCCATATAGAGATGTTTTCAACTTGCAAACTAGTTTTTCTTTACCTTTTTTCTCAAAGTGCTTAGACTGGCACATTAAAATTTCTTCTTCAAGGTCACCATGAAGAAATGTTGTCTTCACATCCATCTATTCAATCTCTAAGTCATATGCTACTGCAAGTGACAAAAGAAATCTGATAGACGTCGGCTTAGCTATAGAAGAAAAAATTTCTCTCTAATCAATTCCCTCTACTTGGGAATACCCCTTCGCAACCACTCTCCAAAGCTTTCATTGAGGTATTTTGTCAAACAGCTATACCAAGCAGCTGATTGCCTTGTCTATGCTATCAAATTTTCCACGTCTCTAAAAATTGGAATATACTCCTCCCACATTGATAGATCTTTGAAACTATTTTGGTTTTCATCTCTATTTCTAAATTTACCTCATCACTGAACCTACCTCATCACTTATATTATGATATATTTTAAATGTTTCCTTCATTAGTCTACCTATAAGGGATTCTAACCCTTCTCTCCACTGTTTCAAGACTCTTTATTCAAGGCTAAGTTAGCAACATGGGGAAAGGTGCAACCTATCTTACAATCATGGCTCAAAATGGAAGTATGGACAAGGCATTTGAATTGTTTGACAATAATGTTTTCATATAAATGTATGCAAAATGTGGTAGCATTGACAAGCTAGTGAGCTTGGCAAGATAGTGAGCTCACTCACTAGCTTTCCAATGTGGTAGGGTTAAGAAGGTAGGGGCAACATATGCCTCATAGAAATGGGGTATCAAGGTGATATACATCACCATGAGTCCCCAATTCTATGAGGCATACGCTGCCCCTACCTTGTCAATCATACTGCATTGGGGTCTCACTCACTAACCTACCAATGTGGTAGGGTTGAGAAGGTAGGGGTAGTGTATGCCTTATAGAAATGGGGTCTCATGGTGATGAGTAGTAGGGGAAGTGTATGCCTCATAGAAATGGTGTCTCACAGTGATGTAGGTTTCCCATAGAAATGGGGTCTCATGGTGATATAATCGTACATCACCATGAGACCCCATTTGTATGAGGCATACACTACCCCTACCTTCTCAACCCTACCACATTGGTAGGCTAATGAGGTGAGACCCCATTTCTATGAGGCATACACTGCCCCTACTTTCTCAACCCTATTGCACTGGAAAGCTAGTGAGTGAGCTAGCTTGCCAATGCTCCACTATCCTTCCAATGCGGTAGGGTTGAGAAGGTAGGGATAGTGTATGTCTCATAGAAATGGGGTCTCACGGTTTCTATGAGGTATACGCTATCCCTACCTTCTCAACCCTACCGCGTTGGCAGGCTGGTGAGTGGGCTAGCTTTCCAATGCTCCACTATTTTGCCAATGTGGTAGGGTTGTGATGTAGAGTAGGGAGGAAAACCTCAAAAAAACACAATTCAAACCCAATCCAACAATTTTTCAATTCATAAACCCCAACTTGACCTTATTTCATCATACCTTCAAGCTTCTCTTGTAACATTGCAAATAAAGAATTTTCTTCACAACTTCCAAAAGAAACTTCAAACCCACAAAAGAATGGGCATTTCAGATACCCATTAAGGCATATTTTATCATATCTTAAAATCTCCTAGGGTCACTTTGGACCATCAACCCCAAATCACTACTGCTACGCTTCCCCAAGGCCAAATTAGGCCACTTTTTCAAAACAACTACTATGTAACCTCCACCCCAATCAAAAAACTTCATTCCCAAACCTTGACCAAACCCCAAATACATTGAATCAATAAGTTATAACTAGAGAAGGGTATGTGCAGGATCATTATAGAAAAAATGGGCCCTTAAGTGGTAAAAAATTTGAATAAGTTATCTATATTATTTCAAAAATATGTAAGAATAGAATCTGTAGCAAATTGAATGTAGTTTCTAAACTACTAGGTTTGTTTAAAAAAAATCTATTTGGTGAAAATTTGAAATTTCTGTGATTTAAATTTTAGGGAAAAAATAAGTAGGTGTCTGTCTGACCACCCTAACCACAATAAAATGATAATATTTTTTTATAAAATTTTAGATATAAGTAGAGGGCACATGTCCCGATGTGATGCATATTTGTTTCTATGTTTTTTCCAAGTATATAATTAATTATGAATTTTTATTACTACTTTTAAAAAATATAAAAACTCATATGTCTGGCCACCTTAACTTGGTCAAAATTTTATGAAATTCAATTTTTGTTTTTTTAATCCTATAATATGTGAAGTATAGAATGTGATGCATGTTTTGGATTCAAAAAATGTGATACTATTTGAAAGCTATAGATATTTTTCAATCAGCTTATCAATCAGGACTTTAGTCGTAATTCAAATAGAAAATGAATAATAATTATTTACTAAATTCAAAGTAAGGCATAATTTATATTGGTGTAAAGTTGAGAATCTCCTTTAAAAACCATTTTCATTTCATCAATTTTGGGTAAAATAAAATTCGTTAGCCACATACCCATCATATTGCCACTTTTTGGCTCATCATGATTCTGCACATACCCATAAATTCCTACCAAGTCCACAAACCACTAAACCCATTTTTTAGGCCTATTTAGGCTTGCACAATGAGGGTTTATAGAAACTATATTCTCCAAACCTCCAACCACTTTCCCAACACTTTAAACACATCATTTAAGGTCTTCCTATGCTATTCCAACCATCTCCCATCCTTTAACACTGACATATGTTACAAAAGATTCTAGTCTCAAGCAAAAAGGTGTGATTTGGTTATTCAAAAGATTCCAATGTATCAGTTTATGTCTACATTTTGTGAAAATATAATGTATGAGTATGCAAGGCATACCCATAGAGCCTGATGGATGGACACGCAATTCAAGCTATGCAAGGACACCTTTCTAGTTGGAAGTTGATGCCAAAAATTGGCAAGGTAACAACCCTTTCTGTGAAACTCAGTTTATGGGGGACTTATTGTGCTAAATTGAGTGACCTCCAAATTTTTAAAGAAGTTGACTTCTATAATTAGGGTTTTGGAATGGGAAGAAGTAGATATAAAAATAGACTCTAACTAGGGAGATGCGCCAGAATTTAGATAAAAGACACGATAAACCTATCTTTTGGATATGATCTAAGGGACTACTTAGTAATTTACCATGTCCTAGAATAACAAAATTTAAGGATCTTGTAGCATGAATAGCTCATTCAATGACATAAAATAATTATCACACCCATTTATTGAAAAGAAGAGTCAAAAGACATGATCTAAACTAGTAAATTTAGATTCAAATTATTGAAGTATGGTAAATAAACCATTCAAACAATAATGACATAGTGTAAATTTTATCAATAGCATAAGAAATCAGAGAGATCAAACAATGGCACAATTTGTGAGTTCTTGTAATAATCTAAACAATAAAAGGCCTAGTGTCTTTCCAAAAATCCTGTAATTCTTAAACTAGTGGAACCTAAAGAACATGTAGCATGTAATCTTCGAACTCGGAACCTAGAACCTGTAACAAAGAGGAGTATTTATTGTGATCCTTCCACTGCCTGGCAAGTAGCAGTCGAAAAGAGTCTGAATCCTGAGCAATGATGTTGAGGAAATTATTCCTCTAAGCCATTGTAACAGAAAAGATTCGGGCCATAGCATTTAGTCATGCTCTATTTAGGTGTATCCCCTATGAATCATGGCAATGGTCCCAACAAAGTCTCATACAAACAAGTGTTGCCTCTTTCGATAGGCAGTTAGAAGATGTGGTGGCATATCACAACCCATTGTTCGCTTCATTCCTTGCATTGAAGAAGCATGTGATGAAGAGACATGTAGCAACATTTCGTTGCCCACAGCCAATTTCCCCTTCGTTGAGAACTTGCGCTGAGATGACACATAGAAAAATGTCTACTATAGATTTCATTGTGGGGCCCACCAAATCTATATGCGAATGAGAGCTACGTGGCATGCGGTGGGGATCGATGAGGAAGTGAAAGGAAGCAATCAAAATAACTTGTGGTGAAGACACATGGGAGCATTTTAGGGACCGATAGAAGAGCAAGGAGAAAATTCCTTTGGAGAGCCATGAGCGGAAACATGGTAGAGGTTGCAATGACAATAAAAAAGGGGCCAATGATATTTAAATGAAGGCATGGGCTGGTACTTAGACAAAAATAAAATCTGAAGGGAGCATTGTGAATTTCATATTAACATCTTCTGGTGACTATTAGGGTCATTTCACTTAGAGGAACAAGGAACCCAAAACTTTCTCCAGTTCATAGACTAGAGTGCCATCCATTGGCAATGGAATTAGAGCCTAGAAAGGGCTGCCTGCAAGGGCGGCCAATCATCTTTGGATGGTCTTAATATATTGCACAAATTTTCCTACTCTCCGCCTAGGTCAAGCTTTTCCTTAAAAGGCAGTACTTTAGGTAAATCGGCTCTGCCTCGCAATGGAAAAGTAGCTGTGCAAGAGGATGAATAACATCTTTAATGTCTATTCCAGTAGGAGGATGGCCAAAAATTTGGAAAGCATTTAGTTCTTGCTCCTTTTCTTCAATTCTTTTTGCAATCTGCTCAGCTGTGGCGATTGACCCATCTTCAAGAAACGAGGACCGCAAACCCATCTCGCTCAGCTAGGATAAATTTTCTCACATCTCATCTAGTGTCTAGTTCAAAGTAGCTACAGTGGCTTTAGTTCGTTGGAAGGCAGAGTGGTAATGGATGAACTTGTTTGTCGTCTGGGCAGCAATATCCCGATCTTTGATCCCTACTTTGGCCAAGTCTTCATCAAAGACCGAATATAGCTTGTTAAGAAAACTCTTTGCTTTAGGAACCTTCTCTAAGATGAACCATGGGAATTGTTCAATTTTTCTATGAACCTCCTAGCTCAATTTTTTTTCCTTTGAGATTAATCAAAGCGTTGGTTGCAGTGTTAGGTAGAAGGCTTTGACCTTTTCCCAATAAGAAATATATAGCTACCAAGCTAATGGGATGACGTTCGGCTATGTAATGGAGGTTTGGAGAGAGCTCTTCGAAAGGGAAATCTCTGCATCCTTTGAACCAATAACTTTTGTTAATTTCATTTTTCTCTTTTTACAGATATAAGTTGCTCCCCGAAGCTGCTTATCTCTTTATAGCAGTTCCCCTTGGCTTGGGAGTGGTTAGCCAATTTTGTGTCAAGAAAGGACTTTGTCTCTCGGAGCTACTTTTCTAACTGGTCCTTTCGGCCTTCAAATTCTATATGATTCTTTTTCAATTCCTGCTCATATAGAGTGCGATGAGCTGCTAACTCTTTATCCTTTTGTTGCATATTTTTCTTTGTAAAGGTCAATTGGCTCTGACATTTTTGGTTCCTCGCTCGTACCTCATTGAGCAGTGTGGGGTCAATGGACTGAGACTTATTGAGTTTCTCCTAGAGTTTTCTCTGCTCTAACTCTTCTGCTCGCACCTTCTCAGACAAGTACACAACTTCTGCTTCTAGTGATTTCTCCTTTATTTCCAGGAAATTGACCCTTTCCTTCACAATCTTTAGTTGTTCCTCCTTTTTCTTCAATTGATGACCAGACTTCAGGAAGTCGGTCGTCACCACCCTTAGCATTTCCTCGATGAGTTTTACCTTGTCCTCTGGCTGGGATGCAGCTAGATCAAGCCCCATGGCATACATATCATAATCATTTGGTAGCATATCTCCCTGTGCTTTAACAACATTTGGGTACATGATCGAAAAGATCAACATTTGTTGTGCTTCATTATAAACTATATATGCCTTAGACTTTGCCTCCTTTTCATAATCCTTCACTTTTCGCTTTTGGATCCTGAGGCCTCACATTTTCTTTGTGGTTTCTCCTTGGGATATGAATTCAGATGGCGATTGAACTAGTCTACTAGTAGTAGGTGTACTAGGAGGCAGGGAAAAAGGGAATACAAGTGTAGAAGGCCCCTACATTTTCCTTTGTGGAAGATTGATAGTTTTTTGAGAGAAAAAGGGAACCTACCATAGTTCGGTTTGCGAACTAGTGGAAGGGCTCATCAATTGCTACGGTGATGGGGTAGTCATAATTGAGTCTGTTTGTTGGGCATACTAGGTTGGACCCGAGGTAGCAAAGGAAATAGGGGTGCCAATGGTAGCCGAGCTTTAGAAAGAGAGGCGAGGAGAGATTGAGCAATGGTGGTTGGTGTTAAGGTTTGTGGAGGTGTTAAAATAGATGGCCCAGTTTGGGCGAATTGAGAGAAACCTCTCTCAAACATTGTGGTAGGGGCAGAGAAGGTAGGGCCGACACTTATTGTAAGGGGCACTGTAGACATGGAAGTGGGTGGTGCTTCGCTTATCGTTGGTTGTTTGGTTACTTCAAACTCTGAGCTCGCTGCAAGCACTTGACTTGTGGTAGCATTTTGTGATCCTTCTCTTAGAATAGATTTTGTGTGCTATCCTTTAGCAGGTGAAGAGTCTTTGATCTCCATAATTTCTATAGTTTTTGGTTGTTGTTGATGAGGCACTCTTGCTGTTTTCGAGGCCTAGGTGAGTGTCTACAAGGCTTGTGACATATTCAGTTACACATTCTAAGTGACATAAGTGAAAAATCCTATAGACTTCCTCCTTTTCTGGGTGGAGGATGCTGATGTCTCAGCTTCCTCTTCTGCCTTCTCCTCTCCTTCATCAGGGTCATCACCTTCACTAGTGCTTGAGTCAAAAATAGGGTGCTCATCATCCCAAAGCTTATCAAACTATTTATCTTCCTTTACACTTTCATAAGGTACATCAAACCATTTTGTTTCTTTGCGATGTATCCAGAAGGCTCTGATATTTTCATTAGTCCATTCTTCTTCATTCCTCAACTTATTGTACAGAGCCTTCCCCATTTTGCGATTCTCATCATAATCTTCCACAACGAAATAGAACCTATTCCACAGTGGCCTAATGTCTTATGTGGGGATATGAATCAGGTCAACCAACGATTCATCTTCATCCTCTAGCAGGTTCTCTGCTCCTAGTAAGGCCAAGGGTTGTGAGTTACCTTGAGATGCTCATATGGCATATCATTGAAAGGGTTGTAATCCCACTTGTCACAGATCATTACTGACCCTAAATGGGCCAACTTATCTTGCAATAGTGGGTGTGTTTGATTCTTTTTCATGGCCATAGTTTTGAAGCTTTGTGGACAAGTGAAGAATCCCTTCTTCTTGACCTTTTCTCTGTTGCAGAAGGTGATGTCAATAATGCACACTTTCTGAAACAATTCAAGGGCTAGCACCATATTTGTAACACACGTTGGAAGGTGGAAAGGTTCCTAAGTGAAGCCTCACATTTAGATGAATGTAAAATCTGCTTCGTAAAACCAGTCACATCTTGGGGTGAAATTCTACATATACTCTATTTGAGTCAAGGTGAGTTGATTAATACCCTCCTCTCCTTGCAAATATTGCAAAATTGGAGACAAGAAATAATCCAAAAATGTGTAATAATCAAAAGTGGAAGAGAGGAGAGGGGCCTAGATAGAAAATGTTTTTTTCCTCCTCTTTTCGTCAAAGATAAACAACTTTACCCACTTATCAAAGAAATCCAAGTTTTGATACAAAAACATATGAACAAGGTAAGAGAGAAATCTGAACTTCCGTTCAACTTGGTACTTGCTAATTTTCTCTATCATATCCTTTGCAAGGTGCTCTACAAAATCATACCAAAAGTAAGATTTTTTCCTATAGAATTGGAAGCCCAGGCCCAAATGAAAAGTCTGCACCTCTTGGTCAGTGTCCAAACTAAAAACAAATGCCATCATTGAAAAGACATCTTGTAGGTCTTCTTTGAAAGCGATGTGTGGTGCAAGAATTCTTGGCAGCTTCTCTCTTTTTGCTTCAATCCTTTGGGTTTCTTCATTATAAAATTTCAAAGCCTTATTCCTAGTGGTCCATATATGATCCCCTTGTTTAGGGGTGAATGTATCCACTTCCATCCCTCTTTGCATAGGATCTGGAATACACAGTATATTCCAGATGGCAGTCGGGCTAATGTTAACTGATAGAGTCTGATTCTCAATAGTGCTAGTACTTGGGTTGAAATGCTTAATGTCCACACTGACTAACTCTAGGCAGTAGTGCATAGATGGGACCATATATTGAGGAAGCCTATTGAACCATACCTTTTCTGCAACCAAAATTTCCCATTTGGACACCTTCATTCTTTTGCAAGTTGCTTCCCTCAATCCTTTAGGGTTCTTTGCAAGAAAGGGATCATGAACGTTATACCAATCTTCCTTAATTAAGTTCTAGTCTCTGTAGTTTTTTGTCTTTTCCATCTCCTTTATTTTTTCCCATCTTGGCTTTTAAGGAATACCTAGTGTAGCATAAGAAATATTCTCAAATACATTAACTATTGGTGCTCCTTACTAAGCTTTAGCTAAGCTCTGCATTGCCACTTGCCTAACTTCTTGGCTTGAACTTTCTACCATTGTTAATTTGTAGGAAGCTTTTTGCTTTAGCTTGAATTTTTCTGCAACTTTACTTCAGCTCTAGCTATGCACTAGGAAATTATTTTTCTTTAGGTAGTGTATTTGAAAAGACCGTTTAAGTGCCTACAAATTTCACATGCAATACTTAGCTATTTTCTTTCAAAGTGGTAGACAAGAGTTACCTTTTTTGCATTTAATTTGGCATGTATTGCCAACCCTTTGGCTTGTGCGAGATGCATTACTTGCCGTTTTGATTTGACAAGAATTCATAAATATAATTAGCAACCATATATACAACGTGATTTTCTTGGAACTTGAGTTGATGCCTTGCTAGCAGATTAAGCATTCGTATGTGTTGGAAATTAATATCCCAAAAAGAATGATTAAACCAAAGATGCAATCAATATTTGAAAAGATATGAGCTCTGCCTAGAAATAATTAAAACTCCTAGAGAATGACACCTCAGTCCTTGGTTGTGCGTAACACTGCCAATTACTGCCACTAGCTTAGGCTAATTAATTAGCCCTTATTATTTTTGCACACAACAAGCCATACTCAACAGATGCAACTAGGTGGGAAATTCGAGCAAGCCTAGGTAGGATTTTCAAGTTGGTACTTGATTAACATTATTTTTATGGTAAGAAAATTACAATGCATTTCCTCACTTTTTCTATAAATAGGAATCTAAGCAGTAGTGAAATCACACTTGGCGATTAGAGAAAATTTGGTATTAGGTAATTGGTTTACCAGTTTAGTATTTGCAGTGTCTAGCGTTCTCATAGGCTAGACTTAGGTGCTTTGTAGGGATAGTTTTAAGGTATTCGTAGAGAGTCTAACAGGATAAACACCCCAATTAGGCTAGTGTCACATAAGTCTCAAACTGCCTTCTTAGGTGAGATTTCTCCCAGGTGCTTAAAAAGGATGACAAAGAACAAGCACTCATTGTCAATCATAGCCATAAAATGGGTCTTGGAATGGGATTTCCTTGAGTATGAGGACAAGTATAGAGTTAACACTGATGTGTGCTCACATTTTGTTGCCTCCATTCTAGATATAGAAGTTCCTAAGCCGTTGATTTTGCGTTTGGTGAAGTAGATTTTCCACAAGACATACCTGAACTTGAGGAGGTCATTGCAAACGTTGCACATGGTGGGGGAATTCTGACTGCGAGTGACCTTCAGAGGTTTATAGAAGAGGACACAGTTGTGTCGTGGCTGCCATTTCTGAGTGGCTTTCACCTCCAAACACAAGTTGAGCACTGCCAAAGGGTAACTCAAGACTGCCATTTCCTGTTCTGCATGTACAACGTGGTGTCATTCTATGACATTGACTAGTACACAGACTTCAGGAACTTGGTGTTCCCTCTGTCTGCCTTTGCTCCCTTGGATGATACTGCTACTGCTGATAATGCCCCTGTTGATGAGGATATTGTGGACATTTTCATTGATGAGTCCATTATTGCTGCCCATGCCATGAACTAAAGACTTGTGTTTTTTCCTTTTGCTTTCTAAAAAAATCATTGCAATTAGTCTATTTTTTGTATACATGCCTGAAAAAGGATTTTCATAAAATATATAAAAGAAGTAGAAATACTTATATGCTTTTGGAAGCATGGCCATTAATCCATTTTTGAAAATGTAAATACCAAAGCACATATATAATGAAAATATATCTTTACATAACCATCTTGTTGTCTTCTCTTGGTTTCTGCAACTAGGTCATCTTTTCTTTTTTCAGCATGTATGTATTAATTTTGCATGTGGGTGTTTTAATTTTTCTGCTCTGTTCAACTATGAGTTTAATTCCCTTACTCTCTGCAATAATGGGTCACTTGTTCTTTTCTGCCTCGAACCATAGAATAAATAAAAAGACTAGGCAACAAAAAAAAAGGAAAAGAAGGGAAAATCATATAAAAATATTTACATGGGTATGGTAAGCAAGCTTAATTGAATAATTTCAGGTGAACTCCATTGACTAGAATCACGAGTGCTTCTTTTTCCATAGTTTCTAACTCATATGCATTGTTTTCTTTGCATTGAATTATTTTGAAAAGACCTTCCCAAAAGCTGTCAAACTTCCTATGCTGATCCAGCTTCAAAGCCCTTTCATTATATTTTAGCACTAAGTCTCTGCACTTTAGACCTTGGCTGAACACTTTCTTGTTAAACCACCTTTTAACCACTTGTTGGCAATTAGCCATGGCTATTAGGGACTTATCCCTTTTTTCTTGTACTTCTAGCAACTCGACTATCTACACCTCCATTGCGTCATTTTGTTCTACTTCAAGAGATTTTAGTAATTGTAGCACCAAAATCTCCATAGAGATAGGCAATAATGCCTCTTTTCCATAAACTAGCTCATATGGTCAAGTCTTGAGGACTTGCTTTGGAGTTATGTGATCTATCCATAGTGCTTCTCAAAGGTTTTTGTGACACTCCCTTTGATATTCTAACCCGATTATTTTGAGGAGTTAGACCAAATTTTTGTTTGTAGACTCGGCTAAGTTGTTCCCCTATGGGTAGTAATTTGATGATGTTTTAAGGAATAGGTCATTTGTAAGTTTAAATTGACTTACCTTGGAGCCCAGGAAAGCTTTAGCATTGTCGGAGATGATATTTTTTGGTGGGTCAAATATCATCACTAGTTCTTCAAGGAAATCCACTATCTTTGCCTCTATCACATTCTTTAGTGGCACGGCTTTAGTCCATCTTGTGAAGTAATCTATGGCCGTTAAGATCCATTTATGTCCTATGCTGGAGGTTGGGTTAATCATTCCAATGAAGTCTAAATCCCATTGTACGAATGGCTCATCAACCACTATTGGATTGAGAGGCATTGCAAAATTCTTTCTTCTTCTAGCAAAGAACTGACATTCCTTACAAGTCTTTACCAAGGAGTAGGCATCATGAAATAGCGTTGGCCAAAAGTACCTCACACATGATTTTGATGGTGGCAGTATTTGCGGAGAAATTCCCACCTACGGGACTATTGTGGTAAGTGTCGAGGATCCTTTTTGCTTTCTCTATGGTAACACATTGCAATAGAAGGTTGTTAAAATTTATTTTGAACAAGATCCCTTCAATGAGCGTGAACCCACTATTTTTTAGTTGGTATAATCTCGTCCTATGAGAAGGAAGGCCAGGAAGATATTTCCCTGTATGCATAAACCTTACTCTGTCTATTGGCCAACAACCATCAGACTCTGACTCATTCATTAGGACTAGTTCTAGCTTCTCCCATATCTTCATCGTGCACAAGATACTCGTGCAATCCTCTTCCCTGAACACTCTTGGTAGGCTTGAACTCAATGTTGTACTTGAGGATCTTGGTGATCCAATTGAATCTCTTTTTTATGATTTCTCCTTCCATGATGTATTCATGCACACTAGAATGTGTGACATAAACAATCACCTTATTGCAAGAGATTAGGTGTTAGAACTTCTTGAGTCCCTTAACTATTGCAAATTCTTGCCTCTCTACAAATTTGTAGGTTGTTTCATATTCCTTTAGGGTCCTAGAGTGAAATGCTATCGGATTTTCTCCCTTTCCCTTGTTATATTTCTGAGTTAAGACAGTAGAAATGCTTGACTTGCTACTGAATACATACATTATGAAGTCCTTTGATAAGTTTGGGTTGACCAAAATAGGAGCGAAAGAGATAGCGTCCTTGAATTTCTAAAAGGATTCTCTAGCCTTTTTTGTCCATTTAAATGTTTGATCATTTCTCAACATTAGTGTAATTGTCCTAATTATTCCTACAAAATCATAAATAAATTTTCTAATAAAATTTATCTTCCCTAAGAAGGAGTGGACGCCTTTCTTATTGACCAAAAGGGGAAGCTCTTTGATTTATCTCACTCACTCAAGATCAATTGAAATTCATTCTTTGGATACTATGTTCCCTAGTAGTTTGCCTTGCGGTACTCCAAAGACACATATTTTTGGGTTTAGAGATATCCTAAACTCTTGAAATTTCTTGAAAACCATCTCAAGATGATCAAAATTATCATCCTTGGATTTGGAGAACACCACAAATCATCCAAATAGATTAGGATAATCTTGTTAATTAGTTTGCTGAAAGCAATATCCATTTCCCGCTTGAAGGTAGCTCCAACATTTGAGAGGCCAAATGACATCTTAGCATATGCGACCATTCCCCGCTTGGTAGTGAATGTTGTCTTATGTTGATCCTTGTCTTTCACTTGGATCTAATTGTAACCAGACAAACCATCTAATAGGAAGAAAATCTCTGATCCTTCCATTATTTACAAGATTGACTCCATTGAATGTAGTAGGTAATGATCCTTCAGAGATGCTTTGGTTAGCTCCCGAAAGTCTACATATAGACAGATATCTCCATTCTTCTTTCAAACTAGGACCAGGTTGGATACCCACATGCTATGCTTAATTGAGAAGAAAATCTACAACTGGATTAGCTTTGTTAATTCTTGCACCATTAGTGCTTCAATTTTGGGATTGACTGGCCTTTGTTTTTGACGGACTAGTTTTGTGCCTTCCACCAACTCTATTGTGTGCTAAATGATATTAGGATCATATCCCTTGAGGTCATCGTATGACTAGGCCACCACTCCATGTTTTTCACATAAGTCAATAAGCATTTCTTTATCGTGATGCAGGACATCCTTCCCGAATTTGATCTTTCTTCCATCTTTGACCTGAAGATCGACATAGCCACCTTTGTCTGCTACAAGCTTCCTTTTGTCATTTCTTTCATCATCAGAATCAAAAAGGTTTTTGAGAGTGACCAATCCTTTTGGAAGCTTGTTGGAATCTAGTTGGATGATTTGTCTTTCATAAGCTTCGATGATTTTTGGTTGGAGTTGGTCATCAAATTCTCCCAATTGTTGGATGAATGAGGAAATGTGTTCATCACTGTGAAACACTTGCCAGCTTTGGTGATTGTCTGGAATGGCTGGTCGGACTATGACTCGTACCGAGTGTTTGTTGTGAATGAGTTCAGAGGTAGGATCAATCTGGGATCCGATTTCTACCATGTGATCTACATTCATATTTTGTTCTCAGGGCACCATCTGAATGTTTAAGGCTTCAAAACCCTCAATTGGGTCCCAAACTCAGTGTCTATAGGATCACATGTGGACATTTTTTGCCACAAAATTTTTGCAGACTTGATTGACCACTATTTTGGAGTCTCGAAACACCATTAATTTCTTTATGCCCATACATTATGCAAGGCTTAAACCTTGCACCAATTGTTCATATTCAGCTTCATTGTTCGAACAAGTGAATTAAAAATATCCCGGCTCCTAAGCCAACTTTACATCTTGCTCTATCAAAGTGCAACATCCATAGTTATGAGGCTTGACTGCTTTTAGATTCTTTGAAAACTTTCAGGAGCACTTGATCTTCATCGTAGATGACATAGGTTCCCAACCTAGTAACATGGTAGTTGTTGAAAGGGTCAGTATCTATATGTTCGCTCAAGAGAGCATCTTCTTGATCATCCCGATCTCCAGTCACTTTTTCATCTTCTAGTAACTCAATGCAATACATTTCTTGCTTGGTGATAGAGGTATGCATGTCTTCAAAGTTAATCATGACTTCATTGACTACATGTTTTGAATGTAAAGCTTCATATTCTATCTTTATTTTCACACCATGCTTGGTTCTAAGGATCAAATGGGACCAATCCATGGCTAGATATCCACCCACTTTTGAAGTAAATTCTCGAGATAGATAGAGGCCAAACATGGGGGGAACATCTATGATCATAGTGTCTTGCAACACTGTGATACTAGGGCAAGCGAATAGGGTCAAGGAGAGTGCTTAGATGACACCTACAGTTTTGACTCTATTTCAATCAACCTACATCACTCCTCTTTTTAAGGGTTCATAGCTGAGTCCTAAAGTTTTAGCTATTTGTTTAGGAATAATTGTCGTGCTAGCACCGGAATCAATCATGGAATTGTGTAATAATTTCTCCCCTATAATGAGAGTTAAGAAGAAGGGTTGAGGCTTTGTCTTATCTCTTACTTCAGCAGGGGCTTCCACTGTGCTATTTGTAAGAACTTTGGTAGAACATGGTTGATCAAAAACCCTTTCCTTGGGAAATTGCTCCATCAACATTATGCTAATGTCTTCTTGGAGAGCCTTCTTTAGTAGTGTCTTCTATTCGAGGATGGCTAGAATATCCCACATAGACACATTAGTAGATGACTTTTTCAATTGTTCTGCCACATTGAACGATGGCGGATTGGGAGGTTTATGCTCCTTAGCTCTTGTTATAACAATTTCCCTTTGTGGTAGGCATTGTGGCACGATTGCGAAGGTATTAGGGGTCTAGTCAGAAGCACTTTTAGGTTACAGATTGACTAGTTTTAGGACAACTCATTTTCCTATAAATCTCCTCTTCGAGCGATTGTTGTAGTTAGACAATACTTGCAACGTTTTAGATGTGGATGTGTCATTGGAAAACATCGCCTCTTCTTCTTCTTCCATCCATGAGAAGAGTGCATGATCGGGAGCGATGTCTGCTTCTTGCTCCAATGACATCCCCTACATTTTTTGTGGTGAGCATCACATTGTCCATTTGCGAGGATGTATACACATAGTTTTTGGAATTTGATGTTGCGCCTTGGCTACACTACTCTGCCAACTTTTTTTGTAGGTTGTCGCACAGACAATTTCAAGGCATATGTGAATCACTGCAAGGGAAGCACCAAGGGTTGGTGTCATCTATCAAATATTTTTTCCCCACAGTCAGCTCTTTGCTCAAACTTAGATTAGCTCTATGTAGCAAGGAAGGTACCAGTACTATTTGATTTGTTGTTTGCACCTGCGGATTGGAACATGCACCTCCTTGGAATTGGTTTTGTTGGTAATAAGGTTTCCCACCTTGATAATTCTGGTAGCTCGGCCTCGGGTGTGTTGCCTAGTTTTGATTGATGATAGTTATATCATTGACAATAGTCTACAACATTTCCTTGAACTGCCTCATCTCCTCCTTTGAAGAGTTGGATGTAGAGGTGACATTCTGCAACATGCTTAGATATGTGTACATGGATTGAGGAGGATTCGTTGCACTGGTAGAAGGCATCTCTTGAGTAGGAAGCGATATTTCTGGGAATATAGGAATGATGGGAAAAGGTGGAAATTTCTCGACATCTATCAAATTGTTCTCTGCATTAACGACACTATATGTGCCTAACAGTGTAGTTTGGTTGAGAGGCCGGATCATCATTGGAATGTCAGGATTGATAGACTTCAAGTAGAACATGAATTCCAAATTCAGAATTGGGCGGATATCAACCTAAATCCTCTTCCAATTGGTATGGAACTGAGCATTGAAGTCAACCATGGCTTCGTGCGGGGCTCATGTTATGATCGAGAGCTGATAATATAGCGAGGATTGGTCTCCTTTGTTTGAGAATCTCTAGTAAAAAGGATCTCCAAGCTCATCCCAGGTACTGATAGTGTTTTCTTGTAGCGTCTAGTACCAATCTAGTGCCTTGTCTCTAAAAGAGGCTGTGAGCAACCTTAGCGCTATATTTTGGTTTGTAACGCCATGTACGAGACATACATCTACAACATCTTGAATATATTTGAATGGTGTTATTGAGCCATCACTGATAAATTTAGGTATAGCCTTTAGGGCAGAAATCAGGATAGCGGCCTAGATAAAAAGCACTACTGGTGTAACAAGGGGGATTCCAGTGTCCCATGCCACATAATTTTTGTTAGCGGTAGACAACATGGGTAGTGGAAAGGGAGGAGGAAGCAAAACATTCAATAATTGGGTCACAGGTTGTATTGTCCCTAATGGTGGTACTAATAAACTAGAGTTAATTGTTGTTTGGGACCTAGTAATAGGTTGATGGCTCAAACACCCTTCTTGAAATTAGGTTCATTGAAACTCAGTCCCACCGGACGTGCCAGGAGAAAGAAAAACTGTTGATGCCAAAAATTGGCAAGGTAACAGCCCTTTGTAGGAAACTCAGTTTATGGGGGATTTATTGCACTAAATTGAGAGACCTCCAGATTTTTAAAGAATTCAGCTTCTTCTATAATTGGGGTTTTGAAATGGGAAATGGAATCAGATATAAAATTAAAAACTCTAACTAGGGCCATGCGCCATAATTTAAATAAAAGGCACAGTAAACCTATCTTTTGGATATGATCTAAAGGTCGCTTAGTAATTTACCATGTCCTAGAATAATAGAATTTAAAGATTGCCACATGAATAACCCATTCAATGACATAAAATAATTATCACACCCATTTATTAAAAAGAAGAGTCAAAAGACATGATCTAAAATAGTAAATTTAGATTCAAATTATAGAAGTATGGTAAATAAACCATTCAAACAATAATGGCGCAATGTAAAGTTTATCAATAGCATAAGAAAATAGAGAAGCCAAATAATGGCATAGTTTGTGAGTTCTTGCAATAATATAAACAATAAAAGGCCTGGTGTCTTTCCAAACTTCTTGTAATTCTTAAACTAGTGGAACCTAAAGAACATGTAGCATGTAATCTTCGAACTCAGAACCTAGAACCTGTAACATAGAGCAATATTTATAGTGATTCTTACACTGCCTGGTGAGCAGCAACCAAAAATATTTTGAATCTTGAGCAATGATGTCGAGGTAATGATTCCCCTCGACCATTGTAACAAAACAGACTCGAGCCATAGCATTTAGTTGCCCTCCATTCAGGTGCATCCCCTACGAATGATGGTAGTGGTCCCAAAAAATTCTAATGTAGACAAGTGTCACCTCTTTGGATAGGTAGTTAGAACATGTGGTGACATATCGCATCCCATTGTTCACTTCATTCCTTGCGTTGAAGAAGCATGCAATGAAGAGATGCGTGGCAAAATTTCGCTTCCTGTGACTGATTTCCCCTTCCTTTGTTGAAAACTTGTGCTGAGATGACACTTAGAAAAATGTCTGCTATAGATGCCGCCTATGGGGCCTACCAAATATTTATGTGAATAGGAGCTACATGGCACACGAGAGGAGATCGATGAGGAATTGAAAGGAAGCAATGATAATAACCTGCGGTGAAGACATGTGGGAGCATTTTGGGGACCGATAGAAGAGAAAGGAGAAAATTCCTTAAGAGAGTGATGAGCAGACACATGGCAGATACCATTGTGACAATCAAAAAGGGGCCAATGATATTCAATTGAAGGCATGGACTGGTACTTAGTAGAAAACAAAACCCAAAGGGAGCATGGTGAATTCTATATTCATAGAAGCATAGTATCAATGGTTGACTTTGTAGAGAACTACACTCTGCAGCCACAAAGTGAGGTGTAGTCACAATATTACAACTCCACATAGGTTTTGATATTTGTGCACATAACATTGATTCATGCAGTTGATAGTACATAGGACCAAAGGAAGGTATTGAGGGAGTATCACTTTTATATTAGTGATGATCGCACACATTCTCCAAAGTTCGTGCAAGGTTACTTCAAGATGTTCCCCTCGACCATTGTAACAAAACAGACTCGAGCCATAGCATTTAGTTGCCCTCCATTCAGGTGCATCCCCTACGAATGATGGTAGTGGTCCCAAAAAATTCTAATGTAGACAAGTGTCACCTCTTTGGATAGGTAGTTAGAACATGTGGTGACATATCGCATCCCATTGTTCACTTCATTCCTTGCGTTGAAGAAGCATGCAATGAAGAGATGTGTGGCAACATTTCGCTTCCTGTGACTGATTTCCCCTTCCTTTGTTGAAAACTTGTGCTGAGATGACACTTAGAAAAATGTCTGCTATAGATGCCGCCTATGGGGCCTACCAAATATTTATGTGAATAGGAGCTACATGGCACACGAGAGGAGATCGATGAGGAATTGAAAGGAAGCAATGATAATAACCTGCGGTGAAGACATGTGGGAGCATTTTGGGGACCGATAGAAGAGAAAGGAGAAAATTCCTTAAGAGAGTGATGAGCAGACACATGGCAGATACCATTGTGACAATCAAAAAGGGGCCAATGATATTCAATTGAAGGCATGGACTGGTACTTAGTAGAAAACAAAACCCAAAGGGAGCATGGTGAATTCTATATTCATAGAAGCATAGTATCAATGGTTGACTTTGTAGAGAACTACACTCTGCAGCCACAAAGTGAGGTGTAGTCACAATATTACAACTCCACATAGGTTTTGATATTTGTGCACATAACATTGATTCATGCAGTTGATAGTACATAGGACCAAAGGAAGGTATTGAGGGAGTATCACTTTTATATTAGTGATGATCGCACACATTCTCCAAAGTTCGTGCAAGGTTACTTCAAGATGTTCTACAATGATTTGTCTCAGAGGGGCATATCATACGGTCGACATATAATATGGTTGGATAACTATGCAACATAGTTCAAGAACTCATGCATGTTCTACTGGTTGAGCAGGATGCATGTCATTACAGGTGTTTAGCATATGTGGAACTTTTGTGAGGTTGGGCATGGAAAGGGGGAGCATGATGGTGCAAGAGCATGTGTGAAAAGAGCATTAGCAGAAGAAGAGTTAAATTCTAAAGACAATGCAAAGTTGATAAATGCAAAATCAATTGTCAAGTGGTGTAATGCTTCAATGGGTCCAGGTAATGAAGGTACGTCTTCAATTCATAGATTTTTTTGGCTGATGGATGACACTAACATTGCACCATTTGAATATTAATGTTGTACACTAACATGATCGAGTGATCTACACTCTTTCCTTACCTCAGATGTAGGTTCATGGAGTATCAATACACGGAAGATGGCGTGCTTTTGTTCTTCATGTACAATGCAAGCCTGGAATGATTGTGAGTCAGAGGAGTGGGTTGAAAAATGGTTGAAGAGTTATCTTATCCCACTGCACATGTATCACCCTCTGATGGCATTGAAACTAACATAGATGGAATCATCGGTTGAATTTGACCACGTATCAGATCTAGTTCAGCCAGGTAATATATCTACTTTCTTAGTTTTTGAAATTCCTATTATTATCTTACTTTGTGGTGTATTCGTAATGTTGACTAATTTCAAGAGATTTTTTGCACATATCAATGTAGGGAATGTTTATGTAGTTATTGCAGATGAAGACAACAAAGATGGAACAAACTATTACTTGTGTTGTTGTGTTGAGGCCGAAAAGAAATTGGAGGCCCCAATTATAGATGGAGAAAATATTGAATACCCTACAGGCTCAGTTGTTGTTACTAGAACGTGGATTATAAGGTACCCACATTTAAGAGTGTTAAATATTGGCTATTTCAGGACTTTGACACACATTGTAATATTGTTCATTACTCAAACCTTCCCGTAGCATCCAATGTTCATTTGACCAAATATGGGGGTAGACCTTTGAACAAGACCTTGTGGAAGATCTATGAATTTGACCATTAGGCAATACTTGAAACAATAAAGAGTAGAGTATATCTAGATGGTTTGTTGGATTAATTTGTAAGTATGTACATTGGTTCTTATTAATTTATACTTGTATGAACATTGATTTATATGATTCCAATGCTATCATATTCTTTACTTTTCCTATTTGTAAGTAACCTGCTAAAAATTGATTGGTTTCCCCTTGCATAAAATGCAGATTTATGAGCCATCCAAGAGAATCTTAGCCAAAAAAGTAATGAAACATCCTTATTTTGATGACCTTGAAAAATATCAATTATGATTTTAAGCCATTATTAAAGTGCATGCGAAGCTTGGTGAGGGAATTTCAAGTTATTCTATTCACGAGAGGTGTTGTGTGCAATAGGTATCTTGGAACTCCTAGTGAAGATGCATTACCAGGAGTGACTAAGTTGAGAGACTGTCATGCCTATCCTCAATGGAAGCATCAAATTTATGCCTTGTTGTTCCTAAGTTGGAACCAAATGGTGTGGATTTGTTGTTTGTAAGTTCCATCCATTTACTTTCATTTCATTTTTATTTTGGATGCTCTTTATTTTTTTTCTTTTACTTTGTGTATTTGTAAGTAAACTAATGAAAATTGATTGGTCTCTCCTTGTAGAAAAATGCTGATTTATGAGCCATCGAAGAGAATCTCAGCCAAAAAAGCAATGCAACATCATTATTTTGATGATCTTGACAAATCTCAATTCTAATTTGAAGCCATTATAAAAGAGTGTGTGAAGTTTAATGAGGGATTCTCTCAAGTTATTCATTTGAAGTTAAACTCATCATGAGGACCTATGATGTAGACATTATAAGAGAATCTCAAATGTATGAGTGACATTGTAAAAGATCTGTGAGAATGGAATACCTAAGGCATTGTGCCTATGGTGCAAGGCACCTTGGCCTTCATTTTGTAAAAGGGGTTTAGTATGTAGCATCTTTGTGTTTAAGGCCATGTTTTTTTTTTGAAATAAGGTCTTTAAAACCATGTTGCAATGTTTTGAATTTTTTTTGGTTAGGAGTTATTTTGGGTCAATTTGGTAAAGTTGCAAAAATTGTAAAAAATTGCATAGCAACTTTTGCATTTTTTATGTAAAAGGGAAGTTGAATAGTTAGGATGTTAAAAGTTAGTTGTAGTTGGCTGGATATGGCTGGTAAAGTTTAAATATGCTTTGTAATGGTTGAAACAAGAGTTGGATGTACATTTGGAGGATTGAATAACAAAGATTCACTATTTTTTGCGTTTTCCTACATTGAATTTTGTTGCTACAACAACGTGTACATTTTGGTTCATCCTAGAAGTGCTCATTTGTGCATTGGAATTGATGGAGGAGTGAAGTACCTTTCATTTGCATCTTGTCTCATTTGATTTCATCAGGATTTGAGTGAGTTATAGTGTTTTAATACCCTACTCTGCATTAGTATAACTAGCATACAATCTAACTTATTATGAAAACTTCATTTATTAAAATAAATCAACCTAATGATTATATATCAATATTAATATAGAATATAGTCTATTGAAATAAACACTTGTAATGAGATTTACTCAAATATTGAAATTTATTGCTGCCCTCAAACATTTGTAATTCAAGCAATGTAATCCCTTAACAGTCCAAATTGTAAAAGGGAAACAATATTTGATAGCCTGTTACCCAGATACCGTGTTAGTTACAAGAATTCTTCCTAAGGCATTAGGATCACCTAGGGAACCTATACAATAACCTCTCTTGGTTTTTGTTATCTTAGAGTCATTTTTTCGTGGTGTCCAATTTTGACTTGATGAAAAAAGTGTCAATTACAAGCAATGTAAAGTTGCAAAGTGGTGCAACTTTCATTCTGCAACTCACGTGACCAAATGAATTGTTCCAACACATTCAAAAGGGTATGTTTATGCTAGGAATTGTCCTTTTTCATACCCAAACACTTGGAATCGATCTGATCTACGTTCAACTAGATCAATCCCTTAAGAGTCCAAAGTGCAAAAGGGCATAAATCTTTGACGGGCTATTACTTGAAAACTGTGACACTTAATAACTCTTCATATAATCCTACAAGATTGCATTGGGCCCCTCTACAATAACCTCTCTCAGTTTTTGTTATCTCAGAGTCATTTTCTCGTGGTGCCTAATTTTTACTTGATGAAAAAAGTGTCAAATGCAAGCAATGTAGAGTTGCAAAGTGGTGTAACTTTCATTCTGCTATTCGTGTGACCAAATGAACTGTTCCAAATAATTTGAATGTGTAGATTTAAACTAGGCATGGTTCTCTTTTGAACCCAAACACGCAGAATCTCTCCAAGCTATGCTCAACTGACTAGATTCCTTAAGGGTCCAAATTGCAAAAGGGCAACAATATTTGATGGGATATTACTCAAAAACCGTGGCACTTAAAAAATCTTCATCTGATCCTATGGGATTGCATTGCACCCCTTTACAATAATCTCTCTCAGTTTTTGTTATCTCAGAGTGGTTTTCCCGTGGTGTCCAATTTTCACTTGATGGAAAAAGTGTCAAATGCAAGCAGTGCAAAGTTGCAAAGTGGTGCACCTTTCGTTCTGCAACTCGTGTGACTAAACAGACTGATCCAACGCATCTAGATGGGTGTGTTTATGCTAGGAATTATTCTCTTTTGCACTTAAACATGTAGAATCACTTTGAGCTACATTCAACCTATAGAATCTCTTAAGAGTCCAAAGTGCAAACTGGCTGCAATCTTCAACGGGCAGTTACTCAGACACCGTGATGCTTAAAAACTTATCATTTGATCCTATGGGATCGCGTTCAACCCCTCTACAATAACCTCTCTTAGTTTTTTCTATCTCAGAGGATTTTTCCTATAGAACTGGTGAATTTTTACTTGGGGAAGAAGTTGTCAAATGCAAGTAGTTAAAAGTTACAAAGAGGTGCAACTTGTATTCTGCAACTTGTGTGACCAAATGAACTATTCTAATGCATCTGAGTGGGTACAACTACGCTAGGAGTGGTCCTATTTCACACCCAAACATGTTGATTCCCTCTAAGCTACATTCAATTGGTAGAATCCCTTAAGAGTCCAAAGTGCAAAATGGTTGCAAACTTCAACATGTTACTTGTATACCATGATACTTAGAAACTTCTCGTCTGAGCCTATGGGATCATGCTGGGCCCCTCTATGATAAATTCTCTTAATTTTCACTATCTCAGAGGCATTTTTCCATGGTAGTGATTTTTCAGTTAGGGAAAATGTTGTCAAATGAAAATAGTTGAAAGTTGAAAAGTGGTACAACTTTCGTTTTGCAATTCATGTGACCAAATTAACTATTCTAAAACATCTGAATAGGTATGTTTACACTAGGCATAGTCCTCTTTCACACCCAAACATGCAGAATCACTCTAAGCTATGTTCAACTAGATCGATCCCTTAAGAGTCCAAAGTGAAAAATGGGTGAAAACTTCAGCATATTGTTACTTAGAAACATCTTGTCTGAGCCTATGGGATTATATTGGGTCCCTCTACAATAAGGGTATGTGCAGGATCATGAAGGGCCAAAAAGTGGCAATCTAATGAGTATGTGGCTAACGACTATTTTTTTTACCAAAATTGATGAAACAAAAAGGGTTTTTAAAGGAGATTCTCAGCTTTCCACTGATATAAATTATGCTTTACTTTGAATTTAATAAGTAATTATTATTCATTTTCTATTCAAATTATGACTAAAATCCGATTGATAAGCTAATTGAAAAACATATATAGCTTTCAAACGGTATCACATTTTTTGAATCCAAATATGTGTCAACTCTATGCTTCACATACTATAGGATTAAAAAATAAAAATTGAATTTGATGAAGTTTGATAAAGTTAAGGTGGTTAGACATGAATTTTATATTTTTTAAAAGTTGTAATAAAAATTCATAATTAATTATTTACTTGAAATTTTAAAAAAAAATATCATCATCAGGGCATGAGTCCTCTACTTATATCTAAAATCTTATAAAAAAATATTATTATTTTATTGTGGTTAGGGTGGTCGACGACACCTACTTCTTATTTTTCCTAAAATTTAAGTACCCTTGCATTGAAATTTCAAATTTTCATCAAATAGATTTTTTTAAACAAACCTAGTAGTTTAGAAACTACATTCAATTTTCTATAGATTCTATTCTTACATATTTTTGAAATAATATAGATAACTTGTTCAAATTTTTACATCAAGTTGCCTAACTCGATTTTTTTGAGTTTTTTGCCACTTAAGGTCCTATTTTTTCTATGATAATCCTACACATACCCATACCCTCTCTCATTTTTTCACTATTTCAGAGGCATTTTTTTGTGGTGACAAATTTTCACTTGGAGAAAAAGTTATCAAATACAAGTAGTTGAAAGTTACAAAGTGGTGCAACTTTCGTTCAACAACTCATGTGACCAAACATTCTATTCTAACACATCTGGATGGGCATGTTTATGGTAGAAATGGTATTCTTTTGCACCCAAACACGTGGAATCAGTCTAAGCTACGTTCAAATAGCTTGATCCCTTAAGGGTCCAAAGTGAAAAAGGACAACAATCTTTGACGAGCTATTACTTAGAAACTGTTTCGCTTACGAACTCTTCGTTTGAGCCTATGGGATCACGTTGGGCCCCTCTACAATAATGTTGCTCAGTTTTTGTTATCTCGGAGTTGTTTTCCCATGGTGTCCAATTTTCACTTAATGAAAAAGTGTCAAATGCAAGTAGTGTAAAGTTGCAAAGTGGTGCAATTTTCTTTTTGGAATTCATGTGACCAAACAAACTACTCCAACACGTCCCAATAGGTACGTTTACATTAGGTATGGTCATCTTTCGTACCCAAACATGCAGAATCGCTCCGAGCAACATTCAACCGACTTGATCCCTTTTGATGGCATACAAAACAATTGAAAAGAGAAACATACACACAACGGTTTAGAATTCTAATTTTTCCACACAAAAATCACATGATCATCCTCAAGTCTAAGAAGTGCAAAACATTTTTTAGTTATCCTCCTTTCCCTTACAATAATATACAACCAATTGTAAATGCGTACAATGGTGGAACTTGGAAACATTTTATTTTTCCTCAATTAATAACTTTGGTTGTGAAGAATTTTGTCATTTTCATTTGAAATGATTTTCTATGCTTTAAAATTGAGGTCTAAGAGAAACACGTGATGCTCTCACATATATTGAATATTTGGTGTGATAAATAAAGTTTCCACCATTGACTCCATTTCTTATTTGTATTATAAATTATAACTTGCTTTCTCTCGATTCCATTTCCTCTACAAGAAATAATATTACAAAAATTTGACATATAAATCTTTCGACGTGTTTATATGGTGATGGATCGAGAACATAACAATTCATTCTACACTATGCGGATTATGTTGTGAAAATGTTTAAAAACTATTCAAGATAAATGTTTGTATGATAATGTGTCAAGAAGTTAACTACTTCATCTACTATGAATTTTATGTTTTGCAAGTGTTGTGAAGATTATGTATCCTTTGATTAATTGAGTTGTTCCAATAAAAATATTAATATATTGGAATATTTTTATTAAACATTTCATGGAATACCAATTAAAAACATGTTTTTTGCTTTTACATAAATTATTCCATGGAAATCTTTGGATTAAACTAAATTGAGATATGTAAGAACAAGGGAGCATTAGGAAATACATTGCTCAAGGATCTTAAATAAGCCTTCTCTTCGGTTGCAATTTTGGGTGGATTATTACTTTCAAAGTATTGGGAATGCTTTGCATATTTTCTATTTGGCAGTTGCCATTGTAGAAGGCTCATCGCTTCATATATTTTATACTTATTCTTAATCAATTATCAAGTTAATAATCAGTGCATTTATTTACAATTAATCTTTTATTTTAAATTTGTGCAATTTTGGAATTTGTAACTCTACTAGTATTCCTAGAAATATTGAAGTTGTTTAACATTGACTAATAAAGTTGTTTAGCATCAATCAATTAATATTCAAGACAAACCATGAAGGAGAACAATGAATAAGTCAAGCATGTACATGTGAATAAGGGAAGCGCAAGTAGTCAACAACACGTAAGCCTTGAAGTATACACAAATTAATACAAAATAAATGCATGAATAAAAGGTATATGCATGAAAACACGTAAGTCGCAAAGTATACATTGGAATACACGTAAGTCAAAAAGTATAAAGTAAGTTGTAAAGTATACACTTGAATACATGTAAATAATATCTATTGAACCATGGATTTATAATGAAAATATGGACACCATCGACAAAAAAGGTTTGTATCAGCCAAATAGCCATGTAGGAATACATCAATATATGTCGATATAAGTATAAAATATAGGTACAAAATAGCCATATAGGCATATAATCTCAAATATATCCAATACAAAATATGTACAAAAATTCCATATAGGCATACAACATAGGGCTCTAGAATCAAAAGTTAGTGTTCTCCATGCTCTCGAAATAAACTCTTACCCTTTGCTAGTCGATTAGATGACGATACATCTATTACTCGTTTATTTTGTGGTCGAGGAGTGCTCTTGCTGCTCCTCCTAAGGTTTAGTTCTTGGTCAAGTTTTATCTTTTACAATAAGAAGTAAAAACATTAATATATGGAAATTATATTAAAAAAAATGATATATACTACAAAATAATCACTTACCGCCATCTAATGATCATTCTCCATGAGGGAAATATTGAAATGTCCATGTTGAGGTGTATTGAAGCCCTATATGAACCATTCAAATAGAATTTAAACTATGAATCAATAATGGTTTGATTTTTCACCATCTAACATCTATAACAATGAATGTAAATTGAAATTTAGTAATTTGCCTCATACCTCCCTTGTCAGAGCCATCGAGGAGTCTATAGTAGATGAAACAACGATTTCCATTGCCCTTTGAACATTCAAAGGTGTATCCGCTTGCAACATCTTAAAATAAAACAACAAATTATTCAATCACAAAAACTACAATAGGGATCCACGTCATGGCTTATAATGTATGAGAAAATGAACAAAATTTTGAATACTTATTAAACTATATATTTCTTACTATCATGCTTACTATTTGACCTATCCATGTCTTGTTTGAAGGCATGTGTTTTTAGGATTCTACCCATAGAAGCAAGCTCGTGAACCGTTTGATAAAATGCTTTTGTAAACA
This sequence comes from Sequoia sempervirens, assembly GCA_007258455.2. Lineage (NCBI taxonomy): Eukaryota > Viridiplantae > Streptophyta > Pinopsida > Cupressales > Cupressaceae > Sequoia > Sequoia sempervirens. The sequence continues at coordinate 162,890,628 of VDFB02105785.1, read as the reverse complement.
TGTACGATAATTGTGGTGGCATAGAGAAGGCAGTGAACTATTTAAAAAAATGCCTCAAAGAAATGGGGTCTCGTGGTGATGGAATTCTATTACAAACAAATGTGTCATGAAATTCCATCACCATAAGACCGCATTTCTTTCTGGCATTTTTTCAAACAATTCATTGACTTCTCTATGGTTTTATGCTTAGATGGGGTGGATGGTATAGTCTGGCCTTGGTTATGAGATGGAGGGAGATCGTGACATGAAGAGGGAGGAGTGGGGACATGAACAAGTGGAATAGAAGGTGGAAGGTTCCATGGATTGGTAAATTAAGGATGAGGACCTTGAAAATAAATTAGAGGGGAATTTTGGCTAATGGGTTGGTTTCTATTCTTCAAGCAGTGAGTTGTTTGAAAAAAATGCCTCAGAGAAATGTGGTCTCATGGTGATGGAATGGCCTTCCATCACCATGAAACCACATTTCTTCAAATAATTTTTCCATACTACTCACTGCCTTGACTATGATATTGCTTACTATTATGCTTTAATAGAAATTTTTTCAAGCATCCACAGTTTGTTGGAAAGCACCTATTTTAGGCTTTTACCCATAGCAACAATGAAGTGAGTAGTTTGATAAAATTATTTGGTATAGATGCATGGAACATTTGGTAGCATAGAAAAGGTGGTAAGCTATTTGAGGAAATGCGTCGAAGAAATGTGGTCTCATGGTGATGGAATGGAATTCCATCACCATGAGACCACATTTCTTTGAGGCATTTTTTCAAACTACTCACTTCCTTGTCTATGCTATTTCTTACTATTATGCTTTGATAGAATTTTTCCAAGCATCCATAGTTTTTTGGAAAAAAAAATTTAAGCTTTTAGCCATAGCAGCGAGGAAATGAATTGTTTCATAAAATTCTTTGGTAGACATGTTTGGAAAATGTGGTAACATAGAAAAGGCAGTGAGCTGTTTGAAAAAGTGCCTCAAAGAAATTGGGTCTCATGGTGATAGACGCCACCATGAGACTGCATTTCTTTGAGGCATTTTTTCAAACAACTCATATCCTTTTCTATGCTATTGCTTACTATTATTCTTTCATATATTCCTTCCAATCATCCATAGCATAGACAAGGCAGTGAACTGTTTGAAAAGATGCCTCATAAAAAGTGGTCTGATGGAATGCCATGATAAGAAAATGCAATTGGAAGCTGCTCCTACTTATTACTTATACTATGTGAAGTAATTGCATTACTTCTTATCTTGAATTTCTAAACAACTATATTGTAGTTGAAATTTTGTCATCTATCAACATCTAGTTATTAGTTATGGAATGTGAAGTAATTCTTTGAGTTTGAAAGACGTGCAATGCAACGTAATCAACGATATGAATATAGACTACAAAAATCTATTAAATACAATTCATTAGTTAAAATCTTTACTGTATTACCTGCATGTAGGTTTTTCTAAATCCACTGGCACTGGGAGGTGTTCCCTCAAAACCTGCAATATTAGCCTATTCAACATCCAATATCACATATTAAAATACCATTTATAAAAAAATGTTATTAACATGTAATAAATTTATAATTGTTTACTAGTTACAAACCTCAATGGTAGATGTAGTGGAGAAATAAGTAGGTTTAGGGCCGGTGTATCTAGTATCAACACTGTGACCCTACAATTTTATTAAAATCATAAAACTAAATTAGTTAATCTTGCATTTCAAAATTGAAATTTAATAAATTAAATTCAATGAACATGCTAACATTTACCTGAGTATCAATGTCATAAGCCTCATTCAAAATGTCAGCTCCACTCGCCATCTCCATAGTTGTAGATGTATCATGTGTAGCAACCTCCTAAGTGTCGGTGGGGTCGTATGAACAGGTTTCCCAACAAGACTGACACAAATGGGAACGGATCCCACCACTCGAAGACTCCCTTGGATGGCACTATAGAACAGGGTTGGAATGTTGGATGACACTCTGGTTCAAAGAGTTTATGGCCCACAAAGTGTCTACCTCAGCACTCTCCTTCGCGATGGAAGGGATAACGACGTGCTCATGAGGCGGCCTAGCGAGAGGTCATCTCCCTTGCCACATAGGATCTTGTTGTGCACTGGGTCTATCTTGAGCTGACCCCCCACCTCTCCCCTGGAAGTCCCTCATATCAAAATAATTTGGTACTTTTTTCAAGATGAACTCATAGTATAGTTTCCTAAGGAAATACTGTGAGACTTCACAATTGTTGCATGGTGGGTAATCAAAAACCATGTAGCACATATCCAAAAAAAAGTTTCTAATCTATTGGTGGTGGCCCCAATGGTTAGGGAACCTCTTCACATTGAGGGTAAGATTTTCATTTGTACATGGGTCAGTGAATAATGAGCACATATCAAGTTTTGTATTTTTTAGATCTTTTACATCTTTATATGATAATTTATCATAGTAATAAGCCCTAGCCACCTACCTCCTATCTTTCCAACCAGTTAATTGTATGCTGATTGAATCTACATGTTTTAACATTTCTTTGAGTGAAGTTGCTAGGGTCATTCTTTCCATGATTGAACCATTTGGATCATTCAACCTGAGGATTAAATCCTCAACTTTTTTTTTGTTTTTAATTTCACTCATTAATTTTTGTTGAGTGCCAAGAGTATGTTGAGGGATCTGTGGAGGAGATTGTTGTTGTGGTTTTTATTGTTGTGCTTGTTGAGGATTTTGTTCTTGTTTTTTTTGTTGTTGTGATTTTTTAGGATTTTGAGGAGGGTTTGCAAGTTGATTAAAATTTCCTACAAATTCAAAAAATAAATATAAAAAATAACCTAAAACTAAAATATTCAAAACAAAACAAAAAAAAATCCTTACCTCTCAGACCTCCTCGTCGACATGCCGACATCCTAGCGATGAAACAACAACAGTTTGATGAAAAATATTGCAAAATAGATCTTCCCAGAACACGAGCGTGGAAATGAGTGTCAGGAGGATGTTGAGGGATTGGTGGAGGAGATTGTTGTTGTGGTTGTTATTGTTGTGCTTGTTGAGGATTTTGTTCCTTTTTTTTATGCTGTTGTGCTTGTTTAGGATTTTGAGGAGGGTTTGCAAGTTGATTAACATCTCCTACAAATTCAAAAAATAAATATAAAAAATAACCTAAAACTAATAAATTCAAAACAAAAAAAAACAATCCTTACCTCTCAGACCTCCTCATCAATATGGCGACATCCTAGCGATGAAACATTAACAATTTGATGAAAAATCTTGTAAAATAGATCTTCCTAGAATGCGAGCGGGAAAATGAGGGGTTTTGGCCACGAGAAGAAAAAGAAAACATAGTCACAAATGAAAATGATTTTGAATTCCTTTTTTTTTTCCCTTTTAATAGCTCATAATGCAAGTGCATTATAATGCGCTCATATTTTGGGCTCATTGTGGTTGAACCTTAGGATCGTCACACCAAGCCATAACAAGAGCATGCTATAATGCACTCCCATTATGAGCTTTGAATTTAAAAAAAAAAAATTGGCCACAAATTGGCTACCCATATTTTTGCACCCACCCGCCAATATTGGCATGGTGTGATGGTTTAATGGTGGCATTGTTGTTCTCACCACCAAGGTTCAATCCCCATTGGGGTGTTATTGTTGAGTGGTTGTATTCTGGTTCATAGCTCCGGTTCAAAAGTGTTTACCCTTTGAATAAAAATAATGTTTTTGCACCCACCCCATTGATTTGTTGAAAGGCCTTATCACACTTCTCATCCCAATTATAAATTATTCCCTTATGGAGAAGATGCAAGAAAGGGTGGATTTTCTCTAATAATTGTGTTATGAATCTTCTAATGAATTGCAACCTTCCTTGTAGTCCTCTCATCTACTACAATGTTTGTGGTGGTTCCATGTCTAAGATTGCTTTCACTTTTTTTGGGTCTATCTCTATCACTCTCTGTGATACAATGTAACCAAGGAGCTTGTCTGATGTTACCATGAAAATAATTTTTTTTGGATTTAGTCTTACCTTATACTCTTCAAGTCTATCGAAGATGAGTCCCAATACCTCTATGTGCTCTTGTTTTTTATTTGGCCAAAATATCATCCACATAATCTTCAACTATTTTATGGATCATATCATGAAATATTAGGGTCATCGCCCTTTGATAGCTTGCTTCATTGTTCTTTATCCCAAATGGCATCATGTTCCAACAATATGTTCACCATGGAAAAGTGAATGCAGTTTTATGTTGGTCCTCCTTGGTGATCATGATTTGGTTATAGCCTGAAAATACCCATGAGTGATAGCATTTCATGACCTATGGTTAGATCGATGATGATGTGGATGTTCAGAAGAGGGAATTCATCCTTTGGACATGATTTATTCAAGTCCCTAAAATATGTGCATATTCTTATGCTCCCAGTGGGTTTGGAGACTGGTACTAGGTTGGAAACCCACTTAGGATTGTTAGAAACCAAGATCTGAAATGAAAACCAGAAAAGCCTTCCATAGAAGAGAAAATCAAAAAAAGCAAGAGCTTTGCAAAATATGTGCAAAATATTATTATTTAGGAATTCCATAATTACATGAGATGATTTTCTTTATAAAAGCAAAGATGCATAACCCTAATCTTATCTTGAGCAACAAGATAGCTCAACAAGATAAGGATGAGAAAAATAATCCTAGGAATTAAATATTACCTAAGTAAAGTTATGCAAGTGTAATTAAATATTAATTACACTAATACCCCCCATAAGTGAAACTTAGGGAGACTAAAAAAGAATGCACCTAAAACTAAGATGAATGCAAGAAAGCATGAATGGGTCCCGACAACAAGGCTTGATCAGGTACCCAAGTACAAATGCAATAATGAGGTAGAGAAGGAAAACCCAGTGGGACAAAACCCCCCTACAATGAGATGACTGCTGCAAAGAAGCACTAGAAGAAAACTGTGGAGTAACACTGGAACCGTAATCCAACAAGCAAGGAAAGATACCTTTGTCTATAAGAAACAAAAAATGGAATCATAATAATGCGATAGCAGACCCGATGCCACAAAACACTGGAAAACTCACAAACTAGAACAACCCTAGAATCTATGAAGCAATAGTAAATGAAATAATGACAGAATCTGGTAACCATGTATCTCGATGCCAATGCTAAACTGAGACTAAAACTCTTCCATAGGAACAAGTACCATGAATATTCTGGAACATTAACTATAAAAACATGGCCCTCAAACTGAGAAGGATCTAAACCAATGTAGATCAAGAAACATAAACTCCCAATCTAAAGTGTGAACCGATGAATCTGATATGTATCAAGCTAGGAAAAAATGTGGCCAAAAGAAACTAAGAAACCAGATATAACCCATGCGAGCTTTCAACAAATCAAGATGAAGATGGAGATCAAAGTGCATGCACACTCTAATCAGATTATTATGCAAGAAACATCCCTGATGGAACTTTATCTCAGTTCATTTATTACAATAACCCAATGATTGTAAAAGGAGAGAATGCTAAACATGCATAAAAAGTAAATAAGATGATGTGGTATTGAAATGAAGTAAAAATATTCAATTTTCACCTTTCCAACTGCCAAAACATCTAAGTAATCTCCAAAAAACCCATCGGGAAAAATTTGGAATAACGATCAACCTGGGATAAATACAGAAAAAATTGCATTGACAGTAAAAAATATCTCCTCAATACCTTTCCAACGCCATAAAGAAGATGATAATTAGAGATTGTGGAAAAAAGTTATGAGCTCTGAAGCCATAAATGAACATCTGACTTCAAACAGAAATAAATATAGTTAACTGAAAATTTTTGAAAAATCAACTACACCATAGGATAGCCCCCAGAACCAGCTTTCCAATGGTATCTTGTTTGCATGATTTTGACATCGTGGGAAAACGTTATGCCCATTTTCGTGAAAACTGCTCTAGAAAGGCCAATAAGGCCTACAGGACCGCCAGGGGGCTAAAAAGATTTCGGCCCTTGGTCCTGTGCACGACCAAGGGCTAGCGGGCAGGTGTTGGGGATAGAGCCCCTAGTCCTCCATAGGACCAGTGAACTGTAGAGTTGGGCAGCCGGGGCTGAGCGTCGAGCTCCTAGTTCTCCAAAGGACCTGCATAGGGGCTAGAGTCGGCTTGGGGCTAGGCGCATAGCACCTGGTCCCCCATATCATCAAAGCCAATAGAGGAGGATCCCACGGGGGCTATGTGGCCGAGTGGTGGGCGGGCAGGGAGGCTGGTGGCGGTGGCAGACCGGCGGCCGCCTGGCGGCAGAAATTTTTAACTCTGTGAGCATCAGTGCAAAAAATGAGAACCTTGTTTTTTTTTTTTTTTCTCATTTTTTTGTGCCTTAGGAAGCGAGCTTGGGAGGCCATATGGCCTCCTCGACAAATTATTTTTGCCTTCTAGACCAACTTCTCTAAAATTGACAAAATGAAAGGTGATCTTAGGGTTTTTGGCCACTGTGAACACGATGGTGACCTTTGTTTGTGCTCAAACTGCTCTGAAAATTCAGCTACCCACAAAGCTTGAAAAAAAAGCTCCCAGCTTGAAACCCTCATGGATCTGGAAAATGACCAAAATCTACAAAATAAAATCCAATCTTGACTTTTTCCAGCACTCTAAATCCAATGGTGAAGCCCGATCTAATCCAAAACACCTCATAAATAAACTCAAGGCATAATACCCTTGAGGAATCCTAAACGAACTCGGCAATGATTTTCTCAAAAATCTCAGAAGGGGCTACAAATCAAGGCTCTGATACCATGTTAGAAACCAAGATCTGAAATGCAAACTAGAAAATCCTTCCATAGAAGAGAAAATTAGAAAAAGCAAGAGCTTTGCAAAAGATGTGCAAAATACTATTATTCAAGAATTCCATTATTACATGAGATGATTTGCTTTATAAAAGCAAAGATGCATAACCCTAATCTTATATTGAGCAACAAGATAGCTCAACAAGATAAGGATGAGAATAATAATCCTAGGAATTAAACATTACCTAAGTAAAGTTATGTAAGTGTAATTAAATATTAATTACACTAACAATGATAGTCAATTGGTCGGATAAATCTGACATCAAGGAGCTTTTGTAACTCTAGTTTAACTAATAATGCAATTTGGGGATGCATTTTTCTAAGTTTCTATTTGACTAGTTTGGATTCAAGATAGACTACTAAATGATGCAAATCTACTTCTGGATTGAGCCTTGGCATATCTATGTATGACCATGCAAATTTTTCTCTTCTTTCATTTAGGAACACTCCTAGGTTTGTATGTTCTTCCCCCAACAAGGATTTGACATAGAAAGTTATTTTAGGTGCTTCTTTTGTTCCTATGTTCATTGGGGTAGAATTTTATGCTAGTTCTGCTGATTTTTCTAGATGCATTGCACTAAGGGGGATATTGAATCCCTCATCCTTGGGTGCCTCAAAGAGGTTTTCACCTTCAGATACATCCTTTATTTTTACTATTTTGGGATTTGAAAGTGCCAAGTGTGGTTTTCACCTAAAGATCTGTATTTTATTCTCATGTTGTCAATTTTGCAACTGAAGGATTCAATCATCTCCCCATAGTGTGCGCATGTGTCTAGCTCTATATCAAATCTTTCTTTGTGATCTCCATATGGTAAGTTGTCATGCATTTCCACAAATTCTGAGATTGCTTCATCATTTTCAAATATATCTAGAATTGGTGGTCCTCGTTGGTTCGAGTTGATGAGTTGGGGGTATACTAGGCTTAATTTAGTTGGCCACTTGGGGTGAAAGATGTTGTGGATATCATAAAGAGAGAGTTATTGTCAAATAGATTGGTGACGTAAAGGGAGAAGTCATCTAGGGTAGTATCTCATGATGTTGGTAACCAAGAGGAAGCTTCAGTCCGTTTAGCATAAGTACCCTTTCCAAGAATGGTCACCTTGCTAGTAGTACATCCTAAGCCAAGATTCTTTGGACATCTCTTAGGAACGATGGGTTCTAGCTAACCACTATCATTTTGTCCCATTTTTTCATTCTTGTTGTATCCCCATCCCATCATTAACTGTAGACCTTTATTACCATCTTCCATGGGAAGAACGGGAATGTGTAGTTGTCCTGATAGAGCAATTTAGATACATCTTCCTCATTGACATCCTCTTTGTTCAAGTCCCCCCACTTGGTGAAGGTGGTAGATGCATGTTTTAATGTTTCAGTCACTTTGTTGATAGATGTGGGTTTTCCATGAGATTTGGGGGAAAGAGGTAACTTACCCAACACAAAAGTGTCCTTTAGATTATAATCTCCACAACCATTGTCCTTGATTACTACCTTGATATTAGGTATGTTCTATACATAAGGTGTTTTGGATTCCATGGTAGATGCAAGGGAAGTTGGGTCAACAAATGAGGATGAGGATGTAGGGCCTTCATCATTCTTTGGTATCTGGGGGATCTTGTAGAACTTAGCCTCAATGTTCTTGTAATAGTAGAAAGGCTCCAGATCTCCATGGATAGTAACTTCCTTGTCCTCAAAAGGAAACTTGACACATTGGTGATAGGTAGAAGCTACAACTTGCATGTCATGAATCCATGGTCAACCAAGCCGTATGTTGTAGGGGAGAGCAATATCTAGAACTTGGCGTGTAGTCTTAGCAATGATGGGCCCCACTTGGATAGGTAGCTTGATGATCCCTTGCAACACTCTTTCTTTATCATCATATGCCCTTATGGTTGTACTCTTTGTTTTCTAAATAGAATCCTATGAATAACCCATCTTGACCAACTAAAGGGTGCAAATGTTTAGACTAGCACCTCTGTCGACTAAGACTCTTTTAACCTTGTTTTTATGAACAATGACCTCAAGGTGTAAAGCATGATTGAAGGATGGTTGTGTTGGTAGATATTGTTCTGAGAAGGTGAGAAGATGAGGGGTAGTGATATGCCCTACCATAGCTTGAAACTTCTCTATGCTTAAACCCACAAAAAAGGTTTACAATTCGAATGAGGAAGGAAAACTTGTAAAAAATGACCCCATGCCAATTTTTTTTTTTATTTTGGGGGTTCGAATGAACTCATTGGTTCGATCGAACAAAAAAAGGGTTCACCCAAACTAGGGTTCAAGCAAACCCATTTAATGCATGCACAAACAAATAGTAATTGAAAACCCCTTTTGGGAAAGGGGTTCGCTAGAACCCCCCTGGTTCTAGTGAACCCCCCTTTTCCCTGATTTTTGACCTTGTTCACAAAAAAAAGCTAAATTTTTATGCTTCGAAGCTTGGGTTGACGATGAAAATGGAGGAATCTTCATAAACTGAACTAGGATTAGGTAGTCCTCAAAACAAGCTATCCAACAAATATAATTTTAATATGTTTTGGTTTTATTATGTATTTATTTGTTTAGTTTTATTAAGCATAATTTTTTTCATCGAAAATGAAGGTCTTTGTTCTACACGTGGAAAAATAACAGATTATCAAAAAAAATTTGAAAAATATGAGTGCACTAGATATTGAAGTCCTTGATCCAATTAAAAAAAATGAATTTCAATATATACAAAAAAAGTTACACATTATACAGTCGTGCTATGTCTGAATTGTAATTGGTTTGACTTTGAAACTTGATTAAAGAAAAAATATTCAATTAAAAACTATCTAACCAAGTGGAAGCACTAGATATTGGAGTTACAAATCTAAATTTGAAATAATTTGAATTTTATCCTCTATGGAAAAAAAGTTATGGGTTATACGGTATGCGTCACTTTTTAAAAATGTTGTTTTCTGAAGAAAACCAGTTTTCATGGGAGATGGAAAAAGAAGTACAATTTGATTCCAAAATTTTTGAAACAAATATTTTTAGAATCTACAAAAAGAATGTGACGAGACTCTAGTTTGCATCATCTTCAAATTCCTCACGGTTTAGCCGCTATAGGTGCATGAATGTGAAGATTTAGTTAAAAATAATAATTTCAGTGTCCAATTTGGCCAAAAATTGTAAACCACTATTGTGGGGTCACCCCTATATCAATATTCTTATTGATTAAGGATGTTGAAAAAGCATGTTCTAATATCTCCCTATATGCGGGGGATAGCCTCAATAGTTCCAAGATAGAGATCCGTGCAGGGGTCTTCTTGAGCCGATCTAGGAGACTATAGTTACTATGTTTTGATATTGAAAATGTAGGTTGTGCCCTAGGTTGAGATGAAGCTCCTTGGATGGTGACCTTTCCACATTATGTGGTGACTCCACACTCCGCACTAGATCCTCAAATGGTGATGACTATGAAGACATTGGAATAGACATGTTGCACATTATTGTAATTCTTCCCTTTTTAATTGTTGTTTCCTTTGTTGTGATCTAGCATTGGATTCTTGTAAATCTTGAGGTATTGGTTACCCGTTGGTACATCAATAGTTGTGTCTCCATTCTTAATAAAATCTTGGATAATGTTTTAAGTCCTTTAATCTTGTGAAAGTTGCAAAGATCTTTTTCATTGTACCAAGGTGGTTTATCTTGTGGTTCTTAGTAGCTTTGGAATCTAGGGAGCATAATCAAGTTTGACTGTACCAATTTATGCATGACAGATTCAATAGGTTCCCCTAATGGTGTGTATTTACATTTTGGGTAGTTCTTCCTATTGGGGGGTCATATTTGTTGAGCTTTGGTGTTATTGATTTGATTATTCTATGGTGTTGGTGTGGTTTGTTGTACGATTGTTTGAGCATTGGTCAACTGATTGGTGTTTGGCCTAGGAGCACTTATGACCACTTTAGCATCCACTACACCATCATTTGAACTAGTTAATGGTTGGTTGTCTCTATATTGTTGTGTGTTTCCCTATGAGATTAGGGCTCTCTCAATGTTGAGGGCCCTAGCGACAAGCTCATCATAAGTGGTGATACATTGCATCTTTAAGTGGAAGGATAGATATGGGTTAACATTCACTATGATAATCCCCACATGTTGTTCGTCGGGAATGGGCCACTTGATTTTACTAGCTCTTTCCCCCCACCTTTGTAAGAAATTAGTGAAGGATTCTCCTTTGTTTTGTTTGAGTTTGTATAACTCTTCTATGCTTACATCCATGTCAAGATTGAAGGAGAAGTGATCTATGAATCTATCAATGATTTCTTGGAATATTTTGATACTTAGAGGCAACTATGAGAACCAATCGATTGTGGGGCTCGTCAAACTTCATGGAAAGAGGCACATCAAGTAGGAATCATTGTACACGGTTCCTCCATGCACATGACATTGAACTCTTTGATGTGATCCACATGATTTTGGATCCCTTTGTATTTATCAAATTTAGGGACCTCAAAATCGGGAGGGAAAGGTACCATTGCGATGTTTCTATCGAATGGCTATGGACACAATTTTTGTTGTGTATAGGATAAATACACTAGATCCATACAAATTTGAGACATATTTAATCCACTAAGCCATGATCCCAATGCAATATTCAAAATCAACAAGAAACAAAATAACCATTAAACTAACATAAAAAACACAAAAACATAATAGAAATCTATTCTAATACCTCAAATCTTATCCCATTAGGGGAGTGGTGTCGCATTGATGTGGAATGGCGACCCTTTCCCAATCCCTTTGATAATATTATCTTGTTCCAATTAGTTTTATTGAAGAAAATCGATGAAACTGATGATATATAAACAAAACATGATATGTTCAACTGTTTAACATGATAAAGATGAATTCTAAATGCTAAAATTGTTGATAAAATGGATGCAATCTATGCTATGTGGAAACAAAGCTCAAATATAGAAGCCATGGATGCAAACTATGCTAAAATGTATGCAAGCTAATCTAAAATGAAAGCCATTAATGGATTCTTAAGCTAATATGGATGAATATTAAACTAAAATGATAAAAAGTGCTTGATATGGATGCGAATGAGTATGAATTTCAACATCATAACTTTTCTATCAAAAGATGGATCGATTTCTCTCCAAATAGTGATGTATTTATAAGAAAGCAAGTAAAAAATCAATGGATGAGATCGATTTGATCAATCAATGGTCAATAATGAAAGGAGGGAGAAACGTGGATCAAGGATTCTCATCAATGGATGAGAATCAAAGATCACATGTATCAAGGAAAGATCAAGGGATAAGAATGATTTAAACAAATGCATGGTTTAAACAAACACACTTTGTAACAACTTTCAACTTAGTTTGTTACAAATTTTCTTTGAAAGAAATCATTCCTTTTTTGGAGCCAAATAGGAGAATATTCCCTATACAAGTGGATTAGAGGGGAAATTAGCAATTTAGTAATTAAAACTAAATTTGAATGTGAGTATATTCATTAAATTATTGATTTATTTAATGAAAAGGAATGAGTAACATTTAATTAAATGATTTAGATTTAATAATTAAATGAGAAGAGATAAAGTGGGGGGGTTAAATTAAATAATTTGCATTATTTAATCATACTAGATGAAATGTTAGTGTGAGAGGCTAAGAATTAACCTAATTAGATTAATTAAATCAATAGATGAAAATAAAGCATTTAATTAAATAATAATGTTAATTTAATCAAATAGGCCCGAAAAGAGGATAAATTTTAGGACGAAATGAAGTTAATGATCAAATTCAAGTGTGTAGTACCATTCATGACATTTTTAAGTGTCTACAGGTCATGGGACGTAAATCCAAGAAACATAATTTCGAAGGGTAGGCATTTTTTTGGCCGCCTACAATGATTTGATAACTAAGCCCTTACAACCATGATTTAGAGATTGGACATCTGACCTGAATAGTTATTTCAATCATCATGAAGGTGCATTTAAATTGTCAACCCATGGACATGAACTTGAAATGGGTCAGCACAATATGTGCACTAGGAACTCAAAGTAGTCATTGCATTGTACAACTAAGAAACACAATACTGAAAGTAAATTGCTTGAAAGGGAAAGAAACAAATGTTGAACAACAATCAATGACTATGCTAAGCTGAAATGCATAATAGGAATAAAAATCAGAGCAACAAATAGGACACTACTCTATCTGCTTCAGTTGTAGAAAAAATCACATAATTGAATTCTAGTGGTTGCAGGAATAGTCAATTCCAAATTTCTAACTAAGTACTAAACAACAAGTAATACTAAACAAATGCTAACCTAAGAAGACAGATTACTCAACAAGTGGGTCCCCTTGGATAAGTATCCTCTAAACTAATAATAACTCAAGTGCTTGAACTCATAACTTTATTTCATTCACTATAAATTATGCATACAAGAGAGTAATGTATTTGTATCATTGAAAATGGAGAATGAGAGTAAAATATCAAATTGTCCAACCTCCTGATGAAGGAGCATCAAATCATTATTTATACTACAACTAAACAAGGCAGTCAACTCCACGACTGGGAGGACACCATTTAGGGAAAATAGAGGAAAGTGGAGCGATGGAAATTATGACTGCATGGAATCTGTCAGACATGCAAGTCCAAAAATAGATCCAACATAGCAATAACACCCATGTATGCTCAATCATTAAGGTGCACTATAAGGAAATTATGTTCAATTGCATGAAGAATATTTTTCTGCTAGCTGCCTTTGACTTGGAGTGATTCCTCAGTTGGACATTACGGTGTATGCCCAACTAGCGGTGTCTTCCTTAACTTAGCACATTAAATCTGCAAGGAAAAGTTAGTACGCATTATAACTTCACATCTATAACCACTCTAAGAATCATTCATTAATCACATGCAAAATCAATATAGATAACTCACATAATATACCAAATGTCATTAAAGCTTGTAGAGATAAGATAATGTCAAATGTGAATGGTTTGAGGGAAACATTATGCAAATATCAACATTTAATCATGGAATTTCATGACATCAACCAAAAAATAGACTATGAATTCTACCCAAAACTAGACCAAAAACTAGGCTCATCACTCCCCCCAACCTAACGTTTTGCTAGTCCTCTAGCAGGGGGAGAGTTGTTCTTCTACTTGGTCAAGGCTTTGAAATTTGTAACTGAGAGTTGCCCAACATCAATGGCTATAGTGCGTGAATCAAGATCCCAATAGAATCCTCCCAATCTGTCAAACATGTTCCATCTCTACTTCTTTGTAGGAACGTCAAATTGATAAAATTTGAAGTTTGGCATGGGCCACATGAGCATGGGTGGCTAGAAAGTCAGGGGAAGTGAAAGTCACCCCCGTGTTCTCCCAATCTCAATATACCTATCAATTCTTTTTAGTGTTGTAGCATAATTGTGGATGGAATGAGGCTCGGCTCGTTTCAGCTCATCAGTCAAACTATTCCATCTTTGTGACAAACATCTCCTCGTGGTTTCCTCCTTTGTTGTTGTCTTTACCTCATACTCATTGTAAATTTCCTCAATCCAAGGCATAATTCTATTGCCATAACCTAGTCTGAGAAACATTCTATGTCATTCTTTGTAAACATCCCTTAGGTTGCTTGATTTAGCTCTAATAGGTAGAGGGATATCATACTCCAATTGCTTATAAGCACCATGTTGTTGTCCCAAACTAATCTCATTTTGTATAGAAGACATGAATTCTCTCAATTGAACATTCCCAACATACAACATCAGATTCCAATCATGGTCTTTTGTGACAACATAATTATGTAAATAAAATTCACATAGAAAATTCTTCATTTCAGGTGAGGCAATCCTATAAGCATTGAAGAATTCGATGGGGTTGTCAATAGAAGGATTCAAACCTGAGGTAATTCTTGAAATATTAAAAGAGAGTTATTTCTCTTTTAGGAGTAGAGCATAGACCCTTGGAGGGGTCCTACATTCCATAATTTTTGGTGTCAAAGCTGCCATATCATCCACCCTCTGCTTTAGGGTGGAAATTTATGCATTTTTATCCTCAATCTCTTCATCCTTCTTTTGAATTTCCTTTTTCCATTCCTCCTCTCTTCTTTGTATTTCCTTCAATAAATTTAAAATTCTTGTATGTAATGTAAAATCAGGAGGATTATGGATTCCTACTAGTATTTTTGGTGGTGGCTCTTCATATGGTACTATCTACATGGACTCAGGCTGTCTAGTTATCTTTGGTTGCAAGGGTGTTGTTTCTTCTTCCTTTTGCTACTAGGACTCTTGTTCTAGTTGTGGCTGTAGGAACTCCTGCTTCGGTTTGGGCTATTGCTGTAGGACCTCTTGCTCATGTTGCAAGACCTCTTGCTCATGCTACAGGAAGTCCTGATCTTCCTCCAATTCTTCTGCAATGTTAGCAAGATCAGCCAATGTTATTGCTTCTCTCGTAAATATGTCTTCTTCTTCTTCAACATTATCCTACTCCATTGGAGCTTTAGGGTCCTCATGTGAGGTCTCACTAGGTTTAGGGCTTTCCTATGGAGTTATACCAAGCACAGGCCCAGCTAGTCTAGATTTCATAGGAGGTCTCTCACATTTTCCTTTGGTTGCAGGATGAATAGTATCAGCCTTCCTCTTCTTAGAACTTGGCACTTTTATTTCTACAGGCTTTGTTTTAACCTTCCCTTTTCTCATTTCTACCTCTCTCTATTGTGCCCTAGTTTTCATTAGGTTTTCAAGTGGAATGTCATCATCAAAATCTACGGAACAACTTTCTTTTTCTAAGTGCTCTATTCTAGAAGAACTAATTTCTATGGTTTCTTCTACCGCAGGAGGATTCGCACTAGAGCCAACATGAGAGGTTGAAGCACTAGGAATGGCTTCAGTCATGCTTACTATCCTACTAGACCTACAGGATTAAGGCAAAGCCCTAGGTTGCAAGTGCTCATGTCTAATTTGATCAACATTTATAAACTCTTCCCAATTCATCCCAGATACATCATGTAGAGACTTTTCAACTAACAATTTAATCAAGCAATGGTGGGAAACAAGATTATCCCTACCTTTTTGGGTCTCGACCACCATAATCACAAGAAGATTGAAAAACACATTAGGCACATTCATCCTCCTTTTGTGCCTCATGTGATTCAAAAGCTTCAAGTGGACAGAATGCAAATTTGATTGGTGACCTTTACAAGTGATGTATTTGATTTAATAACTATCTGCTTCCATGGATTGGGTAGAGACATTATGTTTGCACCCTCTTTTTCTATGCTCAATGGGGGGTCGTGTGGCTCTGTAAGCTCAACCCTAGCTGATCTGGTGTCTCTCAAAGTAGGGTAATTTTCACCATCAACAAGTAACCCTATGACCTCTCCAATTCTTTCCTCTATTGCTGCAACTTACAACCATTTTACTATGGCTTTTCCTTCTAAAAATGTCTTGGAAAATTCAAGGGAAATGCTTTCATCAAAGCCATCTAGCTTCAAGAAGTAATCTAACCATCCATAGTTTCTAAATTTTGCGAGACATTGTGCATCCTGTAGTAAAATATCATGCACCATGGGTTCATTTCAAATTAACCCACCTCCCATTGTCTGCAATCAAACAAATGCTCTGCAACTTCTTTCCTTCTATTCCCATCTGAAAATCAAATGCACTTTCTTGTAGTACATCTACTAAATTCTAGTACCAACCTGCTAAATTTCTAGTGCCAGTGTCGACTGAATTTCCTTTCTTTTGTTTTTCCTTTTTTCTTACAACTCAATATTACGACAGGGTCAATAATGGAAAGAAAGGAGTGATAAAGGGGAATTATGATAGGAAGAAATGTTGGCTATAGTTATTATAACTTCGCACATGCAAGTTTTCCTTTCACTCAGATTTCAAATCAGCTCATTTTAAATTTTATGATGAAGCCTAATATGATTTGACACATGGGCAATAAATTCACAAAATATTTGCATCTTTTTCTTTCCCCTCCCCCCAACCTAAATTTGGACATGTGTCTCCATATGTGAGATGGGAGTGGTGATTGACAGGTAATAATGGAATTTATGTGAATATCTTATTCTAACGTACAGTGATTAAATGAATGTGCTTACAAGGTGATTAAAGATAAAAATTAATGTGCACATACCTAAATGTGTGGAAGATTTTTTGTAAAGATCATGAATAAGGTAACACTTTCCTTTTTGGACCATAAATTGAGCAATAAATGAAGTGATGGAAGAGAGAGAAAGGTGGTAATGGATGGGCGGATGACAAAGTAATGGACTTCCATGTAAGTGAAAGTCTTTATTATGAAAATTATGTACCTTAATTAGGTTGAAGGAGGGACACTAGGTCCACTTCCTTCAGTTGTAGAAAGCTCTAAGTGCTAGGTGAATTTTTGCAGGAACTCTTCTTTGGAAGTTGGCTTGTGGTATAATCTGAGGCGATGACCATTGACAAGTAATTTGAACCTAACAGGGTAAATGGTGGTAAGTTGAACAACTCCTTTAGGAATGACCTCAGCAACTTCATATGGTCCTAGCCACCTTGTCTGCAATTTTCCTACATTGTCCTGGTATCTTGAATCATAGAGCAAGGCCCAATCTCCTAGTTTGAATTTCTTATCCTTGATAAATTTGTCATGCCACTTGGTTCTCTGATTCTACACTACTTCTGTATGTTGTAGGGTTGCTCTTCTTATCTCATCCAAATCATTTAGTTGCATGGTTATTTCTCTTTGCGTATCAAAAATATTCATCCTCAAATCTACTACAGTCTCCAGAGTATTATATTCAAATTTGACTGGCATCATAGCTATCTTTCCATACAACTCAAATGGGGTGAAGCTTGTAGTTGTTTTCCAAGTTGTCCTATAGGCCCAAACAACTTCTAGTAATCTATTTTCCCAATCCTTTCTATGGATAGCGATTGTTTTAGTCAAAATGGCTTCAATTTCTCTTTTGGTCACCTCAACTTGGCCATTAGCTAGGGGGTGATAAGGAGTAGTCTTCATGTGCCTTATATTGTACTCACTCACTAGTGTTGCAACAAGAGTTTATGTGAATTGAACTCCTTGATTAGTCATTATTTCTCTTGGGACTCCATATCTTGTGAAAATCTCCTCATAAAGAAATTATGCAACCTTGTTATCTCTTGCATGCTTCATGGCCTTAACTTCTACCCATTTTGTCACATAATCAGTGCATACCAATATATAAGACTTACCATTTGATGGAGGGTCAATTGGTCCCACAAAATTCAATCCCCACTTGCAAAAGGGAGTGATTACTACCTGAGGGCACAATGCCATCTCATCAGACCTGGTTGGTTTGCCCATTCTTTGACATCTATCACATTTTTTGGTATACCTTCCTACATCCTTGTGGAGTGTTGGCCAGTAATACCCTGTGTTCAAAACCTTCATTGTCGTCCTCTTGGATACAAAGTGTCTTCCATATTGTTTGTTGTGACAAGCATGCAAAATGTCATATGTCTCATCTTCTCTGACACATCTCCTCATGACATGGTCAAGTAGAGTATAAAACAAACATCCAACAATCCAAGAGAAAGGAAAATATTTTTCAATGAGTGCCCTTTTCTCTTTTGGGGAGAAGTGAGAAGGAAATCTACCTATGAGCAAGTAATTAGCTATGTCAGCATAATAGGGTGTTTATACACTAAGGGAGAATAGATTCTCATAAGGAAAAGAGTCATATATAGGCTGATTGTCTTTTGATGTAGTTAGTCTTGAAAGAAAATCTGCAACAACATTGGCCTTCCCTGGCTTATCCACAATGGTTATATCAAACTCCTGCATCAATCTACCTGTGATCAAAGGTTTATTCATGAGATACCTAATGGTTGCATGATAAGTGTGCACAAAGATTTGGTATCATGTTATGTAATTCCTAAATTTGTTTAGTCCATAGATTATTCTCAACATCTCTTTCTCTCTCACTGTATAACTGAATTTAGCTCCTTGCAATTTTTTGCTGAAAAAGTAAATAGAATTTTCAACAGATCCCTTTTTCTATCCTAAGATCGCTCATATGGCATAGTTTGATGCATTAGTGTGGATGTGGAAAGGAAGCTCCCAATTAGGTCCCTTGAGTACAAGAGCATAAGTCAAAGTTTCCTTCAAGTCAGAAAATGCCTTGTCACAAGCTTCAGTCCACTGAAATTCAACATCCTTAGTGAGAAGGGTATACAATGGTACTGCTACCTTACTGAAATATTTGATGAATTTCCTATAATATCCTACATGACCCAAGAAACTCCTAACATCCTTATGTTTTGTAAGTGTAGGTAGATTTGTGATTACCCAATTTTTGTAGGATCTACTTGAATTCCCTTGTAGGAGATGTAGTGGCCAAGAACTACACCCTCTTCCGTCATCATGAAGAAATTTTCACTATTTAAGGATAAGTTTTGGTCTTCACATCTCTGTAGGACTCTTTTGAGATTTTCCAATGCTTGATCAAAATCAACACCATAAGTGGTGAAGTCTTCCATATAGATTTCCATGCAATCATGAGAAATGTTTGAGAATATGCTAATGACTACCCTCTGGAAAGTTGTAGGTGCATTACACAAGCCAAATGGGAGTGAAGAATAGGAATAGGTCCCCCATGGATAGGTAAATGTGGTCTTCTCTTTGTATTTTAGTGTAATTTGGATATGGTTGTAGCCGCTGAATCCATCTAGAAAAGAGAAGTATTGCTTTCCTGCAAGTGTGTCCAAAACTTGATCAATAAAGGGTAGAGAAAGTGGTCCTTCTTGGTGGCAGGAGTAAGTTCCCTATAATCAATAAAAACTCTCTATTTCCCTCCTTTCTTAGGTACAATCAATAATAGAGACACCCACTGATTGTCTGAAATGGGATAGATAAATCTTGCATCTAGTAATTTTTGTAGTTCTCCTTTCAAAATTTCTCTTAGTGCAGGGTTGATTCTTCTTTGTGGCTTTCTTATTGGAGTGCAATCATCTCTTATATATAAATTATGTATGTACAAATTTTAGGATCCATTCCCTTCATATCATGATAATCCCATGCAAATGCATGTTGATGGGTCCTTAATAGGTTCACCAATAACAACTATTGCTCTTCATTCAATTTACTATTAACATTCACATATTTTCCCGCTGACACCTAGACTTGTGTAGTTAACTGTATAATGGTTTCTTCATTAATACATGGTACCTTTAGTTCATATGGCAACAATGTATGGGACATGCCTAGATTGCTACAAAAATTTTGTCTAGAGGAAGACTGGTTGCAGGAAGATTGTCTGCAGGAAGAGCAAGCAGAAGTGTCATGACCAAAGTAGAAGATGGTGCTTCCTCCACTTCATAATGGTTCTGAATGATGTTAGCTAACACTTCATCCTCAACTTGGAGCTACATGAAATAGCTTCTACCTAGCATCATAAGTTGTGCCACAAAATTAACTTCTTCGGCCTCTTCACCAACTTGTGGCCATATGGGGTCATCTTCATCATGAGATGGTTGAGCAGGTGGATAAAGAACAAACTTTTTAGTACTCCTCTCATCTAAAATGGTCATGTCACCTGATCGAAATCCAATGTATGCATCTGCAGTTGCTAACCAAGGCCTTCCGAGAATGATGGGATACCCACCTAGTGTAGCCTTAGGAAAAAGAATCATAAAATTTACTAGGTATTCCTAGGAGTCTAGAACTACCACAAGATCCTCCACTACACCATCCGACTTAACAGTAGAGCTATTAGCAAGCTACAGGATAGTGGGAGTAGATCTCATACTTGCAATGTTTAGTTTTTGTAGAATGTCCTTGGTCATTACATTTATTGCTGCACCTAAATCAATCAGAGCGTTCTTTACTTGGATCTCATTTATGATGACTGCTACAACAAGACTTCCTGGGTTATTATACTTAGGAATAGTCACTTTTCCCAGCATGATGTCAGCCAGCTAACCCACCACATGAACTGTAGTTGGGTCTTTCTTTTTCCTACCTGACTTCTTGAGAAAAAATTCTTTGATTGCTTTGCCATAGATTGGAACATCTTTTATTGCCTGAAATAGGGGTATCTAAACACATATATGCTTCAGCTGATCTCTAAGGAAATGGTGGTTCTTGTTCAGTCTTCTTGACATGCAATGGTTCATGATTTTTAGGTACATTTGGCTAAATGGGATCATTCAGAGGCTCCTCCTCCTCTTCCACGGGAAGCTCAGTGATAATGGGCTTGGAAGGGGTTGGTAGAGTGGTTCCTAAATGTAGGTGGATATCACTTACACTCACAATATATGCAGGGAATTGATTTGAATCAGCAAAGTATGTAGGCTGCTGTTGTGGTTTTTTATTTAGATTGGGTGTGGGTTGAGCTAGTAGCTGAGTTGGTTTGGGTGCATTTGAGCTTGGATTAGCAGGTGGAGGCATTATAGCAGGTTGTTGGGGTTGAGAAGGTGGTTGCATGTAATTGGTTGTCTGAGTAGGCCATTGTTGTTCTCCTCTCCATGGATTTGTTTGTTTCCAATTTCTTGGAGGTGGTTGCTAGTTCCCTTGAAATTTCTCCCAATTCCCCTGAGGTTTCTACCATTGGGGTGGATAACTCTGATGACTAGGCCAAGCATTTGGAGGGTTACTCCAAGGCTGTGGTGGATATCCTCCATAACTAGGTGGATATGGGGGCTGACATTGGTTACCAGATAAATAAGAGTTAAAATATGGTCTAGCATAGGATAGTGGATCTGGTGGCATACATTTTCTTGGATCCCAAGGCTTCCTTTGTGCAACATAGTAGACTTGATCTTCTTCAATCTGAATTGGCTTGAACTTAGGTGGAATATACTTGCTCTCAAGGCTAGCTAACATCTTGCATCCGCAATCCTTCTTTTATCTGTTGTGGGGGGAATACTCTGTCAATATTGCCTCTTCCTCCTCTTGCTTCTTCTTGGCCTCAAGTGTATCTAGCTAAGTACCTAGATTATTGATAATGTCATGCTTGAAGTTTGCCAAAAAATGAGTGATTTCCAATCTTGAAAATCCACTGGTAGTTTTCTTACCCATGGAAGATTGATATGCTCTCCCTTTCTTTGAAGCTGCCCAAGAATAATTCTGGCATATTTTCTTGATATCCTCCCAAGGAACTTGGGAGATATCTCCTCCTGCCATGAGGTCCAATGCATCAATGCAACTGTCATTAATTCCTCTCAGGAAAAGCAACTTTTGTGAGTCCTCATTAAGTTCATGGTGTGGAGAACTTTTTAGGAAATACAAGAACCTTGCAATGTAATCTTCCAAGCTCTCATCTTCCTTTTGTTGCATCCTGAAAATGTCACCTCCTCTCATGTCACTACCCCTGCAATATTCCTTGTATTTCTCAATGAATTTTTTCTTCATGTATTCCCAAGTTTTCACGGTATCTTTTCCTAGGCTCATGAACCATTTTAATGCAACCTATTTTAAAGTGGTAGGAAATAGCTTAAGGCTATGTGCATCAGTAGTATAATCATAAATCCTGCAGAGTATGTCAAACTCAAATAAGAAGGTATCAAGATCTTTTTTCACAAGTCCATAAAACCTGGGGAGTGTTGAGGTAGGAATGTTCTTGATGTTGTCAACTTCATTTTGATGGAAAATGGGGAAAGGAAAAGCTAGTTGGATTTTTCTATTCCTATTTGTATCACCCATGCTTGTTTGATGTGGTTCTAGGAAAAAGGGGTTCTCCAGCTGATTTTGATCTTTAGAGGAGACTTCAAAGCTAGTCAGATCAGGATATGCATCAGCAAAGTGGTGTGGATCTTCTTCTTCTTCTTCTGGTAGGTTTTGGTATTCAACTAGTTGGAATGGATGAGGATTGTTAAGAAGGAATCTCCCATAAGCATCCCTTCTCCTTCCTCTATGCATGCAATATCACTCACTATTAGTCAGCTCAAACAAAGAATGGGTAAAGAATAATGAGGATCATTACTTCCTAAATGATGATATACTAAGAACAACTCCCAGAAACACTATAGCAAGAAAAGCTACCACTGACTCCAAAAGACTACCTTGCTTGACACCATCCTCGACAATGGTTCCAAAAATGTTGGCCTCTTAGAATGATTTGATGATTAAGCCCTTACAATCATGATTCAAAGATTGGACATCTAACTTGAATAGTTATTTCAATCATCATGAAGGTTTATTTAACTTGTCATGTAACGCCCGCCATGCAAACCCAGAGAACACAGACAAAGCAACTATTTTTTTTTTAAACCATACAATTGAACATGTAAGAACATTAACCATAATCACATAACACATTACATTACACTATTACACTTAGTTCTCTGGGCATACGAGGTTACTTCACAAACAACTAACAACGAAAACAAAGATAATAACAACACAATTCACTACTTATAGCTATATTCAATGATCACACAAGCTACAAGAAAAGATAGAAGTGATTTACTAACTTTGGCAATAGAGTCTACTTACTTAGGTCAGCTTAACATACCTCTTACATTCTATTTTATCGACAATTCCTTGCTCCCAATGCCTATACCTGCAAGATCTACATGACTTGGCACACACATCAGATCAAAGATAGTTAGCACATGATCACTAAGAGAAGCTATATAAATCAATGGTAGTTTTTACGTTATCAAAAATAAATGACAAATCTCAAACAAGACTCAGAAGAACAGTCCTAGGGGCCCGACCTAATGCCTCGGGAGCTCATCACTCGATGGCCTTGCCTACGTATATAATTCGCAGAGGCACCGTAGTTTGACAACTTGAGCTGCTCCAACTCATTGACTGACCAACCAAGGGTTCACTCATAAGACTTTCAAGGAGGAATCTACCCCGACACAAAAGTAACACAACACCACACATACACGCTAAACTCAAACCTCTATTCATAAGCATTATGCGACCCATACAAAAATTACATACTAAAGAAGTGGGTATGCAACCCTTTCTAGGGTCCATCACCCCAGACAGTTTCTTAGGGGGCTACCACCCACTTAGGTGAAGCCGAAGACTGAAGAACTGGGTAAGCATATTCTTGCAAAAATAAAATAAAAATAGCCTACTCAAATATTTATTCATACTTGCATAAGAAAGGTCATAAGGCATAACAACAGTAGCCATTAATGACTCACATTCACAATTGGAAGACCAAACCACTCGAACAATCAAGTCAATCATGCTCACAAGAGTTTAAAAAGTAACTATCCCTATAAAGGACTTATGAGTCAATGGTAAAAAGAATGCAAGGAAAAATAATCATTCAAGAAATTGTCTAAATTCATTTGCTTGCATTGGCCTTCTCATTTATCTAAATGTAAGTTGATCAAAATCAATCATTCAATTGTCTGGGTAAGTATGAATACAATCCAAGCATTAGTCATGAAGATTTGAAAGAAGAAAAAAAAATAAAAAAAAATTATATTCTATTTATTTATTTCTTGGTTCACCATTTGACTTCCACACGTTAAGAGATCATTTACGACACACATAAACTCCTCATATGTCACCTAAAGTCACATCACATCACAATTGCAAGGACTACCATAATGACATTTATACTAAAATAGTCCACATTTATTTTTGATTTACAAAAGTAATCTTAATTCCTTATTTCATCAATTCCATAACTAAACAAGAACACAATAACCTAAACAATTATAAAATCAACAAAGAATGACATAACGGTTGTACAAAATTTCCTAAACAATTCTCAAATCACTAACCATCCCTATTACTAAGCACAAACGACTTGGACCAATAATGGAATCAAGGAATACATACTAAATTTACAATGTAGCCAAATCTAGAATAAGGGTGGACATGCTTACATTGCCAAGACGGTTCCACCTAGCTTTTTCATTAATGTTTACTTAATCATTTAAATTTCCACTTTCACCCACAAAGAAATGATTTCAATATATCCTTTTTATAATTATGTAAATATATATATATATTTACAATACACAAATATTTGATCAAATTAAAAAAATGAGATATATATATATTTACAATATACATTTATACCTATCTTACACTAACATTTTTGAGCAATTAACATTTAGAAATATTTACACATAAAAAAAAAAAACCATTATTTCATTCTAAAATATAAAACATAAATTACAAAGAAATTCCACTAATTTATATCCTAAATTTTCGAGTTAAAATAATATATATATAGCTAGTTATAAATAAAGCCACACCCGTATAAGATTATCAAACAAAAAAAATGAAAATATAAAAATAAAATAAAAATAAACATTACACAATAAAGTTTTTGGCCCGTACCCAGGGCACTGTCGCCGTCCATGTGACTGCGCACAGCAGTCCACGGACTGCCGTGGCAGTCACAGGCTGGCGCAGGGGGGGCGAAGGGAAGGGTACAGCGTGCGCTGTCCCTCCCTTCAACCCATACAATGATTTATGATTTCATTTATTTTATTTTATTTATATATCTATTTTTTTTTATAAATTTCTTTCGTTTAAAAAAATTAACTCCGTCCTTTCTCTGGTACGGATGTCGACAAGACTTCAGCCATGATTCCGATTTTTCGAACCACAATGTCAAATAAGATTCAATGCACAGAATATAAATTTTGTATTTCTTATATATATATTTATATATATAGATAAATTTTCTTTTAAGTCCATATGAACAATATATCCGTCACAAGTAAAAATAAAATAAAAGACATAATGTAAGTGTATATATATTTTTACAAGATATACATATATTTAATAAGAAACCAGAACAAATGTTCTGAGAGGGAAAACTAACTTTTTCCAAAAGATTCAATTTACAGATTCAAGGTTTATTTTCACAAACCCAAACAATATTTTCTCAAAGTTAAATTAAACGAATAATCGTGGAGCAATATTCATAAACACCCAAATTAATTCTTTCAATAAATTTACTATTAAATAATTTCTACTCTCAAAGGCTTTCTTTTTCTTTCACCTATTAATCTATTTATATTTATATTTTCTTTGAATCAGGAGACCAGAGAAGAAGTAGATGAACCTGGAGTCCTACACTGCTGATATTTTGATGAAGCTTGTTTGATTCCAACAGTCATTTCGCAAAATTTGTTCCTGCTTCAAAGCCTCCTCTTCAGAATACCGTGCTCAAATCTCCAACTTTACTCAGAAGACTCTCTCCAAGATTTTTCAAACAAAATAATGAAAATATTTTCCCTTCAAAAACTATAGAAAATTTCGTCAATACCTCCCTATTCACTTGTGCCACTCCTCTCTCAATCATCCTCTCTCTATCAAAAACCCCCTAAAAATTTTCAATTAAAAGTAAAATAAAAGATATTACCCATTGTTTTTAAAAGCTCATAAAAATCATAAATAAAAGCAATTATATTTTTAAAAGCAAGTTTTTTCATTTAGATCCGAGTTTTCATTCGTTCTCACATCTTTTCCAAACTTTTATTTAATTATTTTTCTATTCTTCAATATTTTTTGTTTTAATCATCTTTTGCAAGCTTTACTTGCAAGGCACATTATCTAGTTGATTTAAATAATTTATTCTAACAATTATCCTCAATAAAATAATTAATTAAAATAATAACCACTATTTAATATTTTAATTATCATCTAATAAACTCATGACTTTTAAAAACATAAATAAAACATTTAAAAATTTAAATACAATTTGATCTAATATTTTAATAAATAATATTACCCTTATTTAATTAATTCAATCTCAACATATAAAATACCATTAGAAGCCCTTGTCCTATCTTTCTCTTCCGACTCCTTAGCCAGACTACTTGCACATCTCAGGTGAGAATGGAGGGGTACTACATGTCAAGCCAAGGACGTGAATTTGAAATGGGTTAGCATAGTATGTACACTAGGAACTCAAAGTAGCCATTGCATTCTATCGCTAAGAAACAAAATACTAAAAGTAAATTGCTTGAAAGGGAAAGAGACAAATGCTTAACATAAATCAACGACTCTACCAAGCTAAAATGCATAATAGGAATAAAAATCTGAGCAACAAACATGATAAGTTACTCTGTCTACTTCGACTGGAGGAACAATCACATAATGGAATTATAGTGGCTGCAGGAATAGTCAATGCCATATTTCTAACTAAGTACTAAACAACAAGTAATACTAAACTAATGCTAACCTAAGAAGACAAATTACTCACTAAGTGGGCCCCCTTGGATAAGTATCCTCTAAACTAATAAGAACTCAAGTGCTTGAACTCATAACTTTATTTCATTCACTGTTAATCATGCATACAAGAGAGTAATGTATTTGTATCACTGAAACTAGAGAATGAGAATATAATATCAAATCATGCAACCTCCTAAAGAAGGATCATCAAATCATTATTTATACTACAGCTAAATAAGGCAGTCAGCTCCGCGACTGGGAGGATGCCATTTAGGAAAAATAGGGGAAAGTGGAGTGATGGAGGTTATGCATGCATGGAATTTGGTCAGACATGCAAGTCCAAACACAGATCCAACACAATAGTAACACCCATGCATGCTCAATCATTAAGGTCTACTAGAAGGCGGTTACATTTAGTTGCATGAAGAATCTTTTGCCATCGGCTACCTTTGACTTAGAGCGATTCCTCAGCTAGACGTTATGGTGCATGCCCAATTGACAGTGTCTTCCTCAACTTAGCACATTAAATCTGCATGGAAAAGTCAATATGCATAATAACTGCACATCATTTTATTTTGGTTAGGGTGGTCAGACAAACACCTACTTCTTATTTTTTCCCTGAAATTTAAGTGCCACTGCATTGAAATTTCAAATTTTCAGCAAATAGATTTTTTCTTTTTAAAAAAACCTAGTACTTTAGAAACTACATTCAATTTACTATAGATTCTATTCTTACATATTTTTGAAATAATATAGATAACTTATTCAAATTTTTATGTCAAGTTTCCTAACTATGATTTTTCTAGATTTTTTGCCACTTAAGGGCCTCTTTTTTCCATGATGATCCTGCACATACCTAGAGCTATTTCATTTTACAAATTTCTTCAAGAAGGTTGGTGTAATCTTGTGGTGACATTTTTCCCCCCTTAATTTATGTCCCATTTTCATTGACTTTGTGCATAAAGTATGTGTTTTTTAGGTCATAACTTGTGTTTAACTAGTTAAGGAAAGAGTTTAAGTTGTGACAATATTTCTAATTCCTTCTAAACACTATCCTTGACATGCTAAACCTAGTTATGAAATACTTTTGCAAATACATATAAAATTATGAGTTGTGTATGTTGTGGTTTAAAATATTTATTATATTGTATGTCCAAATAGCAGTATATGTTCTTGATTTAATCAATTTGGTTCATCACCTTTTTAGTCTTAGGTGACATTTTATGTTTCCTTCATCCCTTTTCTCAGCATGCAACAATAGTATAAGTACAAGCTAGGTGAAGTACCAAAGGAAACCAATCTTCTCTAGAGGTTGATCTCTATTACATGAGCCCACACTCAAGGAGATCATCCCATGTTTGATGGGGTGGTTGAGTGATTTTATCAGCTCAACAAAGGTGCACACTTCCATGACAACAATACCCACACCTACAAATGAAAAATATGGCATTGGTGTTGAAAAACATCATTCAAACCTACTAAACTATGGTGTGGAAATGTCCTAACTTCCTGTTTAAGCCTTGGTCAAAACCTTTTTTTATTGATTCAACAATTTATAAAGACTTGGAAGAGACACCAAGTGGCATATGCAATAGTGTCATAAGTAGTCATCAATAATGCAGTATAATGAATATGAGAACTTGAGACTAGATGCAATGAAGTTAGGATGACCCAATGTAAGAATTAGTGGGGCTTTGCTATTTGTTGATGTAATAGCTAATGTAAATACAATAACTAATTCAAACATAACTATGATAGGTATGTGGATGATTCTCAATATTCAAATTTATGACAGATGATGATCTTCTTATGATGATAGATGGATTGATTTCTTGATGGAAATAACTTAGGAGTGACATCCTTTTAATTGCATCTTAAATATGCAATTTTGAACTTTTAATTAAAAAATTCAACAAATAATAACCAATTTTTAAATTGATTCAACTTAAAATCATAATTAATTTTGAAATAAAATAAAATATGTGAGAGTCATACATAATCTTAAATTAGATAAAAATAATAGTCTCTTAAAATTTGAAAAAATTAAAAAATTAAAAAAATATTAAGTGTAGGTCAATGAAGACACTAAATAAGTGAAAATGGTGTGTTAGAATCACAACTTAAAATCATGTCTAAAATTTAGAACCATAAGTTAG
Organism: Sequoia sempervirens; assembly: GCA_007258455.2. Classification (NCBI taxonomy): domain Eukaryota; kingdom Viridiplantae; phylum Streptophyta; class Pinopsida; order Cupressales; family Cupressaceae; genus Sequoia; species Sequoia sempervirens. The sequence continues at coordinate 162,861,557 of VDFB02105785.1, read as the reverse complement.
GATACCCAAGCAAAAAGGTATATACTGATCGGGACAAGTGGATGGGACGCATTTGCACCTTTCTCGCTATTATCATTTGTTAAGTTTTAATCTTGTGGCTATAGGCAATGCTCAAAGTTTCTAGTCATGCGCTCTAGAAGGTTGGGTATTCTTCTAGATCAAAGTTGCCTTCAAGTCAGAAAATGCCTTGTCACAAGCTTTAGTCCACTAAAATTCAACATCCTTACTGAGAAGGGTATACAATGGTGTTGCTACCTTGCTGAAATCTTTGATGAATCACCTATAATATCCTGCATGACCCAAGAAACTCCTAACATCCTTTTGTTTTGCAGGTGTAGGAAGATTTTTGATTACCTCAATTTTTGTAGGATCTACTTGAATTCCCTTGTGGGAGATGTAGTGGCCAAGAAGTACACCCTCTTGCATCATCATGAAGCAATTTTCACTATTTAAGGATAAGTTTTAGTCTTCGCATCTCTATAGGACTCTCTTAATATTTTCCAATGCTTGATCAAAATCAACACCATAAGTGGTGAAGTCATCCATATAGATTTCCATGCAATCATGAGAAATGTCTGAGAATATGCTAATGACTTCCCTCTGGAAAGTTGCAGGTGAATTGCACAAGCCAAATGGGAGTACCAAATAGGCATAGGTCCCCCATAGACAGGTAAATGTGGTCTTCTCCTTGTCTTTTGGTGTAATTTGGATCTGGTTGTAGCCGCTGAATCAATCTAGAAAAGAGAAGTATTGCTTTCCTCCAAGTGTTTCCAAAACTTGATCAATAAAGGGTAAAGGAAAGTGGTCCTTCTTGGTGGCAACATTAAGTTCCTTATAATCAACACAAAGTCGCCATTTCCCTCCTTTCTTGGGTACAATCACTAATGGAGACACCCACTAACTGTCTAAAATGGGATAGATAAATCTTGCATCTAGTAATTTTTGTAGTTCTCCTTTCATAATTTCTCTTAGTGCAGGGTTAATTCTTATTTGTGGCTATCTTACTGGAGTGCAATCATCTTTGATATAAATTTTGTGTGTACAAAGTTTAGGATACATTCCCTTCACATCATGATAATCCCATGTAAATGCATGTTGATGGGTCCTTAATAGGTTTGCCAATAACAATTGTTTCTCTTCATTCAATTTACTATTAACATTCAAATATTTTCCCTCTAACAACTAGACTTGTGTAGTTAACTTTATCATGGATGATTCATTAATACATGGTACCTTTAGTTCATATTGCAGATATGTATGGGACATTCTTGTTACTATAGGAAGTATGTCTGCAGGAGCAGTGGTTGTAGGAAGAGTGGCTAGAGGAAGATCGTCTGCAGGAATAGTGGTTGTAGGAAGAGTACGTAGAAGTGTCCTGACTGAAGTAGAAGATTGATGTTTCCTCCACTTCATAACGGTTATGAATGATGTTAGCTAACACTTCATCCTCATCTTGGAGCTGCATGAAAGAGCTTCTACCTAGGATCATAAGTTGTTCCACAAAATTAACTTCCTTGGCCTCTTCACCAACTTGTGGCCATATGAGGTCATCTTCATCATGAGATGGCTGAGTAGGTCGATAAAGAACAAAATTTTTAGTACTCCTCTCATCTAAAATGGTCATGTCACCTGACCGATATCTAATGTTTGCATGTGTATTTGCTAACCAAGGCCTTTCGAGAATGACAGGATACTTGCCTAGCATAGCCTTAGGAGAAAGAATCATAAAATCTGTTGGGTATTCCTAGGAGTCTAGAACTACCACAAGATCCTCCACTACACCATCAGGCTTAACAATAGAGCTATCAGCAAGCTACAAGACAGTAGGAGTAGATCTCATACTTGCAATGTTTAGTTTTTGTAGGATGTCCTTGGTCATTACATTTATTGTTGCCCCTAAATCAATCAGAGCATTCTTTACTTGGATCCTGTTTATGATGACTCCTACCACATGACTGCTTGGGTCATTATACTTGGGAATAGTCACTTTTCCCAACATGATGTCGGTCAGCTAGCCAACCACATGAACTATAGTTGGGTCTTTCTTTTTTCTACCTAGCTTCTTCAGATAGGCTTCTTTGAATTCTTTACCATAGATTGGAACATCCTTATGGCCTGAAATAGGGGTATATGAACACATATATGCTTCAGCTGATCCAAGATATCAAAGGTGGTATCCTCCTTTTCTTCTTTCTTCTTGGCAACTTCCAATCTCTGAGGAAATGGTGGTTCTTGTTCAATCTTCTTGACCTGGACTGATTCAATATTCTTAGGTACATTTGGTTGTATGGGATCAATCAGAGGCTCCTCCTCCTCTTCCATAGGAAGCTCGATGATAATGGGCTTGGAAGGGACTAGTAGAGTGGTTCTTGAATGCAAGTAGATATCACTTACACTTACAACATATGCACGGAATTAATTTGAATCAACAGAGTATGTAGGCTACTACTGTGGTTTGTTATTTGGATTGGGTGTGGGTTGAGCTGGTAGTTGAGTTGGTTTGGATGCATTTGAGCTTGGATTAGCAAGTGGAGGCATTATAGCAGGTTTTTGGGGTTGAGAAGGTGGCTGCATGTAACTGGTTGTCTGAGTAGGCCATTGTTGTCCTCATCACCATTGATTTGTTTCCTGCCAATTTCCTGGAGGTGGTTGCTAGTTCCCTTGAAATTTCTGCCAATTCCCCTGAGGTTGTTGCCATTGGGGTGGAGAACTTTGATGACTGGGCCAAGAATTTGGAGGGTTACTCCAAGGATGTCGTGGATATCCTTCATAACTAGGTGGATATGGGGGCTGACATTGGTTACCAGATGAATAAGAGTTAAAATATGGTCCAGCATAGGATAGTGGATCTAGTGGCATACCTTGTCTTGGAGCCTAAGGCTTCCTTTGTGCAACATAGTAGGCTTGGTCTTCTTCAATCTAAATTGGCTTGAACTCAGGTGGAATCTACTTTCTCTCAAGGTTAGCTACCATCTTGCATCTGTAGTCCCTCTTCTTTTATCTGTAGTGGGGGAAATACTCTGTCAATATTGCCTTTGCCTCCTCTTGCTTCTTCTTGGCCTGAAGTGCATCTGGTTGAGTAGCTAGATTGTTGATAATTTCCTACTTGAAGTCTTCCAGCAAATGAGTGATCTCCAATCTTGAAACTCCACCAGTAGTTGTCTTACCCATGGAAGATTGATAAGCTCTCCCTTTCTTTGAACCTTCCCTAGAGTAATTCTATTTTCTTGATATCCTCCCATGAAACTTGGTAGATATATCCTCTTGCCATGAGGTCCAAGGCATCAATGCAGCTGTCATTAATTCCTCTCAAGAAAAGCAACTTGTGTGAGCTCTCATTAAGTGCATGGTGTGGAGACTTTTTTGGGAAAAACAAAAACCTTGCAATGTAATCTTCCAAGCTCTCATCTTCCTTTTGCCGCACCTTGAAAATGTCACCTCCTCTCATGTCACTACCCCTGAAGTATTCCTTGTATTTTCCAAGGAATTTTATCTTCATGTCTTCCCAAGTTTCCACAGTATCTTTTCCTAGTCTCATGAACCATCTTCATGCAACCTCTTTTAAAATGGTAGGAAATATCTTAAGCCTATGGGCATCAGTAGTATAATCATAACTCCTGCAAAGTATTTCAAACTCAAATAAGAAAGTATCAAGATCTTCTGTCACAAGTCCATAAAGCTTGGGGAGTGTTGAGGTAGGAATGTTCTTGATGTTGTCAACTTCATTTTGATGGGAAATGGGGAAAGGAAAAGTTAGTTGGATTTGTCTGTTCCTATTTGCATCACCCATTCTTGCTTGATGTGGTTCCAAGACAAAGGGGTTTTCAAGCTGATTTGATCTTTAGAGGAGACTTCAGAGCTAGTCAGATCAGGATATCCATCAACAAAGTGGTGTGGGTCTTCTTCTTCTTCTAGTAGGTTCTGATATTCAACTAGCTGGAATGGATGAGGATTGTTAGGAAGGAATCTCCCATAAGCATCCCTTCTCCTTCCTCTGTGCATGTAGTATCACTCACTATACGTCAACTCACACAAAGAATGGGTAAAGAATAATGAGGATCATTACTTCCTAAATGAGGATATACTAAGAATAACTCCCAGAAACACTACAACAAGAAAAACTACCAATGAATCCAAAAGACTCCCTAGCTTGACATCATCCCTGACAATGACACCAAAAATGTTGGCCTCCTCCAATGATTTGATAACTAAGCCCTTACAGCCATGATTCAAAGATTGGACATCTAACTTGAATAGTTATTTCAATCATCATGAAGGTGCATTTAACTTGTCAACCCAGGGATGTGAACTTGAAATGGGTCAACACAGTATGTGCACTAGGAACTCAAAGTAGCCATTGCATTCTACAACTAAGAAACACAATACTAAAAGTAAATTGCTTGAAAGGGAAAGACACAAATGTTGAACATCAATCAATGACTATGCTAAGCTGAAATGCATAATAGGAATAAAAATTTGAGCAACAATCAGGACACTACTCTATCTGCTTTGGCTGCAGGAATAGTCACAAAATGAAATTCTAGTGGCTGTAGGAACAGTCGATGCCATATTTCTAACTAAGTACTAAAAAACAAGTAATAATAAACTAATTCTAACCTAAGAAGACAAATTACTCACTAAGTGTAACCCCTTGGATAAGTATCCTCTAAACTAATAGTTGAACTCAAGTGCTTGAACTTAGAACTTTATTTCATTCACTGTAATCATGCATACAAGAGAGTAATGTATTTGTATCACTGAAACTGGAGAATGAGACTACAATATCAAATCGTGCAACCTCCTAAAGAAGGAGCATCAAATCATTATTTATTCTACAACTACACAATTCAGTCAACTCCACGACTGGGAGGACACCATTTAGGGAAAACATGGGATAGTGGAGTGATGGCGGTTATGCATGCATGAAATATGGTCAGACATGCAAGTCCAAACACAGATCCAGCACAACAGTAATGCCCATGCATGTTCAATCATTAAGGTCCACTATAAGGTGGTTACATTTAGTAGCATGAAGAATCTTTTGTCATCGGCTGTCTTTGACTTGGAGTGATTCCTCAACTGGATGTTACAGTGCATGCCCAACTGACGGTGTCTTCCTCAACTTAGCACATTAAATCTGCATGGAAAAGTTAGTACGCATAATAACTGCACATCTATAACCACTCTACGAATCATTCATTAATCACATAGAAAATTAATATAGATAACCCACATAATATGCCAAATGTCATTAAAGCTTGCAGAGATAGGATAATGTCAAATGTCAATGGTTTGAGGGAAACATCTTTTCAATACCAACATTTGATCATCAAAGTCATGACATCAACCAACAAATAGACTATGAATTCTACCCAAAACTAGAACAAAAACCAAGCTCATCATATTTGTTTAATATAAGTTTCTCTTCCAAAAAATAGGAATAATAAGGCTTAGGAATGCATAATTTTAAGGGACCCAAACATAGTGTGAAAATGTAAAGGAGTACATTTTTCTAGACACTACATGTCTAATGGGACATCCTCATGAAAGGATAAAATTTGAACTCCCATTGATGGCTTCATGTTTATACACTGCTTCATCATCTTGCTAACTTGTGAGGACCATTTCTTTTGATTGCTTTGATAGAAACAAAATTTTCTACACTATGCTCTACTGCTCATAATTTCCTTCTTTAAGAGATGATGGATTGATATCTAAGTTTGAACAAAATACCTCTAAATCATTCTAAAATAGGTCTTTTTCAACCTCTTTTCTTTTATGTATGAGATGATTGATTTTTACTTTGTAGCATATCTCTTGAGGAATCATCAAAACATTAAGACCTCATATTTATGAAGCAAAGGTTTTGATTTGATACCACATTCATTTTGACTAACAACCTTGTGTGTGTCAAATTCTCTATTTTGCAATCCAAGATTGTCTTTATTTTCCTCCTCATAGGACAACATATTTTCATGCTCAATTTTTCCTTCGCTCCAAAACTTGTGATGATATTAAAATTTATATGATTTCTTCACCTTTCTTAATAAAAGAAGGGATTTCATCAAATAATACTATGAAGTCTTGGTTTTCATTACCTCCTTCAAGTTTTGCACCTTGATAGATCCCAACTAATCTGTTGACATAAGTATTGATAACTTTTCTTTACCTTCAACAAAAAAAGGGAGCTCATCAAATAAATCAGTTAAAACTTCATGTTCAACACCTTTTAATTTGTTTTCAACCTGTTTCCCTAGTTGATCATGCTCGTCAACCTCTTGTAACGAGTTTGATTTTTCATTCTTTACATCATTGCTAGTGTGAAAAACAAAAGGCTCTTTTTTTTCCTTCCCCAAACACCTCTTTTTTCTATTCATTAAACCAACTATGTTGATAAACAATGGGTCCAATTTTGAAAAGGAAAATGGTGCTAGGACAAGAAGGTTGATTATAGAGGTCATGCTAAGATTATTGAGGATGTATAAGTTTTGGAGAAGGCTACTATTTCTTAGGTTTAGGGTTTTGCAAAGGATGAAGACTCCTAAAACTTGGAATTTCAAGCTCAAGAGACTGATTTGAAGACTTAGGAGGTTTACCTTGCTTGAAGCTTGAAATTTTGCACTTGGGAAACTCTTCTTTTACATGCTAGTATAGAATGTAAGAATTTGATTGGGCTTACAACCTTTGTACTTTGGCAAGCATTAACCTCATTTTCTCTTTTTTGGTATAAATATCTTTTGTAAGAGACTCATCATATTGCTTCCCTTATATCTCCACCTATTTTTGGTATTGGTATGTTGGGTAAGCAACTCCTCTAGTTGCAAGTTATACTCTTGGTATTCTTTAATCTCATTAGCTGCTTTTAAAAATCCAACATTATATCTCTAATGCTCATGTTTTCCACATTTTGAGGCTAAATATGAGAGTATCTATGTTGGTTGGAAATAAAATGGTCTTCTTGGGGTTGCATTTCAACATATGTAGGTTGTCAAGATTGAGTAAGGGTGTGCGGTGGTAAATATGATAAGTATGTTGATAACCTATTGCCATGGGGTCATTTGGGATGAAACTAGTAAAATGTTAGACTATTTTCATTCCTTTAGGTTCAAAATAGCCTTCTAAATAAGCTGATAATAAATTTCTTAAAAGAGTGTAGTCATGGCTTGTTAATTCATTTGACTTTTTCTAGTCCATGTGATTATATGTTTGGAGGGAAGTTAACTTTTGATTTAAGTGTTTTGATTTTAATAAGAACAATTTGAGTTTTTAGGGTTTTGACTACCTCAACACTCTTTGCACAACAACTAGAAAACTACTATGGCGGATAGGATTTAGCAAACTACTATGGTGGCTAGGATTGTGCCAAACACCATTTTGGATCATTTTAGAGAGCTAGAAAGTAGGGATAATAGTTTTGGATTCCCAAGAAGGTTTGACCCAGCAAGCTTATGTGAACACTTGTCTTTCCTTTCTCAAAACATGTTCATATTATCTAGCAAGTTGTTAAGCAGCTTAAAAGGAAGCCTAAGGGCGGATTTTCACTCAATTCTTGCTCATTTTGGGTTATGTATTGTATCCTTTGAAGGTTCTTTCTAGCAAGAATAAGCATTGTAACTCATTTCTAGACTTGTATATAATTTATAAAACGTCTTTTGATCAATAAAGATAATATTTTACCTTCTTAGAGCTATTTCATTTTATAAAGTTATTCAAGAGCTATGTCTTTCCCCCCTTAATTTATGTCCCATTTTCATTGCCTTTGTGTAGAAAGTATGTGTTTTTTAGGTCATAACTTTTGTTTAACCAGTTAAGGAAAGAGTTTACGTTGTGACAACATTTCTAATTCCTTCTAAACACTATCCTTGACATACTAAACCTAGTTATGAAATACTTTTGCAAATACATATAAAATTATGAGTTGTGTATGTTGTGGTTTAAAATATTGATTATATTGTGTGTCCAAATAGCAGTATATGTTCTTGATTTAATCAATTTAGTTCATCACCTTTTTAGTCTTAGGTTTCATTTCATGTTTCCTTCATCCATTTTCTCGGTATGCAACAATAGTATAAGTACAAATTAGGTGAAGTACCAAAGGAAACCAATCTTCTCTAGAGGTTGATCTCTATTACATGAGCCCACACTCAAGGAGATCATCCCATGTTTGATGGGGTGGTTGAGTGATTTTATCAGCTCAACAAAGGTGCACACTTCCATGACAACAATACCCACACCTACACATGAAAAAAATGGCATTGGTGTTGAAAAACATCATTCAAACCTACTAAACTATGGTGTGGAAATGTCCTAACTTCCTGTTTAAGCCTTGGTCAAAACCTTTTTTATTGATTCAACAATTTATAAAGACTTGGAAGAGACACCAAGTGGCATATGCAATAGTGTCATAAATAGTCATCAATAATGCAGTACAATGAAGATGAGAGCTTGAGACTAGATGCAATGAAGTTAGAATGACCTAATGTAAGAACTAGTGGGGCTTTGCTATTTGTTGATGTAATAGCTAATGTAATCACAATAACTAATTCAAACATAACTATGACAGGTATGTGGATGATTCTCAATATTCAAATTTATGACGGATGATGATCTTCTTATGATGATAGATGGATTGATTTCTTGATAGAAAAAACTTAGTAATGGCATCCTTTTGATCACATCTTAAATACACAATTTTGAACTTTTAATTAAAAAATTCAACAAATAATAACCAATTTTTAAATTGATTCAACTTGAAATCATAATTAATTTTGAAATTAAATAAAATATGTGAGAGTCATACATAATCTTAAATTAGATAAAAATAATAGTCTCTTAAAATTTGAAAAAATAAAAAAATAAAAAAAATCTTTAGTGTAGGTCAATGAAGACACTAAATAAGTTAAAATGGTGTGTTAGAATCACGACTTAAAATCATGTCTATAATTTAGAACCATAAGTTAGGATACCCAAGCAAAAAGGTATATACTGATCGGGACAAGTGGATGGGACGCACTTGCACCTTTCCCGCTATTATCATTCGTTAAGTTTTAATATTGTGGTTATAGGCAACGCTCGAAGTTTCTAGTCGTGCGCTCTAGAAGGTCCGGTATTCTTCTGGATCATACGCCCACACTCCTTATATTATAACCCACTACTCATTCAGCCTGCAAATTGTCCTTGCTTGTATGGAGCGCACGGGTATTCTTTTTCTTTCACAGGTATTCCTTTTCCTTCAATTTAATTCAATTGATAGCTATGGTGCATTTACATAGATTTTAAATATGGTTTACGCATTTCACTTTTAGTCTGTCATGGGTTTATCCCTTTCCGGTCTCTCAGTTAAATCTTTCCGTTGTTTATGTTCGTCGGAATCCTCTGTGAAAATTGTTCAATTGTTCAATTCTTTGATTCCTCGACTTCCCCAGACATAAATTTGGGTAAAATTGTATGTATCCAAGGCTCTGTTTGAAGACTGTAGTTTCTCCGTCAAAGATTTTCCTATCTTCTCACTTACGAATCTTTATGCTCTGGAGATACAGAATGTTGATTGAATTTAGTCAATCAAATTAACTCTTAGTGCTTTGGGTCTATCTTCTTCAACTTTAGCTCTACAGTTTACAATGTCTAATTCTTGAGCCTTCCTGAACTCTGTCAAATGATTTACCTGTTTACACTTCATGACACAGTAGCTTGGTTAAACCGTTAAACATCCCTAAAGTTTTGTCATACTAAACCTTGTATTTTAGTTTTACCAGTGTCTCAATACTCGAATCTAACTGGAAGTTTATAAATTCAGGCCTGCACGAATTCTCTGCCTGCAAACGTAACAGAGCTATAGTTGAACCATGTTTACATACCATTCTGTGACGCCAACAATCCAGTCACCAATCCCATTTTCCCCCACTAGTACCTGTTTATGTTCCGTGCATCTATGAGTTTTTGACTGAATTTGCATCAGAAATAATATGCAACCCAACGATTCTTGTAAGTCAGCGGTTAGTTCTTGCAACTATGAAGGCAGGGTAGACTGCTAGGCGACTCTCACCTACTAATTATAGCCAATATAAGCCTCTATTGGCTTGAGCCAATGACATGACAAAGGTCAATCGTTCTTTCATGCAAAACCCTCCTCAAACTTCATATAGTTCCTCAACACATATTTCCCAATGACCATTATAACATTGATGAAATTCTTATATGTTGATTCCATAATGCCATGCCTGGTAACATTCAGTTTGAGAATCTTCGGTATCTCTTAGCCACTTCTCATCTTGGTAGCCTCCACTACATCAACATGGTTATTGTACCTATAGGAATTTTGCAGCCAAAGGAGTTTTCTCAAACCTCAAGCCCCTTGGGTTTCGCACATCACGAGAATAGACATGATTTACAAAGCAACTTGACAAAGTATGCCTTAATCTTCAAATGGTTAATGTTATATAATAAATGAAGTTGAAGGTGGAATGGGAATAAATCTTAGTATCATGGCACATATTACCTTCGATTTTGTTTCACTCAAATGTGATTGAATTCTCTTAAATGTGATTGAATTCTCTTTGTTTTTTATTTTTTCTGTTGAGATTCATGGGCATTGAATACTCACCTTTTTAAAATCAAATCCCTGATGAAACATTCTGGATTAATTGAGAATGATATGATATATGGATTACATTAACACCTTAATGTACTTGTGTATTTCATTGAACTAAGTTCTTTCAACTTCTTGTTCACAAGATAATGACGAGTTCAGCTCATTTTTCGCTGCCTGCAGCTTTACTTTTCCGACGGGGAATCTTATTGCAAGCATGCAGATTGATTCTTCTAATGGCTTTTAATGGTTGCATAACTGTCTTGCAGACTAGAGTGACAACAAAGTTTTGTATATTGCATTTTATTAGATTGGTTCAGTTGGTTGAATCTTGGGAAGCTTTATGATAATGGCCGAGAGTGGACTCTGTAGCATCGCTATCTTATCATTCTTCTGGCCGTGTGCCCACTGCATACTTATTTCCTTCATTCAGGCATGACCGCAAGGCAAATGAAAGGTCCTCTAAAGTTAGGACATCCTCTTCTAAAGGTGATCATGTGTTTCAGTATTTTGGTTCTATATCTTATTTTAGCAAATTTGAGCATTAATTATTCACTTAGTGGGTCATTTTCACCATTTTTTATTGATGAAAAACTATTGAATTTGTCTTCGAGGAAATGATTTGAACAATAAAAATTCACAATAAGTAAGAGATATTATTCATGTGTAGAATGTGTTTTTACTAAGTTGCAATATACTGGTTTAAGGTATTTTCATAAACACATGGCCATGGTACTTTCAGTGATGTACTTGACATATCTTGTTAAGCATATTTCTGTCTGTACGTTGATCAAACTTCAAAGTAATATGAATGGGATATTGAATAAGTGGTGTGAAGAGTTGAAAGAACCCTTTCAAATTATACTCAGATTTGTTTTATATGGCCAGACACATTTAAGACTCTGGTTAGTTTTTACCTCAGATCCATTAAAACGGATAACATATAATGCTAAAGAAAATATCAACAATGGAAAAATTGGTGGCCACGATGCAAATATCTGTATTGAGATAGTTTTCTTTGTTCTCGCTTTCACTGAGATAGCCTTCAGCTCTATTCAGGTATGCTTATTTATTTCAAGCCTGAAGGACCTGAATGGTAGTTCATTGTTTTTCTTTCTTCTACAGGGTGGAAGTACTCCTATCTGTATGCCTCTGCACCATTATTTGCAGGGGAATGTTGAAGCTCAAGAATTTTTTTACCAACCATTGTAAAACCTTCAGGATAGTTATGAGCCAACAAGCAGCAAAAGATGACAAGATCGTATATACAGGGTACCCTCCAATGCAAAAGAAACCAAGATGGTGGTGGAGAGTGTTGACATGCTTTCCTTATCTTATATCTTTTCATGTGAGTTGGGTGTTTGCGGAAACAGTATATAATATGCACCCATTTCTGGAGGATTTTGAATTTTTTACATATCCCTTCATAGTGAATGGTCTTGGCAGATTACCTGGCTGGTTCTTTACAGCATACTTCATTGGTGGTTACCTGGGTATTGTGCGAAATAATAAATTTCCCCATTTCTTGAGATTTCACGTGCTGAATGGGATGCTGTTAGAGATTCTTTTCTCCATTTGTGGGCAAACATATGACTGGTTACCCAAATCATTTTATTGGGGGAAGTTAGGACAGTTTTATTGGTTTTTTGTGAGCTTTTCACTTCTCTTTACAGCCACGCTCTGCATCATTTGTGCCCTCAGAGGATGGTATGCTGACGTACCATTTATATCTAATGCTGCTTACATGCAAATTCCTTATTGATTGAATGGAGACAGAGGTAATCAGATGTTAGACTCTTCCAAGAGATAGTCTGTAGAACAAAAAATTTGTTTGTACAAAATCAAAATGTAGTTGTTGATTGGAATTTATTTTTGAAGGATAGGAATAAGCCCATCCCGAAGTCATCTGTATCTCTATAACTTGTGAATACATTGTGGCCAATATGGTAGCATTGCCAAAGATACTGGCTATGTAAAAAAACCTAGGATTTTAAATTGACTGGTAAAAATTATGTTTCACAGTTGCTTGCTTGTGTTTTTTTTTAGAAATAACTGTAACGTTTTTTGGTACCCTATTTTGCATAACCTTTACTACTAAAATTTGAATTAGACGATGTTGACTAGGTGAACTTGACTACTTTTTGCGGCCATCGGTCCTAATTCCCGAAGTTTCATACAGCTTTCAACCAACCTTCCAAATACGCTGTTTTTTATCTTTTTATTTTTATTTTTATTTTTTTGACTGCAGGAATTGGGTAGCACAACCTCCTATAAATTGCAGTGCGTTTAATAAATTTTTTAACGTGACTGGCGGCACTGGTGTGATGCCTTCTGGCACCATGGGGTGGGAGAGACTAGTCCTCGTGACCAATCTCCTGCAACATGAAAGATATAGCCAACCGAACTAGGGCCCCAACCCATAAGTTGTCCTCTATCTTACTGCACTGGAACTTATCTATTTACTAAGGGAAAGCGAAGTGGAAATTTAAATATTAATCTTAATGGGCTAATCTTGTGGGTTAACACATTCAGTTTTAGCTAATTTTGTTTTATTTGTGGCAATTTAACTTCTTCACTCCCCTATAAATAAACTTGTGTTATTTTCAAATAACAGCAAATTCACTATTCTGCTCTGCTTTTCTAATTCTATTTTTTCAATCTTTGGTATTAGCACATGCAATTCAAGTTATACAACCACCATTCAAAAAGTGCAGCAGTGAATTCCAAAAGAAACGAAGTCAATGGAGTTTCCTATAAAAAAAAAGAAAATTGGCGCACAGCAGCAGACAATAACGGTATAAAATTTGGCCCAAATAAGAGCAAAAAATTCAAGCCATATATATACACTAGTTTCGCTGCTAAAATGCAAAGGTACATTTCTGCATCTCTAGAAAATAAGTATCTTCAAAATCACCAATTAGAAAAGAATATATATGTCTAAAACCTTGCTTTCATTTAATATCCAAGTAGTTTAACCACATTTTTGTTCTTATTACAAAGAAAGTAGTAGAAGATATCTTCCTAATTTTAAAATCCTCTGCTTTTTAATATGTGAGAAATTAAAAAGATAAAATTAAATAAATTTGTTATACAAAGTATCAAAGTAATAAAATGCAAACTATTGTGACAATGGTTAGTGAAATTCTAATTAGAAAAAGATGTATAGATAGATTGATCAAAAAACAGAAAATACTCTATTGTTAATGATACGTTGTAATATTTGTGAAAAAGATACTCAACCTCTATAATCAATAGCTATAAAAAAAAAACAGAAAGTTGAGAAATACACAGATTGTAATGGGTTTCAGATAAGAGATCTATATGATTCACATTAAAATTTGAGTTAATTCAATAGCAATTGAAACTGGTCAACCTTGAATAGAAAAATAGTAGTGTCATAAGTTTGGCTTCTCAAATCTGAACCATAAAACAAAATGTTGTTGGTGGAAAAGTCGATACATATCTTATAGGATTTATAAAAGCTTTCTTTTGAACTCATTTAATCTATTTGAAGTCTCTACAAACAAGTAATCAATTTTACACAGACACTTTTGATTAATTAGTTGATAAGTTTGTCAAATGATAATTTTTTTTGGAAGAAATATTGATAGAATTAGTGATAATATATGTCTTTCTCAACAAAAGGTGAGCCTAGTGGAAGATTGGAGGGAGAGCGGGTACAACAAATAGAGGGTCAATTTTAACAAACACTTTTCTTTAAGAGGTGGTCATAGTGATAAGGAAAAGGTAGAGGCTAGTGGAAGATTGGAGGGAGAGCGGGTACAACAAATAGAGGGTCAATTTCAACATGACAACTAGAATGATAGATAAAACTTGTATTGCAAATAATATGGTCATGAAACCCATGATTGCAAAATATCATCATATATAATAAAAAATTCCACCTGACAAAAAGATGTAGCCCACTATGGTGAAAAAGCATTAAGAGCAACCCAATTTGCATGTGGTAATGATCATGATGACTTTATCTTTTCCGTATTAAATTTTTCCTATTACAGTTGAATGGATGAGTCATGGTATGATGCATGAGTATATCGAGAGCCACATAACATATGGATTTTTAACGTGATTATTTTGAAGAGTTTCATGAAGGTGTTTGTGGTCATATATTTGGTAGATAAAACAAGTCTCAAGTTTGTTGGAAACAAAACTATTCAACTCAAGTTACCTTAACTTCTAGGTTTTGTACTTCACATTTTAAAATGTATATTCCTCAATTGCAACATATTTTTTCATCACATAGTGTTGATTGAACAAGGTCACTTCTATTTAATGGGAAGACGGACAAGTGTTAGTTTGAAAGAGGTTAAATAATCAAGTCACATGTATATGTAGGGAAGTTAAAAGTTATTAAAAAAGTCCATTTTCCACTATTTCAAGGGATTTTTCCTTACACTTTTGAAGAAAGTAGGCTTTCTAAATTATTGTTTTTATAACATACAAGATTTGGACATGTTAACTATAACAATATTCAAATCATACAAAATAATTGTGTTGTAGGTTTGCTCACTTTTCCCAAGACAATTGAAAAATGTGAAGCTTATAGTTTGGCAAAACAACATACAGAGGCCCTTTCTTTAGTTAAACTTGGTAAGCACAAAGAAAATTGCAACTTATTTATTTTGATTTGTGTGGGTCCTTATTGTTAGAGGATTTTAGTATTTTATGTTGTTTATTAATGATCATAGTCGAATAGGAAAAAATGAATCTTACAAGAAACATTTAAGAAATTTAACACTAATTCAAAATGAATATTAAACCCAAATTGGATCTCTTCAAGTGAACAATGATTGATATTTTATATCAATTTCTTTAGGATTACTTTCATCAAAATGAGATTAAACATAATCTCATTGTTCTAGGTGTTCAACAAAATGGTGTAGTTGAAAAATGAAGAGAACTATCATGAATATGGCAAGAGAAATATTATATCTCAAAGGAGTAAAGTTACCTTTTTGGACAAACTTAGTAGATGAACTACTATTTATCTTTGCAATAGATCTCCTTCAACTCCTCTTCACTAGGCAACTCAAATGAAGTCTAGTTTGGTTATCCTCCATCTATTTGACATCTTAATAGGATTTTTGAATCCACTTGTTATGCTTTCATTCTAAAGGAAAAAAAAAGTAAATCGGATCATCGAAGCCATTAATGTCTTTTTAAGATATTCTAGTTCCTCAAAGGCATATAGATTGTATAATGAAGCTAATAAGAAATTTATTATTACTCATGATGTATTTATTAGACATTCAAAAATATTTTCATTGTTGAATGCTAGTTACAACACCTTAAAAATGAAGTTTAACCCTTGGAAAAAACATGCTTGTGGGATCCTATAGCACTTGTGACCCTAACTATATCTTCCTAATTAATTACTTTTATATCAATCTTTATTAGTAAAAGCATTAGATACATTTTTTTTTTAATTCATCGCTTTTGCTAAATTGGTTTATTCTACATGCTTGGGAAGTAGTAGTTCCTTTGGGTAGAATTAGTATAGATAAAGTGTTTAATAATATAATGGATCATTCATGAATTATATTGTATTGAGCATTGTTGCCCCTCAATTTTTGTTATCGCCATACCTTGTATTATGGTGATAACAAAAAATGTTAAGGTATAACATAATAAGGTATTAAATTATAATCAAACAAGAATGAGACTTATGGATTTAGAATACCTCCCACCATAATTATCATATTTTCCAATAGTATAAACTAAATGATAATTATGGCTTAACAAATTATCAGAGTAAGCATATGAATACAAATATATTTAAAAACCCCTTTGCCTAGTCTATTAAGTAGAAGAGTAAGACAAATATTAGTCTTGTGGAGTCTCTAGATACCATTGATAGTCCCCTAAAATCCCATGTATCTAGATGGCTAATTCTTGGGTGGGCCTTATATATGTGTAGACACCTAAAATTGTTCTAGCTTGTGAACTAACATTTTAACACTAAAAATCATCATTTACTTCAAAAAACCGATTTTCCTCTATTAATTGAATAATATTACATTATTAAATTAATTTATTCTTTCATCATTTTTGATTAATTAAATTTCATTTATTTAATTATGATGCTAATTCACTTTATTCCTCTTGATTAATTAGATAATGTCAATTATTTAATAAAGTTTCAATTTAACTTTATTCCTCTCGATTAATTAAATAACATCAATTATTTAATTATGTTGCTAATTCATTTTATTCCCTTAAATCAATTAAATTATTAAAACATAATAATTTAATTAAATCACTTTCCCCTAAACATGAATAATTGAATAAATTATTCAAAACATTATCAAAAAGGTCAAATCAAACAAATACAAATTTGTTTGCAAAAGTCAAATATGATTTGCACATTCTTGACTCAAACGGATTAATTAATTATCCTCACCCACTTTCATGATTGAGCAAATTATGATCCCTCGATTGCTCGATCTGATTGACTGAATAATCCATCTATTTTTAATTGATTCATTTATTTTTCAATCCCACTGAAAGCTCCTTCTATTTCCTTAATCCCACTGAACACTCAAAATGATTTTTTCAATCACATCAATTACGTAATCAAAATACACTGATTATTTCCATTTAAATCCTCTCAATGTTTTTCAATCATTGATCAAGATATTCTACTACGCAATCTCGAGTATTCATTTCGAAACACAAATTTATATAACAACCATCTTCTTCCTAAAAAGTGATGGAAGAATCAACATCTTTTGCACAACAAAGTAATGCAAAAATCATAATCAACCTTTTGAAGCTTTTACATGCATCTTTGATCAAACACCTCGCATCTTTGAATCTTTTGGCTGCACAAAACGGAGGCTTTGCATTGATACAACTAACAATCCAACATATTTGTGAACACACTTCGACACAAAATGGTAAACCTACATTGTATTAAATTCATTCTTATTGTTTTGTTTCGATTGCTTTTGTGAATTCATTATTTTTCGTAGTTTCATTTTGTGAGTACTGGGTATGAATCTTAGCTTTTGTTTGGATTAGATTAGTGTCAACTCAAGCATGTTTTGATTTCTTAACGTCATATAGATTTCCCCCTTACACATTTTGGCATGCCCAATGGGACCGAGCAATCCTTAGCACTAATATTTTTTGTGAGTTCATTGGAGCAATTATAGGTTATGAAACACAGTTACACTTTTCTAGAAATGTTGTTGACATTTTTTTCCACATAGAAGCTACAAGATTTTGATAGGGTCGCTATTGCACCTTTTTCAACCGCTTCTACACTTTTTTCAACCGCTTTTGCACTTTTTCTGGGTTACTTTTGACATAATAGGGTTGCTATTGACTGGCAATCAGGGCTTTTATACCCTATTTTCAAATGACCATATCTTGGTCATATAGAAATATTTTTCAGTGCTTTTTTCTAAAATGGGATAGAATTTCATGATCTTTGCAATGGTGTAGGTTGTTTTCAATTTTTGTACAATTAAATTTTCTATTGGTGCACCTAAAGTTAACTTGCATCGTAATTTGGTCTAGGTTGTAGGGTTTTGATGGTTAATCAATTGTCTAACCCTAATGTTTGATTGTGTGTTGTGTTTTAAACATTTCTAACATCTCTTGTCCAACTCTTGCAAGATTTATGACACATATTTTTATGACAACAAATTAATGATTGTGTTACAGAGAAGGAAAACGGTCCAAGTCAATATTTTCTTAGAAGCTTTCATAGTTAGGAAAATTTTAGTTTGGTGCTTCAAATGAACCCCACAAATCACATGCTTTTCAATTTAGTGCTTAAAAAGAATCTTTCAAAAAAAAAATTAGCTTAAGAAAAATTCTCAATTGGTGCTTAAAAATAATGTTCAATAAGCTTTCTAGATTAGAATAAACTTCTCAAATTGGGGCTTAAAAAGAATTTTCATAAGCTTTCTAGGTTAGGAATTTTTTTTTCAATTGGTGTTATAAAAAGAACCCCACAAATCCACATGCCTTTGGTTTGGTGCTTTAAAAAGAATTTTCCAATCTTTTTTAGATTAGAAAAAACAATTCTTTTTGGTGCTCTAAAAAAAATTCTTTCCTAACCAATGATTTCATATATGTTGACAAAATAGTTGTGAAATCGAGAGATAGTAGCTTCAATCTAGGGTAGAATAACATGCAATGCCTAATATGAACTTAGGAGTCTTTAGAGGACCAAGATGGAACAATTGAAGAGCCTTAAGTGGCCAACTAGTGAATTATACATGAGGGTGTTCATTGGTTGTCATTAAAAAACATTTGTAGAGGCCTATCCAGTTTTTATCATAACGTTATTTGAAAATGGTGCATTAGAATTTATTTGTGAGATGTTACCTAGCAAGTTTGACTTGTAATTGAGTTGTAGAGCTTAAGAGCTCATTCTTAACATACTTCTACACTCTTCCATAAAGTCACATGTAAAATCATCCCTTCAGGGCATTAGGTAGGCCTTTGACAAAAAGTGTACCTATTTTAGGAATGATTGTCTTTTATAAATGGTACAAAGGATCTTCACCAGACATTGACATCAAACATTTTCCTGAAGTAAAAATCAACATATCAAAATAAGTATTGAACATGGTTATGAAACACCAAACCCTTTGAACTTGGTGCAAATACCTTGAAAGAGCCCTATGTTTGCACTTCCTAAAAGATATCTTAAGCAAATATCTTTGAAGCATTTTGAATGTTTAGGCTCACATTTCAAGTCGCATTAAGAACAAAGAAACCTTGTAAACTATAGCTTTAGTACTTTTAGTTTCACTAATTTTGAGCTTTTGTGAAAGGAAATTTGCTTAAGTTATAAACATTTAGGGTTAAATAGTTTTTGATTGTTGTGTTGCATTTTATCACTTGCCAAAATTTCAAATCGGATCAAATAAAGTCATTCAAAACTACAAAATTATTCAAAGCTACTATCAAAATGAAAAACTGGGTAAAAACTAGAAATAGAGCCACTATTGCCATTTTTGTCACTTTTGTCATGAGATTTGGTTGTAATTGCACTTTTTCCTACCGTAGTTGCGCTAAACATTGCCGCTTTTGACAAAATAGTCACTATTGCACTGTATTCTACCAAAGTTGCTTAAAACAATTGCTTTTGACAAAAAAATCGCTATTACTCAAAGCAGTAGCTATTGTTTAAAATAGTAGCTATTTCTCAAAATAGTAGCTATTGCTAAAAAAATTGCTATTGCTTAAAAAAGTCGCTTTTGCACTCATTGTTTAGCAGTCATAAAACTTGCAGTAGAGGCCAATTTTGAGAAATATTTCCACATTTTTCCTTCAGAATTGGCGATAGTTGACATAATTTCATGTGTTTTCTTCAAACTTACCGCTATTGCTTTGTTTTTTGGTGAAAATTAGAAAACCAATTTAAAACTAGTTACAAATTATTTAAAGAATGAAACAACTAATATCATAATTTACATCAGTACATCATCCATTTAAAAAATTAAAAACCTCATCCTACTTTTAGAATTCAAAATAAAAACAAACAACTTGGATCATTCCTTCACTTAAACTTCTAAGATATCAACATTTGCTTGAATCTCAAGACTAGTTCAAGTAAATTTCCTACAACATATCCTCTAGAAAATGAAGTGAAATATTAGTTTAGGTTTTTCAACATTTTGAATCCCAAAAGTTAGCATCATTTCCAAAAACATTCACCAAATCAACACATCAAACATCAAACCTAGTTTTAGGATACTTGTCAAAACATAATACTTTTGGATCATTCCACTTGCTATCACTATTGTTAGGATATTGAATCTCGACCTTTGCTTGTCACCTCACAACTAGTGCAAGTAGAAGAAACAAAATATCCCCCAAAAATGAAGTAGAATATCAGTTCAAGTATTATGCCACATTTGCATCCAAAAGGTTAGTATCATCCTTCAAAACATCACTCATAATCTTAGGGTCTTTAGCATCAAAAAACAACAAAGCATAGCCAACACCAAACAAACATTTTTCTCAAAGGCTTACACATCCCAACAACATGTTAATATCAATCTATTACGCAAATCACTCTTATCAAGGGTCACAACATCAAGTAGAGAAAATAAGTATACAACATCAAATTGACCTAAATACACTTGAAATAGAAGTTGAAATTTTTTATCAACAACACTTTAGACACCATCAAAAGAGTGAGTCACAATATCAAAAAAATAATGACACTCATCAAAACACAAATTCATATCATCAGTTCAACATGTTCAACATCTAGAAACCTCATACCAACTACTCCCATACTATGACCCTTCATACAATGCACAATATCAACAAGGGTTACAACAACAAAATCAAGATCCTAATGTTATGTGAAATCAATATAGATCTTTCTTCATTCCAAACCCCCAACAACAAAAAAACACACACCCACAAATGAACATCATTCCACAAACACCTCAATATCCACATCAACAACACTTCCAATATCATGAAAAGGGTATGTGTAGGATCATGATCGGCCAAAAAGTGGCAATATGATGGTATGTGGTGACGACCTTTTTTAACCCAAAATTGGTGAAGCGAAAAGGGTTTTTAAAGGAGATTCTCAGCTTTCCACCAATATAAATTATGCTTTATTTTGAATTTAATAAGTAATTATTATTAATTTTCTATTCAAATTATGACGAAAGTCCGATTGATAGACTGATTAAAAATATCTATAACTTTCAAACAGTATCATTTTTTGAATCCAAAACATGTGTCACATTCTATGCTTTACATACTATAAAATTAAAAAGAAAAAAATGAATTTCATGAAGTTTTGACCAAGCTAAGATGGTTAAATGTATAATTTTTTAAAAAATTTGTAATAAAATTTCATAATTAATTATTTACTTGGAAAAAATTATAAATAAATATGCATCACATTGGGATATGAGTCTTCTACTTATATCTAAAATATTATAAAATATTATCATTTTATTGTGGTTAGGGTCGAAAGACACCTACTTATTTTTTCCCTTAAATTTAAGTACTATTGTATTGAAATTTCAAATTTTCACCAAATACATATTTAAAAAAACCTAGTAGTTTAGAAACTACATTCAATTTTCTATAGATTCTATTCTTACATATTTTTGAAATAATATAGATAACTTATTCAAATTTTTACGTCAGGTTGCCTAATTCTAATTTTTCTTATTTTTTTACCACTTAAGGGCCTATTTTTTCCATGATGATCCTGCACATACCCAAAACATTGATTCATATCAACAACAAAGTTAATTTCCACAAAATCAAGTGAATCAACAACATAAATGGTCACAAAATCAAAATCAAATCACCCAACACCAAAATCAAATCCAACAACAGTATCAACCCCAAAATCAACAATATCCACACCAAAATCATCAAGTACAACATCATCAAGACCATCAATATCAAAACCAACAAGAAATTTCATCTCAAATACAATAATCATCTCGACCACAACAAGCCACACAATCCAACCACACTAATAAACCTAAATACACTCCTTTAGGGGAGCCAATTGAGGGTGTGTTAAACCAATTAGGCGATTCCAAACTTATCACACTTCCAAAACCGCAATGAAGTGGTGAACCTACAATCAAACTCCCATGGTACGATCACAAGGCCTATGGTAAATACCATGGAGTAAAAGGTCATGTTGTGCAAGAACACCCAAGCCACACTTTTCAAATTTGAAGGTCATTTAGATGAGTCTAGGGAATTTAGAAAAGTTTGAGTCAAGGTTTAATTATTCTAAATAAGATCTAAGAGACCATTTTCAATGTAACTAGGGTGGTTTTTAAGTCATTTGTATTTGGGGTCAAAAAGTTGCACCAAAAATGCAAAAATGTTGATTAAACAAAAGTTATTAAAATGTTGTTTTATGAATATGAAAGGTTTGAAAGTTCAAAAAATAGTTATGAATGTTGGTATGGTTAGGATTCAAATTTAAATGTTGTATAAAACCCCTCCATGGCTCAAAGAGGGGTTGATGAATGTTGTTTTGAAGAAATTCCAAGAAGAATACAATTTTTTTTGCATTTTTCTCTGTAAATTTGTTCTATGTTGGGACTATACGAACCCATATATATTTTTTATGCTTTGAAACTCATGATGATTTGTTGTAGCATGAATTAGTTTCCTTTTGAATTTATTTTGAGGGCCTATCTTCAAATCTTGTGGTAGATCTCTATAGATTTCTGAATTTGCCTAGTAAAAACTAGTAGAGGGCCTATTTGAAGATTAAATAATGGAATGAGCCTTTCCACCTACTATGTTACTCTATTACTCCATGGAAAGGCATGTTGTATGTTAGAATAGATGTTTATACGATTTTGACGGCAAGGGAAGTAAGTTGAGTGTAATGGGAGTTGCCCTAGGGCTAGAAAATATATTTTTTTCATGTGAAATTGGTGGGTTAGTGTTATGTTTTGATGAATTGATGATGTGAATGAACTTGTGAATGTTAATAAAGTCTGTGTAGACCTATTTGAATTTTTTTGATGCATTTTTTAAGTTTGAGAAGCTCGGGTAGTGTGATTTCCAATAAACCCTAGGAGTTTGTATGTGAAATGAGGGTTTTATGTTGTAGAAATTTAGAAGCTTTAATCCTATGAAGAAATGTTGTAATTTTGTGTTTTGACACCTGATTATCGACTGTTTGTGGAGACTTAGTGAAAATAAGGTGTTAGAGCTCAGTACCTCCTTTGTTATTTTGGGCTAATTTAGTAGCCTTTGTGCAGGGCAATCTATTGAATCTTAATGTTGGGACAAAGAAACTTTGTGAGATATTTTGGGATATTGTTTATGGATCTTTGTGAAAGCTTAATTTATGTTTTGATGGCCTATGTATGGCCTTCTTCAAGAAATTTTGTGTAAAGTTGAGTTTGGAGGGCTACAAGCCTCTTGGGAGTGATTTGGAAAATTTGAGTTATTGTGATCAAAGGAAGATTTCATTGGTTGAGTGAAGTCATTTTGGTGTTGAATAGTGAGTTTCTCCACCTTGCATTACATCAAAGTGGTATCAGAGCTCAAGGATAAGGTCTTTTATTGGTGATTGATTGATTTTTGCAAGTTAGAAGGTGAGAAGACAAATTGGTGAAGATGCCTCTAAAGGGTGTTGGTGCTGCTAGAGAGTTGTAGGATCTAAAGGAGAAGCATGCTAAGCTTTTGGAGTCACATAATGTTTCTTTGGAAAGGCTTGTTTCCTTAGAGACAAAGAAAAGTATAGAAGTGAATGATGAGAGTGAAATAGAGGAGGAAGATGAAGAATATGAAGATGTTGATGAAGAACTAGATCCTGAAGATTAGAGGATGGTAAACATGCTTAAAGAAGTGAAAGGTGATTCTATGAAGGTAAAATTTGATCTTCCTTTGTATGGTTGTAATTTAAATGAAGGGGAATTGCTTGATTGGATTGCTGCTATGGATAATTCCTTTGAAAGTGAGGACATTTCTGATGAATAGATGGTGAAGGTGGCAAACAAAAAACTTAAAGGACATGCTCTTGTATGGTGGGACTGTGAGCAAGAAGAGAGAAGGAAACAAGGAATGTCAAGGATTACTTCTTGGGACAAGATGGTGCAAAAACTGAAAGGTAAATTTCTTCCAATAGATTATGAAGTTCAATTGTATAAAAAAGTTGCAAGGTTTGAAACAAAGAGAACTAGATGTTAAGGCCTACACTAATGAATTTTATAAACTAAGCATAAGGTCAAGAAGGGATGAAGATGAGGTTGAAAAGGTGGCTAGGTATCTAGGTGGTTTGAGATTTAATATACATGATGAACTTGTTGTTGCTAACTCCAAATCTGTTGAAGAGTGTTTTCAATTAGTAATTAGGGTGGAGGAAAAAATTAAGAGGAAACAAGAGAAATCAGTTAGAGGAAGAGATGGTACTAGTGCAAGAGGAAGAGGAATAATTTCTACACCGAATCAGCCATTGGAAGAACAAGAAGGAGAAAATAAGGGTAAGGAACAAGGCATTGATGTTATAGGTGGTTTTAGAGGTAGAGGAAGGTATAGTGGTGGTAGAAGTTCTAATGATTTTGCAGGGAGATGTTTTATATGCAATAAATATGGTCATTCATCTTGGAGATGCCCTAAAAGGGTTGGTAGTTCATCAAGTGGTGAAAAAAGGATTGATAGGAGAGAACAATTGGTTCAAGAAGAGGAGTGTGAAAGAAATCATTCTACAAGTTTGAGAGCTGGCCCTGAAACATGGGAGATGTTGATGATGAGGAAGACAGTCTTGAAGGTAGCCAAAGAGGTAGAACCTTTGCAAAGAAAGATCCTCTTCAAAAATAAGGTATACAAGATTGCAATTGATTCTGGATCAACTGAAAACATGGCGTCTAGTGAGATGGTGAACAAGCTAAATTTGAAAAAAATACCTCATGAATTGCCTTATAAAGTTTCATGGTTAAATGATGGAAAATATTTGTTGGTAAATGAGAAGGTTGTGGTAGATTTCCAAATTGGAGGTTACAAGGATAGTGTTTTTTGTGATATTATTACTATGGATTGTTGTCACCTACTCTTAGGTAGACCCTGGCAATATGATAGGAGAGCCTTGTATGATGGCAGAGAAAATACATATATTATAGTGAAGGATGGATGCAAGTTTGTTTTGACTCCACTTGTGGAATATGAGAAAGGAAAAGAAAAAGTGATAATGTGTGGAAAGAAAGAGTTTGTTGAAGTTGTAGGAGAAGGAAAAAAGATGGGTACTATAGCTGCTTCAAAGTTTGAGAATATTGAGAAAATAGGTGAGAAAATTGCTTTAGGTTTGTTGACAGTAGATTGGACTATAAATGTGTTGATTGGGACAATGGTATGTCCTTTGGTTGAAGGTAAGGTTGCAAAACACATGGAATTTGCAAGTATAGTGAATAATATATCTGAGAGTGCAATGGTACAGGGTGTTGGTATAACAAAAAGTCTGATGACTGTGGTAAAAGGATAGAATGAACAAGTGAGTAAGGGCAGTTGGTAAAGTCAGTTCAAAAAGGCTTTGACAAAATTTTGTTTGTGGGTGGGAAAGAAGAGATACAAACAAGGTTAGAACAAAGGACTAGTAAAAGGTAGATAGTAGGACTAATGGCAGAGATAATGGCACTTTCAAGTGCAAACAATGTTAAGATTGATGAAGAAGCAGGGCAGATTAGGAGAACTCAAAATTTGGACCAGAGGAAGGTGTATTCAAATCAAAGAGCATGTGGTGCAAAGATGGAGTATGGTACAAGACTTAACTCTTGTGACAAGAGTTATTTTCCTATTGTGGTGTATGGTGCAAGAGCACCCAAGCCACCCTTTTCAAATTTGAAGGTCATTTAAATGAGTCTAGGGAATTTAGAAAAGTTTGAGTCAAGGTCTAATTATGCTAAATAAGGTCTAAGAGACCATTTTCAATGTAACTAGGGTGGTTTTTAAGACATTTGTATTTGGGGTCAAAAAATTGCACCAAAAATGCAAATATATTGATTAAACAAAAGTTGTTAAAATATTATTTTAGGAATATGAAAGGTTTGGAAGCTCAAAAAAAGTTATGTACATTGGTATGGCTAGGATTCAAATGTAAATGCTATATAAAGCTTCTCCATGGCTCGAAGAGGGGTTGATGAATGTTGTTTTGAAGAAATTCCAATAAGAATACGTTTCCTGCATTTTTCTCTATAAATCTGTTCTTTGTTGGGATTGTACAACCTCGTACAGATTGTTTATTTTTTGAAACTCATTATGATATGTTGTATCATGAATTAGTTTCCTTTTGAATCCATTTTGAGGGCCTATCTTTAAATCTTGTGGGAGATCTCTGTAGATTTCTGAATGTACCTAGTAAAAACCAGTAAAGGGCTCGTTTGAAGATTAAATAATGGAATGAGCCTTTCCACCTAATGTGTTAGTTTGTTACATGGTGGAAATTAATGTTGCATGTTAGAATAGATGTTCATATTGTTTTGATAGTGAGGGAAGTAAGTTGAGTGTAATGGGAGTTTCCCTAGGGCTGGAAAATATATTTTTTCATGTGAAATTGGTGGGTCAGTGTTATGTTTTGATGAATTGTTGATGAGAATGAACTTGTGAAGGTTAATAAAGTTTGTGCAGACCTATATGAGTTTGTTTGATGCATTTTTTAAGTCTAAGAAGCATGGGTAGTGTGATTTCCAATAAACCCTAGGATTTTGTATGTGAAATGAGGGTTTTATGGTGTAGTGATTTAGAAGCTTTACGCATATGAAGAAATGTTGGAATTTGGTGTTTTATTGTTGATTGTTTGTGGCGACTTGGTGATAACAAGGTGTTAGATAGGTACCCCATTTGTTGTTTTGGGCTAATTTAGTAGCCTTTGTGTAGGGTAGTCTATTGAATCTTAATGTTGGGAAAAAGAAACTTTGTGGGATCTTTTGGTATATTGTTTCAGGATTTTTGTTAAAGCTTAATTGATGTTTTGATGGCCTTTGTATAGCCTTCTTCAAGATATTTTGTGTAAAGTTGAGTTTGGAGGGCTACAAGCCTCTTGGGAGTGATTTGGAAAAGTTGAGTGTTATTGTGATCAAAGCAAGATTTCATTGGCTAAGTCAAGTCATTTTGGTGTTGAATAGTGAGTTTCTCCAATTTGTATTGCATGATCATAATGTATCAGAATGCGTTACACTCAGACTCATCTAAGACCTTATTGTGTAAGGAAAGCTTAGGTGCGGAACAAACTCTCCTAATGCCAAAACCTTAGGGAAGAATGCAGATATGACTTTAAATTTTGCAATTACAATTCAATAAGATACACTTGAAAAGAATTAACAGAAAAGAGAAATGGAAAAATACACAATTGGACACCAAATTTACATGGAAAAACCCTTACAGGAGAAAAACCCACCTCACCAAGAAAAGCCTCTTTGTATTACAGTAAGGAAAATTACATACAAAGATCAGACTTAACTTTCTGATGTCAATTTTTATAGCAGCAACATTCACTGATCAATCTTGTACAAAACATTAATCTCACAATGCTCTCAGACACATACAATGAACCTACTCAGATCAACTTGTGTTCAGTTGAGCAACCCTTTCGTTATCTCACACTTCTCTCATCATCAACCATTACATAGTGTAATCCATTTTCTTATAGTTTGTTTGTTTTCCACGCAAGAATTGTTCAACTGATAATTATGGTTCACATTCCCTTCTCTCATTGGCTCAGAACACACCATGTAGGACAAATGTTTGGTCAAAAAGTTTAACTGATTCACATGTTGATGTGACACCAGACTGTCTCCCCGATGCCAAAATTCCCGAATACATAGCTATCGGCAAAGACCAAAGGTACATCGAAAACACCCTAAGAATTCAGACTGATAACAAAACAAGTTTCCTTGATATCACAAGAAAACCAACTATCCATCGGCAAGAGATCATACTGAATGCAAAACCATCGGCCAGACCAACTCTATCGACAGGACTTCTCACTGATGTCCATTGCAGAACTATCAACAAGACGATCACTGTCACTAGGACTTCCAAGAAGCTCAACCATCGACAATATCCCACATTGACGCAAAATATTAGTAGTCATTAGTTTATAAATAAAATCCCAAAGAATTTGGGTATCCACGAGTTAGTCCTTTAATTACCAACTTACTTGTACACCGCATTTGACCATCGCACCAAACTGTTGGTCATTCCTTGTGGTCTCCACCATGACATGCGTTCACTTCTTGTGCATTTTTGGAGAATCATGTTGGGAATCTACAATATTCTCAACAAGTCTCCTAGAATTCCAAGTGGTCCCCACATCCATCGACTTGTTGCTTAATTAGAGAAAACAAAAACTTACAACTTCCACAGTAGGCTAGGAAGATCTTGAACACCATGACATTGAAGGAGATCGAACAGTCGAGAAGTTAAGAAAATTTTGAATTGTGTGACAAGGTTCCAAGGTTCAAGATTTGGGTGATAGGCTAATAAAAAAGACCAACAAAGGGTAAATTTTCCAATTCTTTAACAGAGA
Organism: Sequoia sempervirens; assembly: GCA_007258455.2. Lineage (NCBI taxonomy): Eukaryota > Viridiplantae > Streptophyta > Pinopsida > Cupressales > Cupressaceae > Sequoia > Sequoia sempervirens. The sequence goes on along the minus strand of VDFB02105785.1, from coordinate 162,832,950 downwards.
TACAAGCCAACAAGTTGAGGCACAGTTTCCAACAATCTCCCACTTGACGAAGACTTACTGGCTTCCTTCAAACTCGAAGTTAATGAAGGTCATGGCTCCAAGGCCCATCAAACTAGCACACCACCTATACTTGTCTGTGCTCACTGGTTTCGTCAATGCATCTACAACATTTTCCAGAGTATCCACTTTTTCTAAAGAAACCTTTCCATCCTCAACATATCTCGTACAAAATGATACTGCAAATCAATATGTTTTGTCCTGGCATGGAAAGTAGGATTTTTTGCCAAAAAAATAGCACTCTAACTATCACGGTTCATTGCAATTTTCCCTTCATCAAACCCAATGTTAGAATACAAACGTTTTAACCAGATTGCTTCTTTACAGACGTGTTGTTGCCATGTATTTTACCTTTGTAGTGGACAAAGTGACTACAGCCTTCCGCTTACTCATCCAACTAACTATACCACCATTCATCATGAAAATATATCCACTAGTGGATCTTTTGCTGTCAATGTCCCTTGCCTAATCAAAATCCACATAGCCTCGAATACTGAGAGTCCTCTATGATTCAACCAAATTTCCATGGTAACATAAAGCATATTCTGGAGTTCCCTTTAGATATCTGAACACTCTTTTCACAACATCCCAATGTGTCCTTCCAGGATTTTCCATACAATGATTAAGTACTCCCCCTGCTTGGGCAATGTTTGGCCTTGTACAGACCATTGCATACATTAAACTACCAATTGCACTAGCATAAGACACTCTGGTCATGTCCTCCATCTCAGTAGGATATTTTGGACAGTCTTCAACAGATAGCTTTATTCCCTACAAAACTGGAACAACTAGTTGCTTGCGCTCAGTCATACAAAATCTCTCCAGAATAGTATTAATATACTTACTCTGACTGAGCCAAAGTTTTCTACTCTTCCTGTCCCTCTTATTTCCATTCCCAGAATATACTTGGCTGCACCAAGATCTTTCATTTCGAACTTTGTAGACAACTGAGATTTTAGATCAGAAATCATTAACTTACTATTGCCTATAAACAACATATCATCAACATAGAGAGCAATAATAAGAACACGATCATTTTCAACTTTGTAGTACACACAATGATCAGATTTCAATCTTACATATCCCAATGACAAAACAAAAGTGTCAAACTTCTGGTACCACATTCTAGGAGATTGTTTTAATCCATACAGAGATTTTTTCAACTTGCAAACTAGTTTTTCTTTACCTTTTTCCACAAAGTGCTCAAGTTGGGACATGTAAATTTCTTCTTCAAGGTCACCGTGAAGAAATGTTGTCTTCACATCCATCTGTTCAATCTCTAATTCATATGCTGCTGCAAGTGACAAAAGAAATCTGATAGACATCAACTTAGCTACAGGAGAAAAAATTTCTCCATAATCAATTCCCTCTACCTGGGAATACCCCTTTGCAACCACTCTCCAAAGCTTTCATTGAGGTATTTTTTCAAACAGTTATACCAAGCAGCTGATTTCCTTGTCTATGCTACCAAATTTTCCATGTCTCTAAAAAATTAGAATATACTCCTCCCACATTGATAGATCTTTGAGACTATTTTGGTTTTCATCTTTATTTCTAAATTTACCTCATCACTAAACCTACCTCATCACTTATATTATGATATATTTTAAATGTTTCCTTGATTAGTCTACCTATAAGGGATTCTAACCCTTCTCTCCACTGTTTCAAGACTCTTTATTCAAGGCTAAGTTAGCAACATGGGGAAAGGTGCAGCCTATTTTGCAATCATGGCTCAAAATGGAAGTATGGACAAGGCATTTGAATTGTTTGACAATAATTTTTTCATATAAATGTATGCAAAATGTGGTAGCATTAACAAGCTAGTGAGCTTGGCAAGATAGTGAGCTCTCTCACTAGCTTGCGAGTGTGGTAGGGTTAAGAAGGTAGAGGCAGCATATGCCTCATAGAAATGGGGTATCAGGGTGATATACATCACCATGAGTCCCAAATTCTATGTGGCATACGTTGCCCCTACCTTTTCAATCATACCGCATTGGCAAGTTAGTGAGCTAGCTTACCGATGCTCCACTAGCTTGCCAATGCAGTAGGGTTGAGAAGGTAGGGGCAGTGTATGCCTCATAGAAATGGGGTCTCATGGTGATGATAATAGTGCAAAAATATAACTAATGCAATTTTATATTAAATACTAGATACAACCTGAAATAAAGTGACAAAATAAGCTCAATATATTGTCACACATCAGATCAAAGGAACATGAACATAAAATATTAATACTTATGAGTAAATCCTACACCTCTGTGAGCATCACCTAGATGCAATGAGTGTTAGGTGAATCATTCATTACCATGAGAGATGGGTTTCTATGAACCACTACTCGCGAAACATGGGTCAATGAGTTTGACTCCAAAACTACACTGTTGAATCCTAATAGCAATATGATAAATCCTACACAGTTACAATGGGAAACATGCACTAGATATCATATGAAATACAATGATCTTATATCATTCATTACCATAAGCAATGGAAGCCAACAAACCAAGAAGTTCAAATCGATCTTGAAAAGGTTTACAAGTTATTTGGGATCTATCTAGAAAAATGCACAACATAGGGTAATGAGATTGGTCTGTTTTGAGCTTCGAATGAGAATAAAATATCACAATGTACATCACTGTGAGAACCCATTTCTATGAGGCATACACTGCCCCTACCTTCTCAACCCTACCGCATTGGCAGGTTAGTGAGTGAGACCCCAATGCAGTAGGGTTGAGATGGTAGGGTAGCGTATGCCTCATAGAAATGGGGTCTCATGGTGATATAACCATACATCACCATGAGACCGGGCCATTTCTATGAGGCATACACTGCCCCTACCTTCTCTACCCTACCACATTGGTAGGCTAGTGAGGTGAGACCTCATTTCTATGAGGCATATGCTGCCCCTACTTTCTCAACCCTACCGCATTGGAAAGCTAGTGAGTGAGCTAGCTTGCCAATGTTGCACTATCCTTCCAATGCGGTAGGGTTGAGAAGGTAGGGGAAGTGTATGACTCATAGAAATGGGGGGGTTGAGAAGTTGGGGGAAGTGTATGCCTCATAGAAATGAGGCATACGTTGTCCCTATCTTCTCAACCGTACTGCATTGGCAGGCTGGTGAGTGGGCTAGCTTGCCAATGCTCCACTATTTTGCCAATGTGGTAGCATTGTGATGTAGAGTAGGGATGAAAACCTCAAAACAACACAATTCAAACCAAATCCAACAATTCTTTAATTCATAAAACCCCAACTTGACCTTATTTCATCATACCTTCAAGTTTCTCTTATAGCATTGCAAACAAATAATTTTATTTACAACTTCCAAAAGAAATTTCAAACCCATAAAAGAATGTGCATTTCAAATACCCATTAAGGCATATTTTATCATATCTTAAAATATCCTAGGGTCACTTTGGACCATCAACCCCAAATCACTACTGCTACGCTGCCCTAAGGCCAAATTAGGCCACTTTTGCAAAACAACTACTATGCAACCTCCACCCCAATCAAAAAACTTCATTCCTAGACCTTGACCAAACCCCAAATACATTGAATCAATAAGTTTTAACTAGAGAAGGGTATGTGTAGGATCATCATGGAAAAAATAGGCCTTAAATGCCAAAAAATTCAAAAAAATCAGAGTTAGGCAACCTGACATAAAAATTTGAATAAGTTATCTATATTATTTCAAAAATATGTAAGAATAGAATCTGTAGCAAATTGAATGTAGTTTTTAAACTACTAGGTTTGTTTTAAAAAAAATCTATTTGGTGAAAATTTGAAATTTCAATGCATTAGTACTTAAATTTCAGGGAAAAAATAAGTAGGTGTCTATCTGACCACCCTAACCACAATAAAATGATAATATTTTTTTATAAAATTTTTGATAAAAGTAGAGGACCCATGTCCCGATGTGATGCATATTTTTTTCTATGTTTTTTCTAAGTAAATAATTAATTATGAATTTTTATTACAATTTTTAAAAAATATAAAAACTCGTATGTTTGACCACCTTAATTTGGTCAAAACTTTATGAAATTCAATTTTTGTTTTTTTAATCCTATAGTATGCGAAGTATAGAATGTGATGAATGTTTTGGATTCAAAAAATGTGATACCATTTGAAAGTTATAGATGTTTTTCAATTAGCCTATCAATCAGGACTTTAGTTGTAATTCAAATAGAAAATGAATAATAATTACTTATTAAATTCAAAGTAAGGCATAATTTATATTGGTGTAAAGCTGAGAATCTCCTTTAAAAACTGTTTTCATTTCATCAATTTTGGGTAAAAGAAAATTTATTAGCCACATACCCATTATATTGCCACTTTTTGGCCCATCATGATTTTGCACATACCCAAAAATTCCTACCAAGTCCACAAACCACTAAACCCCTTTTTTAGGCCTATTTAGGCTTGCACAATGAGGGTTTATAGAAACTATATTCTCCAAACCTCCAACCACTTTCCCAACACTTTAAACACATCATTTAAGGTCTTCCTATGTTATTCCAACCATCTCCCATCCTTTAACACTAGCATATGTTACAAAAGATTGGTCTCAAGAAAAAAGGTGTGGTTTGGTTATTCAAAAGATTCGAGTGGATCAGTTTATGTCTATGTTTTGTTAAAATATAGTGAATGAGTATGCAAGGCATACCCATAGAGCTCGATGGATGGACACACAATTCAAGCTATGCAAGGACACCTTTCTAGTTGGAAGTTGTTGATGCCAAAAATTAGCAAGGTAACAACCCTTTGTGTGAAACTTAGTTTATGGGTGACTTATTGTGCTAAATTGAGTGACCTCCAAATTTTTAAAGAAGTTGATTTCTTCTATAATTGGGGTTTTGGAATGGGAAGAAAAAGTAGATATAAAAATAAAGACTCTAACTAGGGAGATGCGCCGGAATTTAGATAAAAGACACGATAAACCTATCTTTTGGATATGATCTATGGGCCTGCTTAGTAATTTACCATGTCCTAGAATAACAAAATTTAAGGATTGTAGTATGAATAGCTCATTCAATGACATAAAATAATTATCACACCCATTTATTGAAAAGAAGAGTCAAAAGACATGATCTAAACCAGTAAATTTAAATCCAAATTATAGAAGTATGGTAAATAAACCATTCAAACAATAATGGCACAGTGTAAATTTTATCAATAGCATAAGAAATTAGAGAGGTCGAACAATGGCATAGTTTGTGAGTTCTTGTAATAATCTAAACAATAAAAGGCTTGGTGTCTTTCCAAAAATCCTATAATTCTTAAAGTAGTGGAACTTAAAGAATATGTAGCATGTAATCTTCGAACTCAGAACCTAGAACCTGTAACAAAGAGGAGTATTTATAGTGAGCCTTCCATTGCCTAGCGAGCAACAACCGAAAAGATTATGAATCCTAAGCAATGATGTTGAGGTAATTATTCCCCTTAGCCATTGTAACAAAAAAGATTAGGGCCATAACATTTAGTCGCGCTCCATTTAGGTACATCCCCTGTGAATCATGGCAGTGGTCCCAACAAAGTCTCATACAAACAAGTGTTGCCTCTTTCGACAGGTAGTTAGAACACATGGTGGCATATCACAGCCTATTGTTTGCTTCATTCCTTGCATTGAAGAAGCACGTGATGAAGAGATGGGTAGTAGAATTTCGCTGCCCACGACCAATTTCCCCTTTGTTAAAAACTTGCGCTGAGATGACACATAGAAAAATGTCTACAATAGATGTTATTGTGGGGCCCACCAAATTTGTATGCAAATGAGAGCTACATGGCATGCAGCGGGGATCGATGAGGAAGTGAAAGGAAGCAATCAAAATAACTTGTGGTGAAGACACATGGGAGCATTTTAGGGACCGATAGAAGAGCAAGGAGAAAATTCCTTCGGAGAGCAATGAGCGGAAAAATGGTAGAGGTCGCAATGACAATAAAAAAAGGGCCAATGATATTTAATTGAAGGCATGGGTTGGTACTTAGACGAAAATAAAATCTGAAGGGAGCATGATGAATTTTGTATTAATATCTTTTGGCGACTATCAGGGTCATTTCACTTAGAGGAACAAGGAACCCAAAACTTTCTCCGGTTCACAGACTAGAGTGCCATCCATTGGCAATGGAATTAGAGCCTAGAAAGGGTTGCCTGCAATGGTGGCCATTCATCTTCAGATGGTCTTAATATATTGCACAAATTTTCCTATGCTCTGCCTAGGTCAAGCATTTCCTTAAAAGGCAGTACTTTAGGTAAATCGGCCCCGCCTCGCAATGGAAAAGTAGTTGTGCAAGAGGATGAATAGCATCTTCAATGTTTATTGCAGTAGGAGGATAGCTGAAACTTTGGAAAGAGTTTGGGTCTTGCTCCTTTTCTTCAATTCTTTTTGCAATCTGCTCAGCTATGGCGATTGACCCATCTTCAAGAAATAGGAACCACAAACCCATCTCACTCAGCTAGGAGAAATTTTCCCACATGTCGTCTAGTGTTTGGTTTAAAGTAGCTACAGTGGCTTTAGTTCACTGGAAGGCAGAGTGGTAATGGATGAACTTGTTTGTCGTCTGGGCAACAATATCCCAATCTTTGATCCTTGCTTTGGCCAAGTCTTTATCAAAGACCAAATATAGCTTGTTAAGCAAACTCTTTGCTTTAGGAACCTTATCTAAGATGAACTTTGGGAATTGTTCGATTGTTCTTTGAACCTCCTAGCTCAATTTTGTCTCCTTTGAGATTAATCGGAGTGTTTGTTGCAGTGTTAGGTAGAAGGTTTTGACCTTTTCCCAATAAGAAATATATAGCTATCGAGCTAATGGGATGAGGCTCGGCGATGTAATGGAGGTTTGCAGAGAGCTCTTCAAAAGGGCAATCTCTGCATCCTTTGAGCCAATAACTTTTGTTAATTTTGTATTTCTCTTTTTTGCAGATATAAGTTGCTCCCCAAAGCTACTTATCTCTTTATACCAATTCTCCTTGGCTTGGGAGTGGTTAGCCAATTTTGTGCCAAGAAAGGACTTTGTCTCTCAGAGTTACTTATCTAACTGGGCCTGTCGACCTTCAAATTATACATGATTCTTTTTCAATTCCTGCTCATATAGAGCGCGATGAGCTGCTAACTCTTTATCCTTTTGTTGCAGATTTTGCTTCGTCAAGGTCAATTGGCTCTGACATTTTTGGTTCCTCACTCGTACCTCATTGAGTAGTGTGGGATCAATGGATTGAGACTTATTAAGTTTCTCTTGGAGTATTCTCTGCTCTGACTCTTCTACTCGCACCTTCTTAGACAAGCATGCAACTTCTACTTCTAGTGATTTCTCCTTCATTTCCAGGAAATTGACCCTTTCCTGCACAAGCTTTAGCTGTTCCTCCTTTTTCTTCAATTGACGGCTAGACTTCAAGAAGTCGGTTGTCACCACCCTTTGCATTTCCTCCATGATTTTTACCTTGTCCTATGGCCGTGCTGCGACCAGATCAAGCCCCATGGCATACATATCATAATCATTTGGTAGCATCTCTCCCTGTGCTTTAAAAACATTTGGGTACATGGTGGAAAAACTCAACATTTGTTTTGCTTCATTATAAAATATATACACCTTAGACTTCACCTCCTTTTTATAATCCTTCACTTTTCGCCTTTGGATCATGAGGGCTCACATTTTCTTTGTGGTTTCTCCTTGGGATATGAATTCAGATGGCAATTGAACTAGTCTGCCAGTAGTAGGTGCACTAGGAGGCAGGGAAAAAGGGAATACAAGTGTAGAAGACCCTTGCATTTTCCTTTGTGGAAGATTGATAGTTTTGGGAGAGAAAAAGGGAACTTACCATAGTTCAGTTTGCAAACTAGTGGAAGCGCTCATCAATTGCTACGATGATGGGGCAGTCATAATTGAGTCTATTTGTTGGGCATACTGGGTCGGACCCAAGGTAGCAAAGGAAATAGGGGTGCCAATGGCAGCCAAGCTTTCAAAAAGAGAGGTGAGGAGAGATTGAGCAATGGTGGTTGGTGTTAAGGTTTGTGGAGGTGTTAAAATAGATGGCCCAGTTTGGGAAAATTGAGAGAAACCTCTCTCAAATGTTGTGGTAGGGGAAAAGAAGGTAGGGTTAACACTTGTTGTAAGGGGCATTGTAGACATGGATGTGGGTGGTGCTTCGCTTATCATTGGCTACTTGGTTACTTCAAACTCTGGGCTCGCTGCAAGCACTTGACTTGTGGTAGCTTTTTGTGATCCTTCTCTTAGAATAGCTTTCATGTGCTATCGTTTAGCAGGCAAAGAGTCTTTGATCTCCACAATTTCTATAGTTTCTAGCTGTTGTTGTTGAGGAACTCTTGCTGTTTTCGAGGCCTAGGTGAGTGTCTGCAAGGCTTGTGACATATTTAGTTACACATTCAAAGTGACATAAGTCATAAATCTTGTAGACTTCCTCCTTTGCTGGGCTGAGGACGCTGATGTCTCAGCTTCCTCTTCTGCTTGCTCCTCTCCTTCATCAGGTTTGTCACCTCCGCTAGCGCTTGAGTCGAAAATAGGGTTCTCATCATCCCAAAGCTTATCAAACTGTTTATCTTCCTGTACACTTTCATAAGGTGCATCAAGCCATTTTGTTTCTTTGCAATGCATCTAGAAGGCTTTGATATTTTCATTAGTCCATTCTTCTTCATTCCTCAACTTATTGTACAGAGCCTTCCCCATTTTATGATTCTCATCATAATCTTCCACAACGAAATATAACCTATTCCACAATGGCCTGCTATCTTCTGTGGGGATATGAATCAAGTCAACCAACAATTCATCTTCATCCTCTAGCGGATTCTCTGCTCTTAGTAAGCCCAAGGGTTGTGAGTTACCTTGAGATGCTTATATGGCAGATCATTGAAAGGGTTGTAATCCCACTTGTCACAGATCATTACCAACCCTAATTGGGCCAACTTATCTTGCAATAGTGGGTGTGTTTGATTCTTTTTCATGGCCATAGTTTTGAAGCTTTGTGGACACGTGAAGAATCCCTTCTTGTTGACCTTTTCTCCACTAAAGAAAGTGATTTCAATAATGCATGCTTTCTGAAACAATTCAAGGGATAGCACCAGATTTGTAACACATGTTGGAAGGCGGAAAGGTTCCTCAGTGAAGCCTCACATTTAGATGAATGTGAAATCCACTTCAAAAAACCAGTCACATATGGGGGTGAATTTTTGCATATACTTTGTTTGAGTCAAGGTGAGTTGATTAATACCCTCCTCTCGTTGTAAATCTTGCAAAATTGGAGACAAGAAATAATCCAAAAATGTGTAATAATCAAAAGTGGAAGAGAGGAGAGGGGTCCAGACATAAACTAGTTTTTTCCTCCTCTTTTCATCAAAGATAAAAAACTTTACCTACTTATCAAAGAAATCCAAGTTTTGATACAAAAACATATGAGCAAGATAAGAGAGAAATATGAACTTCCGTTCAACTTAGTACTTGCTAATTTTCTCTATCATATCCTTTGCAAGGTGCTCTACAAAATCATACCAGAAGTAATATTTTTTCCTACAGAATTGGAAGCCTAGGCCCAAATGAAAAGTCTACACCTCTTGGTCGATGTCCAGACTAAAAAAAAATGCCATCATTGAAAGTACATCTTGTAGCTCTTCTTTGAAAGCGATGTGTGTTGTAGGAATTCTTGGCGGCTTCTCTCTTTCTGCTTCAATCCTTTGGGTTTCTTCGTTATAAAATTTCAAAGCCTTATTCCTAGTGGTCCATATATGATCCCCCTGTTTAGGGGTGAATGTATCCACTTCCATCCCTCTTTGCATAGACTCTAGAATACATAGTATATTCTAGATGGTAGTCAGGTTGATGTTAACTGATAGAGTCTGAACCTCAATAGTGTTGGTACTTGGATTGAAATGCTTAATTGCTGCGTTGACTAACTTTAGGCAGTAGTGCATAGATGGGACCATATATTGAGGAAGCCTATTGAACCATACCTTTTCTGCAACCGAAATTTCCCATTTGGACACCTTCATTCTTTTCCAGGTCGCTTCAATGCTCAATCCTTTAGGGTTCTTTGCAAGAAAGGGATCATGAACGTTATCCCAATCTTCCTTAATTAAGTTCTAGTCTCTATAGTTTTTTGGCTTTTCCATCTCCTTTGTGTTTTCCCATCTTGGATTTTTAGGAATACCTAGTGTAGCATAAGAAATATTCTCAAAGACATTAACTACTGGTGCTCCTTGCTGAGTTTTAGCTAAGCTTTGCATCACCACTTGCCTAACTTCTTGGCTTGAACTTTCTACCATTGTTAATTTGCAGGAAATTTTTGCTTTAGCTTGAATTTTTCTGCAACTTTACTTCAGCTCTAGCTATGCGCTAGGAAATTCTTTTTCTTTAGGTAGCATATTTGAAAAGACCCTTTTAAGTGCCTAAAAATTTCACATGCAATACTTAGCTATTTTCTCTCAAAGTGGTAGACAAGAGTTACCTTTTTTGCATTTAATTTGGCATGTATTGCCAGCCCTTTGGCTTGTACGAGATGCATTACTTGCCATTTTGATTTGACAAGAATTCATAAATATAATTAGTAACCATATGTACAGTGTGATTTTCTTGGAACTTGAGCTGATGCCTTGCTAGCAGATTAAGCATTCGTATGTGTTGGAAATTAATATCCCAAAAAGAATGATTAAACCAAAGATGCAATCAATATTTGAAAAGATACGAGCTCTGCCTAGAAATAATTAAAACACCTAGAGAATGACACCTCAGTCCTTGGTCATGCGTAACACCGCCAATTACTACCACTAGCTTAGGCTAATTAATTATCCCTTCTTAGTTTTGCACACAAAAAGCCGTACTCAACAGATACAACTGGGTGGGAAATTCGAGAAAACCTAGGCATGATTTTCAAGTTGGTACTCAATTAACATTACATTTATGGTAAGTAGATTACAACGCATTTCCTCACTTTCTCTATAAATAGGCATCTAAGCAGTAGCGAAATCACACTTGGCGATTAGAGAAAATTTGGTATTAGGTAATTGGTTTACTAATTTAGTATTTGCAGTGTGTAGCGTTCTCATAGGCTAGACTTAGGTGCTTTGTAGGGATAGTTGTAAGGTATTCGCAGAGAGTCTGACAGGATAAACACCTCAATTAGGCTAGTGTCACATAAGTCTCAAACTTCCTTCTTAGGTGAGATTTCTACCAAGTGCTTAAAAATGATGACGAAGAACAAGCACTCACTGTCAATCATAGTCATAAAATGGGTCTTGGGACGGGATTTTCTTGAGTATGAGGACAAGTATAGAGTTAACACTGATGTGTGCTCACATTTCATTTCCTCCATGCTAGATATAGAAGTTCTTAAGCTGTTGATTTTGCGTCTGGTGAAGTAGATTTTCCCCAAGAAATACCTGAACGGCCTTGAGGAGTTCATTGCAAATGTTGCACATGGTGGGGGAATTCCGACTGCAAGCAACCTTCAGAGGTTTATAGAAGAGGACAAGGTTGTGTCGTGGCTGCCATTTCTGAGTGTCTTTCACCTCCAAACACAAGTTGAGCACTGCCAAAGGGTAACTCAAGCTTGCCATTTCCTATTCTACATGTACAACGTGGTGTCATTCTATGACATCGACTGGTACATGGACTTTAGGAACTTGGTGTTCCCTCTGTCTACCTTTGCTCCCTTGGATGATACTGCTACTACTGATAATGCCCCTGTTGATGAGGATATTGTGGAAATTTTCATTGATGAGTCCATTACTGTTGCCCATGCCATGAACTAAAGACTTGTGTTTTTTCCTTTTGATTTCTAAAAAAATCATAGCAATTAGTCTATTTTTTGTATACATGCCTGAAAAAGGATTTTCATAAAATATATAAAAGAAGCAGAAAGACATATGCTTTTGGAAGCATGGCCCTTTAGCCATTTTTGAAAATGTAAATACCAAAGCACATATATAATGAAAATATATCTTTACATAACCATCTTGTTGTCTTCTCTTGGTTTCTGTAACTAGGTCATCTTTTCTTTTTTCAGCATGTATGTATTAATTTTGCATGTGGGTGTTTTAATTTTTCTACTCTGTTCAGCTATGAGTTTAATTCCCTTACTCTCTATAATAATGGGTCACTTGTTCTTTTCCACCTTGAACCATAGAATAAATAAAAATACTAGGAAACAAAAAAAAAGGAAAAGAAGGGAAAACCATATAAACATATTTACATGGGTATGGTAAGCAAGCTTAATTGAATAATTTCAGGTGAACTTCGTTGACTGGAATCACCAACGCTTCTTTTTCCATAGTTTCTAACTCATATGCATTGTTTTCTTTGCATTGAATTATTTTGAACGGACCTTCCCAAAAGTTGTCAAACTTCTCGTGTTGACCCAGCTTCAAAGCTCTTTCATTAGATTTTAGCACTAAGTCTCTGCACTTTAGACATTGGCCGGACACTTTCTTGTCAAACCACCTTTTAACCACTTGTTGGCGATTAGTCATGGCTGTTAGGGACTTATCCCTTTTTTCTTGTACTTCTAGCAACTTGACTAACTACACCTCCATTATGTCGTTTTGTTCTACTTCAAGAGATTTTAGTAATTGTAGCACCAAAATCTCCATAGAGATAGGCAATAACACCTCTTTTCCATAAACTAGCTCATATGGTCAAGTCTTGAGGACTTGCTTTGGAGTTATGTGATCTAGCCAGAGTGCTTCTCAAAGGTTTTTGTGCCACTCCCTTTGATATTCTAACCTGATTATTTTGAGCAGTTAGACCGAATTCTTGTTTGTAGACTCGACTAAATCGTTCCCCTACAGGTAGTAATTTGATGATGTTTTAAGCAATATGTCATTTGTAAGTCTGAATTGACTTACCTTGGAGCCTAAGAAAGCTTTAGCATTGTCAGAGATGATAGTTTTTGGTGGGCCAAATATCATCACCAGGTCTTCAAGGAAATCCACTATCTTTTCCTCTATCGCATTCTTTAGTGGCATGGCTTCAATCCATCTTGTGAAGTAATCTATGGCCATTAAGATCCATTTATGTCCTATGCTGGAGGCTGGGTTGATCATTCCAATGAACTCTAAACCCCATTGTGTGAATGGCTTATCAACCACTATTATATTGAGAGGCATTGCAAAATTATTTCTTCTTCTAGCAAAGAACTGACATTCCTTACGAGTCTTTACCAAGGAGTAGGCATCATGAAATAGCATTGGCCAAAAGTACCTCACACATGATTTTGATGGTGGTAGTCTTTGTGGAGAAATTCCCACTTGCGGGATAGTTGTTGTAAGTGTCAAGGATCCTTTTTGCTTTCTCTGTGGTAACACATCGCAATAGAACGTCGTTAAAATTTCTTTTGAACAAGATCCCTTCAATGAGCGTGAATCCGCTATTTTGCAGCAAGTAGAATCTCCTCCTATGAGAAGGAAAGCTAGGCAGATATTTCCATGTATGCATAAACGTTACTCTGTCTGCTAGCCAACAACCATCAGACTCTGACTCATTCATTAGGACTAGTTCTAGCTTCTCCCATATCTTCATTGTGTGCAAGATACTCGCATAGTCCTCTTCCCCAAACACTCTTGGCAGGCTTGAACTCAATGTTGTACTTGAGGATCTTGGTGATCCAATTGACTCTTTTTTTATGATTTCTCCTTCCATGATGTATTTGTGCACACTAGAATGCATGACATAGACAATCACCTTATTGCAAGAGATTAGGTGTCAAAACTTCTTGAGTTCCTTAACTATTTCAAATTCTTGCCTCTACAAATTTGTAGGTTGTTTCATATTCCTTCAGGGTCCTAGAGTGAAATGCTATCTGATTTTCTTCCTTGCCTTTGTTATCTTTCTGAGTTAAGACAGTAGCAATGCTTGACTTGCTACTGAATGCATACATTATGAATTCCTTTGATAAGTTTGGGTTGACCAAAATAGGAGCGGAAGAGATAGCATCCTTGGATTTCTAAAAGGCTTCTCTAGCCTCTTTTGTCCATTTAAGTGTTTGATCATTTCTCAACATTAGTGTAATTGGCCTAATTATTCCTACAAAATCATAAATAAATTTGCTAATGAAATTTACCTTCCTTAAGAAGGATTGAACGCCTTTCTTATTGACCAAAAGGGGAAGCTCTTTGATTTCTCTCACTCACTCATGATCAATTGAAATTCCTTCTTTGGATACTACGTTCCCTAGTAGTTTTCCTTGCGGTACTCCAAAAACACATTTGTTTGGGTTCAGAGATATCTTGAACTCTTGAAATTTCTTAAAAACCATCTCAAGATGATCAAAATGATCATCCTTGGATTTTTAGAACACCGTAAAATCATCCAAATAGATTAGGATAATCTTGTTGATTAGTTTGCTAAACGCAATATCCATTTCCTATTGGAAGGTAGCTCTTGCATTTGAGAGGCCAGATGACATCTTAGCGTATGCAAACATTCCCCACTTGGTAGTGAATGTTATCTTATGTTGATCCTCATCTTTGACTTGGATTTGATTGTAATGAGACAAACCATCTAATAGGGAGAACATCTCTGATCCTTCCACTATTTACAAGATTGACTCCATTGAAGGTAGCAGGTAATGATCCTTCATAGATGCTCTGTTTAGCTCCCGAAAGTCTACACATAGACGTATATCTCCATTCTTCTTTCAGACTAGGACCAAGTTGGATACCCACGTGCTATGATTAATTGAGAAGAAAATATACAACTGGATTAGCTTTTTTATTTCTTGCACCATTAGTGCTTCAATTTTGGGATTGACTGGCCTTTGTTTTTGACGGACTGGTTTTGCGCCTTCCACCAACTCTATTGTGTGCTAAATGATGTCAGGATCATATCCCCTAAGGTCATCGTATGACCAGGCCACCACTCCATATTTTTCACAGAATTCAATAAGCCTTTCTTTATCATGATGTAGGATATCCTTCCTGAATTTGAGCTTTCTTCCATCTCTGACCTGAAGATCCACATAGTCACCTTTGTCTACTACAAACTTACTTTTGTCATTTCTTGCATCGTCACAATCAAAAAGGTTTTCGAGAGTGACCAATCCTTTTGGAAGCTTGTTGAAATCTAGCTAGATGATTTGTCTTTCATAAGCTTTGATGATTTTTGGTTGGAGTTGGTCATAAAGTTCTCCCAATTTTTGGATGAACGAGGAAATGTGTTCATCACTGTGAAATACTTTCCAACTTTGGTTATTGTATGGAATGGCTAGTATGACTATGACTCATATCGAGTGTTTGTTGTGAATGAGTTTGGAGGTAGGATCAATCTGGGATCCGATTGCTACCATGTGATCCGCATCCGTATTTTGTTCTCGGGGCACTGTCTGAATGTTTAAGGCTTCAAAACCCTCAATTGGGTCCCAAACTCAGTGTCTATAGGATCACATGTGGACATTTTTTGCCACAAAAATTTTGCGGACTTGATTGACCACTAGTTTGGAGTCTCCAAACACCATTAAAATTGCTTTATGCACATACGTTCTACAAGGCTTAAACCTTGCACCAATTGTTCATATTCATCTTCGTTGTTTGAGCAAGTGAACTGGAAGCATAAATACTTTAGTGTCTTTTCATTGTGTGGGGATATTAAACATATCCCAACTCTTAAGCCGACTTTACATCTTGCTCTATCAAAGTGCAACATCCATAGTTATGAGGCTTGACTGCTTTTAGATTCTTTGACAACTTTCAAGAGCACTTGATCTTCATCGTAGATGACATAGGTGCCCAACCTAGTAGCATGGTGTTGTTGAAAGGGGCGGTATCTATATGTTCACTCAAGGGAGCATCTTCTTGATCATCCCGATCTCCAGTCACTTTTTCATCTTCTAGTAACTCGGTGCAATACATTTCTTGCTTGGTGATAGAGGTATGTGTGGCTTCAAAGTTGATCACAACTTCATTGACTACACATTCTGAAAGTAAAGCTTCATATTCTATCTTTATTTTCACACCATGCTTGGTTCTAAGGATCAAATGTGACCAATCCAAGGCTAGATATCTACCCACTTTTGAAGTAAATTATCAGGATAGATAGAGGCCAAACATGGGGGGAACATCTATGATCATAGTGTCTTGTAGCACTATGATACTAGGGCAAGCGAATAGGGTCAAGGAGAGTGCTTAGATGACACCTACAGTTTTGACTCTGTTTCCATCAAGCTGCATCAATCCTCTTTTTAAGGGTTCATAGCTGAGTCCTAAAGTTTTAGCTATTTGTTTAGGCATAATTGTGGTGCTAGCACTGAAATCAATCATGGAATTGTGTAATAATTTCTCCCCTATAATGAGAGTTAAGAAGAAGGGTTGAGGTTTCGACTTATCTCCTACTTCAATAGGGGCTTCTGCTGTGCTATTTTTAAGAACTTTGGTAGAAGATGGTTGATCAACAATCCTTTCCTTGGGAAATTGCTCCATCGGCATTACGCTAATGTCTTCCTAGAGAGCCTTCTTTAGTAGTGTCTTCTATTCGAGGATGATTAGAATATCCCACAGAGACACATTAGCGGATATTTTTTCAATTGTTCCACCACATTGAACGATGGAAGATTGGGAGGTTTATGCTCCTTAGCTCTTGTTATAACAATTTCCCTTTGCGGTAGGCATTGTGGCACCATTGCGGAGGTATTAGGGGTCTAGTCAGAAGCACTTTTAGGTTGTAGATTGACTAGTTTTGGGACAACTTTTTTGTCTCTAAATCTCCTATTCGAGCAAGTGTTGTAGTCAGACTGTACTTGCGGTGTTTTAGATGTGGATGCGTCATTGGAAAACACTGCCTCTTCTTCTTCCATCCATGAGAAGAGTGCATGATTGGGAGTGATGTCTGCTTCTTGCTCCAGTGACACCCCCTACATTTTTTGTGGTGAGCATCACATTGTCCATTTGCAAGGATGTATACACAGTTTCTAGAATCTGATGTTGCACCTTGGCTACACTGCTCCACCAACTTTTTTTGTAGGTTGTCGCATAGACAATTTTAAGGCATATGTGAATTGCTGCAAGGGAAGCACCAAGGGTTGGTGTCATCTATCAAATTGTTTTTCCCCACAGTCAACTCTCTACTCAAACTTATATTAGTGCTATGTAGTAGGGAAGGAACCAGTACTATTTGATTTGTTGTTTGCACTTGCGGATTGGCATAGGCACCTCCTTGGAACTGGTTTTGTTGGTAATAAGGTTTTCCACCTTGTTAATTCTGGTAGCTCGGCCTCGGGGGTGTTGCCTAGTTTTGCTTGATGATAGTTATATCATTGACAATAGTTTGCAATTTTTCCTTGAACTCCCTCATCTCCTCCTTTGAAGAGCTGGATGTAGAGGTGACATTCTGCAGCATGCTCAGATACGTGTACATGGATTGAGGAGGAGCCATTGCGCTAGTAGAAGGCATCTCTTGAGTAGGAAGCGATATTTCTGGGAATATAGGAATGATGGGAAAAGGTCCATGACAATTTCTCAACATCTATCAAATTGTTCTCTGCTTTAACGACACTATATGTGCCTGATAGTATGATTTGGTTGAGAGAGTGTATCATCATTGAAATGTCAAGGTTGATAGACTTCAAGTAGAACATGAATGCCAGATCGGGCAGCGGGTGGATATCAACTTGAATCTTCTTCCAGCTTGTATAGAACTGAGCATTGAAGTCAACCATGGCTTCATGCGGGGCTTGCTTTATGATCGAGAGCTGATAATATAGCAAGGATCGGTTTCCTTCATTTGAAAATCTCTAGTAAAAAGGATCTCCAAGCTCATCCCAGGTACTGATAGTGTTTTATTGCAGCATCTGGTACCAATCTAGTGCCTTGCCTCTGAAAGAGGCTATGAGCAACCTTAGCGCTATATTTTGGTTTCTAATGCCATGTACGAGACATACATTTGCAACATCTTGAATATATTTGAATGGTGTTCTTGAGTCGTCACTGGTAAATTTAGGTATAGCCTTTAGGGCAGAAATTGGGATAGTGGCCTAGATGACAAGCACTACTAGTGTAACAAGGGGGCTTCCAGCGTCCCATGCCACATAATTTTTGTTAGCGGAAACCAACATGGCTAGCGGAAAGGGAGGAGGAAGTAGAACGTTCAATAATTGCGTCACATGTACTGTCCCTAATGGTGGTACTAATAAACCAGGATTAATTGTTGTTTGGGACCTTATAGTAATAGGCTAATGGCTCAAACACCCTTCTCCAAATTAGGTTCATTGAAGCTCAGTCCCACCGGATGTGCCAGGAGAAAGAAAAATTGTTGATGCCAAAAATTGGCAAGGTAACAACCCTTTGTAGGAAACTTAGTTTATGGGGGATTTATTGCACTAAATTGAGTGACCTCTAGATTTTTTAAAAAGTTAGCTTTTTCTATAATTGGGGTTTTGAAATGGGAAATGGAAGCAGATATAAAAATAAAGACTCTGACTAGGGCGATGTGCCAGAATTTAAATAAAAGGCACGATAAACCTATCTTTTGGATATGATCTAAGGGCCGCTTAGTAATTTACCATGTCCTAGAATAATAGAATTTAAAAATTTCCACATGAATAACTCATTCAATGACATAAAATAATTATCACACCCGTTTACTGAAAAGAACTCTGTCAAAAGAAATGATCTAAACTAGTAAAATTTCATTCAAATTATAGAAGTAGGGTAGATAAACCATTCAAACAATAATGGAACAATGTAAAGTTTATCAATAACATAAGAAAATAGAGAGGCCAAACAATGGCATAGTCTGTGAGTTCTTACAATAATCTAAACAATAAAAGGCCTGGTGTCTTTCCAAACTTCTTGTAATTCTTAAACTAGTGGAACCTAAAGAACATGTAGCATGTAATCTTCAAACTCAAACCCTGTAACCTGTAACATAGAGCAATATTTATAGTGAGTTTTGCACTGCCTGGCGAGCAACAACCGATAATATTTTGAATCTTGAGCAATGATGTTGAGGCATTGATTCCCCTCAGCCGTTGTAATAAAAAATATTTGAGCCATAACATTTAGTGGCCCTCCATTCAGGTGCATCCCCTATGAATGATGGAAGTGGTCCCAAAAAATTCCAATGCAGACAAGTGTCACCTCTTTGGATAGGTAGTTAGAACATGTGGTGACATATTGCAGCCCATTGTTCACTTCATTCCTTGCATTGAAGAAGTATGCAATGAGGAGATGTGTGGCAACATTTCACTGCCTGCGACTGATTTCCCCTTCCTTCGTTGAAAACTTGTACTGAGATGACATGTAGAAAAATGTATGCTATAGATGTTGCCTATGGGGCCTACCAAATATTTATGCGAATAGGAGCTACATGGCATGCAGGAGGGGATCGATGAGGAATTGAAAGGAAGCAATGAAAATAACCCACGGTGAAGACATGTGGGAGCATTTTGGGGATCGATAGAAGAGAAAGGGGAAAATTTCTTTAGAGAGCAATGAGAAGACATGTGGCAGAGGCTGCGGTGACAATCAAAAAGGGTCCAATGATATTCTATTGAAGGCATGGACTGGTACTTAGCAGAAAACAAAACCTGAAGGGACCATGGTGAATTTCGTATTCATAGAAGCATAGTATCAGTGGTTGACTTTGCAGAGAACTACACTTTACAGCCACAACGTGAGGTGTAGTCACAATATTACAACTCCACACAGGTTTTGATATTTGTGCACATAGCATTCATTCATGTAGCTGATGGTACATAAGACCAAAAGAAGGTATTGAGGGATTATCACTTTTATATTAGTGATGATCACACACATTCTCTAGAGTTCGTGCAAGGTTACATCAAGATGTTCTACAATGATTTGGCTCAGAGGGGCATATCATATGGTCGACATATAATATGGTTGGATAACTGTGCAACATAGTTCAAGAACTCACACATGTTCTACTGGTTGAGTAGGATGCATGCCATTATAGGTGTTTAGCATATGTGGAACTTTTGTGAGGCTGGGGATGGAAAGGGAGAGCATGATGGTGCAAGAGCATGTGTGAAAAGAGCATTAGCACGATAAGAGTTAAATTTTAAAGACAATGCAAAGTTAAAAAATGCAAAATCAATTTTCGAGTGGCGTAATGCTTCAATGGGTCTAGGTAATGAAGGTACATCTTCAGTTCATAGATTTTTTTGGCTGATGGATGACAATAACATTGCACCATTTGAAGACTAATGTTGTACACTAACATGATCGAGTGATCTACACTCTTTCCTTACCTCAGATGCAAGTTCATGGAGTATCAATACACAAAAGATGGCGTGCTTTTGTTCTTCATGTACAATGCAAGTTTGGAATGATTGTGAGTCAGAGGAGTGGGTTGAAAAATGGTTGAAGAGTTATCTTATCCCACTTCACATATATCACCCTCTGATGGAATCACCGGTCGAATTTGACCACGTATCAGATCTAGTTCAACCAGGTAATATATCTACTTGCTTAGTTTTTGAAATTCCTATTATTATCTTACTTTGTAGTGTATTCGTAATGTTGACTAATTTCAAGAGATTTTTTGCACATATCAATGCAGGGCATGTTTATGTAGTTATTGTAGATAAAGACAACAAAGAGGGAACAAACTATTACTTGTGTTGTTGTGTTGAGGTCGAAAAGAAATTGGACCCCCCAATTATAGATGGAGAAAACATTGAATACCCTACAAGCTCAGTTGTTGTTACTAGAATGTGGCTTATAAGGTACCCACATTTAAGAGTGTTAAATATTGGCTATTTCAAGACTTTGACACACATTGTAAGATTGTTCATTACTTGAACCTTGTTGTAGCATCGAATTTTCGTTTGACCAAATATGGGGGTAGACCTTTGAACAAGACCAAGTGTGGAAGATCTATGAATCTGACCATTAGGCAATACTTGACACAATAAAGAGTAGAGTAGATCCAGATGGTTTGTTGGACTAATTTGTAAGTATGTACATTGGTTCTTATTAATTTATACTTGTATGCACATTGATTTATTTGATTCCATTGCTATCATATTCTTGTACTTTTCATATTTGTAAGTAATTTGCTAAAAATTGATTGGTGTCCCCTTGCATAAAATGCAGATTTATGAGCCATCCAAGAGAATCTCAGCCAAAAAGCAATGAAACATCCTTATTTTGATGACCTTGAAAAGTCTCAATTATGATTTTAAGCCATTATTAAAGTGCATGCGAAGCTTGGTGATGGAATTTTAAGTTATTCTATTCACGAGAGGTGTTGTGTGCAATAGGTATCTTGGAACTCCCAGTGAAGATGCATTACCAGGAGTGACTAAGTTGAGAGATTTTCATGCCTATCCTCAATGGAAGCATCAATATTTATGCCTTGTTGTTCCTGAGTTGGAACCAAATGGTGTGGATTTGTTGTTTGTAAGTGCCTTCCATCTACTTTCATTTCATTTTCATTTTGGATGCTCTTTATTTTTCTTCTTTTACTTTGTGTATTTGTAAGTAAAATAATGAAAATTGATTGGTCTCTCCTTGCAGAAAAATGTTGATTTATGAGACATCGAAGAGAATCTCAGCCAAAAAAGTAATGCAACATCATTATTTTAATGATCTTGACAAATCTCAATTCTAATTTGAAGCCATTATAAAAGAGCGTGTGAAGCTTAATGAGGGAATCTCAAGTTATTCATTTGAAGTTAACCTCATCATGAGCACCTATGATGTAGAAATTATAAGAGAATCTCAAATGTGAGTGACATTGTAAAAGATCTGTGAGAATGGAATACCTAAGGCATTGTGCCTATGGTGCAAGGCACCTGGGCCTTCATTTTGTAAAAGGGGTTTAGTATGTAGTGTCTTTGTGTCTAAGGGAATGTTTTTGTTTTGAAATAAGGTCTTTAAGACCATGTTACAATGTTTTGCATTTGTTTTGGTTAGGAGTTATTTTGGGTCAATTTGGTAAAGTTGCAAAAATTGTAAAAAATTGCATAGCAACTTTTGCATTTTTTATGTAAAAGGGAAGTTGAATAGTTAGGATGTTAAAAGTTAGTTGTAGTCAGTTGGGCATATGGTTGGTAAAGGTTAAATATGCTTTGTAATGGTTGAAACAAGGGTTGGATGTACATTTGGAGGATTGAATAACAAAGATTCACTATTTTTTGTGTTTTCATACATTGAATTTTGTTTCTACAACAACTTGTATGTTTTGGTACATCCTAGAAGTGCTCATTTGTGCATTGGAATTCATGGAGGAGTGAATTACCTTTCATTTGCATCTTGTCTCATTTGATTTCATTAGGATTTGAGTGAGTTATAGTGTTTTAATACCCTGCTCTGCATTAGTATAACTAGCATATAGTCTAACTTATTATGAAAACTTCATTTATTAAAATAAATCAACCTAATTATTATATATCAATATCAATATAGAATATAGTCTATTGAAATAAACATTTGTAATGAGATTTACTCAAATATTGTAATTTATTGTTTCCTTCAAACATTTGTAATTCAAGCAATGTAATCCCTTAACAGTGCAAATTGTAAAAGGGAAACAATATTTGATGGCCTGTTACCCAGATATTGTGTTAGTTACAAGCATTCTTCCTAAGATATCTGGATCACCTAGGGAACCTCTACAATAACCTCTCTCGGTTTTTGTTATCTCAAAGTCATTTTTTCGTGGTGTCCAATTTTGATTTGATAAAAAAAGTGTCAATTACAAGTAATGTAAAGTTGCAAAGTGGTGCAACTTTCATTCTGCAACTCACGTGACCAAATGACCTATTCCAACACATTCAACAGGGTACGTTCACGCTAGGCATGGTCATTTTTCATACCCAAACACTTGGAATCGATCTGATCTACGTTCAACCAGATTAATCTCTTAAGAGTCCAAAGTGCAAAAGGGAAGCAATCTTTGATGGACTATTACTTGAAAACCATGACACTTAAGAACTCTTTGTCTAAGCCTACAAGATTGCATTGGGCCCATCTACAATAACCTCTCTCAGTTTTTGTTATCTCAGAGTCGTTTTCCCGTGGTGTCCAATTTTTATTTGATGAAAATAGTGTCAAATGTAAGCAATGTAAAGTTGCAAAGTGGTGCAACTTTCGTTCTGCAACTCGTGTGACTAAATAAAATATTCCAAATCATTTAAATGTGTACATTTAAACTAGGCATGGTTTTCTTTTGAACCAAAACACGCAGAATCGCTCCAAGCTACGTTCAACCAACTCAATCCCTTAAGGGTCCAAATTGCAAAATGGCAACAATATTTGATGGGCTATTACTCAAAAACCATGGCACTTACGAAATCTTCATCTAAGCCTATGGGATTGAATTGCACCCCTCTACAATAACCTCTCTCGCTTTTTGTTATCTCAGAGTGGTTTTCCTGCGGTGTCCAATTTTTACTTAATGGAAAAAGTGTCAAATGCAAGCAGTGAAAAGTTGCAAAGTGGTGCAACTTTCATTCTACAACTCGTGTGACCAAACAGACTTATCCAACGCATTTGGATGGGTGTGTTCACGCTAGGAATGGTCCTCTTTTGCACTTAAACATGCAGAATCACTTCGAGCTACATTCAACCTGTAGAATCTCTTAAGAGTCCAAAGTGCAAACTGATTGAAATCTTCGACAGGCAGCTACTCAGACACCGTGATGCTTAAAAAATTGTCGTTTGATCTTATGGGATTGCGTTCAACCCCTCTACAATAACCTTTCTTGGTTTTTGCTATTTCAGAGGCATTTTCCCGTGACACTGGCGAATTTTCATTGGGGGAAGAAGTTGTCAAATGCAAGTAGTAAGTTACAAAGTGGTGCAACTTTCATTCTGCAACTTGTGTGACCAAATGAACTATTCTAATGCATTCAAGTGAGTAAATTTACACTATGAGTGGTCTTATTTCACACCCAAACATGTTGATTCACTCTGAGCTATATTTAATTGGTACAATCCTTTAAGAGTCCAAAGTACAAAATGGCTGCAAACTTCAACATGTTACTTGGATACCATGATACTTAGAAACTTCTCGTCTGAGCCTATGGAATCATGTTGGGCCCCTCTACGATAAACTCTCTCAGTTTTCGCTATCTCAGAGGCATTTTCCTATGGTAGTGATTTTTCACTTGGGGAAAAAGTTGTCAAATGAAAATAGTTGAAAGTTGCAAAGTGGTACAACTTTCATTCTGCAATTCATGTGACCAAATGAACTATTCCAAAATATCTGAATAAGTATGTTTATGCTAGACATAGTCCTCTTTCACACCCAAACATGTAGAATCACTTTAAGCTATGTTCAACCAGATCAATCCCTTAAGAGTCCAAAGTGCAAAGTAGGTGAAAACTTCAGCATGTTATTATTCAGATACTATGATGCTTAGAAACATCTTGTTTAAGCCTATGGGATTACATTGGGTCCCTCTACAATAAGGGTATGTGTAGGATCATAAAGGGCCAAAAAGTGGCAATATGATGGGTATGTGGCTGACGACTATTTTTTTTACCGAAATTGATGAAACAAAAAAGGTTTTTAAAGGAGATTCTCAACTTTCCATTGATATAAATTATCCTTTATTTTGAATTTAATAAGTAATTATTATTCATTTTCTATTGGCATTATGACAAAAATCTTGATTGATAGGCTGATTAAAAAACATCTATAGCTTTCAAACAATATCACATTTTTGAATCCAAAACATGTGTCACATTCTATACTTCGCATACTATAGGATTAAAAAAGAAAAATTGAATTTGATAAAGTTTTGATAAAGTTAAGGTGGTCGACATACAAGTTTTTATATTTTTTAAAAATTTGTAATAAAAAATTCATAATTAATTATTTATTTGGATTTTTTTTTTTAAAATATGCATCACATTGGGGCATGAGTCCTCTACTTATATTTAAAATCTTATAAAAAAATTATCATTTTATTGTAGTTAGGGTGGTCAGACAGACACCTACTTCTTACTTTTCCCCTAAAATTTAAGTACCACTGCATTGAAATTTCAAATTTTCATCAAATATATTTTTGTTTTTTAAACAAACCTAGTAGTTTAGAAACTACATTCAATTTTCTATATATTCTATTTTTACATATTTTTGAAATAATATAGATAACTTTTTCAAATTTTTACGTCAAGTTGCCTAACTCTGATTTTTTTGAGTTTTTTGCCACTTAAGTTCCTATTTTTTCCATGATGATCCTACACATACCCATAACCTCTCTCATTTTTTCGCTATTTCAGAGGCATTTTCTTGTGGTGACGAATTTTCACTTGGAGAAAAAGTTATCAAATACAAATAGTTGAAAGTTGCAAAGTGGTGCAACTTTCGTTCAACAACTCATATGACCAAACCATTTATTCCAATGCATCTGGATGGGCATGTTTATGGTAGGAATGGTCTTCTTTTGCATCCAAACACGCGGAATCGCTCTAAGCTACGTTCAACTAGATTGATCCCTTAAGGGTCCAAAGTGAAAAAGGACAACAATCTTTGACGAGCTATTACTCAAAAACTGTTTCACTTACGAACTCTTCGTCTAAGCCTATGGGATCATGTTGGGCCTCTCTACAATAATGTCGCTCAATTTTTGTTATCTCAAAGTTGTTTTCGCATGGTGTCCAGTTTTCACTTGATGGAAAAAGTGTCAAATGCAAGCAGTGTAAAGTTGCAAAGTGGTGCAATTTTCTTTTTGGAATTCGTATGACCAAACAAACTGCTCCAACATGTCCCGATAGGTACGTTTACATTAGGCATGGTCATCTTTCACACCCAAACACGTGGAATCGCTCTGAGCTACGTTCAACCAGCTTGATCCCTTATGATGGCATGCAAAACAATTGAAAAGAGAAACATACACATGATGGTTTAGAAGTATGAGTTTTCCACACAAAAAGCATATGATCATCCTCAAGTCTAGGAAGTGTAAGATATTTTTTAATTATCCTCCTTTCCCTTACAGTAATATACAACCAATTGTAAATGCGTACAATGGTGAAACTTGGAAACATTTTATTTTTCCTCAATTAATAACTTTGGTTGTGAAGAATTTTGTCATTTTCATTTGAAATGATTTTCTATGCTTTAAAATTGAGGTCTAAGAGAAACATGTGATGCTCTCACATATATTGATTATTTGGTGTGATAAATAAAGTTTCCACCATTGACTCCATTTCTTATTTGTATTATAAATTATAACTTGCTTTCTCTTGATTCCATTTCCTATACAAGAAATAATATTACAAAAAGTTGACATATAAATCTTTTGACGTGTTTATATGGTGATGGATCAAGAACATAACAATTCATTCTACACTATGAGGATTATGTTCTGAAAATGTTTAAAAACTATTCAAGATAAATGTTTGTATGATAATGTGTCAAGAAGTTAACTACTTCATCTACAATGAATTTTATGTTTTGCAAGTGTTGTGAAGATTACGTATCCTTTGATTAATTGAGTTGTTCCAATCAAAATATTAATATATTGGAATATTTTTATGAAACATTTCATGGAATACCAATTGAAAACATTTTTTTTTGCTTTTACATAAATTATTCCATGGAAATCTTTGGATTAAAATGAATTGAGATAAGTAAGAACAAGGGAGCATTAGGAAATACATTGCTCAAGGATCTTAAATAAGCCTTCTCTTCGGTTGCAATTTTGGGTGGATTATTACTTTCAAAGTATTGGAAATGCTTTGCCTATTTTCTATTTGGTAGTTGCCATTCTAGAAGGCTCATCGCTTGATATATTTTATACTCATTCTTAATCAATTATCAAGTTAATAATCAGTGCATTTATTTACGGTTAATCTTTTATTTTCAATTTGTGCAATTTTGGAATTTGTAACTCTACTAGTATTCCTATAAATATTGAAGTTGTTTAGCATCGACTAATAAAGTTGTTTAGCATCAATCAATTAATATTCAAGACAAACCATGAAGGAGAAAAATGAATAAGTCAAGCATGTACATGTGAATAAGGGAAGCACAAGTACTCAAAAACACGTAAGCCTTGAAGTATACACATGAGTACATAGTATACACAAATTAATACAAAAGATATGCATGAATACAAGGTATATGCATGAAAACACATAAGTCGCAAAGTATACATTAGAATACACGTAATTCAAAAAATATACAAGTTGTTTGTAAAGTATACACTTGAATACATGTAAATAATATCTATTGAACCATGGATTTATAATGCAAATATGGACACCATCGACAAAAAAGGTTTGTATTAGCCAAATAGCCATGTAGGCATACATCATTATATGTCGATATAAGTATAAAATATAGGTAAAAAATAGCCATATAGGCTTATGAGAATGCCATATAGGCATGTAATCTCAAATATATCCAATAAAAAATATGTACAAAAATTCTATATAGGCATACAACAAAGGGCTCTAGAATCAAAAGTCAATGTTCTCCATGCTTTCGAAATAAACTCTTACCCTTTGCTAGTCGATTAGATGGTGATACATCTATCACTCGTTTATTTTGTGGTCGAGGAGTGCTCTTGCTCCTCCTAAGGTTTAGTTCTTGGTCAAGTTTTATCTTTTACAATAAGAAGTCAAGACATTAATATATGGAAATTACATTAAAAAAATGATATATACTACAAAATAATCACTTACCGCCATCTAATGATCACTCTCCATGAAGGAAATATTGAAATTTCCATGTTGAGGTGTATTGAAGCCCTATATAAACCATCCAAATAGAATTTAAACTATGAATCAATAATGCTTTGATTTTTCACCATCTAACATCTATAACAATGAATGTAAATTGAAATTTAGTAATTTGCCTCATACCTCCCTTGTCAAAGCCATCGAGGAGTCTATAGTAGATGAAACATCGATCTCCATTTCCCTTTGAACATTCAGAGGTGTATCCACTTGCAACATCTTAAAATAAAATAACAAATTATTCAATCACGAAAACTACAATAGGGATCCATGTCATGGCTTATAGTATGAGATAATGAACAAAATTTCGAGTACTTATTAAACTATATATTTCCTACTATCATGCTTACTATTTTCCCTATCCATATCTTGTTTGAAAGATATGTTTTTAGGATTTTACCCATATAAGCAAGTTGGTGAACCGTTTCATAAAATGCTTTCGTAAACATGTACGATAACTGTGGTGGCATAGAGAAGGAAGTGAACTATTTAAAAAAATTCCTCAAAGAAATGGGGTCTCATGGTGATGGAATTATATTACAAACAAATGTGTCATGACATTCCATCACCATAAGACTACATTTCTTTCAGGCATTTTTTCAAACAATTCATTGACTTCTCTATGGTATTATGCTCAGATGGGGTGGATGGTATAGTGTGGCCTTGGTTATGAGATGGAGGGAGATCATGACATGAAGAGGGAGGAGTGGGGACATGAAAAAGTGGAATAGAAGGTGGAAGGTTCCATGGATTGGTAAATTGAGGATGAGGACCTTGAAAATAACTTAGAGGGGAATTTTGGCTAATGGGTTGGTTTCTATTCTTCAAGCAGTGAGTTGTTTGAAAAAAATGCCTCAGAGAAATGTGGTCTCATGGTGATGGAATGGCCTTCCATCACTATGAAACCACATTTCTTCAAAACATTTTTCCATACTACTCACTACCTTGACTATGATATTTCTTACTATTATGCTTTGATAGAAATTTTTCCAAGCATCCACAGTTTGTTGGAAAGCACCTATTTTAGGCTTTTACCCATAACAACAATGAAGTGAGTAGTTTCATAAAATGATTTGGTACAGATGCATGGAACATGTGGTAGCATAGAAAAGGTGGTGAGCTGTTTGAAGAAATGCATCGAATAAATGCGGTCTCATGGCGATGGAATGGATTTCCATTGCCATGAGACCACATTTCTTCAAGGCATTTTTTCAAACTACTCACTTCCTTGTCTATGTTATTTCTTACTATTATGCTTTGATAGAATTTTTCCAAGCATCCATAGTATTTTGGAAAGAAAATTTTTAAGCTTTTAGCCATAGCGACGAGGAAATGAATTGTTTCATAAAATTCTCTGGTAGACATGTTTGGAAAATGTGGTAGCACAGAAAAGACAGTGAGCTATTTTAAAAAGTGCCTCAAAGAAATTGGGTCTCATGATGATAGACACCACCATGAGATTGCATTTCTTTGAGACATTTTTTAAAACAACTCATTTCCTTTTCTATGCTATTGCTTACTATTATTCTTTCATCTATTTCTTCCAATCATCCATAGCATAGACAAGGCAGTGAACTATTTGAAAAGATGCCTTAGTAAAAATTGGTCTCATGGAATGCCATGACAAGAAAATGCAATTAGAAGCTGCTCTAATTATTACTTATGCTATGTGAAGTAATTGAATCACTTCTAATGTTGAATTTCTAAACAACTATATTGTAGTTGAAATTTTGTCATCTATCAACATCTAGTTATTAGTTATGGAATGTGAAGTAATGGTTTGAGTTTGAAAGATGTGCAATGCAACGTAATCAACGATATGAATATAGACTAGAAAATTCTATTAAGTACAATTCATTGGTTAAACTCTTTATTCTATTACCTGCATGTAGGTTTTTCTAAATCCACTGGCACTGGGAGGTGTTCCCTCAAAACCTCCAGTATTAGCTTATTCAACATCCAATATCACATATTAAAATACCATTCATAAAAAAATGTTATTGACATGTAATAAATTTGTATTTTTTTACCAGTTACAAACCTCAATGGTAGATGTAGTGGAGAAATAAGTAGGTGTAGGGCCAATGTATCTAGTATCAACATTGTGACTCTACAATTTTATTAAAATCATAAAACTAAATTAGTTAATCTTGCATTTCAAAATTGAAATTTAATAAATTAAATTCAATGAGCATGCTAACATTTACTTGAGTATCAATGTCATAGGCCTCATTCGAAATGTCAGCTCCACTCGCCATCTCCATAGTTGTAGATGTATCATGTGTAGCAGCCTCCTAAGTGTCGATGGGGTCATATGAACAAGTTGCCCCACAAGACTGACATAAATGGGATTGAATCCCACCACTCGAAGACTCCCTTGGATGGCACTATAGAACAGGGTTGGAATGTTGGATGAAACTCTAGTTCAAAGAGTTTATGGCCCGCAAAGTCTCTACCTCAGCACTCTCCTTCGCGATGGAAGGGATAACGATGTGCTCATGAGGTGGCCTAGCGAGAGGTCATCTCCCTTGCCACATAGGATCTTGTTGTGCACCGGGTTTATCTTGAGCTGACCCCCCATCTCTCCCTTGGAAATCCGTCATATCAAAATAATTTGGTTTTTTTTAAGATGAACTCACTGTATAGTTTCCTAAGGAAATACTATGAGACTTCACAATTGTTGCATGGTGGGTAATCAAAAACCATGTACCACATATCCCAAAAAAGGTTCTTAATCTTTTGGTGGTGGCCCCAATGGTTAGGGAACCTCTTCACATTGAGGGTAAGATCTTCATTTGTACATTGGTCAGTGAATAGTGAGCACATATCAAGTTTTGTATTTTTTAGATCTTTTAGATCTTTATATGATAATTTATCATAGTAATAAGCCCTAGCCACCTGCCTCCTATCTTTCCAACCAGTTAATTGTTTGTTGATTGAATCTACATGTTTTAGCATTTATTTGATTTAAGTTGCCAGTGCCATTCTTTCCACGATTGAACCATTTGGATTGTTCAACCTTAGGATTAAATCCTCAATTTTTTTTTGTTTTTAATTTCACTCATTAAATTTTGCTAAGTGCCAAGAGTATGTTGAGGGATTGGTGAAGGAGATTGTTGTTGTGGTTGTTATTGTTGTGCTTGTTGAGGATTTTGTTCCTATTTTTGTTGTTGTGCTTGTTTAGGATTTTGAGGAGGGTTTGCAAGTTGATTAACATCTCCTACAAATTCAAAAAATAAATATAAAAAATAACCTAAAACTAACAAATTCAAAACAAAAAACAAACAATCATTACCTCTTAGAGCTCCTTGTCGACATGGCGACATCCTGGCGATGAAACAACAACAATTTGATGCAAAATATTGCGAAATAGATCTTCCTAGAACACGAGCATGAAAATGAGTGCTCAGAGGATGTTGAGGGATTGGTGGAGGAGATTGTTGTTGTGGTTGTTATTGTTGTGCTTGTTGAGGATTTTGTTCATGTTTTTGTTGTTGTTGTGCTTTTTTAGGATTTTGAGGAGGGTTTGCAAGTTGATTAACATCTACTAAAAATTCAAAAAATAAATATAAAAAATAACCTAAAACTAACAAATTTAAAACAAAAAACAAACAATCCTTACCTCTCAGACCTCCTTGTCAACATGGCAACATCCTGGCGATGAAACAGTAATAGTTTGATGAAAAATCTTGTAAAATAGATCTTCCTAGAATGCGAGCATGAAAATGAGGGTTTTTGGCCATGGGAAGAAAAAGAAAACATAGTCACAAATGAAAATGATTTTGAATTCCTTTTTTTCCCCTTTTAATAGCTCATAACGTGAGTGCATTATTATGTGGTCACATTTTGGGCTCGTTGTGGATGAATTTTAGGATCGTCACACCAAGCCATAACACGAGCATGTTATAACGCACTCACGTTATGAGCTTTGAATTTTTTTAAAAAAAATTGGCCACAAATTGGCTACCCATCTTTTTGCACCCACCCCATTGATCTGTTGAAAGGCCTTATCACACTTCTCATCCCAATTATAACTTATTCCCTTATGGAGAAGATGCAAGAAAGGGTGGATTTTCACTGATAATTGTGGTATGAATCTTCTAATGAATTGCAACTTTCCTTGTAATCCTCTCATCTACTACAATTTTTGTGGTGGTTCCATGTCTAAGATTGCTTTCACTTTTTTTGGGTCTATCTCTATCCCTCTCTATGATACAATGTAACCAAGGAGCTTGCCTGATGTTATCATGAAGATAATTTTTTTTGGATTTAGTCTTACCTTATACTCTTCAAGTTTATTGAAGATGAGTCCCAATATCTCTATGTGCTCTTTTTTTTTATTTGGCAAAAATATCATCCACATAATCTTCAACTATTTTATGGATCATATCATGAAATATTAGGGTAATCACCCTTTGATAGCTTGCTTCATTGTTCTTTATTCCAAATGGCATCATGTTCCAACAATATGTTCACCGTGGAAAAGTGAATGCAGTTTTATGTTGGTCCTCCTTGGTGATCATGATTTGGTTATAGCCTGAAAATACCCGAGTGATAGCATTTCATGACCTATGGTAGATTGATGATGATGTGGATGTTTAGAAGAGGTAAATCATCCTTTGGACATGATTTATTCAAGTCCCTAAAATATGTGCATATTCTTATGCCCCCAGTGGGTTTGGAGATTGGTACTAGGTTGGAAACCCACTCAGGATTGTTAGAAACCAAGATCTAAAATGCAAACCAGAAAAGCCTTCCACAAAAGAGAAAATCAGAAAAAGAAAGAGCTTTGCAAAAGATGTGCAAAATATTATTATTTGGAGTTCCATAATTACATGAGATGATTTTCTTTATAAAAGAAAATATGCATAACCCTAATCTTATCTTGAGCAACATGATAGCTCAACAAGATAAGGATGAGAATAATAATCCTAGGAATTAAATATTACCTAAGTAAAGTTATGCAAGTGTAATTAAATATTAATGACACTAACACCCCCCCATAATTGCAACTTAGGGAGACTAAAAAAGAATGCACCTAAAACTAAGATGAATGCAAGAAAGCATGAATGGGTCCCAGAAACAAGGCTTGATTAGGTACCCAAGTACAAATGCAATAATGAGGTAGAGAAGGAAAACCCAGTGGGACAAATCTCCCCTACAATGAGATGACTGCTACAAAGAAGCACTGGAAGAACACTGTGGAGTAACACTGGAACCGCAATCCAACAAGCAAGGAAAGATACTTTTGTCTACAAGAAACCAAAAATGGAATCATAATAATGCGACAGCAGATCTGATGCCACAAAACAATGGAAAACTCACAAACTAGAACAACCCTGGAATCTGTGAAGCAACAGTAAATGAAATAATTACAGAATCTGGTAACCGTGTATCTTGATGGCAATGCCAAACTGAGACTAAAAATCTTCCATATGAACAAGTACCATGAAGATTCTGGAACATTAACCTTAAAAACATGGCCTTCAAACTGAGAAGGATCTAAACCAATGCAGATCAAGAAACATAAACTCCCAATCTAAAGTGTGAATCGATGAATCTGATATGTATCAAGTTAGGAAAAAATGTGGCCAAAAGAAACTAAGAAACCAGATATAACCCATGCGAGCTGTCAACAAATCAAGATGAAGATGGAGATCAAAGTGCATGCACACTCTAATCAGATTATTATGTAAGAAACCCCTTGATAGAACTTTATCTCAGTTCATTTATTACAATAACCCAATGATTGTAAAAAGAGAGAATGCTAAACATGCATACAAAGTAAATAAGATGATGTGGTACTGAAATGAAGTACAAATATTCAAGTTTCACCTTTCCAACTGCCAAAACATCCAAGTAATCTCCAAAAAACCCATCAGGACAAATCTGTCCAATAATGATCAACTTGGGATAGATACAGAAAAAAGTGCATGGACAACAAAAAAGAGCTCCTCAATACCTTTCCAATGCCGTAAAGAAGACGAGAATCAGAGATCGTGGAAAAAAGTTATGAGCTTCGAAGCCATAAATGAACATCTGACTTCAAATAGAAATAAATATAGTTAACTGAAAAATACTAAAAAATAAACTACACCATAAGATAGCCCCTAGAACTAGCTTTCCAACGGTATCTTGTTTGCATGATTTCGACATCGTGGGAAAACGTTATGCTCATTTTCATGAAAACTACTCTAGAAAGGCCAATAAGGCTTACAGGGCCCATAGGGGGCTAAAAAGATTTTGGCCCTTGGTCCTGTGCACGACTAGGGGCTAGCGGGCAGGTGTTGGGGATGGAGCCCCTAGTCCTCCATAGGATCAGAGGACTGCAAAATTGGGTGGCCGGGGTTGAGCGTCGAGCTCCTGATCCTCCAAAGGACCTATGCAAGGGCTAGAGTCATTCGGGGGCTGGGTGCATAGCGCCCGGTCCCCCATATGACCGAAGCCGACAGAGGAGGAGCCCGCAGGGACTATGTGGCCGAGCGGTGGGCGGACGATGGAGGTTGGCGGCGGTGGCGAACCAGTGGCCGCCGGGTGGCAGACCTTTTTAACTCTGTGAGCATTGGCGCAAAAAATAAGAACCTCATTTTTTTATTTTTTTCTCATTTTTTGTGCCTTAGGAAGCGAGCTGGGGAGGCCATATGGCCTCCCCAGAATTTTTTTTGCCTTCCAGACCAGCTTCTCTAAAATTGACAAAACGAAACATGATCTTATGGTTTTTGGCCACTGCGAACACAATGGTGACCTCCGTTTGTGCTCAAACTGCTCTGAAAATTCAGCTACTCATAGAGCTTGAAAAAAAACTCCCAGCTTGAAACCCTCATGGATCTGGCAAACGATGACCAAAATTTGCAAAAAAAAAGCCAATCTTGACTTTTTCTAGCACTCTGAATCCAATGGTGAAGCCCGGTCTTATCCAAAACACCTCATAAATGAACTCAAGGAATGATACCCTTGAGGAATCCTGAACAAACTTTGCAATGATTATCTCAAAAAATATGAGAAGGGGCTGCAAATCAAGGCTCTGATACCATGTCAGAAACCAAGATCTGAAATGAAAACCATAAAAGCCTTCCAAAGAAGAGAAAATCAGAAAAAGCAAGAGCTTTGCAAAAGATGTGCAAAATATTATTATTTAGGAATTCCATTATTACACGAGATGATTTGCTTTATAAAAGAAAAGATGCATAACCCTAATCTTATCGTGAGTAACAAGATAGCTCAACAAGATAAGGATGAGAATAATAATCTTAGGAATTAAATATTACCTAAGTAAAGTTGTGTAAGTGTAATTAAATATTAATTACACTAACAAGGATAGTCAATTGGTTAGATAAATCTGACGTCAAGGAGCTTTTGTAACTCTAGTTTAACTAATAACGAAATTTGGGGATGCATTTTTCTAAGTTTCTATTTGACTAGTTTGGATTCAAGATAGACTACTAAATGATGCACAACCACTTCTGGATTGAGCCTTGGCATATCTGTGTATGACCATGCAAAGTTTTCTCTTCTATCTTTTAGGAACACTCCTAATTTTTTATGTTCTTCATCCAACAAGGATTTGACATAGAAAGTTATCTTAGGTGCTTCTTTTGTTCCTACATTCATTGGGGTAGAATTTTCTGCTAGTTCTGCTAATTTTTTTGGATGCATTGCACTAAGGGGGATATTGAATCCCTCATCCTTGGGTGCCTCAAAGAGGTTTTCACCTTCAGATACATCCTTTATTTTTACTATTTTGGGATCTAAAAGTGCCAGGTGTGGTTCTCACTTAAAGATCTGTATGTCATTCTCATGTTGTCAATTTTGCAACTGAAGGATTCAATCATCTCCCCATAGTGTGCCCATGTGTCTTGCTCTATATCAAATCTTGCTTTGTGATCTCCATATGGTAAGTTGTCATGGATTTCCATAAATTCTAAGATTGCTTCATCACTTTCAAATATATCTAGAATTGGTGGTCCTCGTTGGTTCGAGTCGATGAGTTGGGGGTATACTAGGCTTAATTTAGTTGGCCACTTGGGGTGAAAGATGTTGTAGATATCATAAAGAAAGATCTATTGTCAAATAAATTGGTGACATCAAGGGAGAAGTCATCTAGGGTAGTATCTCATGATGTTGGTAACCAAGAGGAAGCTTCAGTCCGTTTAGCATAAGTACCCTTTCCAAGAATGGTCACCTTGCTATTAGTACATCCTAAGCCAAGATTCTTTGGACGTCTCTTAGGAACGATGGGTTCTAGCTAACCACTATCATTTTGTCCCATTTTTTTCATTCTTGTTGTATCCCCATCCCATCATTAACTTTAGACCTTTATTATCATCTTCCATGGGAAGAATGGGAATGTGTAGGTTGTCCTGATAGAGCAATTTAGATACATCTTCCTCATTGACATCCTCTTTGTTCAAGTCCCCCCACTTGGTGAAGATGGTAGATGCATGTTTTAATGTTTCAGTCACTTTGTTGATAGATGTGGGTTTTCAATGAGATTTTGGGGAAAGAGGTAACTTACCCAACACAAAAGTGTCATTTAGATTATAATCTCCATAACCATTGTCCTTGATTACTACCTTGATATCAGGTATGTTCTATACAATGGATGTTTTGGATTCCATGGTAGATGAAAGGGAAGCTCGGTCAAAAAATGAGGATGAGGATGTAGGGCCTTCATCATTCTTTGGTATATGGGTATCTTGTATAACTTAGCCTCAATGTTCTTGCAATAGTAGAAAGGCTCTAGATCTCCATGGATAGTAACTTCCTTGTTCTCAAAAGGAAACTTGACACGTTGGTGATAGGTAGAAGCTACAACTTGCATGGCATGAATCCATGGTCAACCAAGCCATATGTTGTAGGGTAGATCAAGATCTAGAACTTGGTGTGTAGTCTTAGCAATGATGGGCCCCACTTGGATAGGTAGCTTGATGATCCCTTGCAACACTCTTTTTTTATCATCATATGCCCTTATGGTTGTACTCTTTGTTTTCTAAATAGAATCCTATGAATAACACATCTTGACCAACTAAAGGGTGCAAATGTTTAGACTAGCACCTCCATCTACTAAGACTCTTTTAACCTTGTTCTTATGAACAATGACCTCAAGGTGTAAAGCATGATTGAAGGATGGTTGTGTTGGTAGATCTTGTTCTGAGAAGGTGAGAAGATGAGGGGTAGTGATATGCCCTACCATAGCTTGAAACTTCTCTATGGTTAAACCCACAAAAGTGGTTTACAATTCAAATGAGGAAGGAAAACTTGTAAAAAATGACCCCATGCCAATTTTTTTCATTTTGGGGGTTCGAATGAACTCATTGGTTCGACTAAACCAAAAAAGGGTTTGCTCAAACCAAGGTTCGAGAAAACCCATTTAATGCATGCACAAACAAAAAGTAATTGAAAACCCCTTTTGGGAAGGGGGTTTGCTACAACCCCCTGGTTCTAGTGAACCCCCTTTTCCTTGATTTTTGACCTTGTTCACAAAAAAACGCTAAATTTTTATGCTTCGAAGCTCGGGCTGACAATGAAAATGGAGGAATCTTCAGAAACCCAACTGGGATCAGGTAGTCCTCGGAACAAGCTATCCAACAAATATAATTTTAATATTTTTTGGTTTTATTATGTATTTATTTGTTTAGTTTTATTAAACATTTTTTTTATCAAAAATGAAGGTCTTTGTTCTGCACATGTGGAAAAATAGCAGATTATCAAAAAAAAATTAAAAAATATGAGTGCACTAGATATTGAAGTCCTTGATCCAATAAAAAAAATGAATTTCAATATATACAAAAAAGTTATGCGTTATACGGTCGTGATATGTCCTGAATTGTAATTGGTTTGACTTCGAAACTTGATTAAAGAAAAAATATTCAATAAAAAACCATCTAACCAAGTGGAAGCACTAGATATTGGAGTTACAAATCTAAATTTGAAAGAATTAGAATTTTATCCTTTATGAAAAAAAAGTTATGCTATACGGTGTGTCACTTTTAAAAATGTTGTTTTCTGAAAAAACCAGTTTTCGTGGGAGATGAAAAAAGAAGTACAATATGATTCCAAAAAATTTGAAACATATATTTTAGAATCTACAGAAAAAATGTGACGACACTTTAGTTTGCATCATCTTTAAATTCCTCACGGTTTAACCGCTATAGGTGCCTGAATGTGAAGATTTAGTTAAAAACAATAATTTTAGTGTCCAATTTGGCCAAAAATTGTAAACCACTATTGTGGGATCACCCCTATATCAATATTCTTAGAGATGAAGGATGTTGAAAAAGCATGTTCTAATGTCTCCCTATATTCAGGGGATAGCCTCAATAGTTCCAAGATAGAGATCTGTGCAGGGGTCTTCTTGAGCTGATCTAGGAGACTGTAGTTATTATGGTTTGATGTCAAAAATGTAGGTTGCGCCCTAGGTTGAGATGAAGCTCCTTGGATGGTGACCTGTCCACGTCGTGTGGTGACTCCACACTCCGCACTAGGTCCTCAAATGGTGACAACTATGAAGACAGTGGAATAGACATGTTGCACATTATTGTAATTCTTCCCTTTTCAATTGTCATTTCCTTTGTTTTGATCTAGCATTGGATTTTTGTAAATCTTGAGGTCTTGGTTACCTATTGGTACATCAATAGTTGTGTCTCCATTCTCAATAAAATCTTGGATAATGTTTTAAGTCCTTTAATCTTGTGAAAGTTGCAAAGATCCTTTTCATTGTACCAAGGTGGTTTATCTTGTGGTTATTACTAGCTTTGGAATCTAGGGAGCATAATCAAGTTTGACTGTACCAATTTATGCATGAAAAATTCAATAGGTTCCCCTAATTGTGTGTATTTACATTTTGGGTAGTTGGTCCTATTGGGGGGTCACATTTGTTGAGCTTTGGTGTTATCAATTTGATTATTCTATGGTGGTGGTGTGGTTTGTTGTACGATTGGTTGAGCATTGGTCAATTGATTGGTGTTTGGCCTAGGAGCACTTATGACGACTTTAGCATCCACAACGCCATCATTTGAACTGGTTAATGGGTGGTTGTCTCTATATTCTTGTGTGTTTCCCTATGAGATTAGGGCTCTCTCAATGTTGAGGGCCCTAGCGACAAGCTCATCATAAGTGGTGATACATTGCATCTTTAACTGGAAGGATAGATCTGGATCAACATTCACTATGATAATCCCCACATGTTGTTCATCGAGAATGGGCCACTTGATTTTACTAGCTCTTTTCCTCCATCTTTGTAAGAAATTAGTGAAGGATTCTCCTTTGTTTTGTTTGAGTTTTTATAAATCTTCTAAGCTGACATCCATGTCAAGATTGAAGAAGTGATCTATGAATCTATCAATGATTTCTTGGAATATTTTGATACCTAGAGGCAACTATGAGAACCGATCGATTGTGGGGCTCTTCAAAATTCATGGAAAGAGGTGCATCAAGTAGGAATCATTGTACGCGGTTCCTCCATGCACATGACGTTGAATTCTTTGATGTGATCCACATGATTTCCCATCCCTTTGTATTTATCAAACTTAGGGACCTCAAAACCGGGAGGGAAAGGTACCATTGCGATGTTTCTACTGAATGGCTATTGACACAATTTTTGTTGTGTATAGGATAAATACACTAGATCCATACAAATTTGAGACATATTTAATCCACTAAGCCATGATCCCAATGCAATATTCAAAATTAACAAGAAATGAAATAACCATTAAACTAACGTAAAAAACACAAAAAACATAATAGAAATCTATTCTAATACCTCAAATCTTATCCCATTGGGGGAGTGGTGTCGCATTGATGTGGAATGGAAACCCTTTCCCAATCCCTTTGATAATATGATCTTGTTCCAATCATTTTTATTGAAGAAAATTGATTAAATTGATGAGATATAAACAAAACATGATATGTTCAACTGTTTAACATGATAAAGATGAATTCTAAATGCTAAAATTGTTGATAAAATGGATGCAATCAATGCTATGTGGAAACAAAGCTCAAATATAGAAGCCATGGATGCAAACTATGCTAAAATGTATGCAAGCTAATCTAAAATGAAATCCATTAATGGATTCTTAAGCTAATATGGATGAATATTGAACTAAAATGATAAAAAGTGCTCAATATGGATGCAAATGAGTATGAATTTCAACATCATAACTTTTCTATCAAAAGATGGATCGATTTCTCTCCAAATAGTGATGTATTTATAAGAAAGCACGTGAAAAATCAATGGATGAGATTGATTTGATCAATCAATGGTCAATAATGAAAGGAGGGAGAAACATAGATCAAGGATTCTCATCAATGGATGATAATCAAAGATCACATGTATCAAGGAAAGATCAAGGGATAAGAATGATTTAAACAAACGCATGGTTTGAACAAACATACTTTGTAACAACTTTCAACTTAGTTTGTTACAAATTTTCTTTGAAAGAAATCATTCCTTTTTTTGAGCCAAATAGGAGAATATTCCTTTGGAATATTCCCTATACAAGTGGATTAGAGGGGAGATTAGCAATTTAGTAATTAAAACTAAATTTGAATGTGCAAGATGAGGAATGTGAGTATATTCATTAAATTATTGATTTATTTAATGAAAAGAAATGAGTAAAATTTAATTAAATGATTTAGATTTAATAATTAAATGAGAAGAGATAAAGTGGGGGGGTTAAATTAAATAATTTGCATTATTTAATCAAACTAGATGAAATGTTAGTGTAAGAGGCTAGGAATTAACCTAATTAGATTAATTAAATCAATAGATGAAAATAAAGCATTTAATTAAATAAATATGTTAATTTAATCAAATAGGCCCAAAAAGAGGATAAATTTTAGGATGAAATGAAGTTAATGATCAAATTCAAGTGTGTAGTATCATTCATGACATTTTAAAGTGTCTACAGGTCATGGGATGTAAATCCAAGACACATAATTTCCAAGGGTAGGCATTTTATTGGCCTCCTACAATGATTTGATAACTAAGCCCTTACAACCATGATTCAAAGATTGGACATTTGACCTGAATAGTTATTTCAATCATCATGAAGGTGCATTTAAATTGTCAACCTAGAGACATGAACTTCAAATGGGTCAGCACAATATGTGCACTAGGAACTCAAAGTAGCCATTGCATTCTACAACCGAGAAACACAATACTGAAAGTAAATTGCTTGAAAGGGAAAGAAACAAATGTTGAACAACAATAAATGACTATGCTAAGCTGAAATGCATAACAGGAATAAAAATTAGAGCAACAAATAGGACACTACTCTATCTGCTTCGATTGTAGAAACAGTCATAGAATTGAATTCTAGTGGTTGCAGGAATAGTCAATGCCATATTTCTAACTAAGTACTAAATGACAAGTAATACTAAACTAATGCTAACCTAAGAAGATAGATTACTCACCAAGTGGCCCCCCTTGGATAAGTAACCTCTAAACTAATAATAACTCAAGTCCTTGAACTCATAACTTTATTTCATTAACTGTAAATCATGCATACAAGAGAGTAATATATTTGAATCACTGAAAATGGAGAATGAGAGCACAATATCAAATTGTCCAACCTCCTGATGAAGGTGCATCAAATCATTATTTATACTACAACTAAACAAGGAAGTCAACTCCATGACTGGGAGGATGCCATTTAGGGAAAACAGGGGAAAGTGGAGCAATGGCGGTTACGAATGCATGAAATTTGGTTAGACATGCAAGTCCAAAAATAGATCCAACGCAACAATAATGCCCATGTATGCTCAATCATTAAGGTCCACTATAAGGAGATTACGTTCAATTGCATGAAGAATCTTTTGCTGCTGGCTGCCTTTGACTTGGAACGATTCCTCAGCTGGACATTACGGTGCATGCCCAGCTGGCGATGTCTTCCTCAACTTAGCACATTAAATCTGCATGGAAAAGTTAGGACGCATTATAAATTCACATCTATAACCACTCTAAGAATCATTCATTAATCGCATACAAAATCAATATAGATAACTCACATAATATGCCAAATTTCATTAAAGCTTGCAGAGATAGGATAATGTCTTGAATGTCAATGGTTTGAGGGAAACATTATGCAAATACCAACATTTAATCATGAAATTTCATGACATCAACCAAAAAATAGACTATGAATTCTACCCAAAACTAGACCAAAAACTAGGCTCATCACTCCCCCCAACCTAACGTTTTGCTAGTCCTCTAGCAGGGGGGAGTTGTTTTTTTACTTGGTCAAGGCTTTGAAATTTGCAACTGAGAGTTGTCCAACATCAGTGGCTACAGTGCGTGAATCAGGATCCCAATAGAATCCTCCCAATCTGTCAAACATGTTCCATCTCTACTTCTTTGCAGGAACATCAAATTGGTAAAATTTGAAGTTTGGCATGGGCCACATGAGCATGGGTGCTAGAAAGTCAGGGGAAGTGAAAGTCACCCCTGTGTTCTCCCAATCTCAATATACCTATCAATTGTTTTTAGTGTTGTAGCATAATTGTGGATGGAATGAGGCTCGGCTCATTTCAGCTCATCAATCAAACTATTCCATCTTTGTGACAAACATCTCCTCGTGGTTTCCTCCTTTGTTGTTGTCTTTACCTCATACTCGTTGTAAATTGCCTCAATCCAAGGCATAATCCTATTGCCATAACTTGGTCTAAGCAACATTCTATGTCATTCTTTGTAAACATCCCTTAGGTTTCTTGATTCAACTCTAATAGGCAGAGGGATATCATACTCCAATTGCTTATAAGCACCATGTTGTTGTCCCAAACTAATCTCATTTTGCACTGAAGACATGAATTCTCTCAATTGAAAATTCCCAACATACAACAACAGATTCCAATCATGGTCTTTTGTGACAACATAATTATGTAAATAAAATTAACATAGAAAATTCTTCATTTCAAGTGAGGCAATCCTATAAGCATTGAAGAATTCGATGGGGTTGTCAATAGAAGGATTCAAAGCTGAGGCAATTCTTGACATCTTAAAAGAGATATATTTCTCTTTTAGGAGTAGAGCATAGACCCTTGGAGGGGTCCTACATTCCATAATTTTTGGTGTCAAAGCTGCCATATCATCCACCCTCTACTTTAGGGTGGAAATTTTTGCATTTTTATCCTCAATCTCTTCATCCTTCTTTTGAATTTCCTTTTTCCATTCCTCCTCTCTTCTTTGTATTTCCTTCAATAAATTTAAAATTGTTGTATGTAATGTAAAATCAGGAGGATTATGGATTCCTACTAGTATTTTTGGTGGTGGCTCTTCATATGGAACTATCTACATGGACTCACGTTGTCTAGTTATCTTTGGCTGCAAGGTTGTTGTTTCTTCTTCCTTTTTCTACAGGGACTCTTGTTCTTACTGTGGCTACAGGAACTCCTGCTTCAGTTTAGGCTATTTCTATAGGACCTCTTGCTCATGTTGCAAGACCTCTTGCTCATGCTACATGAAGTCCTGATCTTTCTCCAATTCTTCTACAATGTTAGCAAGATCGGCAGGTGTTATATTTGCTTCTCTCCTAAATATGTCTTCTTCTTCAACATTCTCCTGCTCCATTGGAGCTTTAGGGTCCTCATGTGAGGTCTCACCAGATTTAGGGCTTTCCTGTGAAGTCATGCCAATCATAGGCCCAGCTGGTTTAGATTTCCTAGGAGGTCTCTCACATTTTCCTTTGGTTGCAGGATGAATAGTATCAGCCTTCCTCTTCTTAGAACTTGGCACTTTTCTTTCTATAGGCTTTGTTTTAACCTTCCCTTTTTATCGTTTCTAGCTCTCTCTGTTGTTCCATAGTTTTCATCAGGGTTTCAAGTGGAATGTCATCATCAAAATCTGTGAAAAAACTTTCTTTTTTTGAGTGCTCTATTTTAGAAGAACTAATTTCTATGGTTTCTTCTATTGCAGGAGGATTCACACTAGAGCCAACACCAGAGGTTGAAGCACTAGGAATGGCTTCAGTCATGCTTACTGTC
This sequence comes from Sequoia sempervirens, assembly GCA_007258455.2. NCBI lineage: Eukaryota > Viridiplantae > Streptophyta > Pinopsida > Cupressales > Cupressaceae > Sequoia > Sequoia sempervirens. Next base: position 162,789,271 of record VDFB02105785.1, on the reverse strand, counting down.
CTACTAGACCTATGGGATTAAGGAAAATCCCTAGGTTGTAAGTGCTCAGGTCTAATTTGATCAACATTTATAAACTCTTCCCAAGTCATCCCAAATACATCATGTGGAGACTTTTCAACTAACAATTTAATCAAGCAATGGTGGGAAACAAAATGATCCCTACCTTTTTGGGTCTCGGCCACCATAATTGCAAGAAGATTGTACAACACATTGGGCACATTCATCCTCCTTTTGTGCCTCATGTGATTCAAAGGCTTCAAGTGGACATAATGCAAATTTGATTGGTGACCTTTACTAGTGATGTATTTGATTACATAGCTTTCTGCTTCCATTGATTGGGTAGAGACATTCTCTTTGCACCCTATTTATCTATGCTCAATGGGGAGTCATTTGGCTCTGTAAGCTCAACCCTAGCTGATCTGGTGTCTCTCAAAGCAAGGTAATTTTCACCATCAACAAGTAACCTTGTGAACTCTCCAATTCTTTCCTCTATTTCCACAACTTACAACCCTTTTACTGTGGCTTTTCCTTCTAAAAATGTCTTGGAAAATTCAAGGGAAATGCTCTCATCAAAGCGATCTAGCTTCAAGAAGTAATCTAACCATCCATAGTTTCTGAATTCTGCTAGGCATTGTGCATCTTGTAGTAAAATATCATGCACCGTGGGTTCATTTCAAATTAACCCACCTCCCATTGTCTGCAATCAAACAAATGCTCTGCAACTTCTTTCCTGCTATTCCCATCTAAAAATCAAATGCACTTTCTTGCAGTATCTACTAAATTCTAGTACCAACTTGCTAAATTTCTAGTGCCAGTCTCGACTGAATTTACTTTCTTTTATTTTTCCTTTTTGCTTACATCTCAATATTACGACAGGGTCGATAATGGAAAGAAAGGAGTGATAAAGGGGAATTATGATAAGAAGAAATGGTGGCTATAGTTATTATAAATTCACACATACAAGCCGTCCTTTCACTCATATTTCAAATCAACTCATTTTAAATTTTCTGATGTAGCCTAATATGATTTGACACATGGGCAATAAATTCACAAAATATTTGCATCTTTTTCTTTCCCCTCCCCCCAACCTAAATTTGGACATGTGTCTCCACATGTGAGATGTGAGTGGTGATTGACAGGTAATAATGGAATTTATGTGAATATCTTATACTAACGTACAGTGCTTAAATGAACGCACTTAAAAGATGATTAAAGATAACAATTAATGCACACATACCTGAATGTGTGGAAGATTTTTTGTAAAGATCATGAATAAGGTAACACTTTCCTTTTTGGACCATAAATTGAGCAATAAATGAAGTAAAATGAGGTGAGGTGTAATGAAGTGATGGAAGAGAGAGAAAGGTGGTAATGGATGGGCGGATGACAAAGAAATAGACTTCCATGTAAGTGAAAGTCTTTATTATGAAAAGTATGTACCTTAATTAGGCTGAAGGAGGGACACTAGGTCCACTTCCTTCAGTTGTAGGAAGCTCTGAGTGCTAGGTGAATTGTTGCAGGAACTCTTCTTTGGAAGTTGGCTTGTGGTATAATCTGAGGTGATGACCATTGACAAGTAATTTTAACCTGACAGGGTCAATGGTGGTAAGTTGAACAAATCCTTTAGGAACAACCTTGGCAACTTCATATGGTCCTAGCCGCCTTGTCTGCAACTTTCCTGCATTGTCCTGGTATCTTGAATCATAGAGTAAGGCCCAATCTCTTGGTTTGAATTTCTTATCCTTGATAAATTTGTCATGCCACTTGATTCTCTGATTTTGCACTACTTTTGTATGTTGTAGGGCTGCTCTTCTTATCTCATCCAAAGAATATAGTTGCATGATTATTTCTCTTTGTGCATTAGAAATATCCACCCCCAAATCTACTGCAGTCTCTAGAGTATTATACTCAAATTTGACTAGCATCATAGTTGTCTTTCCATATAGCAACTCAAATGGGGTGAAGCCTATAGTTGTTTTCCAGGTTGTCTTATAGGCCCAAACAACTTCTGGTAATATGTTTTCCCAATACTTTCTATGGATAGCGATTGTTTTAGTCAAAATGGCTTCAATTTATCTTTTGGTCACCTCAACTTGGCCATTAGCCTGGGGGTGATAAGGAGTGGTCTTCATGTGCCTTATATTGTACTCACTCACTAGTGCTGCAACAAGAGTTTATGTGAATTATACTCCTTGATTAGTCACTATTTCTCTTGGGACTCCATATCTTGTGAAGATCTCCTCATAAAGAAATTATGCAACCTTGTTATCTCTTGCATGCTTCATGGCTTTAACTTCTACCCATTTTGTCACATAATTAGTGCATACCAATATAAGACTTACCATTTGATGGAGGGTCATTTGGCCCCACAAAATCCAATCCCCACTTGTTAAAGGGAGTGATTACTACCTAAGGGAACAATGGCATCTCATCAGACCTGGTTGGTATGCCCATTCTTTGACATCTATCATTTTTTTTGGTATACCTTCCTGCATCCTTGTGGAGTGTTGGCCAGTAATACCCTGTGTTCAAAACCTTCATTGTCGTCCTCTTGGCTGCAAAGTGTCCTCCACATTGTTCATTGTGACAAGCATGCAAAATTTCATATGTCTCATCTTCTCTGACACATCTCCTCATGAAATGGTTAAGTAGATCATAAAACAAACATCCAACAATCCAAGAGAAAGGAAAATATTTTTCAATGAGTGCCCTTTTCTCTTTTGGGGAGAAGTGATTATACACTGAGGGAGAATAGATTCTCATAAGGAAAAGAGTCATATATAGGCTGATTGTCTTCTGATGTAGTTAGTCTTGAAAGAAAATCTGCAACAACATTGGCCTTCCCTGGCTTATCCACAATGGTTATATCAAACTCTTGCATCAATAATAACCATCTTGCCAATCTACCTATGATCAAAGGTTTATTCATGAGATACCTAACGGTTGCATGATCAGTGTGCACTAAGATTTGGTAGCATGTTATGTAATGTCTGAATTTGTTTAGTGCGTAGATTATTATCAACATCTCTTTCTTTGTCACTATATAACTGAATTTAGCTCTTTGAAAATTTTTGTTGAAAAAGTAAATAGAATTTTCAACAACTCCCTTTTTCTATCCTAAGATCTCTCGTATGGCATAATCTGATGCATCGGTGTGGATGTGGAAAGGAAGCTCCCAATTAGGTCCCTTGAGTATAAGAGCATGAGTCAAAGTTTCCTTCAAGTCAGAAAATGCCTTGTCACAAGCTTCAATCCACTGAAATTCAACATCCTTAGTGAGAAGGCTATACAATGGTATTGCTACCTTGCTGAAATATTTGATGAATCACCTATAATATCTTGCATGACCCAAGAAACTCCTAACATCCTTTTGTTTTGCAGGTGTAGGCAGATTTGTGATTACCCCAATTTTTGTAGGATCTACTTGAATTCCCTTGTAGGAGATGTAGTGGCCAAGAACTACACTCTCTTCCATCATCATGAAGAAATTTTCACTATTTAAGGATAATTTTTGGTCTTCACATTTTTGTAGGACTCTCTTAAGATTTTCCAATGCTTGATCAAAATCAACACCATAAGTGGTGAAGACATCCATATATATTTCCATGCAATCATGAGAAATGTTTGAGAATATGCTAATGCCTACCCTCTGGAAAGTTGTAGGTGCATTACACAAGCCAAATGGGAGTGCAGAATAGGAATAGGTCCCCCATGGACAAGTAAATGTGGTCTTCTCTTTGTCTTTTTGTGTAATTTGGATATGGTTGTAGTCACTGAATCCATCTAGAAAAGATAAGTATTGCTTTCCTGCAAGTGTGTCCAAAACTTGATCAATAAAGGGTAGAGGAAAGTGGTCTTTCTTGGTGGCAGCATTAAGTTCCCTATAATCAACAAAAACTCTCTATTTCCCTCCTTTCTTAGGTACAATCAATAATAGAGACACCCACTGATTGTCTAAAATGGGATAGATAAATCTTGCATCTAGTAATTTCTGTAGTTGTCCTTTCAAAATTTCTCTTAATGCAGGGTTGATTCTTCTTTGTGGCTTTCTTATTGGAGTGCAATCATCTCTTATATATAAATTTTGTGTGTACAAAGTTTAGGATCCATTCCCTTCATATCATGATAATCCTATGCAAATGCATGTTGATGGGTCCTTAATAGGTTCACCAATAACAATTGTTGCTCTTCATTCAATTTATTATTAACATTCATATATTTTCCTACTGACACCTAGAATTGTGTAGTTAACTGTATAATGTTTTCTTCATTAATAAATGGTACCTTTAGTTCATATGGAAACAATGTATGGGACATGCCTATATTGCTACATGAATTTTGTCTGCAAGAAGACTGGCTGTAGGAAGATCATCTGCAGGAACAGTCACTATAGGAAGAGCAAGCAAAAGTGTCATGACCAAAGTAGAAGAAGGTGCTTCCTCCACTTCATAATAGTTCTGAATGATGTTAGCTAACACTTCATCCTCATCTTGGAGCTACATGAAAGAGCTTCTACCTAGCATCATAAGTTGTGCCACAAAATTAACTTCTTCGGCCTCTTCACCAACTTGTGGCCATACAGGGTCATTTTCATCATGAGATGGTTGAGCAGGTGGATAAAGAACAAACTTTTTAGTACTCCTCTCATCTAAAATGGTCATGTCAGCTAATCAACATCCAATGTATGCATCTGCAGTTGCTAACCAAGGCCTTCCAAGAATGATGGGATACCCAGCTAGTGTAGCCTTAGGAGAAAGAATCATAAAATTTGCTAGGTATTCCTAGGAGTCTAGAACTACCACAAGATCCTCCACTACACCATCAGGCTTAACAGTAGAGCTATCAACAAGCTGCAGGACAATAGGAGTAGATCTCATACTTGCAATGTTTAGTTGTTGTAGGATGTCCTTGGTCATTACATTTATTGCTGCCCCTAAATCAATCAAAGCATTCTTTACTTGGATCTCGTTTATGATGACTGCTACCACAAGACTACCTGGGTCATTATACTTGGGAATAGTCACTTTTCCCAGCATGATGTTAGCTAACTAACCCACCACATGAACTGTAGTTGGGTCTTTCTTTTTCCTACTTGGCTTCTTGAGACAAACTTCTTTGATTGCTTTGCCATAGATTGGAACATCCTTTATGGCCTGAAATAGGGGTATCTGAACACATATATGCTTCAGCTGATCCAAGATATCAAAGGTGGTATCATCCTTTTCTTCTTTCTTCTTGGAAACTTCCAATCACTGAGGAAATGGTGGTTCTTGTTCAGTCTACTTGACTTGGATTGGTTCATGATTTTTAGGTACATTTGGCTGAATGGGATCATTCAGAGGTTCCTCCTCCTCTTCCACATGAAGCTCAATGATAATGGGCTTGGAAGGGGCTGGTAGAGTGGTTCTTGAACGTAGGTGGATATCACTTACACTCACAATATATGCAGGGAATTGATTTGAATCAGCAAAGTATGTAGGCTGTTGTTGTGGTTTTTTATTTGGATTGGGTGTGGGTTGAGCTAGTAGCTGAGTTGGTTTGGGTGCATTTGAGCTTGGATTAACAGGTGGAGGCATTATAGCAGGTTGTTGGGGCTGAGAAGGTGGCTGCATGTAACTGGTTGTCTGAGTAGGCCATTGTTGTTCTCCTCTCCATGGATTTGTTTGCTGCCAATTTCTTGGAGGTGGTTGCCAGTGCCCTTGAAATTTCTCCCAATTCCCCTGAGGTTGCTGCCACTGGGGTGGAGAACTCTGATGACTAGGCCAAGCATTTGGAGGGTTACTCCAAGGTTGTGGTGGATATCCTCCATAACTGGGTGGATATGGGGCTGACATTGGTTACCAGATGAATAGGAGTTAAAATATGGTCCACCATAGGATGGTGAATCTAGTGGCATACCTTGTCTTGGAGCCCAAGGCTTCCTTTGTGCAACATAGTAGACTTGGTCTTCTTCAATTTAAATTGGCTTGAACTCAGGTGGAATCTGCTAGCTGTCAAAGTTATCTACCATCTTGCATCTGCAGTCCTTATTTTATTTGCAGTGGGGGCAATACTCTGTCAATATTGCCTCTACCTCCTCTTGCTTCTTCTTGGCCTGAAGTGTATCTAGCTGACTAGCTAGATTATTGATAATTTCCTGCTTGAAGTTTGCTAGCACATGAGTGATCTCCAATCTTGAAACTCCATCGGTAGTTGTCTTACCCATGGAAGATTGATAAGCTCTCCCTTTTTTGAAACTGCCCTAGAGTAATTCTAGCATATTTTCTTGATATCCTCCCAAGGAACTTGGGAGATATTTCCTCCTACCATGAGGTCCAAAGCATCAATGCAACTATCATTAATTCCTCTCAGGAAAAGCAACTTTTGTGAGTCCTCATTAAGTGCATGGTGTGGAGAACTTTTTAGGAAAAACAAGAACCTTGCAATGTAATCTTCTAGGCTCTCATCTTCTTTTTGCTACATCCTGAAAATGTCACCTCCTCTCATGTCACTGCCCTTGCAGTATTCCTTGTATTTCTCAAGGAATTTTGTCTTCATGTCTTCCCAAGTTTCCACAGTATCTCTGCCTAGGCTCATGAACCAGCTTAATGCAGCCTCTTTTAAAGTGGTAGGAAATAGCTTAAGCCTATGGGCATCAATAGTATAATCATAACTCCTGCAAAGTATGCCAAACTCAAATAAGAAGGTATCAAGATCTTCTATCACAAGTCCATAAAACTTGGGGAGTATTGAGGTAGGAATGTTCTTGATGTTGTCAACTTCATTTTGATGGGAAATGGGGAAAGTAAGAGCTAGTTGGATTTGTCTATTCCTATTTGTATCACCCATGCCTGTTTGATGCGGTTCCAAGACAAAGGGGTTCTCAAGCTGATTTTGTTCTTCAAAGGAGATTTCAGAGCTAGTTAGATCAGGATATGCATCAACAAAGTGGTGTGGATCTTCTTCTTCTTCTTCTGGTAGGTTCTGATATTCAACTAGCTAGAATGGATGAGGATTGTTAGGAAGGAATCTCCCATAAGCATCCCTTCTCCTTCCTCTATGCATGTAGTATCAGTCACAATCAGTCAGCTCACATAAAGAATGGGTAAAAAATAATGGGGATCATTACTTCCTAAATGATGACTACAACAAGAAAAAATATCACTGACTCCAAAAGACTACCCAGCTTGACACCATCCTCGATAATGGTGCCAAAAATGTTGGCCTCCTACAATGATTTGATAACTAAGCCCTTATAGTCACGATTTAGAGATTTGACATCTAACTTGAATAGTTATTTCAATCATCATGAAGGTGCATTTAACTTGTCAACCTAGGGATGTAAACTTGAAATGGGTCAGCATAGTATGTGCACTAGGAACTCAAAGTAGCCATTGCATTCTATAGCTAAGAAACACAATACTGAAAGTAAATTGCTTGAAAGGGAAAGAGACAAATGCTTAACATCAATCAACGACTATGCCAAGTTGAAATGCATAATAGGAATAAAAATCTAAGCAACAAACATGACACTACTCTGTCTGCTTTAGCTGGAGGAACAATCACAAAATGAAATTCTAGTGGTTGCAGGAATAGTCGCTGCCAAATTTCTAACTAAGTACTAAACAAGTAATACTAAACTAATGCTAACCTAAGAAGACAGATTACTTACCGAGTGGGCCCCCTTGGATAAGTATCCTCTAAACTAATAAGAAATCAAGTGCTTGAACTCATAACTTTATTTCATTCACTATAATAATGCATATAAAAGAGTAATGTATTTGTATCACTGAAACTAGAGAATGAGAGTACAATATCAAATTGTGCAACCTCATGAAGAAGGAGCATCAAATCATTATTTATACTACAACTAAACAAGGCAGTCAACTCCACAACTAGCAGGACGCCATTTAGGGAAAACAGGGGAAAGTGGAGCGATGGTGGTTATGCATGCATGGAATTTGGTTAGACATGCAATTCCAAACACTTATCTAGCACAATAGTAATGCCCATCCATGCTCAGTCATTAAGGTCTACTATAGGGCAGTTACGTTCAATTGCATGAAGAATCTTTTTCCGTCGGCTGCCTTTGACTTGGAGCAATTCCTCAACTGGACGTTATAGTGCACGCCCTGTTGGCAATGTCTTCCTCAACTTAGCACATTAAATCTGCATGGCAAAGTCAATACACATAATAACTACACATCTATAACCACTCTAAGAATCATTCATTAATCACATTCAAAATCTATATAGCTAACCCACGTAATATGCCAAATGTCATTAAAGCTTGCAGATATAGGATAATGCCAAATATCAATGGTTTGAGGGAAACATTATGCAAATACCAACATTTAATCATCAAAGTTCATGACATCAACCAACAAATAGACTATGAATTCTACCCAAAACTAGACCAAAAACTAGGCTCATCACATTTGTTTAATATAAGTTTCTCTTTCAAAAAATAGGAATAATAAGGCTTAGGAATGCATAATTTAGGCAGTCCAATTTAATTAAGGGGCCCAAACATAGTGTGAAAATGTAAAGGAGTAAATTTTTCTACACTACATGTGTAATGGGACATCCTCATGAAAGGATAAAATTTGAACTCCCATTGATGGCTTCATGTTTATACACTACTTCATCATCTTGCTGACTTGTGAGGACCATTTCTCATGACTCCTTTGATAGAAACAAAGTTTTCTACACTATGATCCTACTGCTCATAATTTTCTTCTTTAAGAGATGATGGATTGATATCTAAGTTTGAACAAAATACCACTAAATGATCCTAAAATAGGTCTTCTTGAACCTCTTTTCTTTTATGTATGAGATGATTGATTTTTACTTTGTAGGATATCTCTTGAGGAATCATCAAAAAATCAAGACCTTATATTTATGAAGCAAATGTTTTGATTTGATACCACATTCATTTTGACCAACAACCTTGTGTGTGTCAAATTATCTATTTTGCAATCCAAGATTGTTTTTATTTTCCTCCTCATAGGACAACATCTTTTCATGCTTAATTTTTCCTTCACTCCAAAACTTGTGATGATATTAAAATTTATATGATTTCTTCATCTTTCTTAATAAAAGAAGGGAGTTCATCAAATAAGACTATGAAATCTTGGTTTTCATTACCCCCTTCAAGATTTGCACCTTGATATCCCAACTAATTTGCTGACATAAGTATTGATACCTTTTCTTTACCTTCAACAAAAAATGGGAGCTCATCAAATAAATCAGTTAAAACTTCATGTTCAACACCTTTTAATTTATTTTCAACCTGTTTCCCTAGTTGATCATGCTCATCAACCTCTTGAAACGAGTTTAAATTTTTATTCTTTACATCATGTGCTAGTGTGAACAACAAAAAGCTCTTTTTTTTTCCTTCCCCAAACACCTCTTTTTTCTGTTCACTAAACCAACTATGTTGATAAACAATGGGTCCAATTTTGTAAAGGAAAATGGTGCTAGGACAAGAAGGTTTATTATAGAGGTCATGTTGAGATTGTTGAGGATGTATAAGTTTTTGAGAAGGCTACTCTTGCTTAGGTATAGGGTCTTGCAAAGGATGAAGACTCCTAAAACTTGGAATTTCAAGCTCAAGAGACTGATTTGAAGACTTAGGAGGTTTACCTTGCTTGAAGCTTGAAATTTTTCACTTGGGAAACTCTTCTTTTACATGCTAGTCTAGAATGTAAGAATTTGATTGGACTTCCAACCTTTGTACTCGAGCAAGCAATAACCTCATTTTCTCTTTTTGGTAGAAATATCTTTTGTAAGAGGCTCATCATATTGCTTCCCTTATATCTCCACCTATTTTTGGTACTGGTATGTTGGGTAAGCAACTCTTCTAGTTGCAAGTTATAATCTTGGTCTTCTTTAATCTCATTAGCTGCTTTTAAAAATCCAACATTATATCTCTAATGCTCATGTTGTCTACATTTTGAGGCTGAATATGTGAGTATCTATGTTGGTTGGAAATAAAATGGTCTTCTTGGGGTTGAATTTGAGCATATGTAGGCTGTTAAGAAGATTGAGTAAGGGTGGGTGGTGGGAAATATGATAAGTATGTTGATAACCTACTATCATGGGGTCATTCGGGATAAAACTAGTAAAATGTTAGACTATTTTCACTCCTTTAGGTTCAAAATAGCCTTCTAAATAAGTTGATAATAAATTTCTTAAAAGAGTGTAGTCATGGTTTGTTAATTCATTTGACTTTTTCTAGTTCATGTGCTTGTATGTTTGGAGGGAAGTTAACTTTTGATAAGTGTTTTGATTTTAATAAGAACAATTTGAGTTTTTAGGGTTTCAACTACCTCAACACTCTTTGCACAACAACTAGCAAACTACTATGGCAGCTAGGATTGTGCCAAACACCATTTTGGAGCATTTTAGGGAGTTGGAAAGTAGGGATAATAGTTTTGGATTTCCAAGAAGGTTTGACCCAAGAAGCTTATGTGAACACTTGTCTTTCCTTTCTCAAAACATGTTCATATTATCTAGCAAGTTGTTAAGAAGCTTAAAAGGAAGCCTAAGGGAAGATTTTCACTCAGTTCTTGCTCATTTTGGGTTATGTATTGTATCCTTTGAAGGTTCTTTCCAACAAGAATAAGCATTGTAACTCATTTCTAAACTTGTATGTAATTTATAAAACATCTTTTGATCAATAAAGATAATCTTTTACCTTCTTAGCGCTATTTCATTTTACAAATTTCTTCAAGAAGGTTGATGTAAACTTGTGGTGATGTCTTTTCTCCTTTAATTTATGTCCCATTTTCATTGCCTTTGTGTAAAAAGTATGTGTTTTTTAGGTCATAACTTGTGTTTAACCAGTTAAGGAAAGAGTTTAAGTTGTGACAACATTTCTAATTCCTTCTAAACACTATCCTTGACATACTAAACCTAGTTATGAAGTACTTTTGCAAATACATATAAAATTATGAGTTGTGTATGTTGTGGTTTAAAATATTGATTATATTGTGTGTCCAAATAGCAGTATATGTTCTTGATTTAATCAATTTGGTTCATCACATTTTTAGTCTTAGGTATCATTTCATGTTTCCTTCATCCCTTTTCTCATCATGCAACAATAGTATAAGTACAAATTAGGAGAAGTACCAAAGGAAACCAATCTTCTCTAGAGGTTGATCTCTATTACATAAGCCCTCACTCAAGGAGATCACCTCATGTTTGATGGGGTGGTTAAGTGATTTTATCAGCTCAACAAAGGTGCACACTTCCATGACAACAATACCCACACCTACAAATGAAAAAAATGGCATTGGTGTTGAAAAACATCATTCAAACCTACTGAACTATGGTGTGGAAATGTCCTAACTTCCTCTTTAAGCCTTGGTCAAAACCTTTTTTATTGATTCAACAATTTATAAAGACTTGGAAGACACACCAAGTGGCATATGCAATAGTGTCATAAATAGTCATCAATAATGCAGTACAATGAAGATGAGAGCTTGAGACTAGATGCAATGAAGTTAGAATGACCTAATGTAAGAACTAGTGGGGCTTTGCTATTTGTTGATGTAATAGCTAATGTAATCACAATAACTAATTCAAACATAACTATGACAGGTATGTGGATGATTCTCAATATTCAAATTTATGACGGATGATGATCTTCTTGTGATGATAGATGGATTGATTTCTTGATGGAAATAACTTAGTAATGGCATCCTTTTGATCACATCTTAAATACACAATTTTGAACTTTTAATTAAAAAATTCAACAAATAATAACCAATTTTTAAATTGATTCAACTTGAAATCATAATTAATTTTGAAATTAAATAAAATATCTGAGAGTCATACATAATCTTAAATTAGATAAAAATAATAGTCTCTTAAAATTTGAAAAAATTAAAAAATTAAAAAAATCTTAAATGTAGGTCAATGAAGACACTAAATAAGTTAAAATGGTGTGTTAGAATCACAACTTAGAATCATGTCTAAAATTTAGAACCATAAGTTAGGATACCCAAGCAAAAAGGTATATACTGATCGGGACAAGTGGATGAGACGCACTTGCACCTTTCCCGCTATTATCATTCGTTAAGTTTTCATCTTGTGGTTATAGGCAACGCTCGAAGTTTCTAGTCGTGCGCTCTGGAAGGTCGGGTATTCTTCTAGATCATACGCCCACACTCCTTATATTATAACCCACTACTCACTCAGCCTGCAAATTGTCCTTGCTTGTATGGAGCGCACGGCTATTCTTTTTCTTTCACAGGTATTCCTTTTCCTTCAATTTAATTCAATTGATAGCTATGGTGCATTTACATAGATTTTAAATATGGTTTACGCATTTCACTTTTAGTCTGTCATGGGTTTATCCCTTTCTGGTCTCTCAGTTAAATCTTCTCATTGTTTATGTTTGTCGGAATCCTCTGTGAAAATTGTTCAATTGTTCAATGCTTTGATTCCTTGACTTCCCCAAACATAAATTTGGGTAAAATTGTATGTATCCAAGGCTCTGTTTGAAGACTGTAGTTTCTCCGTATACGATTTTCCTACCTTGTCTCTTCCAAATCTTTATGCTCTGGAGATTCAGAATGTTGATTGAATTTAGTCAATCAAATTAACTCCTAGTGCTTTGGGTCTATCTTCTTCAACTTTAGCTCTACAGTATACAATGTCTAATTCTTGAGCCTTCCTGAACTCTGTCAATTGATTTACCTGTTTACACTTAATGACACAGTAGGTTGGTTAAACCGTTAAACATCCCTAAAGTTTTGTCATACTAAACCTTGTATTTTAGTTTTACCAGTGTCTCAATACTCGAATCTAACTGGAAGTTTATAAATTCAGGCCTGCACGAATTCTCTGCCTGCAAACGTAACAGAACGATAGTAGAACCATGTTTACATACCATTCAGTGACGCCAACAATCCAGTCACCAATGCCATTTTACCCCACTAGTACCTGCTTATGTTCCTTGCATCTATAAGCTTTTGACTGAATTTATATTATTTGCATCAGAAATAATATGCAACCCAACGATTCTTGTAAGTCAGCGGTTAGTTCTCGCAACTATGAAGGCAGGGTAGACTGCTAGGCGACTCTCACCTACTAATTATAGCCAATATAAGCCTCTATTGGCTTGAGCCAATGACATGACAAAGGTCAATTGTTCTTTCATGCAAAACCCCCCTCAAACTTCTTATAGTTTCTCAACACATATTTCCCAATGCCCATTATAACATTGATGAAATTCTTATATGTTGATTCCATAATGCCATGCCAGCTAACATTCAGTTTGAGAATCCCCGGTATCTCTTAGCCACTTCTCATCTTGGTAGCCTCCACTACATCAACATGGTTATTTTACCTATAGGAATTTTGCAGCCAAAGGAGTTTTCTCAAAACCTCAAGCCCCTGGGGTTTCGCACATTACGAGAATAGACATGATTTACAAAGCAACTTGACAAAGTATGTCTTAATCTTCAAATGGTTAATGCTATATAATAAATGAAGTTGAAGGTGGAATGGGAATAAATCTTAGTATCATGGCACATATTACCTTCAATTTTGTTTCACTCAAATGTGATTGAATTCTCTTAAATGTGATTGAATTCTCTTTGTTTTTTATTTTTTCTGTTGAGATTCATGGGCATTGAATACTTTCCTTTTTAAAATCAAATCCCTGATGAAACATTCTGGATTAATTGAGAATGATATGATATATGGATTACATTAACACCTTAATGTACTTGTGTATTGCATTGAACTAAGTTCATTCAACTTCTTGTTCACAAGATAATGACGAGTTCAGCTCATTTTTCGCTGCCTGCAGCTTTACTTTTCCTACAGGGAATCTTATTGCAAGTATGCAGATTGATTCTTCTAATGGCTTTTAATGGTTGCATAACTGTCTTGCAGACTAGAGTGACAACAAAGTTTTGTATATTGCATTTTATTAGATTGGTTCAGTTGGTTGAATCTTGGGAAGCTTTATGATAATGGCCGAGAGTGGACTCTGTGGCATCTCTTCTTATAACACATTTAGCAGATTGAGGATATGTTCAATTCACACAAGGAAGACAGGGTCCCTATCTTATCATTCTTCTGGCCGTGTGCCCACTGCATACTTATTTCCTTCATTCAGGCATGACCGCAAGGCAAATGAAAGGTTCTATAAAGTTAGAACACCCTCTTCTAAAGGTGATCATGTGTTTAAGTATTTTGGTTCTATATCTTATTTTAGCAAATTTGAGCATTAATTATTCACTTAGTGGGTCATTTTCACCATTTTTTATTGATGAAAAACTATTGAATTTGTCTTCGAGGAAATGATTTGAACAATAAAAATTCACAATAAGTAAGAGATCTTATTCATGTGTAGAATGTGTTTTTACTAAGTTGCAATATACTGGTTTAAGGTATTTTCATAAACACATGGCCATGGTACTTTCAGTGATGTACTTGACATATCTTGTTAAGCATATTTCTATCTGTAAGTTGATCAAACTTCAAAGTAATATGAATGGGATATTGAATAAGTGCTGTGAAGAGTTGAAAGAACCCTTTCAAATTATACTCAGATTTGTTTTATATGGCCAGACACATTTAAGACTATTTGGTTAGTTTTTACCTCAGATCCATTAAAACGGATAACATATAATGCTAAAGAAAATATTAACAATGGAGAAAGTGGTGGCCACGATGCAAATATCTGTATTGAGATAGTTTTCTCTGTTTTCGCTTTCACTGAGATAGCCTTCAGCTCTATTCAGGTATGCTTATTTATTTCAAGCCTGGAGGACCTGAATGGTAGTTCATTGTTTTTCTTTCTTTTACAGGGTGGAAGTACTCCTATCTGTATGCCTCTGCACCATTATTTGCAGGGGAATGTGGAAGCTCAAGAATATTTTTACCAACCATTGTAAAACCTTGCAGGATAGTTATGAGCCAACAAGCAGCAAAAGATGACAAGATCGTATATACAGGGTACCCTCCAATGCAAAAGAAACCAAGATGGTGGTGGAGAGTGTTGGCATGCTTTCCTTATCTTGTATCTTTTCATGTGAGTTGGGTGTTTGCGGAAACAGTGTATAATATGCACCCATTTCTGGAGGATTTTGAATTTTTTACATATCCCTTCATAGTGAATGGTCTTGGCAGATTACCTGGCTGGTTCTTTACAGCATACTTCTTTGGTGGTTACCTGGGTATTGTGCGAAATAATAAATTTCCCCATTTCTTGAGATTTCACGTGCTGAATGGGATGCTGTTAGAGATTCTTTTCTCCATTTGTGGGCAAACATATGACTGGTTACCCAAATCATTTTATTGGGGGAAGTTAGGACAGTTTTATTGGTTTTTTGTGAGCTTTTCACTTCTCTTTACAGCCACGCTCTGCATCATTTGTGCCCTCAGAGGATGGTATGCTGACGTACCATTTATATCTAATGCTGCTTACATGCAAATTCCTTATTGATTGAATGGAGACAGAGGTAATCAGATGTTAGACTCTTCCAAGAGATAGTCTGTAGAACAAAAATATTATTTGTACAAAATCAAAATGTAGTAGTTGATTGGAATTTATTTTTTTAAGGATAGGAATAAGCCCATCCCGAAGTCTTCTGTATCTTTTTAACTTGTGAATACATTGTGGCCAATGTGGTAGCATTGCCAAAGATACTATGTAAAAAAACCTAGGATTTTAAATGGACTGGTAAAAATTATGTTTCACAGTTGCTTGCTTGTGTTTTTAAAAAAAGTAACTGTAACGTTTTTTGGTAGCCTATTTTGCATAACCTTTACTACTAAAATTTGAATTAGACAATGTTGACTAGGGGAACTTGACTACTTTTTGCGGCCATCGGTCCTTACTAACAATTCCGAAGCTTCATACAGCTTTCAACCAACCTTTCAAATAGGCTGTGTTCTATCTCTTTTTTTTTTTTTCGACTTTTGCAGGAATTGGGTAGCACAACCTCCTATAAATTGCAGTGCGTTTGTTAAATTTTTTAACGTGGCCGGCGGCACTGGTGCGACATGCCTTCTGGTTCCATGGGGTGGGGGGAGACTAGTCCTCGTAACCAACCTATTGCAACACGGAAGATTTAGCCAACCGAACTAGGTCCCCAACCCTAGGTTGTCCTCTATTTTACTGCACTGAAATTTATCTATTTACTGAAGGAAAGTGAAGTGGAAATTTAAATATTAATCTTTATGGGCTATTCTTGTGGGTTAACACATTCAGTTTTAGCTAATTTTGTTTTATTTGTGGCAATTTAACTTCTTCACTCCCTATAAATAAACTTGTAAGTGTTCATTTCAAATAACAGCAAATTTACTATTCTGCTCTGCTTTTCTAATTCTATTTTTTCAATCCTTGGTATTAGCACATGCAATTCAAGTTATACAAACACCATTCAAAAAGTGCAGCAGTGAATTCCAAAAGAAACGAAGTCAATGGAGTTTCCTATAAAAAAAAGAAAATTGGTGCACAGCAGCAGACAATAACGGTGTGAAATTTGGCCCAAATAAGAGCAAAAAATTCAAGCCATATATAGTAACTAGTTTCGCCGCTAAAATGCAAAGGTGCATTTCTGCATCTTTGGAAAATAAGTATCTTCAAAATCACCAATTAGAAAAGAATATATATGTCTAAAACCCTGCTTTCATTTAATATCCAAGTAGTTTAACCACATTTTTGGTCTTATTACAAAGAAAGTAGTAGAAGATATCTTCTAATTTTAAAATCCTCTGCTTTTAATATTTGAGAAATTAAAAAAGATAAAATTAAATAAATTTGTTATACAAAGTATCAAAGTAATAAAATGCAAACTATTGTGACAATGGTTAGTGAAATTCTAATTAGAAAAAGATGTATAGATAGATTGATCAAGAAGCAGAAAATACTCTATTGTTAATGATACGTTGTAATATTTGTGAAAAAGATACTCAACCTATATAATCAATAGCTATGAAAAAAAACAAAGTTGAGAAATACACAGATTGTAATGGGTTTTAGATAAGAGATCAATACGATTCACATTAAAATTTGAGTTAATTCAATAGCAATTGAAACTGGTCAACCTTGAATAGAAAAATAGCAGTGTCATAAGTTTGGCTTCTCAAATCTGAACCATAAAACAAAATGTTGTTGGTGGAAAAGTCGATACATATCTTATAGGATTTATAAAAGCTTTCTTTTGAACTCATTTAATCTATTTGAAGTCTCTACAAACAAGTAATCAATTGTACACAAACACTTTTGATTAATTAGTTGATAAGTTTGTCAAATGATAATTTTTTTTGGAAGAAATATTGATAGAATTAGTGATAATATATGTCTTTACCAACAAAAGGTGAGCCTTCAAACAAGAAGTTTTCTTTAAGAGGTGGTCATAGTGATAAGGAAAAGGTAGACGCTAGTGGAAGAATGGAGGGAGAGCGGGTACAACAAATAGAGGGTCAATTTCAACATGACAACTAGAATGACAGATAAAACTTGACAAAATATGGTCATAAAACCCATGATTGCAAAATATCATCATATATAATAAAAAATTCCTCTTGACAAAAAGATGCAGCCCACTATGGTGAAAAGCATTAAGAGCAACTCAATTTGCATGTGGTAATGATCATGATGACTTTATGTTTTTTGTATTAAATTTTTCCTATTACAGTTGAATGGATGAGTCATGGTATGATGCATGAGTATAACGAGAGCCACATATGGATTTTTAATGTGATTATTTTGAAGAGTTTCATGGTGGTGTTTGTGGTCATATATTTGGTAGATAAAACAAGTCTCAAGTTTGTTGGAAACAAAACTACACAACTCAAGTGACCTTAACTTCTAGGTTTTGTACTTCACATTTTAAAATGTATATTCCTCAATTGCAACATATTTTTTTATCACTAGTGTTGATTGAACAAGGTCACTTACATTTAATTGGAAGACAGACAAGTGTTAGTTTGAAAGAGGTTAAATAATCAAGTCACATGTATATGTTGGGAAGTTAAAAGTTATTAGAAAAGTCCATTTTCCACTATTTCAAGGAATTTTTCCTACACTATTGAAGAAAGTAGGTTTTCTAAATTATTATTTTATAACATACAAGATTTGGACATGTTAACTATAACAATATTCAAATCATACAAAATAATTGTGTTATAGGTTTGCTCACTTTTCCCAAGACAATTGAAAAATGTGAAGCTTATAGTTTGGCAAAACAACATAGAGAGGACCTTTCTTTAGTTAAACTTGGTAAGCACAAAGAAAATTGCAACTCATTTATTTTGATTTGTGTGGGTCCTTATTTGTTAGAGGATTTTAGTATTTTATGTTGTTTATTAATGATCACAGTCGAATAAAAAACTTATTTCTTATAGGAAAAAATGAATCTTACAAGAAACATTTCAGAAATTTAACACTAATTCAAAATGAATATTAAACCCAAATTGGATCTCTTCAAGTGAACAATGAGTGATATTTTATATCAATTTCTTTAGGATTACCTTCATCAAAATGAGATTAAACATAATCTCATTGTTCTAGGTGTTCACCAACAAAATGGTGTAGTTGAAAAATGAAGAGAACTATCATGAATATGGCAAGAGAAATATTATATCTCAAAGGAGTAAAGTTACCTTTTTGGACAAACTTAGTAGATAAACAACTATTTATCTTTGCAATAGATCTCCTTCAACTACTCTTCACCAGGGAACTCAAATGAAGTCTAGTTTGGTTATCCTCCATCTATTTGGCATCTTAATAGGATTTTTGAATCCACTTGTTATGCTTTCATTCTAAAGGAGAAAAGAAGTAAATTGGATCATCGAAGCCATTAATGTCTTTTTAAGATATTCTAGTTCCTCAAAGTCATATAGATTGTATAATGAAGCTAATAAGAAATTTATTATTACTCATGATGTATTTATTAGACATTCAAAAATATTTTCATTGTTGAATGCTAGTTACAACACCTTAAAAATGAAGTTTATCCCTTGGAATGAACATTCTTGTGGGATCCTATAGCACTTGTGACCCTAACTATATCTTCCTAATTAATTACTTTTATATCAATCTTTATTAGTAAAATCATTAGATACATTTTTTTTTTAATTCATCGCTTTTGCTAAATTGGTTTATTCTACATGCTTGGGAAGTAGTAGTTCCTTTGGATAGAATTAGTATAGATAAAGTGTTTAATAATATAATGGATCATTCATGAATTATATTGTATTGAGCATTGTTGCCCCTCAATTTTTGTTATCGCCATACCTTGTATTATGGTGATAACAAAAAATGTTAAGGTATAACATAATAAGGTATTAAATTATAATCAAACAAGAATTGAGACTTATGGATTTAGAATACCTCCCACCATACTTATCATATTTTCCAGTAGTATAAACTAAATGATAATTATGGCTTAACAAATTATCAGAGTAAGCATATGAATACAAATATATTTAAAAACCCCTTTGCCTAGTCTATTAAGTAGAAGAGTAGGACAAATATTAGGCTTGTGGAGTCTCTAGATACCATGGATAGTCCCCTAAAATCCCATGTATCTAGATGGCTAATTCTTGGGTGGGCCTTATATATGTGTAGACACCTAAAATTGTCTTAGCTTGTGAACTAGCATTTTAACACTAATATTCATCATTTACTTCAAAAAACCTAATTTTCTCTATTAATTGAATAATATTACATTATTAAATTAATTCATTCTTTCATCATTTTTGACTAATTAAATAAATTTCATTTATTTAATTATGACGCTAATTCATTTTATTCCTCCTAATTAATTAGATAACATAACGTCAATTATTTAAGAAAGTCTCAATCTAACTTTATTCCTCCTGATTAATTAAATAACATCAATTATTTAATTATGTTGCTAATTCACTTTATTCCCCTAAATCAATTAAATTATTAAAACATAATAATTTAATTAAATCACTTTCTCCTAAACATGAATAATTGAATAAATTATTCAAAACATCATTAAAAAGGTCAAATCAAACAAATACAAATTTGTTTGCAAAAGTCAAACATGATTTGCACATTCTTGACTCAAAAGGATTAATTAATTATCCTCACCCACTTTCATGATTGAGCAAATTACGATCCCTCGATTGCTCGATCTGATTAACTGAATAATCCATCTATTTCTGATTGATTCATCTATTCTTCAATCCCACTGAAAGCTCCATCTATTTCCTCAATCCCACTGAACACTCAAAATGATTTCTTCAATCACATCGATTACGTAAACAAAATACACTGATTATTTCTATCTAAATCCTCTCAATGTTTTTCAACCGTTGATCAAGATATTCTACTACGTGATCTCGAGCATTCATTTTGAAACACAAATCTATATAACAACCATCTTCTTCCTAAAAATCGATGGAAGAATCAACATCTTTTGCACAACAAAGTAATGCAAAAATCATAATCGACCTTTTGAATCTTTTACATACATCTTTGATCAAACACCTCGCATCTTTGAATCTTTTGGCTGCACAAAATGGAGGCTTTGCATTGATACAACTAACAATCCAACATATTTGTGAACACACTTTGACACAAGATAGTAAACCTACATTGTATTAAATTCATTCTTATTGTTTTGTTTCTATTACTTTTGTGAATTCATTATTCTTCGTAGTTTCATCTTGTGAGTATTGGGTATGAATCTTAGCTTTTGTTTGGATTAGATTAGTGTCAACTCAAGCAAGTTTTGATCTCTTAACGTCATATAGATTTCCCCCTTACACATTTTGGCATGCCCAATGGGACCGAGCAATCCTTAGCACTAATTTTTTTGTGAGTTCATTGGAGAAATTATAGGTTATGAAACACAGTTACACTTTTCTAGAAATGTTGTTGACATTTTTTTCTACATAGAAGCTACAAGATTTTGACAGGGTCGCTATTGCGCTTTTTTCAACTGCTTCTACACTTTTTTCAACCGCTTTTGCACTTTTTCTAGGTTACTTTTGACATAATAGGGTTGCTATTGACTGGCAATCAGGGCTTTTATACCCTATTTTCAAATGACCATATCTTGGTCATACAAAAGTATTTTTCACTGCTTTTTTCTAAAATGGGGTAGAATTTTATGATCTTTGCAATGGTGTAGGTTGTTTTCAATTTTTGTACAATTAAATTTTCTATTGGTGCACCTAAAATTAACTTACATCATTATTTGGTCTAGGTTGTAGGGTTTTGATGGTTAATCAATTGTCTAACCCTACTATTTGATTGTGTGTTGTGTTTTAAACATTTCTAACATCTCTTGTGCAACTCTTGCAAGATTTATGACACATATTTTTATGAAAACAAATTAATGATTGTGTTACAGAGAAGGAAAACGGTCCAAGTCAATATTTTCTTAGAAGCTTTCATTGTTAGGAAAATTTTAATTTGGTGCTTCAAATGAACCCCACAAATCACATGCTTTTCAATTTAGTGCTTAAAAATAATTTTTAAAAAAAAATTAACTTAAGAAAAATTCTCAATTGGTGCTTAAAAATAATGTTCAATAAGCTTTCTAGATTAGAATAAACTTCTCAAATTGGGGCTTAAAAAGAATTTTCATAAGCTTTCTAGGTTAAGAAATTTTTTTTCAATTGGTGTTATAAAAAGAACCCTACAAATCCACACGCCTTTGGTTTGGTGCTCTAAAAATAATTTTCCAAATTTTTTTAGATTAGAAAAAACAATTCTTTTTGGTGCTCTAAAAAAAATTCTTTCCTAACCAATTATTTCAATATGTTGACAAAATAGTTGTGAAATCGAGAGATAGTAGCTTCAATCTAGGGTAGAATAACATACAATGCCTAATCTGAACTCGGGAGTCTTTAGAGGCCCAAGATGGAACAGTTGAAGAGCCTTAAGTGGCCAACTAGTGAATTATACATTAGGGTGTTCATTGGTTGTCATTAAAAAACATTTGTAGAGGCCTATCCAGTTTTTATCATAATGTTCTTTGAAAATGGTGCATTAGAATTTATTTGTGAGATGTTACCTTCCAATTTTGATTTGTAATTGAGTTGTAGAGCTTAAGAGCTCATTCTTAACATACTTCTAGACACTCTTCCATAAAGTCACATGTAAAATCACCCCTTCAGGGCATTAGGTAGGCCCTTGACAAAAAGTGTACCTATTTTAGGAGTGATTGTCTTTTATAAATGGCACAAAGGATCTTCACCAAACATTAACATCAAACATTTTCCTGAAGTAAAAATGAAAATATCAAAATAAGTATTGAACATGGTTATGAAACACCAAGCCCTTTGAACTTCGTGCAAATACCTTGAAAGAGCCCTATGTTTGCACTTCCTAAAAGATATCTTAAGCAAATATCTTTGAAGTTTTTTTAAAGTTTAGGTTGACATTTCAAGTCGCATTAAGAACAAAGAAACCTTGGAAACTATAGCTTTAGTACTTTTACTTTCACTAACTTTGAGCTTTTGTGAAAGGAAACTTGCTTAAGTTATAAACATTTAGGGTTAAATAGTTTTTGATTGTTGTGTTGCATTTTATCACTTGCCAAAATTTCAAATCGGATCAAATAAAGTCATTCAAAACTACAAAATTATTCAAAGCTACTATCAAAATGAAAAACTGGGTAAAAACTAGAAATAGAGCCACTATTGCCATTTTTGTCACTTTTGTCATGACATTTGGTTGTAATTGCACTCTTTCCTACCGTAGTTACACTAAACATTGCCGCTTTTGACAAAATAGTTGCTATTGCACTGTATTCTACCAAAGTTGCTTAAAACAATTGCTTTTGACAAAAAAATCACTATTACTCAAAGCAGTGGATATTGTTTAAAATAGTAGCTATTGCTAAAAATAATCACTATTGCTTAAAAGATTCGCTTTTGCACTCATTGTTTACCAATCATAAAACTTGCAATAGAAGCTAATTTTGAGAAATATTTCCTCATTTTTCCTTCAAAATTGGCCACAGTTGACATAATTTTATGTGTTTTCTTCAAACTTACCGCTATTGCTTTGTTTTTTGGTGAAAATTAGAAAACCAACTTGAAACTAGTTACAAATTCTTTAAAGAATAAAAAAACTAATGTCATAATTTACATCAGTACATCATCCATTTTCAAAATCAAAAACCTCATCCTACTTTTAGAAATCAAAATAAAAACAAACAACTTGGATCATTCCTTCACTCAAACTTCTAAGATATCAACATTTGCTTGAACCTAAGGCTAGTTTAAGTAAATTTCTTGCAACATATCCTCTAAAAAAGAAGTGAAATATTAGTTTAGGTTTTTCAACATTTTGAATCCTAAAAGTTAGCATCATTTCCAAAAACATTCACCAAATCAACACATCAAACATCAAACTTAGTTTTAGGATACTTGTCAAAACATAATACTTTTGGATCATTCCACTTGCTATCACTATTGTTAGGATATTGAACCTCGACCTTCACTTGTCACCTCACAACTAGTGCAAGTAGAAGAAACAAAATATCCCCCAAAAATGAAGTAGAATATTGGTTCAAGTATTATGCCACATTTGCATCCAAAAGGTTAATATCATCCTTCAAAACATCACTCATAATCTTAGGGTCTTTAGCATCAAAACAACAAAGCATAGCCAACACCAAACAAACATTTTTCTCAAAGGCTTACACATCCCAACAACATGTTAATATCAATCTATTACGCAAATCACTCTTATCAAGGGTCACAACATCAAATAGAGAAAGTAAGTATACAACATCAAATTGACCTAAATGCACTTGAAAGAGAAGTTGAAAAAATTTATCAACAACACTTTAGACACCATCAAAAGAGTGAGTCACAATATCAAAAAAATAATGACACTCATCAAAACACAAATTCATATCATTAGTTCAACATGTTCAACATCTAGAAACCTCATACCAACTACTCCCATACTATGACCCTTCATACAATGCACAATATCAACAAGGGTTACAACAACAAAATTAGGATCCTAATGTTATGCCAAATCAATATAGATCTTTCTTCATTCCAAACCCCCAACAACAAAAAACCACACACCCAAAAATGAACATCATTCCACAAACACCTCAATATCCACATCAACAACACTTCCAATATCATGAAAAGGGTATGTGCAGGATCATGATGGGCCAAAAAGTGGCAATATGATGGTATGTGGCCGACGACCTTTTTTTTACCCAAAATTGGTGAAGCAAAAAGGGTTTTTAAAGGAGATTCTCAGCTTTCCACCAATATAAATTATGCTTTACTTTGAATTTAATAAGTAATTGTTATTGATTTTCTATTCAAATTATGACTAAAGTTCCGATTGATAGGTGATTGAAAAAATCTATAACTTTCAAACAATATCACATTTTTGAATCCAAAACATCGTCACATTCTATGCTTCACATACTATAAGATTAAAAAAGAAAAAATGAATTTCATGAAGTTTTGACCAAGTTAAGATGGTCAAGCGTACAATTTTTAAAAATTTGTAATAAAAATTTCATAATTAATTATTTGCTTGGAAAAAAATTATAAAAAAATATGCATCACATTGAGATATGAGTCCTCTACTTATATCTAAAATATTATAAAAATATTATCATTTTATTGTGGTTAGGGTGGTCAGACAGACACCTACTTATTTTTTCCCTTAAATTTAAGTACTACTGCATTGAAATTTCAAATTTTCACCAAATACATATATATATATATTTTAAAACCTAGTAGTTTAGAAACTGCATTCAATTTTCTATATATTCTATTCTTACATATTTTTGAAATAATATAGATAACTTATTCAAATTTTTACGTCAAGTTGCCTAACTCTGATGTTTCTTTTTTTTTACCACTTAAGGGCCTGTTTTTTCCATGATGATCCTGCACATACCCAAAACATTGATTCATATCAACAACAAAGTTTATTTCCACAAAATCAAGTGAATCAACAACATCAATGGTCACAAAATCAAAATCAAATCACCCAACACCAAAATCAAATCCAACAACAGTATCAACCCCAAAATCAACAATATCCACACCAAAATCATCAAGTACAACATCATCAAGACCATCAATATCAAAACCAACAAGAAATTTCATCTCAAATACAGTAATCATCTCAACCACAACAAGCCTCACAATCCAACCACATTAATAAACCTAAATACACTCCTTTAGGGGAGCCAATTGAGGGTGTGTTAAACCAATTAGGCGATTCCAAACTTATCACACTTCCAAAACCACAATGAAGTGGTGAACCTACAATCAAACTCCCATGGTACAATCACAAGGCCTATGGTAAATACCATGGAGTAAAAGATCATGTTGTGCAAGAGCACCCAAGCCACACTTTTCAAATTTGAAGGTCATTTAGATGAGTCTAGGGAATTTAGAAAAGTTTGAGTCAATGTTTAATTATTCTAAATAAGATCTAAGAGACCATTTTCAATGTAACTAGGGTGGTTTTTAAGTCATTTGTATTTGGGGTCAAAAAGTTGCACCAAAAATGCAAAAATGTTGATTAAACAAAAGTTATTAAAATGTTGTTTTATGAATATGAAAGGTTTGAAAGTTCAAAAAATAGTTATGGATGTTGGTATGGTTAGGATTCAAATTTAAATGTTGTATAAAGCCCCTCCATGGCTCGAAGAGGGGTTGATGAATGTTGTTTTAAAGAAATTCCAATAAGAATACAAATTTTTCTGCATTTTTCTCTGTAAATTTGTTCTATGTTGGGACTATATGAACCCATATATATTTTTTATGCTTTGAAACTCATGATGATTTGTTGTAGCATGAATTAGTTTCCTTTTGAATTCATTTTGAGGGCCTACCTTCAAATCTTGTGGTAGATCTCTGTAGATTTCTGAATCTGCCTAGTAAAAACTAGTAGAGGGCCTATTTGAAGATTAAATAATGGAATGAGCCTTTCCACTTACTATGTTACTTTGTTACTTCATGGAAAGGCATGTTGTATGTTAGAATAGATGTTTATATGATTTTGACGGCAAGGGAAGTAAGTTGAGTGTAATGGGAGTTGCCCTAGGGCTAGAAAATATATTTTTTCATGTGAAATTGGTGGGTCAGTGTTATGTTTTGATGAATTGATGATGCGAATGAACTTGTGAATCTTAATAAAGTCTGTGTAGACCTATTTTAATTTTTTGATGTATTTTTTAAGTTTGAGAAGCTCGGGTAGTGTGATTTCCAATAAAACCTAGGAGTTTGTATGTGAAATGAGGGTTTTATGGTGTAACAATTTAGAAGCTTTAATCCTATGAAGAAATGTTGTAATTTTGTGTTTTGACACCTGATTATTGACTGTATGTGGAGACTTGGTGAAAATAAGGTGTTAGAGCTCAGTACCTCCTTTGTTATTTTGGGCTAATTTAGTAGCCTTTGTGCAGGGCAATCTATTGAATCTTAATGTTGCGACAAAGAAACTTTGTGAGATATTTTGGGATATTGTTTAGGGATCTTTGTGAAAGCTTAATTTATGTTTTGATGGCCTTTGTATGGCCTTCTTCAAGAGATTTTGTGTAAAGTTGAGTTTGGAGGGCTATAAGCCTCTTGGGAGTGATTTGGAAAATTTGAGTTATTGTGATCAAAGGAAGATTTCATTGGTTGAGTGAAGTCATTTTGGTGTTGAATAGTGAGTTTCTCCACCTTGTATTACATCAAAGTGGTATCAGAGCTCAAGGATAAGGTCTTTTATTGGTGATTGATTGATTTTAGTAGGTTGGAAGGTGAGAAGACAAATCGGTGAAGATGCCTCTAAAGGGTGTTGGTGCTGCTAGAGAGTTGCAGGATCTGAAGGAGAAGCATGCTAAGATTTTGGAGTCACATAATGTTGCTTTGGCAAGGCTTGTTTCCTTGGAGACAAAGAAAATAAGAGAAGTGAATGGTGAGAGTGAAATAGAGGAGGAAGATGAAGAATATGAAGATGTTGATGAAGAACTAGATCCTGAAGATCAGAGGATGGTAAACATGCTTAAAGAAGTGAAAGGTGATTCTATGAAGGTAAAATGTGATCTTCCTTTGTATGGTCGTAATTTAAATGAAGGGGAATTGCTTGATTGGATTGCTGCTATGGATAATTCCTTTGAAAGTGAGGACATTTTTGATGAATAGATGGTGAAGGTGGCAAAAAAAAACCTTAAAGGACATGCTCTTGTATGGTGGGACTGTGAGCAAGAAGAGAGAAGGAAACAAGGAAAGTCAAGGATTACTTCTTGGGACAAGATGGTGCAAAAACTAAAAGGTAAATTTCTTCCAATAGATTATGAAGTTCAATTGTATAAAAAAGTTGCAAGGTTTGAAACAAAGAGAACTAGATGTTAAGGCCTACACTAATGAATTTTATAAACTAAGCATAAGGTCAAGAAGGGATGAAGATGAGGTTGAAAAGGTGGCTAGGTATCTAGGTGGTTTGAGATTTAATATACCTGATGAACTTGTTGTTGCTAACTCCAAATCTATTGAAGAGTGTTTTCAATTAGTAATTAGGGTGGAGGAAAAAATTAAGAGGAAACAAGAGAAATCAATTAGAGGAAGAGGAATAATTTCTACACTGAATCAGCCATTGGAAGAACAAGAAGGAGAAAATAAGGGTAAGGAACAAGGCATTGATGTTATAGGTGGTTTTAGAGGTAGAGGAAGGTTTAGTGCTGGTAGAAATTCTAATGATTTTGCAGGGAGATGTTATATATGCAATAAATATGGTCATTCATCTTGGAGATGCCCTGAAAGGGTTGGTAGTTCATCAAGTGGTGAAAAAAGGATTGATAGGAGAGAACAATTGGTTCAAGAAGAGGAGTGTGAAAGCAATCATTCTACAAGTTTGAGAGCTGGTCCTAAAACATGGGAGATGTTGATGATGAGGAAGACAGTGTTGAAGATAGCCAAAGAGGTAGAACCTTTGCAAAGAAAGATCCTTTTCAAAACTACATGAAATTTCAAAAACAAGGTATACAAGATTGCAATTGATTCTGGATCAACTGAAAACATGGTGTCTAGTGAGATGGTGAACAAGTTAAATTTGAAAAAAATACCTCATGAATTGCCTTACAAAGTTTCATGGTTAAATGATGGAAAATATTTGTTGGTAAATGAGAAGGTTGTGGTAGATTTCCAAATTGGAGGTTACAATGATAGTGTTTTTTGTGATATTATTTGTATGGATTGTTGTCACCTACTCCTAGGTAGACCTTGGCAATATGATAGGAGAGGTTTGTATGATGGCAGAGAAAATACATATACTATAGTGAAGGATGGATGCAAGTTTGTTTTGACTCCACTTGTGGAAGATGAGAAAGGAAAAGAAAAAGTGATAATGTGTGGAAAGAAAGAGTTTGTTGAAGTTGTAGGAGAAGGAAAAAAGATGGGTACTATAGTTACTTCAAAGTTTGAGAATATTGAAAAAATAGGTGAGAAAATTGCTTCAGGTTTGTTGACAGTAGATTGGACTATAAATGTGTTGATTGGGACAATGGTATGTCCTTTGGTTGAAGGTAAGGTTGCAAAACACATGGAATCTACAAGTATAGTGAATAATATATCTGAGAGTGCAATGGTACAGGGTGCTAGTATAACAAAAAGTCTGATGACTGTGGTAAAAGGATAGAATGAACAAGTGAGTAAGGGCAGTTGGTAAAGTCAGTTAAAAAAGGATCTGACAAAATTTTGTTTGTGGGTGGGAAAGAAGAGATACAAACAAGGTTAGAAAAAAGGACTGGTAAAAGGCAGATAGTAGGACTAATGGCGGAGATAATGGCACTTTCAAGTGCAAACAATGTTAAGATTGATGAAGAAGCAGGGCAGATCAGGAGAACTCAAAATTTGGACCAGAGGAAGGTGTATTCAAATCAAAGAGCATGTGGTGCAAAGATGGAGTATGGTACAAGACTTAACTCTTGTGACAAGAGTTCTTTTCCTGTTGTGGTGTATGGTGCAAGAGCACCCAAGCCACCCTTTTCAAATTTGAAGGTCATTTAGATGAGTCTAGGGAATTTAGAAAAGTTTGAGTCAAGGTCTAATTATGCTAAATAAGGTCTAAGAGACCATTTTAAATGTAACTAGGGTGGTTTTTAAGTCATTTGTATTTGGGGTCAAAAAATTGCACCAAAAATGCAAAAATCTTGATTAAACAAAAGTTGTTAAAATGTTGTTTTAGGAATATGAAAGGTTTGGAAGTTTAAAAAATAGTTATGTACATTGGTATGGTTAGGATTCAAATGTAAATGATATATAAAGCTTCTCCATGGCTCGAAGAGGGGTTGAAGAATGTTGTTTTGAAGAAATTCCAATAAGAATATGTTTCCTGCATTTTTCTCTGTAAATCTATTCTTTGTTGGGATTGTACAACCTCGTACAGATTATTTATGCTTTGAAACTCATTATGATATGTTGTATCATGAATTAGTTTCCTTTTGATTCCATTTTGAGGGCCTATCTTTAAATCATGTGGGAGATCTCTATAGATTTCTGAATCTACCTAGTAAAAACTAGTAAAGGGCTCATTTGAAGATTAAATAATGGAATGAGCCTTTCCACCTAATGTGTTAGTTTGTTACATGGTGGAAATTAATGTTGTATGTTAGAATAGATGTTCATATTGTTTTGATAGTGAGGGAAGTAAGTTGAGTGTAATGGGAGTTTCCCTAGGGCTGGAAAATACATTTTTTCATGTGAAATTGGTGGGTCAGTGTTATGTTTTGATGAATTGTTGATGAGAATGAACTTGTGAAGGTTAATAAAGTTTATGCAGACCTATATGAGTTGTTTGATGCATTTTTTAAGTCTAAGAAGAATGGGTAGTGTGATTTCCAATAAACCCTAGGATTTTGTATGTGAAATGAGGGTTTTATGGTGTAGCGATTTAGAAGCTTTACGCATATGAAGAAATGTTGGAATTTGGTGTTTTGACACATGATTGTTGACTGTTTGTGGTGACTTGGTGAAAAAAAGGTGTTAGATAGGTACCCCATTTGTTGTTTTGGGCTAATTTAGTAGCCTTTGTGTAGGGCAGTCTATTGAATCTTAATGTTGGGAAAAAGAAACTTTGTGGGATATTTTGGTATATTGTTTCAGGATTTGTGTTAAAGCTTAATTGATGTTTTGATGGCCTTTGTATAGCCTTCTTCAAGATATTTTGTGTAAAGTTGAGTTTGGAGGGCTACAAGCCTCTTGGGAGTGATTTGGAAAAGTTGAGTGTTATTGTGATCAAAGCAAGATTTCATTGGCTAAGTCAAATCATTTTGGTGTTGAATAGTGAGTTTCTCCACTTTGTATTGCATGATCATAATGTATCAGAATGTGTTACACTCAAAGACTCATCTAAGACCTTATTGTGTAAGGAAAGCTTAGGTGCGGAACAAACTCTCCTAATGCCAAAACCTTAGGGAAGAATGCAAATATGACTTTAAATTTTGCAATTACAATTCAATAAGATACACTTGAAAATAATTAACAGAAAAGAGAAATGGACACATACACAATTGGACACCAGATTTACATGGAAAATCCCTTACGGGAGAAAAACCCACCTTACCAAGAAAAGCCTCTTTGTATTACAGTAAGGAAAATTACATACAAAGATCAGACTTAACTTTCTGATGTCAATTTTTATAGCAGCAACATTCACTGATCAATCTTGTACAGAACATTAATCTCACAATGCTCTCAGATGCATACAATGAACCTACTCAAATCAATCTGTGTTTAGTTGAGCAACCCTTTCATTATTTCACACTTCTCTCATCATCAACCATTACAGAGCGTAATCCATTTTCTTATGGTCTGTTTGTTTTCCACACAAGAATAGTCACAACTATTCAACTGCTAATTATGGTTCACATTCCCTTCTCTCATTGGCTCAAAACACACCATGTAGGACAGATGTTCGGTCAAAAATTTTAACTGAATCACATGTCAATGTGACACCAAACTGTGTCTCCCCAATGCCAAAATGCCCGAATACATAACTATCGGCAAAGACCAAAGGTAAATCGGAAACACCTTAAGAAGTCAGGTTGATAACAAAAAAAGTTTCCCCGATATCACAAGAAAACCAACTGTCCATCGACAAGAGATCATACCAAATGCAAAACCATTGGCCAAACCAACTCTATCGACAAGACTTCTCACTGATGTCCATTGCAGAACTATCAACAAGACGATCACTATTGCTAGGACTTCCAAGAAGCTCAACCATCGACAATATCCCACATTGATGCAAAATATTAGTAGTCATTAGTTTATAAATAAAAGCTCGAAGAATTTGGGTATCCACAAGTTAGTCCTTTTATTACCAACTTACTTGTACACTGCATTTGACCATCGCACCAAACTATTGGTCATTCCTTATGGTCTCCACCATGACACACGTTCACTGCTTGTGCATTTCTGGAGAATCATGTTGGGAATCTACAATATTCTCAATAAGTCTCCCAAAATTCCAAGTGGTCCCCACATCCATCGGCTTGTTGCTCAATTAGAGAAAACACAAACTTACAACTTCCATAGTTAGCTAGGAAGATCTTGAACACCACGACATTGAAGGAGATCGACCAGTCGAGAAGTTAAGAAAATTTTGAACTATGTGACAAGGTTCCAAGGTTCAAGATTTGGGCGATAGGCTGATAAAGAAGACCAACAAAGGATAAATCCGCCAAGTCTTTAACAGAGATACAAGCCAGCAAGTTGAGGCACAGTTTCCAACAATCTCCCACTTGACGAAGACTTACTGGCTTCCTTCAAACTCGAAGTTAATGAAGGTCATGGGCTCCAAGGCCCATCGAACTGGCACACCACCTATACTTGTCTGTGCTCACTAGTTTCATCAATGTATTTGCAACATTTTCCAAAGTATCCACTTTTTCTAAAGAGACCTTTCCATCCTCAGCATATCTCATACAAAATGATACTGCAAATCAATACGTTTTGTCCTGGCATGGAAAGTAGGATTTTTTGCCAAACAAATAGCACTCTAACTATCACAGTTCATTGTAATTTTCCCTTCATCAAACCCAATGTTAGAATACAGACGTTTTAACTAGATTACTTCTTTACATACATGTGTTGCTGCCATGTATTCTGCCTTTGTAGTGGACAAAGCGACTACAGCCTGCCGCTTACTTATCCAACTAACTGCACCACCATTCATCATGAAAATATATCCACTGGTGGATCTTCTACTGTCAATGTCCCCTGCCTAATCAGAATCTACATAGCCTCGAATACTGAGAGTCCTCTGTGATTCAACCAAATTTCCATGGTAACATAAAGCATATTCTGAAGTTCCCTTTCGATATCTGAACACTCTCTTCACAGCATCCCAATGTGTCCTTCCAAGATTTTCCATAAAATGTCTAAGTACTCCCATTGCTTGGGCAATGTCTGGCCTTGTACAAACCATTGCATGCATTAAAATACCAATTGCACTAGCATAAGACACTCTAGTCATGTCCTCCATCTCAGTAGGATATTTTGGATAGTCTTCAATAGATAGTTTTATTCCCTACAAAACTGGAACAACTAGCTGCTTGCACTCAGTCATACAAAATCTCTCCAGAACAGTATTAATATAGTTACTCTGACTGAGCCAAATTTTTCTACTCTTCATGTCCTTTTTATTTCCATTCCCAGAATATACCTGGCTGCACCAAGATCTTTCATTTCAAACTTTGCAAACAATTGAGATTTTAAATCAGAAATCATTAACTTACTATTGCCTATGAACAACATATCATCAACATAGAGAGCAATAATAAGAACACGATCATTTTCAACTTTGTAGTACACACAATGATCAAATTTCAATCTTACATATCCCAATGACAAAACAAAAGTGTCAAACTTCTGGTACCACATTCTAGGAGATTGTTTTAATCCATACAGTGATTTTTTCAACTTGCAAACTAGTTTTTCTTTACCTTTTTCCACAAAGTGCTCAAGTTGGGACATGTAAATTTCTCCTTCAAGGTCACTATGAAGAAATGTTGTCTTCGTATCCATCTATTCAATCTCTAATTCATATGTTGTTGCAAGTGATAAAATAAATCTGATAGACGTCAACTTAGCTACAGGAGAAAAAATTTCTCCATAATCAATTCCCTCTACCTGGGAATACCCCTTCACAACCTCTCCAAAGGTTTCATTGAGGTATTTTGTTGAACAGTTATACCAAATAGCTGATTTCCTTGTCTATGCTACCAAATTTTCCATGTCTCTAAAAAATTGGAATATACTCCTCCCACATTGATAGATCTTTGAGGCTATTTTGGTTTTCATCTCTATTTCTAAATTTACCTCATCACTAAACCTACCTCATCACTTATGTTATGATATATTTTAAATGTTTCCTTGATTAGTCTACCTATAAGGGATTCTAACCCTTCTCTCCACTGTTTCAAGACTCTTTATTCAAGGCTAAGTTAGCAACATGGGGAAAGGTGCAGCCTATTTTGCAATCATGGCTCAAAATGGAAGTATGGAAAAGGAATTTGAATTGTTTGAAAATATTTTTTTCATATAAATGTATGCAAAATGTGGTAGCATTAACAAGCTAGTGAGCTTGGCAAGATAGTGAGTTCACTCACTAGCTTGCCAGTGTGGTAGGGTTAGGAAGGTAGAGGTAGCATATGCCTCATAGAAATGGGGTATCAGGGTGATATACATCACCATGAGTTCCTAATTCTATGAGGCATACACTGCCCCTACCTTTTCAATCATACTACATTGGCAAGTTAGTGAGCTAGCTTACCAATGCTCCACTACCTTGCCAATGCGGTAGGGTTAAGAAGGTAGGTGTAGTGTATGCCTCATAGAAATGGGGTCTCATGGTGATGATAATAGTGCAAAAATATAACTAATGCAATTTTATATTAAATACTAGATACAACCTAAAATAAAGTGACAAAATAAGCTCAATATATTGTCACGCATCAGATCAAAGGAACATGAACATAAAATATTAATACTTATGAGTAAATCCTACACCTCTGTGAGCATCACCTAGATGCAATGAGTGTTAGGTTAATCATTCATTACCATGAGAGATGGGTTCCTGTGAACCACTACTCACAAAACATGGGTCAATGAGTTTGACTCCAAAACTACACTGTTGAATCCTAATAGCAATATGATAAATCCTACACAGTTACAATGGGAAACATGCACTAGATATCATACGAAATACAATGATCTTATATCATTCATTACCATAAGCAATGGCAGCCAACAAACTGAGAAGTTCAAATCGATCATGAAAAGGTTTACAAGTTATGTGGGATCTATCTAGAAAAATGCACAACTTAGGGTAATGAGATTGGTCTGTTTTGAGCTTCAAATGAGAATAAAATATCACAATGTACATCACCGTGAGACCCCATTTCTATGAGGCATACACTGCCCCTACCTTCTCAACCCTACCACATTGGTAGGTTAGTGAGTGAGACCCCAATGCAGTAGGGTTGAGATGGTAGGGTGGCGTATGCCTCATAGAAATGGGGTCTCATGGTGATATAATCGTACATCACCATGAGACCGGGCCATTTCTATGAGGCATACACTGCCCCTACCTTCTCTACCATACCACATTGGTAGGCTAGTGAGGTGAGACCCCATTTCTATGAGGCATATTTTTCCCCTACTTTCTCAACCCTATCGCATTGGAAAGCTAGTGAGTGAGCTAACTTGCCAATGCTACACTATCCTTCCAATGCGGTAGGGTTGAGAAGGTAGGGGAAGTGTATGCCTCATAGAAATGGGGGGGTTGAGAAGGTAGGGGAAGTGTATGCCTCATAGAAATGGGGTCTCATGGTAACCATGAGACCCCATTATTATGAGGCATACACTGTCCCTACCTTCTCAACCCTACTGCATTGGCAGGTTGGTGAGTGGGCTAGCTTGCCAATGCTCCACTATTTTTCCAATGTGGTAGCGTTGTGATGTAGAGTAGGGATGAAAACCTCAAAACAACACAATTGAAACTAAATTCAACAATTCTTCAATTTATAAAACCCCAACTTGACCTTATTTCATCATACCTTCAAGTTTCTCTTATAGCATTGCAAACAAAGAAATTTCAAACCCACAAAAGAATGTGCATTTCAGATACCCATTAAGGCATATTTTATCATATCTTAAAATATCCTAGGGTCACTTTGGACCATCAACCCCAAATCACTACTGCTACGCTGCCCCAAGGCCAAATTAGGCCACTTTTGCAAAACAACTACTATGTAACCTCCACCCCAATCAAAAAACTTCATTCCTAGACCTTGACCAAACCCCAAATACATTGAATCAATAAGTTTTAACTAGAGAAGGGTATTTGCAGGATCATCATGGAAAAAATAGGCCTTAAGTGGCAAAAAATTCAAAAAAATCAGAGTTAGGCAACTTGACATAAAAATTTGAATAAGTTATCTATATTATTTCAAAAATATGTAAGAATAGAATCTGTAGCAAATTGAATGTAGTTTTTAAACTACTAGGTTTGTTTTAAAAAAACTATTTGGTGAAAATTTGAAATTTCAATATAGTAGTACTTAAATTTCAGGGAAAAAATAAGTAGGTGTTTATCTAACCACCCTAACCACAATAAAACGATAATATTTTTTTATAAAATTTTAGATAAAAGTAGAAGACACATGTCCCGATGTGATATATATTTTTTTCTATGTTTTTTCCAAGTAAATAATTAATTATGAATTTTTATTACAACTTTAAAAAAAATAAAAACTCGTACGTTTGACCACCTTAACTTGGTCAAAACTTTATGAAATTCAATTTTTATTTTTTTAATCCTATAGTATGTGAAGTATAGAATATGATGCATGTTTTGGATTCAAAAAATGTGACACCATTTGAAAGCTATAAATGTTTTTCAATCAACCTATCAATCAAGACTTTAGTTGTAATTCAAATAGAAAATGAATAATAATTACTTACTAAATTCAAAATAAGGCATAATTTATATTGGTGTAAAACTGAGAATCTCCTTTAAAAACTGTTTTCATTTCATCAATTTTGGGTAAAAGAAAATTCGTTAGTCACATACCCATTATATTGCCACTTTTTGGCCCATTATGATTCTGCACATACCCAAAAATTCCTACCAAGTCCACAAACCACTAAACCCCTTTTTTAGGCCTATTTAGGCTTGCACAATGAGGGTTTATAGAAACTATATTCTACAAACCTCCAACCACTTTCCCAACACTTTAAACACATCATTTAAGGTCTTCCTATGCTATTCCAACCATCTCCCATCCTTTAACACTAGCATATGTTACAAAAGATTGGTCTCAAGCAAAAAGGTGTGGTTTGGTTATTCAAAAGATTCTAGTGGATCAGTTTATGTCTATGTTTTGTTAAAATATAGTGAATGAGTATGCAAGGCATATCCATAGAGCCTGATGGATGGACACACAATTCAAGCTACGGAAGGACAGCTTTCTAGTTGGAAGTTGTTGATGCCAAAAATTGGCAAGGTAACAACCCTTTGTGTGAAACTTAGTTTATGGGGGACTTATTGTGCTAAATTGAGTGACCTCCAAATTTTTAAAGAAGTTGACTTCTTATGTAATTGGGGTTTTGGAATGGAAAGCAAAAGTAAATATAAAAATAAAGACTCTAACTAGGGAGATGCGTTGGAATTTAGATAAAAGACACGATAAATCTATCTTTTGGATATGATCTAAGGGCCTGCTTAGTAATTTACCATGTCCTAGAATAACAAAATTTAAGGATTGTAGCATGAATAGCTCATTCAATGACATGAAATAATTATCACACCCATTTATTGAAAAGAAGAGTCAAAAGACATTATCTAAACCAGTAAATTTAGATTCAAATTATAGAAGTATGGTAAATAAACCATTCAAACAATAATGGCACAGTGTAAATTTTATCAATAGCATAAGAAATCAGAGAGGTCAAACAATGGCACAGTTTGTGAGCTCTTGTAAAAATCTAAACAATAAAAGGCCTAGTGTCTTTCCAAAAATCCTGTAATTCTTAAAGTAGTGGAACTTAAAGAATATGTAGCATGTAATCTTCGAACTCGGAACCTAGAACTTGTAACAAAGAGGAGTATTTATAGTGAGCCTTCCACTGCCTGGCGAGCAGCAACCGAAAAGATTATGAATCCTAAGCAATGATGTTGAGGCAATTATTCCCCTCGGCCATTGTAACAGAAAAGATTAGGGCCATAACATTTAGTCACGCTCCATTTAGGTGCATCCCCTGCAAATCATGGCACTGGTCCCAACAAAGTCTCATACAAACAAGTTTTGCCTCTTTCGACAGGGAGTTAGAATACGTGGTGGCATATCACAACCCATTGTTTGCTTCATTCCTTGTATTGAAGAAGCATGTGATGAAGAGATGTGTAGTAGCATTTCGCTGCCCACAACCAATTTCCCCTTTGTTGAAAACTTGTGCTAAGATGACACATAGAAAAATGTCTACTATAGATGTTATTGTGGGGCCCACCAAATTTGTATGCAAATGAGAGCTACGTGGCATGCGACGGGGATGGATGAGGAAGTGAAAGGAAGCAATCAAAATAACTTGTGGTGAAGACACATGGGAACATTTTAGGGACCGATAGAAGAGCAAGGAGAAAATTCCTTCGAAGAGAAATGAGCGAAAAAATGGTAGAGGTCGCAATGACAATAAAAAAAGGGCCAATGATATTTAATTGAAGGCATGGGCTGGTACTTAGATGAAAATAAAATCTGAAGGGAGCATGATAAATTTCGTATTAACAGCTTCTGGCGACTATCAGGGTCATTTCACTTAGAGGAACGAGGAACCCAAAAATTTCTTTGGTTCACAGACTAGAGTGCCATCCATTGGAGATGAAATTAGAGCCTAGAAAGGGTTGCCTACAAGGGTGGCCATTCATCTTCAGATGGTCTTAATATATTGCATAAATTTTCCTACGCTT
Organism: Sequoia sempervirens; assembly: GCA_007258455.2. Lineage (NCBI taxonomy): Eukaryota > Viridiplantae > Streptophyta > Pinopsida > Cupressales > Cupressaceae > Sequoia > Sequoia sempervirens. Next base: position 162,751,329 of record VDFB02105785.1, on the reverse strand, counting down.
TGCCTAGGTCAAGCATTTCCTTAAAAGGTAGTACTTTAGGTAAATCAGCCCCGCCTCACAATGGAAAAGTAGCTATGCAAGAGGATGAATAACATCTTCAATGTCTGTTGCAGTAGGAGGATGGCTAAAACTCTGGAAAGAGTTTGGGTCTTGCTCCTTTTCTTCAATTCTTTTTGCAATCTGCTCAGCTATGGCGATCAACCCATCTTCAAGAAACAGGGACCACAAACCCATCTCACTCAGTTGGGAGAAATTTCCCCGCATGTCATCTATTGTTTGGTTCAAAGTAGCTATAGTGGATTTAGTTCACTGGAAGGCAGAGTGGTAATGGATGAACTTGTTTGTCATCTGGGCAACAATATCCCAATCTTTGATCCCTGCTTTGGCCAAGTCTTCATCAAAGACCGAATATAGCTTGCTAAGCAAACTCTTTGCTTTAGGAACCTTCTCTAAGATGAACCGTGGGAATTATTCGATTGTTCTTTGAACCTCCTGGCTCAATTTTGTCTCCTTTGAGATTAATCGAAGTGTTGGTTGTAGTGTTAGGCAGAAGGCTTTGACCTTTTCCCAATAAGAAATATATAGCTACCGAGCTAATGGGATGAGGCTCGGCTGCGTAATGGAGGTTTGGAGAGAGCTCTTCAAAAGGGAAATCTCCACATCCTTTGAGCCAATAACTTTTGTTAATTTCGTATTTCTCTTTTTTGCAGATATAAGTTGCTCCCCGAAACTGCTTATCTCTTTATACCAGTTCTCCTTGGCTTGGGAGTGGCTAGCCAATTTTGTGCCAAGAAAGGACTTTGTCTCTTGGAGCTGCTTATCTAACTGGGCCTTTCGACCTTCAAATTCTATATGATTCTTTTTCAATTCCTGCTCATATAGAGCACGATGAGCTACTAACTCTTTGTCCTTTTGTTGTAGATTTTGCTTTGTCAAGGTCAATTGGCTCTGACATTTCTAGTTCCTCACTCATACCTCATTGAGCAGTGTGGGGTCAATGGATTGAGACTTATTGAGTTTCTCCTAGAGTATTCTCTGCTCTAACTCTTCTACTCACACCTTCTTAGACAAGCACACAACTTTTGCTTCTAGTGATTTCTCCTTCATTTCTAGGAAATTGACCCTTTCCTACACAAGCTTTAACTGTTCCTCCTTTTTCTTCAATTGACGGCCAGACTTCAAGAAGTTGGTCGTCACCACCCTTTTCATTTCCTCCATGATTTTTACCTTGTCTTGTGGCTGGGCTATGACCAGATCAGGCCCCATGGCATACATATCATAATCATTTGGTAGCATCTCTCCCTGTGCTTTAACAACATTTGGGTACATGGTGGAAAAACTCAACATTTGTTGTGCTTCATTATAAAATATATACACCTTAGACTCTGCCACCTTTTTATAATCCTTCACTTTTTGCTTTTGGATCCTGAGGGCTCACATTTTCTTTGTGGTTTCTCCTTGGGATAGGAATTCAGATGGCAATTGAACTAGTCTGCTAGTAGTAGGTGCACTAGGAGGCAGGGAAAAAGGGAATACAAGTGTAGAAGGCCCCTGCATTTTCCTTTGTGGAAGATTGCTAGTTTTTGGAGAGAAAAAGGGAACCTACCGTAGTTCAGTTTGCAAACTAGTGGAAGGGCTCATCAATTGCTATGGTGATGGGGTAATCATAATTGAGTCTATTTGCTGGGCATACTAGGTTGGACCTAAGGTAGCAGAGGAAATAGGGGTGCCAATGGAAATCGAGCTTTCAAAAAGAGAGGCAAGGAGAGATTGAGCAATGGTAGTTGGTGTTAAGGTTTGTGGAGGTGTTAAAATAGATGGCCCAGTTTGGGCGAATTGAGAGAAACCTCTCTCAAATGTTGTGGTAGGGGCAGAGAAGGTAGGGCCAACACTTGTTGTAAGGGGCACTACAAACATGGATGTGGGTGGTGCTTCACTTATCATTGGCTGCTTGGTTACTTCAAACTCTAGGCTTGCTGCAAGCACTTGACTTGTGGTAGCTTTTTCTGATCCTTCTCTTAGAATAGCTTCCATGTGCTATCGTTTAGCGGGCAAAGAGTCTTTGATCTCCACAATTTCTATAGTTTTTGGCTATTGTTGTTGAGGAAATCTTATTATTTTTGAGGCCTAGATGACTGTCTGCAAGACTTGTGACATATTCAGTTACACATTCGAAGTGACATAAGTCATAAATCTTGTAGACTTCCTCCTTTGCTGGGCTAAGGACACTGATGTCTCAGATTCCTCTTCTGCCTGCTCCTCTCCTTCATCAGGGTCGTCGCCTCCGCTAGCGCTTGAGTCAAAAATAGGGTTCTCATCATCCCAAAGCTTATCAAACCGTTTATCTTCCTTTACACTTTCATAAGGTGCATCAAGCCATTTTGTTTCTTTGCAATGCATCTAAAAGGCTTTGATATTTTCATTAGTCCATTCTTCTTCATTCCTTAACTTATTGTATAGAGCCTTCCCCATTTTATGATTCTCATCATAATCTTCCACAACGAAATATAACCTATTCCACAATGGCTTGCTATCTTCTATGGGGATATGAATCAAGTCAACCAACAATTCATCTTCATCCTCTAGCGGATTCTCTGCTCCCAGTAAGCCCAAGGGTTGTGAGTTACCTTGAGATGCTCATATGGAAGATCATTGAAAGGGTTGTAATCCCACTTGTCACAAATCATTACCAACCCTAAATCGGCCAACTTATCTTGCAATAGTGGGTGTGTTTGATTCTTTTTCATGGCCATAGTTTTGAAGCTTTACGAACACATGAAGAATTCCTTCTTGTTGACCTTTTCTCCACTACAGAAGGTGATGTCAATAATGCACGCTTTCTGAAACAATTCAAGGGCTAGCACCAGATTTGTAACACATGTTGGAAGGCAGAAAGGTTCCTCAGTGAAGCCTCACATTTAGATGAATGTGAAATCCACTTCAAAAAACCAGTCACATTTGGGGGTGAAATTTTGCATATACTTTGTTTGAGTCAAGATGAGTTGATTAATACCCTCCTCTCCTTGTAAATCTTGCAAAATTGGAGATAAGAAATAATCCAAAAATGTGTAATAATCAAAAGTGGAAGAGAGGAGAGGGGTCCAGACATAAACTAGTTTTTTCCTCCTCTTTTCGTCAAATATAAACAACTTTACCTGCTTATCAAAGAAATCCAAGTTTTGATACAAAAACATATGAGAAAGATAAGAGAGAAATATGAACTTTCGTTCAACTTAGTACTTGCTAATTTGCTCTATCATATCCTTTGCAAGGTGCTCTACAAAATCATACTAGAAGTAAGATTTTTTCCTACAAAATTAGAAGCCTAGGCCCAAATGAAAAGTCTGCACCTCTTGGTCAGTGTCCAGACTAAAAACAAATGCCATCATTGAAAGTACATCTTGTAGCTCTTCTTTGAAAGCGATGTGTGGTGCAGGAATTCTTGGTGGCTTCTCTCTTTCTGCTTCAATCCTTTGGGTTTCTTCGTTATAAAATTTCAAAGCCTTATTCCTAGTGGTCCATATATGATCCCCCTGTTTAAGGGTGAATGTATCCACTTCCATCCCTCTTTGCATAGAATCTAGAATACATAGTATATTCCAAATGGTAGTCGGGCTGATGTTAACTGATAGAGTCTGACCCTCAATAGTGTTGGTACTTGGATTGAAATGCTTAATGGATGCATTGACTAACTCTAGGTAGTAGTGCATAGATGGGACCGTATATTGAGGAAGCCTATTGAACCATACCTTTTCTACAACTGAAATTTCCCATTTGGACACCTTCATTCTTTTGTAGGTCACTTTGCTCAATCTTTTAGGGTTCTTTGCAAGAAAGGGATCATGAACGTTATCCCAATCTTCCTTAATTAAGTTCTAGTCTCTGTAGTTTTTTGGCTTTTCCATCTCCTTTGTGTTTTGCCATCTTGGATTTTTAGGAATACCTAGTGTAGCATAAGAAATATTCTCAAGGACATTAACTATGGGTGCTCCTTTCTGAGTTTTAGCTAAGCTTTGCGTCGCCACTTGCCTAACTTCTTGGCTTGAACTTTCTACCATTGTTAATTTGCAAGAAATTTTTTCTTTAGCTTGAATTTTTTTGCAACTTTACTTCAGCTCTAGCTATGCGCTAGGAAATTCTTTTTCTTTAGGTAGCATATTTGAAAAGACCCTTTTAAGTGCCTAAAAATTTCACATGCAATACTTAGCTATTTTCTCTCAAAGTGGTAGACAAGAGTTACCTTTTTTGCATTTAATTTGGCATGTATTGCCAGCCCTTTGGCTTGTATGAGATGCATTACTTGCCATTTTGATTTGACAAGAATTAATAAATATAATTAGCAACCATATGTATAGTGTGATTTTCTTGGAACTTGAGTCGATGCCTTGCCAGCAGATTAAGCATTCGTATTTGTTGGAAATTAATATCCCAAAAAGAATGATTAAACCAAATATGCAATCAATATTTGAAAAGATACGAGCTCTACCTAGAAATAATTAAAACACCTAGAGAATGACACCTCAGTCCTTGGTCGTGCGTAACACCGCCAATTACTGCCACTAGCTTAGGCTAATTAATTAACCCTTATTAGTTTTGCACACAACAAGCCGTACTCAATAGATGCAACTGGGTGGGAAATTCGAGAAAGCCTGGGCACGATTTTCAAGTTGGTACTCGATTAACATTACATTTATGGTAAGCAGATTACAACACATTTCCTCACTTTTTCTATAAATAGGCATCTAATCAGTAGCAAAATCACACTTGGCGATTAGAGAAAAATTGGTATTAGGTAATTGGTTTACCAGTTTCGTATTTGCAGTGTGTAGTGTTCTCATAGGCTAGACTTAGATGCTTTGTAGGGATAGTTGTAAGGTATTCACATAGATTCTGACAGGATAAACACCTCAATTAGGCTAGTGTCACATAAGTCTCAAACTTCCTTCTTAGGTGAGATTTCTACCAGGTGCTTAAAAAGGATGATGAAGAACAAGCACTCACTGTCAATCAAAGCCATAAAATGGGTCTTGGGACAGGATTTCCTTGAGTATGAGGACAAGTATAGAGTTAACACTGATGTGTGCTCACATTTCATTTCCTCTGTGCTAGATATAGAAGTTCTTAAGCCGTTGATTTTGCGTCTGGTGAAGCAGATTTTCCCCAAAAAATACCTGAACGGCCTCAAGGAGTTCATTGCAAATGTTGCACATGGTGGGGGAATTCTGACTGCAAGCAACCTTTAGAGGTTTATAGAAGAGGACAAGGTTGTGTCGTGGCTTCCATTTCTAAGTGTCTTTCACCTCCAAACACAAGTTGAGCACCACCAAAGGGTAACTCAAGCTTGCCATTTCCTATTCTGCATGTACAACTTGGTGTCATTCTATGACATCGATTGGTACACAAACTTCAGGAACTTGGTGTTCCCTCTGTCTACCTTTGCTCCCTTGGATGATACTGATAATGCCCCTGTTGATGAGGATATTGTGGAAATTTTTGTTGATGAGTCCATTACTGTTGCCCATGCCATGAACTAAAGAATTGTGTTTTTTTCATTTTGATTTCTAAAAAAATCATAGCAATTAGTCTATTTTTTGTATACATGCCTAAAAAAGGATTTTCATAAAAAATATAAAAGAAGCAAAAAGACATATGCTTTTGGAAGCATGGCCCTTTAGCCATTTTTGAAAATGTAAATACCAAAGCACATATATAATGAAAATATATCCTTACATAACCATCTTGTTGTCTTCTCTTGGTTTCTGTAACTAGGTCATCTTTTCTTTTTTCAGCATGTATGTATTAATTTTGCATGTGGGTGTTTTAATTTTTCTACTCTGTTCAGCTATGAGTTTAATTTCCTTACTCTCTACAATAATGGGTCACTTGTTCTTTTCCACCTCGAACCATAGAATAAATAAAAATACTAGGCAACAAAACAAAAGGAAAAGAAAGGAAAATCATATAAACATATTTACATGGGTATGGTAAGCAAGCTTAATTGAATAATTTCAGGTGAACCTCGTTGACTGAAATCACCAGCACTTCTTTTTCGATAGTTTCTAACTCATATGCATTGTTTTCTTTGCATTGAATTATTTTGAACGGACCTTCTGAAAAGTTGTCAAACTTCTCGTGTTGACCCGGCTTCAAAGCTCTTTCATTAGATTTTAGCACTAAGTCTCTGCACTTTAGACCTTGGTCGGACACTTTCTTGTCAAACCACCTTTTAACCACTTGTTGGCGATTAGTCATGGTTGTTAGGGACTGATCCCTTTTTTCTTGTACTTCTAGCAACTCGACTAACTACACCTCCATTATGTTGTTTTGTTCTACTTCAAGAGATTTTAGTAATTGTAGCACCAAAATCTCCATAGAGATAGGAAATAATGCCTCTTTTCCATAAACTAGCTCATATGGTCAAGTCTTGAGGACTTGCTTTGGAGTTATGTGATCTACCTAGAGTACTTCTCAAAGGTTTTTATGCCACTCCCTTTGATATTCTAACATGATTATTTTGAGCAGTTAGACCAAATTCTTGTTTGTAGACTTGACTAAGTCGTTCCCCTACAGGTAGTAATTTGATGATGTTTTAAGGAATATGTCATTTGTAAGTCTGAATTGACTTACCTTGGAGCCTAGGAAAGCTTTAGCATTGTCAAAGATGATAGTTTTTGGTGGGCCAAATATCATCACCAGTTCTTCAAGGAAATCCACTATCTTTTCCTCTATCACATTCTTTAGTGGCATGGCTTCAGTCCATCTTGTGAAGTAATTTATGGCCATTAAGATCCATTTATGTCCTATGCTGGAGGCTGGGTTGATCATTCCAATGAAGTCTAAACCCCATTGTGTGAATGGCTCATCAACCACTATTGGATTGAGAGGCATTGCAAAATTCTTTCTTCTTCTAGCAAAGAACTAACATTCCTTACAAGTCTTTACCAAGGAGTAGGCATCATGAAATAACATTGGCCAAAAGTACCTCACACATGATTTTGATGGTGGTAGTCTTTGCGGAGAAATTCCCACTTGCGGGACAGTTGTTGTAAGTGTCAAGGATCATTTTTGCTTTCTCTATGGTAACACATCACAATAGAACATCGTTAAAATTTCTTTTGAACAAGATCCCTTCAATGAGCATGAATCCACTATTTTGCAGCTAGTAGAATCTCCTCCTATGAGAAGGAAGGCTAGGCAGATATTTCCCTGTATGCATAAACGTTACTCTGTCTACTGGCCAACAACCATCAGACTCTGACTCATTCATTAGGACTAGTTCTAGCTTCTCCCATATCTTCATCATGCACAAGATACTCACATAGTCCTCTTCCCCGAAACTCTTGGTAGGCTTGAACTCAATGTTGTACTTGAGGATCTTGGTGATCCAAGTGACTCTTTTTTTTATGATTTCTCCTTCCATGATGTATTCGTGCACACTAGAATGCGCGACATAGAAAATCACCTTATTGCAAGAGATTAGGTGTCAGAACTTCTTGAGTCCCTTAACTATTGCAAATTCTTGCCTCTACAAATTTGTAGGTTGTTTCATATTCCTTCAGGGTCCTAGAGTGAAATGCTATCCGATTTTCTTCCTTGGCCTTGTTATCTTTCTAAGTTAAGACAGTAGCAATGCTTGACTTGCTACTAAATACATACATTATGAAGTCCTTTGATAAGTCTGGGTTGACCAAAATAGGAGCGGAAGAGATAGCATCCTTGAATTTCTAAAAGGAATCTCTGGCCTCTTTTGTCCATTTAAGTGTTTGATCATTTCTCAGCATTAGTGTAATTGGCCTAATTATTCCTACAAAATCATAAATAAATTTGCTAATGAAATTTACCTTCCTTAAGAAGGATTGAACGCCTTTCTTATTGACCAAAAGGGGAAACTCTTTGATTTCTCTCACTCACTCAAGATCAATTGAAATTCCTTCTTTGGATACTACGTTCCCTAGTAGTTTGCCTTGCAGTACTCCAAAGACACATTTTTTTGGGTTCAAAGATATCCTAAACTCTTGAAATTTCTTAAAAACCATCTCAAGATGATCAAAATGATCATCCTTGGATTTGGAGAACATTGTAAAATCATCCAAATAGATTAGGATAATCTTGTTGATTAGTTTGCTAAAAGCGATATCCATTTCCCATTGGAAGGTAGCTCCTGCATTTGAGAGGCCAAATGACATCTTAGAGTATGCGAACATTCCCCACTTGGTAGTGAATGTTATCTTATGTTGATCCTCATCTTTGACTTGGATTTGATTGTAATGAGATAAACCATCTAATAGGGATAACATCTCTGATCCTTCCACTATTTACAAGATTGACTCCATTGAAGGTAGCAGGTAATGATCCTTCAGAGATGCTCTATTTAGCTCCCGAAAGTCTACACATAGATGTATATCTCCATTCTTCTTTCAGATTAGGACCAGGTTGGATACCCACGTGCTATGATTAATTGAGAATAAAATCTACAACTGGATTAGCTTTGTTAATTCTTGCACCATTAGTGCTTCAATTTTGGGATTGACTGGCCTTTGTTTTTGACAGACTGGTTTTGCGCCTTCCACCAACTCTATTATGTACTAAATGATGTCAGGATCATATCCCCTGAGGTCATCATATGACCAGGCCACCACTCCATATTTTTCACAGAAGTCAATAAGCCTTTCTTTATCATGATGCAAGACATCCTTCCCTAATTTGATCTTTCTTCCATCTCTGACCTGAAGATCCACATAGTCACCTTTGTCTACTACAAACTTCCTTTTGTCATTTCTTGCATTGTCACAATCAAAAAGGTTTTCGAGAGTGACCAATCCTTTTCGAAGCTTGTTGAAATCTAGTTGGATGATTTGTCTTTCATAAGCTTTGATGATTTTTGGTTGGAGTTGGTCATAAAATTCTCCCAAATTTTGGATGAACGAGGAAATGTGTTCATCACTATGAAACACTTGCCAACTTTGGTGATTGTATGGAATGGCTGGTCGAACTATGACTCATACCGAGTGTTTGTTGTGAATGAGTTCGAAGGTAGGATCAATTTGGGATCCAATTTCTACCATGTGATCCGCATCCGTATTTTGTTCTCAAGGCACCGTCTAAATGTTTAAGGCTTCAAAACCCTCAATTGGGTCCCAAAATCAGTGTCTATAGGATCACATGTGGACATTTTTTGCCACAAAAATTTTTCGGACTTGATTGACCACTAGTTTGGAGTCTCCAAACACCATTAATTGCTTTATGCGCATATGTTCTACAAGGCTTAAACCTTGCATCAATTATTCATATTTAGCTTCGTTGTTTGAGCAAGTGAACTAGAAGCATAAATACTTCAGTGTCTTTTCATTGTGTGGGGATATTAAACATATCCCAACTCCTAAGCTGACTTTACATCTTTCTCTATCAAAGTGCAACATCCATAGTTATGAGGCTTGACCGCTTTCAGATTCTTTGACAACTTTCAGGAACACTTGATCTTCATCGTAGATGACATAGGTGCCCAACCTAGTAGCATGGTAGTTGTTGAAAGGGTCGGTATCTATATGTTCACTCTTGATCATCCTAATCTCTACTCACTTTTTCATCTTCTAGTAACTTGGTGCAATACATTTCTTGCTTGGTGATAGAGGTATGTGTGGCTTCAAAGTTGATCACGACTTCATTGACTACATGTTCTAAATGTAAAGCTTCATATTCTATATTTATTTTCACACCATGCTTGGTTCTAAGGATCAAATGCGACCAATCCAGGGCTAGTTATCCACCCACTTTTGAAGTAAATTATTAGGATAGATAGAGGCCAAACATGGGGGGAACACCTATGATCATAGTGTCTTGTAGCACTACGATACTAGGGCAAGAGAATAGGGTCAAGGAGAGTGCTTAGATGATACCTACAGTTTCGACTCTATTTCCATCAAGCTGCATCACTCCTCTTTTTAAGGGTTCATAGCTGAATCCTAAAGTTTCAGCTATTTGTTTAGGCATAATTGTGGTAGTAGCACCGAAATCAATCATGGAATTGTGTAATAATTTCTCCCCTATAATGAGAGTTAAGAAGGGTTGAGGCTTCGACTTATCTCCTACTTCAGTAGGGGCTTTCGCTGTGCTATTTGTAAGAACTTTGGTAGAAGATGGTTGATCAACAATCCTTTCCTTGGGAAATTGCTCCATCGGCATTACGCTAATGTCTTCCTGGAGAGCCTTCTTTAGTAGTGTCTTCTATTCGAGGATGGCTGGAATATCCCACAAACACACATTAGCGGATGATTTTTTCAATTGTTCCACCACATTGAATGATGGTAGATTGGGAGGTTTATGCTCCTTAGCTCTTGTTATAACAATTTCCCTTTGCGGTAGGAATTGTGGCACCATTGCAGAGGTATTAGGGGTCTAGTCAGAAGCATTATTAGGTTGTAGATTGACTAGTTTTGGGACAACTCATTTGACTATAAATCTCCTATTCGAGCGAGTGTTGTAGTCAGACTGTACTTGCAGTGTTTTAGATGTGGATGCGTCATTGGAAAACACTTCCTCTTCTTCTTCCATCCATGAGAAGACTGCATGATCGGGAGTGATGTCTACTTCTTGCTCCAGTGACATCCCCTACATGTTTTGTGGTGAGCATCACATTGTCCATTTGTGAGGATGTATACACATAGTTTCTAGAATCTGATGTTGCGCCTTGGCTACACTGATCTACCAACTTTTTTTGTAGGTTGTCGCGTAGACAATTTCAAGGCATATGTGAATCGCTGCAAGGGAAGCACCAAGGGTTGGTGTCATCTATCAAATTGTTTTGCCCCACAGTCAGCTCTCTGCTCAAACTTAGATTAGCACTATGTAGTAGGGAAGGAACCAATACTATTTGATTTGTTGTTTGCACTTGCGGATTGGCACATGCACCTCCTTGGAACTGGTTTTGTTGGTAATGAAGTTTTCCACCTTGATAATTCTGGTAGCTCAGCCTCAGGGGTGTTGCCAAGTTTTGCTTGATGATAGTTATATCATTGACAATAGTTTGCAATTTTTCCTTGAACTCCTTCATCTCCTCCTTTGAAGAGCTGGATGTAGAGGCGACATTCTGCAGCATGCTCATATATGTTTACATGGATTGAGGAGGAGCAATTACGCTAGTAGAAGGAATCTCTTGAGTAGGAAGCGATATTTCTGGGAATATAGGAATGATGGGCAAAGGTCCATGACAATTTCTTGACATCTATCAAATTGTTCTCTACTTTAATGACACTATATGCGCCTGATAGTATGGTTTGGTTGAGAGAGTGGATCATCATTGAAATGTCAAGATTGATAGACTTCAAGTAGAACATGAATGCCAGATTGGGCAGTGGGTGGATATCAACCTGAATCCTCTTCCAGCTTGTATGGAATTGAGCATTGAAGTCAACCATGGCTTCGTGTAGGGCTCGCTTTATGATCGAGAGCTGATAATATAGTGAGGATCGGTCTCCTTCGTTTGAGAATCTCTAGTAAAAATGATCTCCAAGCTCATCCCAGGTACTGATAGTGTTTTATTGTAGCGTTTGGTACCAATCTAGTGCCTTGCCTCTAAAAGAGGTTGCGAGCAACCTCAGCGCTATATTTTGGTTTCTAACGCCATGTACAAGACATACATCTGCAACATCTTGAATATATTTGAATGGTGTTCTTGAGCCATCACTGGTAAATTTAGGTATAGCCTTTAGGGTAGAAATTGGGATAGCAGCCTAGATGACAAGCACTACTAGTGTAACAAGGGGTCTTCTAGTGTCCCATGCCACATAATTTTTGTTAGCGGCAGACAACATGGCTAGCGGAAAGGGAGGAGGAAGCAGAACGTTCAATAATTGGGTCACATGTTGTACTATCCCTAATGGTGGTACTAATAAACCAGGATTAATTGTTGTTTGAGACCTTATAGTAATAGGCTAATGGCTCAAACACCCTTCTTCAAATTAGGTTCATTGAAGCTCAATCCCACTGGATGTGCCAGGAGAAAGAAAAATTGTTGATGCCAAAAATTGGCAAGGTAACAACCCTTTGTAGGAAACTTAGTTTATGGGGGATTTATTGCACTAAATTGAGTGACCTCCAGATTTTTAAAGAAGTTAGCTTCTTCTATAATTGGGGTTTTGAAATGGGAAATGGAAACAAATATAAAAATAAAGACTCTAACTAGGGCAATATGCCAGAATTTAAATAAAAGGCACGATAAACCTATCTTTTGGATATGATCTAAGGGCCGCTTAGTAATTTACCATGTCCTAGAATAATAGAATTTAAAGATTGTCACATGAATAACTCATTCAATCACATAAAATAATTATCACACCCATTTACTGAAAAGAACTCTATCAAAAGAAATGATCTAGACTAGTAAAATTGCATTCAAATTATAGAAGTAGGGTAGATAAACCATTCAAACAATAATGGCACAATGTAAAGTTTATCAATAGCATAAGAAAATAGAGAGGCCAAATAATGGCATATTCTGTGAGTTCTTACAATAATCTAAACAATAAAAGGCCCGGTGTCTTTCCAAACTTCTTGTAATTCTTAAACTAGTGGAACCTAAAGAACATGTAGCATGTAAGCTTTGAACTCAGACCCTGGAACCTGTAACATAGAGCAATATTTATAGTGAGTCTTGCACTGCTTGGCGAGCAGCAACCAAAAATATTTTGAATCTTGAGCAATGATGTTGAGGCAATGATTCCCCTCAGCCGTTGTAACAAAAAATATTCAAGCCATAGCATTTAGTGGCCCTCCATTTAGGTGCATCCCCTGTGAATGATGGCAGTGGTCCAAAAAAGTTCCAATCCAAACAAGTGTCACCTCTTTGGATAGGTAGTTAGAACATGTGGTGACATATTGCAGCCCATTGTTCACTTCATTCCTTGCGTTTAAGAAGTATGCAATGAGGAGATGTGGCAACATTTCGCTGCCTATGACTGATTTCCCCTTCCTTCGTTGAAAACTTGTACTGAGATGACACGTAGAAAAATGTATGCTATAGATGCCACCTATGGGGCCTACCAAATATTTATGCGAATAGGAGCTACATGGCACGCAGGAGGGGATCAATGAGGAATTGAAAGGAAGCAATGAAAATAACCCACAGTGAAGACATGTGGGAGCATTTTGGGGACCGATAGAAGAGAAAGGGGAAAAATCCTTTAGAGAGCGATGAGAGGACATGTGGCAGAGGCGACAGTGACAATCAAAAAGGGTCCAATGATATTCTATTGAAGGCATGGACTGATACTTAGCATAAAACAAAGCCTGAAGCGAGCATGGTGAATTTTATATTCATAGAAGCATAGTATCAGTGGTTGACTTTGCAGAGAACTACACTCTATAGCCACAATGTGAGGTGTAGTCACAATATTACAACTCCACACAGGTTTTGATATTTGTGCACATAGCATTCATTCATGCAGCTGATAGTACATAGGACCAAAAGAAGGTATTGAGGGAGTATCACTTTTATATTAGTGATGATCACACACATTCTCTAGAGTACGTGCAAGGTTACTTCCAGATGTTCTACAATGTTTTGGCTTAGAGGGGCATATCGTACGGTCGACATATAATATGGTTGGATAACTATGCAACATATTTCAAGAACTCACACATGTTCTACTGGTTGAGCAAGATGCATGTCATTACAGGTGTTTAGCATATGTGGAACTTTTATGAGGCTGGGCATGGAAAGGGGGAGCATGATGGTGCAAGAGCATGTGTGAAAAGAGCATTAGCTAGAGAAGAGTTAAATTATAAAGACAATGCAAAGTTTAAAAAATGTAAAATCAATTGTCTAGTGGTGTAATGCTTCAATGGGTCCAGGTAATGAAGGTACATCTCCAGTTCATAGATTTTTTTGGTTGATGGATGACAATAACATTACACCATTTGAAGATTAATATTGTACACTAACATGATCGAGTGATCTACACTCTTTCCTTACCTCAGATGCAATTTCATTGAGTATCAATACACGAAAGATGGTGTGCTTTTGTTCTTCATGTACAATGCAAGCTTGGAATGATTGTGAGTCAGAGGAGTGGGTTGAAAAATGGTTGAAGAGTTATCTTATCCCACTTCACACATATCACCCTTCAATGGAATTGAAACTAACACAAATGGAATCATCGATCGAATTTGACCACATATCAGATCTAGTTCAACCAAGTAATATATCTACTTGCTTAGTTTTTGAAATTCCTATTATTATCCTACTTTGTAGTGTATTCATAATGTTGACTAATTTCAAGAGATTTTTTGCACATATCAATGCAGGGCATGTTTATGCAGTTATTGCAGATGAAGACAACAAAGAGGGAACAAACTATTACTTGTGTTGTTGTGTTGAGGCCAAAAAGAAATTGGAGGCCCCAATTATAGATGGAGAAAACATTGAATACCCTACAAGCTCAGTTGTTGTTACTAGAACATGGCTTATAAGGTACCCACATTTAAGAGTGTTAAATATTGGCTATTTCAAGACTTTGACACACATCGTAAGATTGTTCATTACTTGAACCTTGTCGTAGCATCGAATGTTCATTTGACCAAATATGGGGGTAGACCTTTGAACAAGACCTTGTGGAAGATCTATGAATTTGACCATTAGGCAATACTTGACACAATAAAGAGTAGAGTAGATCTAGATGGTTTGTTGGACTAATTTGTAAGTATGTACATTGGTTCTTATTAATTTATACTTGTATGCACATTGATTTATTTGATTCCAATGCTATCATATTCTTTTACTTTTCCTATTGTAAGTAACTTGCAAAAAATTGATTGGTTTCCCCTTGCATAAAATGTAGATTTGTGAGCCATCCAAGAGAATCTCAGCCAAAAAAGCAATGAAACATCCTTATTTTGATGACCTTGAAAAATCTCAATTATGATTTTAAGCCATTATTAAAGTGCATGCGAAGCTTGGTGAGGGAATTTCAAGTTATTCTATTCACGAGAGGTGTTGTGTGCAATAGGTATCTTGGAACTCCCAGTGAAGATGCATTACCAGGAGTGACTAAGTTGAGATATTTTCATGCCTATCCTCAATGGAAGCATCAATATTTATGCCTTGTTGTTCCTGAGTTGGAACCAAATGGTGTGGATTTGTTGTTTGTAAGTGCCTTCCACTACTTTCATTTCATTTTCATTTTGGATGCTCTTTATTTTTCTTCTTTTACTTTGTGTATTTGTAAGTAAACTAATGAAAATTGATTGGTCTCTCCTTGTAGAAAAATGTTGATTTATGAGCCATCGAAGAGAATCTCAGCCAAAAAGCAATGCAACATCATTATTTTGATGATCTTGACAAATCTCAATTCTAATTTGAAGCCATTATAAAAGAGCGTGTGAAGCTTAATGAGGGAATCTCAAGTTATTCATTTAAAGTTAACCTCATCATGAGCACCTATGATGTAGAAATTATAAGATAATCTCAAATGTATGAGTGACATTGTAAAAGATCTGTGAGAATGGAATACCTAAGGCATTGTGCGTATGGTGCAAGGCACCTGGGCTTTCATTTTGTAAAACGGGTTTAGTATGTAGTGTCTTTGTGTTTAAGGCCATGTTTTTGTTTTGAAATAAGGTCTTTAAGACCATGTTGCAATGTTTTGCATTTTTTTTGGTTAGGAGTTATTTTGGGTCAATTTGGTAAAGTTGCAAAAATTGTAAAAAATTGCATAGCAACTTTTGCATTTTTTATGTAAAAGGGAAGTTGAATAGTTAGGATGTTAAAAGTTAGTTGTAGTCGGTTGGATATATGGTTGGTAAAGGTTAAATATGCTTTGTAATGGTTGAAACAAGGGTTGGATGTACATTTGGAGGATTGAATAACAAAGATTCACTATTTTTTGTGTTTTCATACATTGAATTTTGTTGCTACAACAACTTGTATGTTTTGGTACGTCCTAGACGTGCTCATTTGTGCATTGGAATTGATGGAGTGAATTACCTTTCATTTGCATCTTGTCTCATTTGATTTCATTAGGATTTGAGTGAGTTATAGTGTTTTAATACCCTGCTCTGCATTAGTATAACTAGCATACAGTCTAACTTATTATGAAAACTTCATTTATTAAAATAAATCAACCTAATTATTATATATCAATATCAATATAGAATATAGTCTATTGAAGTAAACACTTGTAATGAGATTTACTCAAATATTGTAATTTATTGCTGCTTTCAAACATTTCTAATTCAAGCAATGTAATCCCTTAACAATCCAAATTGTAAAAGGGAAACAATATTTGATGGCCTGTTACCCAGATACCGTGTTAGTTACAAGCATTCTTCCTAAGACATTGGGATCACCTAGGGAACCTCTACAATAACCTCTCTCAATTTTTGTTATCTCAGAGTCATTTTTTCATGGTCCTTTTTCATACCCAAACACTTGGAATCGATCTGATCTATGTTCAACTAGATTAATCCCTTAAGAGTCCAAAGTGCAAAAGGGAAGCAATCTTTTACGGGCTATTACTTGAAAAACATGACACTTAAGAACTCTTTTTCTAATCCTACAAGATTGCATTGGGCCCCTCTACAATAACCTCTCTCAGTTTTTGTTATCTTAGAGTCGTTTTTCCATGGTGTCCAATTTTTATTTGATGAAAATAGTGTCAAATACAAGCAATGTAAAGTTGCAAAGTGGTGCAACTTTCGTTTTGCAACTCGTGTGACCAAATAAACTATTCCAAATCATTTGAATGTGTACATTTAAACTAGGCATGGTTTTCTTTTGAACCCAAACATGCATAATCGCTCCAAGCTACGTTCAACCGACTCAATCCCTTAAGGGTCCAAACTACAAAATGGCAACAATATTTGATGGGCTATTACTCAAAAACTGTGGCACTTACAAAATCTTCATCTGAGCCTATGGGATTGAATTGCACCCCTCTACAATAACCTCTCTCAGTTTTTTTTATCTCAGAGTGGTTTTCCCGCGGTGTCCAATTTTCACTTAATGGAAAAAGTGTCAAATACAAGTAGTGCAAAGTTGCAAAATGGTGCAACTTTCATTCTGCAACTCGTGTGACCAAACAGACTTATCCAACACATCCGGATGGGTGTTTTTATGTTAGGAATGGTCCTATTTTGCACATAAACATACAGAATCACTTCGAGCTACATTCAACCTATAGAATCTCTTAAAAGTCCAAAGTGCAAATTGGTTGAAATCTTCGATGGGCAGCTACTCAGACACTGTGATGCTTAAAAACTTGTCATTTGATCCTATGGGATCGTGTTCAACCCCTCTACAATAACCTCTCTTGGTTTTTGCTATCTCAGAGTCATTTTCCTGTGGCACTGGCGAATTTTCACTTGGGGAAGAAATTGTCAAATGCAAGTAGTTGAAAGTTACAAAGTGGTGCAACTTTCATTCTACAACTTGTGTGACCAAATGAACTATTCTAATGCATTCGAGTGGGTAAATTTATGCTAGGAGTGGTCTTATTTCACACCCAAACATGTTGATTCGCTCTGAGCTACATTCAATTGGTACAATCCCTTAAGAGTCCAAAGTGCAAAATGGTTGCAAAATTCAACATGATGCATAGAAATTTCTCGTCTGAGCCTATGGGATCATGTTGGACCCCTCTACGATAAATTCTCTTAGTTTTCGCTATCTCAGAGGCATTTTCCTGTGGTAGTGATTTTTCACTTAGGGAAAAAGTTGTCAAATGAAAATAGTTGAAAGTTGCAAAGTGGTACAACTTTTGTTCTGCAATTCATGTAACCAAATGAACTATTCCAAAACATCTGAATAGGTATGTTTATGCTAGACATAGTCCTATTTCACACCCAAACATGTAGAATCACTCTAAGCTATGTTCAACCAAATCGATCCCTTAAGAGTCCAAAGTGCAAAATTGGTGAAAACTTCAGCATGTTGTTACTTAGATACTGTGATGCTTAGAAACATCTTGTTTGAGCCTATGGGATTACATTGGGTCCCTCTACAATAAGGGTATGTGCAAGATCATGAAGGGCCAAAAAGTGGTAATATGATGGGTATGTGGCTGACGACTATTTTTTTTACCAAAACTGATGAAACAAAAAGGGTTTTTAAAGGAGATTCTCAGCTTTCCACTGATATAAATTATGCTTTAGTTTGAATTTAATAAGTAATCATTATTCATTTTCTATTTGCATTATGACTAAAATCTTGATTGATAGGTTGATTAAAAAATATTTATAGCTTTCAAACGGTATCACATTTTTTGAATCCAAAACATGCATCACATTCTATGCTTCGCATACTATAGGATTAAAAAAGAAAAATTGAATTTGATGAAGTTTTGATAAAGTTAAGGTGGTCAGACATACGATTTTTTATATTTTAAAAAAAATTGTAATAAAAAATTCATAATTAATTATTTACTTGGAATTTAAAAAAAAAAAACATGCATCACATCGAGGCATGAGTCCTCTACTTATATATAAAATCTTATTAAAAAAATTATCATTTTATTGTGGTTAGGGTGGTCAGACAGACACCTACTTCTTATTTTTTCCCTAAAATTTAAGTACCACTGCATTGAAATTTCAAGTTTTCATCAAATAGTTTTTTTTTTTTAAACAAATTTAGTAGTTTAGAAACTACGTTCAATTTTCTATAGATTCTATTCTTACATATTTTTGAAATAATATAGATAACTTGTTCAAATTTTTACGTCAAGTTGCCTAACTCTGATTTTTCTGAGTTTTTTGCCACTTAAGGTCCTTTTTTTCCCATGATAATCCTACACATACTTATAACCTCTCTTGTTTTTTCACTATTTCAGAGGCATTTTCTTGTGGTGACGAATTTTCACTTGGAGAAAAAGTTATCAAATACAAGTAGTTGAAAGTTGCAAAGTGGTGCAACTTTCGTTCAGCAACTCATGTGACCAAACAATTTATTCCAATGCATCTGGATGGGCATGTTTATGATAGGAATGGTCTTCTTTCGCACCCAAACACGCAGAATCACTCTGAGCTATGTTCAACTAGCTTGATCCCTTAAGGGTCCAAAGTGAAAAAGGACAACAATCTTTGACGAGCTATTACTCAGAAACTATTTCACTTACGAACTCTTCGTCTAAGCCTATGGGATCATGTTGGGACCCTCTACAATAATGTCGCTCAGTTTTTGTTATCTCGAAATTGTTTTCCCGTGGTGTCTAGTTTTCACTTGATGGAAAAAGTGTCAAATGCAAGTAGTGTAAACTTGCAAAGTGGTGCAATTTTCTTTTTGGAATTCGTATGACCAAACAAACTACTCCAACATGTTCCAATAGGTACATTTACATTAGGCATGGTCATCTTTCGCACCCAAACATGGGGAATCGCTCTGAACTATGTTCAACTAGCTTGATCCCTTATGATGGCATGCAAAACAATTGAAAAGAGAAACATACACATGACAGTTTATAAGTATGAGTTTTCCACACAAAAAGCATATGATCATCCTCAAGTCTAGGAAGTGTAACATATTTTTTAATTATCCTCCTTTCCCTTACAATAATATACAACCAATTGTAAATGTGTACAATGGTGGAACTTGGAAACATTTTATTTTTCCTCAATTAATAACTTTGGTTGTGAAGAATTTTGTCATTTTCATTTGAAATGATTTTCTATGCTTTAAAATTGAGGTCTAAGAGAAACATGTGATGCTTTCACATATATTGATTATTTGGTGTGATAAATAAAGTTTCCGCCATTGACTCCATTTCTTATTTGTATCATAAATTATAACTTGCTTTCTCTCGATTCCATTTCCTATACAAGAAATAATATTACAAAAAGTTGACATAAATCTTTCGATGTGTTTATATGGTGATGGATCAAGAACATAACAATTCATTCTACACTATGAGGATTATGTTCTGAAAATGTTTAAAAACTATTCACGATAAATGTTTGTATGATAATGTGTCAAGAAGTTAACTACTTCATCTACAATGAATGTTATGTTTTGCAAGTGTTGTGAAGATTATGTATCTTTTGATTAATTGAGTTGTTCCAATCAAAATATTAATATATTGGAATATTTTTATGAAACATTTCATGGAATGCCAATTGAAAACATTTTTTTTGCTTTTACATAAATTATTCCATGGAAATATTTGGATTAAATTGAATTGAGATAAGTAAGAACAAGGGAGCATTAGGAAATACATTGCTCAAGGATCTTAAATAAGCCTTCTCTTTGGTTATAATTTTGGGTGGATTATTACTTTCAAAGTATTGGAAATGCTTTGCCTATTTTCTATTTGGTAGTTGCCATTCTAGAAGGCTTATCGCTTGATATATTTTATACTCATTATTAATCAATTATCAAGTTAATAATCAGTGCATTTATTTACAGTTAATCTTTTATTTTCAGTTTGTGCAATTTTGAAATTTGTAACTCTACTAGTATTCCTATAAATATTGAAGTTGTTTAGCATCAATCAATTAATATTCAAGACAAACCATGAAGGATAAAAATGAATAAGTCAAGCATGTACATGTGAATAAGGGAAGCACAAGTACTCAAAAACATGTAAGCCTTGAAGTATACACATGAGTACATAGTATACACAAATTAATACAAAATATATGCATGAATACAAGGTATATGCATGAAAACACGTAAGTCACAAAGAATACATTGGAATACACGTAAGTCAAAAAGTATACAAGTAAGTTGTAAAGTATACACTTGAATACACGTAAATAATATCTATTGAACCATGGATTTATAATACAAATATGGACACCATCGACAAAAAAGGTTTGTATTAGTCAAATAGCCATGTGGGTATACATCAATATATGTCGATATAAGTATAAAATATATGTAGAAAATAGCCATATGGGCTTATGAGAATGCCATATAGGCATATAATCTCAAATATATCCAATACAAAATATGTACAAAAATTCTATATAGGCATACAACAAAGGGCTCTAGAATCAAAAGTCAATGTTCTCCATACTCTCAAAATAAACTCTTACCCTTTTCCAGTCGATTAGATGGCGATACATCTATCACTCATTTATTTTGTGGTCGAGGATTGCTCTTGCTCCTCCTCCTAAGGTTTAGTTCCTGGTCAAGTTTTATCTTTTACAATAAGAAGTCAAGACATTCATATATGGAAATTACATTAAAAAAAATGATATATACTACAAAATAATCACTTACCGCCATCTAATGATCACTCTCCATGAGGGAAATATTGAAATTTACATGTTGAGGTGTATTGAAGCCCTATATAAACCATCCAAATAGAATTTAAACTATGAATCAATAATGCTTTGATTTTTCACCATCTAACATCTATAACAATGAATGTAAATTGAAATTTAGTAATTTGCCTCATACCTCCCTTGTCAAAGCCATCGAGGAGTCTATAGTAGATGAAACACCGATCTCCATTGCCCTTTGAACATTTAGAGGTGTATCCACTTGCAACATCTTAAAATAAAATAACAAATTATTCAATCACGAAAACTACAATAGGGATCTACGTCATGGCTTATAATGTATGAGATAATGAACATAATTTTGAGTACTTGTTAAACTATATATTTCTTACTATCATGCTTACTATTATCCCTATCCATATCTTGTTTGAAAGAATGTTTTTTTAGGATTTTACCCATAGAAGCAAGTTGGTGAACCATTTCATAAAATGCTTTCGTAAACATGTACGATAACTATGGTGGCATAGAGAAAGCAGTGAACTATTTTAAAAAATGCCTCAAAGAAATGGGGTCTCATGGTGATGGAATTATATTACAAACAAATGTGTCATGACATTCCATCACCATAAGACCACATTTCTTTTAGGCATTTTTTCAAACAATTCATTGACTTCTCTATGGTATTATGCTCGAATGGGGTGGATGGTATAGTGTGACCTTGGTTATGAGATGGAGGGAGATCATGACATGACGAGGGAGGAGTGGGGACATAAACAAGTGGAACAGAAGGTGGAAGGTTCCATGGATTGGTAAATTGAGGATAAGGACCTTGAAAATAACTTAGAGGGGAATTTTGGCTAATGGGTTGGTTTCTATTCTTCAAGCAGTGAGTTGTTTGAAAAAAATGCCTCAGAGAAATGTGGTCTCATGGTGATGGAATGGCCTTCCATCACCATGAAACCACATTTCTTCAAAGCATTTTTCCATACTACTCACTACCTTGACTATGATATTGCTTACTATTATGCTTTGATAGAAATTTTTCCAAGCATCCATAGTTTGTTGGAAAGCACCTATTTTAGGCTTTTACCCATAGCAGCAATGAAGTGAGTAGTTTGATAAAATGCTTTGGTACACATGCATGGAACATGTGGTAGCATAGAAAATGTGGTGAGCTATTTGAAGAAATGCGTCGAATAAATGTGGTCTCATGGCAATGGAATGGAATTCCATCGCCATGAGACCACATTTCTTCGAGGCATTTTTTCAAACTACTCACTTCCTTGTCTATGTTATTTCTTACTATTATGCTTTGATAGAATTTTTCCAAGCATCCATAGTATTTTGGAAAGAAAATTTTTAAGCTTTTAGCCATAGCGACGAGGAAATGAATTGTTTCATAAAATTCTCTGGTAGACATGTTTGGAAAATGTGGTAGCACAGAAAAGACAGTGAGCTATTTTAAAAAGTGCCTCAAAGAAATTGGGTCTCATGATGATAGACACCACCATGAGATTGCATTTCTTTGAGACATTTTTTAAAACAACTCATTTCCTTTTCTATGCTATTGCTTACTATTATTCTTTCATCTATTTCTTCCAATCATCCATAGCATAGACAAGGCAGTGAACTATTTGAAAAGATGCCTTAGTAAAAATTGGTCTCATGGAATGCCATGACAAGAAAATGCAATTAGAAGCTGCTCTAATTATTACTTATGCTATGTGAAGTAATTGAATCACTTCTAATGTTGAATTTCTAAACAACTATATTGTAGTTGAAATTTTGTCATCTATCAACATCTAGTTATTAGTTATGGAATGTGAAGTAATGGTTTGAGTTTGAAAGATGTGCAATGCAACGTAATCAACGATATGAATATAGACTAGAAAATTCTATTAAGTACAATTCATTGGTTAAACTCTTTATTCTATTACCTGCATGTAGGTTTTTCTAAATCCACTGGCACTGGGAGGTGTTCCCTCAAAACCTCCAGTATTAGCTTATTCAACATCCAATATCACATATTAAAATACCATTCATAAAAAAATGTTATTGACATGTAATAAATTTGTATTTTTTTACCAGTTACAAACCTCAATGGTAGATGTAGTGGAGAAATAAGTAGGTGTAGGGCCAATGTATCTAGTATCAACATTGTGACTCTACAATTTTATTAAAATCATAAAACTAAATTAGTTAATCTTGCATTTCAAAATTGAAATTTAATAAATTAAATTCAATGAGCATGCTAACATTTACTTGAGTATCAATGTCATAGGCCTCATTCGAAATGTCAGCTCCACTCGCCATCTCCATAGTTGTAGATGTATCATGTGTAGCAGCCTCCTAAGTGTCGATGGGGTCATATGAACAAGTTGCCCCACAAGACTGACATAAATGGGATTGAATCCCACCACTCGAAGACTCCCTTGGATGGCACTATAGAACAGGGTTGGAATGTTGGATGAAACTCTAGTTCAAAGAGTTTATGGCCCGCAAAGTCTCTACCTCAGCACTCTCCTTCGCGATGGAAGGGATAACGATGTGCTCATGAGGTGGCCTAGCGAGAGGTCATCTCCCTTGCCACATAGGATCTTGTTGTGCACCGGGTTTATCTTGAGCTGACCCCCCATCTCTCCCTTGGAAATCCGTCATATCAAAATAATTTGGTTTTTTTTAAGATGAACTCACTGTATAGTTTCCTAAGGAAATACTATGAGACTTCACAATTGTTGCATGGTGGGTAATCAAAAACCATGTACCACATATCCCAAAAAAGGTTCTTAATCTTTTGGTGGTGGCCCCAATGGTTAGGGAACCTCTTCACATTGAGGGTAAGATCTTCATTTGTACATTGGTCAGTGAATAGTGAGCACATATCAAGTTTTGTATTTTTTAGATCTTTTAGATCTTTATATGATAATTTATCATAGTAATAAGCCCTAGCCACCTGCCTCCTATCTTTCCAACCAGTTAATTGTTTGTTGATTGAATCTACATGTTTTAGCATTTATTTGATTTAAGTTGCCAGTGCCATTCTTTCCACGATTGAACCATTTGGATTGTTCAACCTTAGGATTAAATCCTCAATTTTTTTTTGTTTTTAATTTCACTCATTAAATTTTGCTAAGTGCCAAGAGTATGTTGAGGGATTGGTGAAGGAGATTGTTGTTGTGGTTGTTATTGTTGTGCTTGTTGAGGATTTTGTTCCTATTTTTGTTGTTGTGCTTGTTTAGGATTTTGAGGAGGGTTTGCAAGTTGATTAACATCTCCTACAAATTCAAAAAATAAATATAAAAAATAACCTAAAACTAACAAATTCAAAACAAAAAACAAACAATCATTACCTCTTAGAGCTCCTTGTCGACATGGCGACATCCTGGCGATGAAACAACAACAATTTGATGCAAAATATTGCGAAATAGATCTTCCTAGAACACGAGCATGAAAATGAGTGCTCAGAGGATGTTGAGGGATTGGTGGAGGAGATTGTTGTTGTGGTTGTTATTGTTGTGCTTGTTGAGGATTTTGTTCATGTTTTTGTTGTTGTTGTGCTTTTTTAGGATTTTGAGGAGGGTTTGCAAGTTGATTAACATCTACTAAAAATTCAAAAAATAAATATAAAAAATAACCTAAAACTAACAAATTTAAAACAAAAAACAAACAATCCTTACCTCTCAGACCTCCTTGTCAACATGGCAACATCCTGGCGATGAAACAGTAATAGTTTGATGAAAAATCTTGTAAAATAGATCTTCCTAGAATGCGAGCATGAAAATGAGGGTTTTTGGCCATGGGAAGAAAAAGAAAACATAGTCACAAATGAAAATGATTTTGAATTCCTTTTTTTCCCCTTTTAATAGCTCATAACGTGAGTGCATTATTATGTGGTCACATTTTGGGCTCGTTGTGGATGAATTTTAGGATCGTCACACCAAGCCATAACACGAGCATGTTATAACGCACTCACGTTATGAGCTTTGAATTTTTTTAAAAAAAATTGGCCACAAATTGGCTACCCATCTTTTTGCACCCACCCCATTGATCTGTTGAAAGGCCTTATCACACTTCTCATCCCAATTATAACTTATTCCCTTATGGAGAAGATGCAAGAAAGGGTGGATTTTCACTGATAATTGTGGTATGAATCTTCTAATGAATTGCAACTTTCCTTGTAATCCTCTCATCTACTACAATTTTTGTGGTGGTTCCATGTCTAAGATTGCTTTCACTTTTTTTGGGTCTATCTCTATCCCTCTCTATGATACAATGTAACCAAGGAGCTTGCCTGATGTTATCATGAAGATAATTTTTTTTGGATTTAGTCTTACCTTATACTCTTCAAGTTTATTGAAGATGAGTCCCAATATCTCTATGTGCTCTTTTTTTTTATTTGGCAAAAATATCATCCACATAATCTTCAACTATTTTATGGATCATATCATGAAATATTAGGGTAATCACCCTTTGATAGCTTGCTTCATTGTTCTTTATTCCAAATGGCATCATGTTCCAACAATATGTTCACCGTGGAAAAGTGAATGCAGTTTTATGTTGGTCCTCCTTGGTGATCATGATTTGGTTATAGCCTGAAAATACCCGAGTGATAGCATTTCATGACCTATGGTAGATTGATGATGATGTGGATGTTTAGAAGAGGTAAATCATCCTTTGGACATGATTTATTCAAGTCCCTAAAATATGTGCATATTCTTATGCCCCCAGTGGGTTTGGAGATTGGTACTAGGTTGGAAACCCACTCAGGATTGTTAGAAACCAAGATCTAAAATGCAAACCAGAAAAGCCTTCCACAAAAGAGAAAATCAGAAAAAGAAAGAGCTTTGCAAAAGATGTGCAAAATATTATTATTTGGAGTTCCATAATTACATGAGATGATTTTCTTTATAAAAGAAAATATGCATAACCCTAATCTTATCTTGAGCAACATGATAGCTCAACAAGATAAGGATGAGAATAATAATCCTAGGAATTAAATATTACCTAAGTAAAGTTATGCAAGTGTAATTAAATATTAATGACACTAACACCCCCCCATAATTGCAACTTAGGGAGACTAAAAAAGAATGCACCTAAAACTAAGATGAATGCAAGAAAGCATGAATGGGTCCCAGAAACAAGGCTTGATTAGGTACCCAAGTACAAATGCAATAATGAGGTAGAGAAGGAAAACCCAGTGGGATAAAACCCTCCTACAATGAGATGACTGTTGCAAAGAAGCACTGGAAGAACACTGTGGAGTAACACTGGAACCACAATCCGACAAGCAAGGAAAGATACTTTTGTCTACAAGAAACCAAAAATGAATCATAATAATGCGACAGCAGACCTGATGCCACAAAACAATGGAAAATTCACAAAATGGAACAACCCTGGAATCTGTGAAGCAACAGTAAATGAAATAATTATAGAATCTGGTAACCATGTATCTCGATGGCAATGCCAAACTGAGACTAAAACTCTTCCATAGGAACAAGTACCATGAAGATTCTGGAACATTAACCATAAAAACATGGCCTTCAAACTAAGAAGGATCTGAACCAATGCAGATCAAGAAACATAAACTCCCAATCTAAAGTGTGAACCGATGAATTTGATATGTATCAAGCTAGGAAAAAATGTGGCCAAAAGAAACTAAGAAACTAGATATAACCCATCTGATGTAACTTTATCTCAGTTCATTTATTACAATAACCCAATGATTGTAAAAGGAGAGAATGCTAAACATGCATAAAAAGTAAATAAGATGATGTGGTACTGAAATGAAGTACAAATATTCAAGTTTCACCTTTCCAACTGCCAAAACATCCAAGTAATCTCCAAAAAATCCATCAGGACAAATTTGGAATAATGATCAACCTAGGATAGATACAAAAAAAAGTGCATGGACAACAAAAAAGATCTCCTTAATACCTTTCCAACGCCGTAAAGAAGACGAGAATCAGAGATCGTAGAAAAAAGTTATGAGCTTCGAAGCCATAAATGAACATCTGAATTCAAATAGAAATAAATATAGTTAACTAAAAAATACTAAAAAATAAACTACACCATAGGATAGCCCCTGGAACTAGCTTTCCAACGGTATCTTGTTTGCATGATTTCGACATCGTGGGAAAACGTTATGCTCGTTTTCATGAAAACTACTCTAGAAAGGCCAATAAGGCCTATAGGGCCCCTAGGGGGCTAACAAGATTTTGGCCCTTGGTCCTGTGCGCAACTAGGGGCTGGTGGGCAGGTGTTGGGGATGGAGCCCCTAGTCCTCCATAGGACCGGCAGACTACAAAGTTGGGCGGCCGGGGTTGAGCGTCAAGCTCCTAGTCCTCCAAAGGACCTATGCAGGGGCTAGAGTCAGTCGAGGGCTGGGCGCATAGCGCCCGGTCCCCCATATGACCGAAGCCGATAGAGGAGGAGCCCGCGGGGACTATGTGGCCGAGCGGTGGGTGGGCGATGGAGGTTGGCAGCGGTGGCGAACCAATGGCCGCTGGGTGGCAAACCTTTTTAACTCTGTGAGCGTCGGCACAAAAAATAAGAACCTCATTTTTTTATTTTTTTCTCATTTTTGTGCCTCAAGAAGCGAGCTGGGGAGGCCATATGGCCTCTCCAAAATTTTTTTTTGCCTTCCAGACCAAATTCTCTAAAATTGAAAAAATGAAATGTGATCTTATAGTTTTTGGCCACTGTGAACACGATGGTGACCTCTGTTTGTGCTCAAACTACTCTGAAAATTCAGCTACCCACAGAGCTTGAAAAAAAACTTCCAACTTGAAACCCTCATAGATCTGGCAAAATATGACCAAAATTTGCAAAATAAAAGCCAATCTTGACTTTTTCCAGCACTCTGAATCCAATGGTGAAGCCCGATCCAAAACACCTCATAAATGAGCTCAAGGAATGATACCCTCGAGGAATCCTGAATGAACTCTGCAATCATTTTCTCAAAAAATATGAGAAGGGGTTGCAAATCAAGACTCTGATACCATGTTAGAAACCAAGATCTGAAATGAAAACCAGAAATGCCTTCCACAGAAGAGAAAATCAGAAAAAGCAAGAGCTTTGCAGAAAATGTGCAAAATATTATTATTTAGGAATTCCATTATTACATGAGATGATTTTCTTTATAAAAATAAAGATGCATAACCCTAATCTTATCGTGAGTAACAAGATAGCTCAACAAGATAAGGATGAGAATAATAATCTGAGCAATTAAATATTACCTAAGTAAAGTTATGTAAGTGCAATTAAATATTAATTACACTAACAAGGATAGTCAATTGGTCAGATAAATCTGACGTCAAGGAGCTTTTGTAACTCTAGTTTAACTAATAATGAAATTTGTGGATGCATTTTTCTAAGTTTCTATTGGACTGGTTTGGATTCAAGATAGACTACTAAATGATGCACAACCACTTTTGGATTGAGCCTTGGCATATCTGTGTATGACCATGCAAAGTTTTCTCTTATTTCTTTTAGGAACACTCCTAATTTTTTATGTTCTTCATCCAACAAGGATTTGACATAGAATGTTATCTTAGGTGCTTCTTTTGTTCCTACGTTCACTGGGGTAGAATTTTCTGCTAGTTCTGCTAATTTTTTTGGATGCATTGCACTAAGGGGGATATTTAATCCCTCATCCTTGGGTGCCTCAAAGAGGTTTTCACCTTCAGATACATCCTTTATTTTTACTATTTTGGGATCTGAAAGTGCCAGGTGTGGTTTTCACTTAAAGATTTGTATGTTATTCTCATGTTGTCAATTTTGCAACTGAAGGATTCAATCATCTCCCCATAGTGTGCCCATGTGTCTAGCCCTATATCAAATCTTGCTTTGTGATCTCCATATGGTAAGTTGTCATGGATTTCCATAAATTTTGAGATTGCTTCATCACTTTCAAATATATCTAGAATTGGTGGTCCTCGTTGGTTTGAGTCGATGAGTTGGGGGTATACTAGGCTTAATTTAGTTGGCCGCTTGGGGTGAAAGATGTTGTGGATATCATAAAGAAAGATTTATTGTCAAATATATTGGTGACGTCAAGGGAGAAGTCATCTATGGTAGTATCTCATGATGTTGGTAACCAACAGGAAGCTTCAATCCATTTAGCATAAGTACCCTTTCCAAGAATGGTCACCTTGCTAGTAGTACATCCTAAGCCAAGATTCTTTGGACGTCTCTTAGGAATGATGGGTTATAGCTAACCACTATCATTTTGTCCCATTTTTTAATTCTTGTTGTATCCCCATCCCATCATTAACTGTAGACCTTTATTATCATATTCCATGGGAAGAACAGGAAAGTGTAGGTTGTCCTGATAGAGCAATTTAGATACATCTTCCTCATTGACATCCTCTTTGTTCAAGTCCCCCCACTTGGTGAAGGTGGTAGATGCATGTTTTAATGTTTTAGTCACTTTGTTGATAGATGTGGGTTTTCCATGAGATTTTGGGCAAAGAGGTAACCTACCCAACACAAAAGTTTCATTTAGATTATAATCTCCATAACCATTGTCCTTGATTACTACCTTGATATCAGGTATGTTCTATACAATGGGTGTTTTGGATTCCATGGTAGATGCAAGGGAAGCTGGGTCAAAAAATGAGGATGAGGATGTAGGGCCTTCATCATTCTTTGGTATTTGGGTATCTTGTATAACTTAGCCTCAATGTTCTTGCAATAGTAGAAAGGCTCCAGATCTCCATGGATAGTAGCTTCCTTGTCCTCAAAAAGAAACTTGACACATTGGTGATAGGTAGAAGCTATAACTTGCATGGCATGAATCCATGGTCAACCAAGCCATATGTTGTAGGGGAGATCAAGATATAGAACTTGGCGTGTAGTTTTAGCAATGATGGGCCCCACTTGGATAGGTAGCTTGATGATCCCTTGTGCAACACTCTTTTTTTATCATATGCCCTTATGGTTGTACTCTTTGTTTTCTAAATAGAATCCTATGAATAACACATCTTGACCAACTAAAGGGTGCAAATGTTTAGACTAGCACCTCCATCTACGAAGGCTCTTTTAACCTTGTTCTTATGAACAATGACCTCAAGGTGTAAAGCATGATTGAAGGATGGTTGTATTGGTAGATCTTGTTCCGAGAAGGTGAGAAGATGAGGGCTAGTGATATGCCCTACCATAGCTTGAAACTTCTCTATGGTTAAACCCACAAAAGTGGTTTACAATTCAAATGAGGAAGGAAATCTTGTAAAAAATGACCCCATGCCAATTTTTTTCATTTTGGGGGTTCGAATGAAATCATTGGTTCGATTGAACAAAAAAAGGGTTCACTCAAACCAGGGTTCGAGAATACCCATTTAATGCATGCACAAACAAAAAGTAATTGAAAACCCCTTTTGGGAAGGGGGTTCGCTAGAACCCCCTTCTCCCTAATTGTTGACCTTGTTCACAAAAAAAGCTAAATTTTTACGCTTCAAAGCTCGGGCTGACGATGAAAATGGAGGAATCTTCAGAAACCCAACTGGGATTAGGTAGTCCTCGGAACAAGCTATCCAACAAATATAATTTTAATATGTTTTGGTTTTATTATGTATTTATTTGTTTAGTTTTATTAAACATTTTTTTCATTGAAAATGAAGGTCTTTGTTCTTTACATGTGGAAAAATAGTAGATTATCAAAAAAAAATTGAAAAATATGAGTGCACTAGATATTGAAGTCCTTGATCCAATAAAAAAAATGAATTTCAATATATACAAAAAAATTTATGCGTTATACGTTCGTGCTATGTCTAAATTGTAATTGGTTTGACTTAAAAACTTGATTAAAGAAAAAATATTCAATAAAAAACCATCTAACCAAGTGGAAGCACTAGATATTGGAGTTACAAATCTAAATTTGAAAGAATTATAATTTTATCCTTTATGGAAATAAAGTTATGCGTTATACGGTGTGCGTCACTTTTTAAAAATGTGGGAGATGGAAAAAGAAGTGTAATATGATTCCAAAAATTTTGAAACAAATATTTTTAGAATCTACAGTAAAAATGTGATGAGACTCTAGGTTGCATCATCTTCAAATTCCTCATGGTTTAGCCGCTATAGGTGCATGAATGTGAAGATTTAGTTAAAAATAATAATTTTAGTGTCCAATTTGGCTAAAAATTGTAAACCACTATTGTGGGATCACCCCTATATCAATATTCTTAGGGATGAAGGATGTTGAAAAAGCATGTTCTAATATCTCCCTATATGCGGGGGATAGCCTCAATAGTTCCAAGATAGAGATCTGTGCAGGGGTCTTCTTGAGCTAATCTAGGAGACTGTAGTTACTATGGTTTGATGTCAAAAATGTAGGTTGTGCCCTAGGTTGAGATGAAGCTCCTTGGATGGTGACCTTTCCACATTGTGTGGTGACTCCACACTCCACACTAGGTCCTCAAATGGAGATGACTATGAAGACATTGGAATAGACATGTTGCACAATATTGTAATTCTTCCCTTTTCAATTGTCGTTTCCTTTGTTGTGATCTAGCATTGGATTTTTGTAAATCTTGAGGTCTTGGTTACCTGTTGGTACATCAATAGTTGTGTCTCCATTCTCAATAAAATCTTGGATAACGTTTTAAGTCCTTTAATCTTGTGAAAGTCGCAAAGATCCTTTTCATTGTACCAAGGTGATTTATCTTGTGGTTCTTAGTGGCTTTGGAATCTAGGGAGCATAATCAAGTTTGACTGTACCAATTTATGCATGACAGATTCAATAGGTTCCCCTAATGGTGTGTATTTACATTTTGGGTAGTTGGTCCTATTGGGGGGTCACATTTTTTGAGCTTTGGTGTTATCGATTTGATTATTCTATGGTGGTGGTGTGGTTTGTTGTACGATTGGTTGAGCATTGGTCAATTGATTGGTGTTTGGCCTAGGAGCACTTATGACCACTTTAGCATCCACAACGCCATCATTTGAACTGGTTAATGGGTGGTTGTCTCTATATTCTTGTGTGTTTCCTTGTGAGATTAGGGCTCTCTCAATGTTGAGGGCCCTAGTGACAAGCTCATCATAAGTGGTGATACATTGCATCTTTAACTGGAAGGATAGATCTGGATCAACATACACTATGATAATCCCCACATGTTGTTCATCGGGAATGGGCCACTTGATTTTACTAGCTCTTTTCCTCCATCTTTGTAAGAAATTAATGAAGGATTCTCCTTTGTTTTGTTTGAGTTTGTATAACTCTTCTAAGCTTACATCCATGTCAAGATTGAAGGAGAAGTGATCTATGAATCTATCAATGATTTCTTGGAATATTTTGATACCTAGAGGCAACTATGAGAACCAATCAATTGTGGGGCTCTTCAAAATTCATGGAAAGAGGCGCATCAAGTAGGAATCGTTGTACGCAGTTCCTCCATGCACATGACGTTGAATTCTTTGATGTGATCCACATGATTTCCCATCCCTTTGTATTTATCAAACTTAGGGACCTCAAAACCGGGAGGAAAAGGTACCATTGTGATGTTTCTATCGAATGGCTATGGACACAATTTTTGTTGTGTATAGGATAAATACACTAGATCCATATAGATTTGAGACATATTTAATCCACTAAGCCATGATCCCAATGCAATATTCAAAATCAACAAGAAACGAAATAACCATTAAACTAACATAAAAAACACAAAAACATAATAGAAATATATTCTAATACCTCAAATCTTATCCCATTGGGGGAGTGGTGTCGCATTGATGTGGAATGGCGACCCTTTCCCAATCCCTTTGATAATATGATCTTGTTCCAATCATTTTTATTGAATAAAATCAATGAAATTGATGAGATATAAACAAAACATGATATGTTCAACTATTTAACATGATAAAGATGAATTCTAAATGCTAAAATTGTTGATAAAATGGATGCAATCTATGCTATGTGGAAACAAAGCTCAAATACAGAAGCCATGGATGCAAACTATGCTAAAATGTATGCAAGCTAATCTAAAATGAAATCCATTAATGGATTCTTAAGCTAATATGGATGAATATTAAACTAAAATGAGAAAAAGTGCTCAATATGGATGCAAATGAGTATGAATTTCAACATCATAACTTTTCTATCAAAAGATGGATCGATTTCTCTCCAAATAGTGATGTATTTATAAGAAAGCAAGTGAAAAATCAATGGATGAGATCGATTTGATCAATCAATGGTCAATAATGAGAGGAGGGAGAAACGTAGATCAAGGATTCTCATCAATGGATGATAATCAAAGATCACATGTATCAAGGAAAGATCAAGGGATAAGAATGATTTAAACAAATGCATGGTTTGAACAAACACACTTTGTAACAACTTTCAACTTAGTTTGTTACAAATTTTATTTGAAAGAAATCATTCCTTTTTTTGAGCTAAATAGGAGAGTATTCCTTTGGAATATTCCCTATACAAGTGGATTAGAGGGGAGATTAGCAATTTAGTAATTAAAACTAAATTTGAATGTGCAAGATGAGGAATGTGAATATATTCATTAAATTATTGATTTATTTAATGAAAAGGAATGAGTAACATTTAATTAAATGAGAAGAGATAAAGTGGGGGGGTTAAATTAAATAATATTCATTATTTAATCAAACTAGATGAAATGTTAGTGTGAGAGGCTAGGAATTAACCTAATTAGATTAATTAAACCAATAGATGAAAATAAAGCACTTAATTAAATAATTATGTTAATTTAATCAAATAAGCCCAAAAAGAGGATAAATTTTAGGATGAAATGAAGTTAATGATAAAATTCAAGTGTGTAGTATCATTCATGACATTTTTAAGTGTCTACAGGTCATGGGATCTAAATCAAAGACACATAATTTCCAAGGGTAGGCATTTTGTTGGACTCCTACAATTATTTGATAACTAAGCCCTTACAACCATGATTCAGAGATTGGACATCTGACCTAAATAGTTATTTCAATCATCATGAAGGTGCATTTAAATTGTCAACCTAGGGACATGAACTTCAAATGGGTCAGCACAATATGTGCACCAGGAACTTAAAGTAGCCATTGCATTCTACAACTAAGAAACACAATATTGAAAGTAAATTGCTTGAAAGGGAAAGAAACAGATGTTGAACATCAACAAATAGGACACTACTCTGTCTGCTTCAGTTGTAGGAACAGTCATAGAATTGAATTCTAGTGGTTGTAGGAATAGTCAATGCCATATTTCTAACTAAGTACTAAATGACAAGTAATACTAAACTAATGTTAACCTAAGAAGATAGATTACTCACCAAGTGGCCCCCCTTGGATAAGTAACCTCTAAACTAATAATAACTCAAGTGTTTGAACTCATAACTTTATTTCATTGACTATAAATCATGCATACAAGAGAGTAATATATTTGTATCACTGAAAATGAAGAATGAGAGTACAATATCAAATTGTCCAACCTCTTGATGAAGGAGCATCAAATCATTATTTATACTACAACTAAACAAGGTAGTCAACTCCACGACTAGGAGGATGCCATTTAGGGAAAACAAGGGAAAGTGGAGCAGTGGCGGTTACAAATGCATGGAATTTGGTCAGACATGCAAGTCCAAAAAGAGATCCAACACAGCAATAATGCCCATGTATGCTCAATCATTAAGATCCACTATAAGGAGATTACGTTCAATTGCATGAAGAATCTTTTGCCACCGGCTGCCTTTGACTTGGAGCAATTCCTCAGCTGGACGTTACGGTGCATGCCCAATTGGCGGTGTCTTCCTCAACTTAGCACATTAAATCTGCATGGAAAAGTCAGTACTCATTATAACTTCACATCTATAACCACTCTAAGAATCATTCATTAATCGCATACAAAATCAATATAGATAACTCACATAATATGCCAAATTTCATTAAAGCTTGCAAAGATAGGATAATGTCTTGAATGTCAATGGTTTGAGGGAAACATGATGCAAATACCAACATTTAATCATAAAATTTCATGACATCAACCAAAAAATAGATTATGAATTCTACCCAAAACTAGACTAAAAACTAGGCTCATCACTTCCCCCAACCTAACGTTTTGCTAGTCCTCTAGCAGGGGGGGAGTTGTTCTTCTACTTGGTCAAGGCTTTGAAATTTGCAACTAAGAGTTGTCCAACATTAGTGGCTACAGTGCGTGAATCAGGATCCCAATAGAATCCTCCCAATCTGTCAAACATGTTCCATCTCTACTTCTTTGCAGGAATGTCAAATTGGTAAAATTTGAAGTTTGGCATGGGCCACATGAGCATGGGTGCTAGAAAGTTAGGGGAAGTGAAAGTCGCCCCTGTATTCTCCCAATCTCAATATACCTATCAATTCTTTTTAGTGTTGTACCATAATTGTGGATGGAATGAGGCTCGGCTCATTTTAGCTCATCAGTCAAACTATTCCATCTTTGTAACAAACATCTCCTCGTGGTTTCCTCCTTTGTTGTTGTCTTTACCTCATACTCATTGTAAATTGCCTCAATCCAAGGCATAATCCTATTTCCATAACTTGGTTTAAGCAACATTCTATGTCATTCTTTGTAAACATCCCTTAGGTTGCTTGATTCAACTCTAATAGGCAGAGGGATATCATACTCTAATTTCTTATAAGCACCATGTTGTTGTCCCAAACTAATCTCATTTTGCACTGAAGACATGAATTCTCTCAATTGAACATTCCCAAAATACAACAACAAATTCCAATCATGGTCTTTTGTGACAACATAATTATGTAAATAAAATTCACATAGAAAATTCTTCATTTCAGGTGAGGCAATCCTATAAGCATTGAAGAATTCGATGGGGTTGTCAATAGAAGGATTCAAACCTGAGGAAATTCTTGACATCTTAAAAGAGAGATATTTCTCTTTTAGGAGTAGAGCATAGACCCTTGGAGGGGTCCTACATTCCATAATTTTTGGTGTCAAAGCTGCCATATCATACACCCTCTGCTTCAGGGTGGAAATTTTTTCATTTTTATCCTCAATCTCTTCATCCTTCTTTTGAATTTCCTTTTTCCATTCCTCCTCTCTTCTTTGTATTTCCTTCAATAAATTTAAAATTGTTGTATGTAATGTAAAATCAAGAGGATTATGGATTCCTACCAGTATTTTTGGTGGTGGCTCTTCATATGGAACTATCTACATGGACTCAAGTTGTCTAGTTATCTTTGGCTGCAAGGTTGTTGTTTCTTCTTCCTTTTTTTACAAGGACTCTTGTTCTTACTGTGGTTGCAGGAAATCCTACTTCAGTTTAGGCTATTGCTATAGGACCTCTTGCTCATGTTGCAAGACCTCTTGCTCATGCTACATGAAGTCCTGATCTTTCTCCATTTCTTCTACAATGTTAGCAAGATCGGCCAGTGTTATATTTGCTTCTCTCCTAAATATGTCTTCTTCTTCTTCAACATTCTCCTACTCCATTGGAGCTTTAGGGTCCTCATGTGAGGTCTCACCAGAGTTAGGGCTTTCTTGTGGAGTCATACAAATCATAGGCCCAACTGGTCTAGATTTCCTAGGTCTCTCACATTTTCCTTTGGTTGCAGGATGAATAGTATCAGCCTTCCTCTTCTTAGAACTTGGCACTTTTCTTTCTACAGGCTTTGTTTTAACCTTCCCTTTTTTTTTGTTTCTAGCTCTCTTTGTTATTCCATAGTTTTCATCAAGGTTTCAAGTGGAATGTCATCATCAAAATCTGCAAAAAAACTTTCTTTTTTTGAGTGCTCTATTCTAGAAGAACTAATTTCTATGGTTTCTTCTGCTGTAGGAAGATTCACACTAGAGCCAACACCAGAGGTTGAAGCACTAGGAATGGCTTTAATCATGCTTATTGTCCTGCTAGACCTATGGGATTAAGGCAAATCCCTAGGTTGCAAGTGCTTAGGTCTAATTTGATCAACATTTATAAACTCTTCCCAAGTCATCCCAGATACATCATGTAGAGACTTTTCAACTAACAACTTAATCAGGCAATGGTGGGAAACAAAATGATCCCTACCTTTTTGGGTCTCAGCCGCCATAATCGCAAGAAGATTGTACAACACATTGGGCACATTCATCCTCCTTTTGTGCCTCGTGTGATTCAAAGGCTTCAAGTGGACATAATGCAAATTTGATTGGTGACCTTTACTAGTGATGTATTTGATTACATAGCTATCTGCTTCCATGGATCGGGTAGAGACATTCTCTTTGCACCCTATTTGTCTATGCTCAATGGGGGGTCATTTGGCTCTATAAGCTCAACCCTAGCTGATCTGGTGTCTCTCAAAGTAGGGTAATTTTCACCATCAACAAGTAACCCTTTGAACTCTCTAATTCTTTCCTCTATTTCCACAACTTACAACCCTTTTACTGTGGCTTTTCCTTCTGAAAATGTCTTGGAAAATTCAAGGGAAATGCTTTCATCAAAGCCATCTAGCTTCAAGAAGTAATCTAACCATCCATAGTTTCTAAATTCTACTAGGCATTGTGCATCCTGTAGTAAAATATCATACACCATGGGTTCATTTCAAATTAACCCACCTCCTGTTGTCTGCAATCAAACAAATTCTCTACAATTTTTTCCCTGCTATTCCCGTCTAAAAATCAAATGCACTTTCTTGCAGTATCTACTAAATTCTAGTACCAACTTGCTAAATTTCTAGTGCCAGTCTCGATTGAATTTACTTTCTTTTGTTTTTCCTTTTTGCTTACATCTCAATATTACGGCAGGGTCAATAATGGAAAGAAAGGAGTGATAAAGGGGAATTATGATAGGAAGAAATGGTGGCTATAGTTATTATAAATTCACACATACAAGTTGTCCTTTCACTCATATTTCAAATTAGCTCATTTTAAATTTTCTGATGTAGCCTAATATGATTTGACACATGGGCAATAAATTCACAAAATATTTGCATCTTTTTCTTTCCCCTCCCCCCAACCTAAATTTGGACATGTGTCTCCACATGTGAGATGTGAGTGATGATTGACAGGTAATAATGGAATTTATGTGAATATCTTATACTAATGTACAATGATTAAATGAATGCACTTAAAAGATGATTAAAGATAACAATTAATGCACACATACCTGAATGTGTGGAAGATTTTTTGTAAAGATCGTGAATAAGGTAACACTTTCCTTTTTGGACCATAAATTGAGCAATAAATGAAGTGAAATGAGGGAGGTGTAATGATGTGATGGAAGAGAGAGAAAGGTGGTAATGGATGGGCGGATAACAAAAAAATGGACTTCTGTGTAAGTGAAAGTCTTTATTATGAAAAGTATGTACCTTAATTAGGCTGAAGGAGGTACACTAGGTCCACTTCCTTCAGTTGTAGGAAGCTCTGAGTGCTAGGTGAATTGTTGCAGGAACTCTTCTTTGGAAGTTGGCTTGTGGTATAATCTGAGGCGATGACCATTGACAAGTAATTTGAACCTGATAGGGTCAATGGTGGTAAGTTGAAAAAATCCTTTAGGAACGACCTCAGCAACTTCATATGGTCCTAGCCGCCTTGTCTGCAATTTTCCTACATTGTCCTGGTATCTTGAATCATAGAGCAAGGCCCAATCTCTTGGTTTGAATTTCTTATCCTTGATAAATTTGTCATGCCACTTGATTTTCTGATTTTGCACTACTTTTGTATGTTGTAGGGCTGCTCTTCTTATCTCATCCAAAGCATTTAGTTGCATGATTATTTCTCTTTGTGCATCAGAAATATCCATCCCCAAATCTACTGCAGTCTCCAAAGTATTATATTCAAATTTGACTGGCATTATAGCTGTCTTTCCATACAACAACTCAAATGGGGTGAAGCCTGTAGTTGTTTTCCAGGTTGTCTTATAGGCCCAAACAACTTCTGGTAATCTATTTTCCCAATCCTTTCTATGGATAGTGATTTTTTTAGTCAAAATGGCTTCAATTTATCTTTTGGTCACCTCAACTTGGCCATTAGCCTGGGGGTGATAAGGAGTGCTCTTCATGTGCCTTATATTGTACTCACTCACTAGTGATGCAACAAGAGTTTATGTGAATTATACTCCTTGATTAGTCACTATTTCTCTTGGGACTCCATATCTTGTGAAAATATCCTCATAAAGAAATTATGCAACCTTGTTATCTCTTGCATGCTTCATGGACTTAACTTCTACCCATTTTGTCACATAATTAGTGCATACCAATATATAAGACTTACCATTTGATGGAGGGTCATTTGGCCCCACAAAATCTAATCCCCACTTGTCAAAGGGAGTGATTACTACTTGAGGGCACAATGGCATCTCATCAGACCTGGTTGGTCTACCTATTCTTTGACATCTATCACATTTTCTGGTATACCTTCTTGCATCCTTGTGGAGTGTTGGCCAGTAATACCCTGTGTTCAAAACCTTCATTGTCGTCCTCTTGGCTGCAAAGTGTCATCCACATTGTTCATTGTGACAAGCATGCAAAATTTCATATGTCTCATCTTCTCTGACACATATCCTCATGAAATGGTCAAGTAGAGCATAAAACAAACATCCAACAATCCAAGAGAAGGGAAAGTATTTTTTAATGAGTACCCTTTTCTCTTTTGGGGAGAAGTGAGAAGGAACTCTACCTGTGAGCAAGTAATTGGCTATGTCAGCATACCAGGGTGTTTATAAACTGAAGGAGAATAGATTATCATAAGGAAAAGAGTCATATATAGGTTGATTGTCTTCTGATGTAGTTAGTCTTGAAAGAAAATCTGCAACAACATTGGCCTTCCCTAGCTTATCCATAATGGTTATATCAAACTCTTGCATTAATAATAACCATCTTTCCAATCTACCTGTGATCAAAGGTTTATTCATGAGATACCTAATGGTTGCATGATCAATGTGCACAAATATTTGGTAACATGTTATGTAATGTCTGAATTTGTTTAGTGCATAGATTATTCTCAACATGTCTTTCTCTGTCACTGTATAACTGAATTTAGCTCTTTGAAATTTTTTGTTGAAAAAGTAAATAGAATTTTAAATAGCTCCCTTTTTCTATCCTAAGATTTCTCGTATGGCATAATCTAATGCATCAGTGTGGATGTGGAAAGGAAGCTCCCAATTAGGTCCCTTGAGTATAAGAGCATGAGTCAAAGTTTCCTTCAAGTCAGAAAATGCATTGTCACAAGCTTCAGTCCACTGAAATTCAATATCCTTAGTGAGAAGGGTATACAATGGTACTGCTACCTTGCTGAAATATTTGATGAATCACCTATAATATCCTGCATGACCGAAGAAACTCCTAACATCATTTTGTTTTGCAGGTGTAGGCAGATTTGTGATTACCCCAATTTTTGTAGGATCTACTTGAATTCCCTTGTAGGAGATGTAGTGGCCAAGAACTACACTCTCTTCTATCATCATGAAGAAATTTTCACTATTTAAGGATAAGTTTTGGTCTTCACATCTCTATAGGACTCTCTTAAAATTTTCCAATGCTTGATCAAAATCAACAGAATAAGTGGTGAAGTCATCCATATAGATTTCCATGCAATCATGAGAAATGTTTGAGAATATGCTAATGACTACCCTCTCAAAAGTTGTAGGTGCATTACACAAGCCAAATGAGAGTGCAGAATAGGAATAGGTCCCCCATGGACAAGTAAATGTGGTCTTCTCTTTGTCTTTTTGTGTAATTTGGATATGGTTGTAGCCACTGAATCCATCTAGAAAAGAGAAGTATTGCTTTCCCACAAGTGTGTCCAAAACTTGATCAATAAAGGGTAGAGGAAAGTGGTCCTTCTTGGTGGTAGCATTAAGTTCCCTATAATCAACAAAAACTTTCTATTTCCCTCCTTTCTTAGGTACAATCAATAATAGAGACACCCAATGATTGTCTAAAATGGGATAGATAAATCTTGCATCTAGTAATTTCTGAAGTTCTCCTTTCAAAATTTCTCTTAGTGCAGGGTTGACTCTTCTTTGTGGCTTTCTTATTGGAGTGCAATCATCTCTTATATATAAATTATGTGTGTACAAAGTTTAGGATCCATTCCCTTCATATCATAATAATCCCATGCAAATCCATGCTAATGGGTCCTTAATAGGTTCGCCAATAACAATTGTTGTTCTTCATTCAATTTACTATTAACATTCATATATTTTCCCACTCACACCTAGACTTGTGTAGTTAACTGTATAATGGTTTCTTCATTAATAAATGGTACCTTTAGTTCATATGGAAACAATGTATGGGACATGCCTATATTGCTATAGGAATTTTGTCTGCAAGAAGACTGGCTGTAGGAAGATCGTCTGCAGGAACAGTCACTACAGGAAGAGCAAGCAGAAGTGTCATGACCAAAGTAGAAGATGGTGCTTCCTCCACTTCATAATGGTTCTGAATGATGTTAGCTAACACTTCATCCTCATCTTGGAGCTACATGAAAGAGCTTCTACCTAGCATCATAAGTTGTGCCACAAAATTAACTTCTTTGGCCTCTTCACCAACTTGTGGCCATACGGGGTCATCTTCATCATGAGATGGTTGAGCAGGTGGATAAAAAACAAACTTGTTAGTACTCCTCTCATCTACAATGGTCATGTCAGCTGATCGGCATCCAATGTATGCATCTGCAGTTGCTAACCAAGGCCTTCTGAGAATGATGGGATACACACCTAGTGTAGCCTTACGAGAAAGAATCATAAAATTTGCTAGGTATTCCTAGGAGTCTAGAACTACCACAAGATCCTCCACTACACCATCAGGCTTAACAGTAGAGCTATCAACAAGCTGCGGGACAGTAGGAGTAGATCTCATACTTGCAATATTTAGTTGTTGTAGGATGTCCTTGGTCATTACATTTATTGCTGCCCCTAAATCAATCAGAGCATTCTTTACTTGGATCTCGTTTATGACGACTGCTACCACAAAACTACCTGGGTCATTATACTTGGGAATAGTCACTTTTCCCAGCATGATGTTAGCCAACTAACCCACCACATGAACTGTAGTTGGGTCTTTCTTTTTCCTACCTGGCTTCTTAAGACAAACTTCTTTGATTGATTTTCCATAGATTGGAACATCCTTTATGGCTTGAAATAGGGGTATCTGAACACATATATGCTTTAGCTGATCCAAGATATCAAAGGTGGTATCATCCTTTTCTTCTTTCTTCTTGGAAACTTCCAATCTCTAAGGAAATGGTGGTTCTTATTTAGTCTGCTTGACTTGGATTGGTTCATGATTTTTAGGTACATTTGGCTAAATGAGATCATTTAGAGGCTCCTCCTCCTCTTCCATAGGAAGCTTAGTGATAATGGGCTTGGAAGGGGCTAGTAGAGTGGTTCTTGAATGTAGGTGGATATCACTTACACTCACAATATATGCAGGGAATTGATTTGAATCAGCAAAGTATGTAGGTTTCTGTTGTAGTTTGTTATTTGGATTGGGTGTGGGTTGAGCTAGTAGCTGAGTTGGTTTGGGTGTATTTGAGCTTGGATTAGCAAGTGGAGGCATTATAGCAGGTTGTTGGGGCTGAGAAGGTGGCTGCATGTAACTGGTTGTCTGAGTAAGCCATTGTTGTTCTCCTCTCCATGGATTTGTTTGCTGCCAATTTATTGGAGGTGGTTTCCAATGCCCTTGAAATTGCTCCCAATTCCGCTGAGGTTGCTGCCACTGGGGTGGAGAACTTTGATGACTAGGCCAAGCATTTGGAGGGTTACTCCAAGGTTGTGGTGGATATCCTCCATAACTAGGTGGATATGGGGCTGACATTGGTTACCAAATGAATAGGAGTTAAAATATGGTCCACCATAGGATGGTGGATCTGGTGGCATACCTTGTCTTGGAGCCCAAGGCTTCCTTTGTGCAACATAGTAGACTCGATCTTCTTCAATCTAAATTGGCTTGAACTTAGGTGGAATTTGCTTGCTCTCAAGGTTATCTACCATCTTGCATCTGCAATCCTTCTTCTTTTATCTGCAGTGGGAGCAATACTCTGTCAATATTGCCTCTACCTCCTCTTGCTTCTTCTTGGCCTGAAGTGTATCTAGCTGAGTAGCTAGATTATTGATAATGTCCTGCTTGAAGTCTGCTAGCAAATGAGTGATCTCCAATCTTGAAACTCCATCGGTAGTTGTCTTACCCATGGAAGATTGATAAGCTATTCCTTTCTTTGAAACTGCCCTAGA
Organism: Sequoia sempervirens; assembly: GCA_007258455.2. NCBI lineage: Eukaryota > Viridiplantae > Streptophyta > Pinopsida > Cupressales > Cupressaceae > Sequoia > Sequoia sempervirens. The sequence continues at coordinate 162,707,983 of VDFB02105785.1, read as the reverse complement.
GCAATTCTAGCATATTTTCTTGATATCCTCCCAAGGAACTTGGGAGATATTTCCTCCTACCATGAGGTCCAAAGCATCAATGCAACTATCATTAATTCCTCTCAGGAAAAACAACTTTTGTGAGTCCTCATTAAGTGAATGGTGTGGAGAACTTTTTAGGAAAAACAAGAACCTTGCAATGTAATCTTCTAGGCTCTCATCTTCTTTTTGCTACATCCTGAAAATGTCACCTCCTCTCATGTCATTGCCCTTGCAATATTCTTTGTATTTCTCAAAGAATTTTGTCTTCATGTCTTCCCAAGTTTCCACAGTATCTTTGCCTAGGCTCATGAACTAGCTTAATGAAACCTCTTTTAAAGTGGTAGGAAATAGTTTAAGCCTATGGGCATCAATAGTATAATCATAACTTCTGCAAAGTATGCCAAACTCAAATAAGAAGGTATCAAGATCTTCTATCACAAGTCCATAAAACTTGGGGAGTGTTGAGGCAGGAATGTTCTTGATGTTGTCAACTTCATTTTGATGGGAAATAGGGAAAGTAAGAGCCAGTTGGATTTGTTTGTTCCTATTTGTATCACCCATGCCTGTTTGATGTGGTTCCAAGACAAAGGGGTTCTCAAGCTGATTTTGTTCTTCAAAGGATATTTTAGAGCTAGTTAGATCAGGATATGCATCAACAAAGTGGTGTGGATCTTCTTCTTCTTCTTCTGGTAGGTTCTGATATTCAACTAGCTAGAATGGATGAGGATTGTTAGGAAGGAATCTCCCATAAGCATCCCTTCTCCTTCCTCTATGCATGCGGTATCAGTCACTATTAGTCAGCTCACACAAAGAATGGGTAAAAAATAATGGGGATCATTACTTCCTAAATGATGATATACTAAGAACAACTCCCATAAACACTACAACAAGAAAAAAATATCACTGACTCCAAAAGACTACCTATCTTGACACCATCCCCGACAATGGTGCCAAAAATGTTGGCCTCCTACAATGATTTGATAACTAAGCCCTTATAGTCACGATTCAGAGATTGGACATCTAACTTGAATAGTTATTTCAATCACCATGAAGGTGCATTTAACTTGTCAACCTAGGGACGTAAACTTGAAATGGGTCAGCACAGTATGTGCACTAGGAACTCAAAGTAGCCATTGCAAAAACTAATGCTATTCCTACAGAATTTTGGAAAGAACAACCTGATCTTCCACATAGTTATGCAATTAATGGAGAAAGGTTCATCTAGATCATTGGAAAAAACCAATGCTATTCCTACAAAATTCTGGAAAGAACAACCTGATCTTCCACATAGTTATGCAATTAACGGAGAAAGGATTCAGATGGGCAGGTATGCACAAGATGTCCACATAGAAATTATGGGTAAAATTTTCATCATTGATTTCATTGAGTATAATGATCTAGAAGATGATTTTTTATTGGTATTTTTGTTTCTAACAAAATATGAGCCACTCCAGTTTTGGAAACATAAGATTTCTTTAAGACACGAAGATGGACAGATTGAGATTCCTGCACTTAAAATTGTGAACCATAAGCTTGAACATAGTGGGAAAAAGAAACAGAAAGAGTCAGTAAAAGAACTAGCAGAGAAACCTCCTGATGTGTTCAAAGAAATTAAACAGAGATTTGAAATAGATTGTTGTAGCATGAACCCATTGCAATTTTGTTCCCAGGATCATGAAAAATGTGAAATACAGATACGGCCAAAGTGTCAATCAGTCATACCTTATGAACCAGCCTATCTAATTGTTAGTGTAGTTTTTTTAATATTTTTCCTACACATTATTAAGCATACCTTAGGTTATAGGAGATGTGGTTTATGTGAGGACATGTGGCATAATCCATCGGTTACATGTGTTGCTCCCACTCACACTTAGGTGGTTGAGTTTCACACCCTCTTTTGGCCTTATATGCCACCTCACAAAACCACTCATTTGTCTCTTTCTGAGTAGGTTATGCCACCTATTTGGCATTTTCCAAGTAGGCATAACTCCCACCTAATTTGGTTATTTGGGAGTTATTACCCCTCTTGGAATTATTTTCCCATATTGTGCTATATAATCAGCACTCACCTCTCCCTCCTATCTAGTCAAGATGAGTTCATATTAACTCAATCAATTCAAAGGAGAGTTGAGGCATATTGTATCATTTAGTGTGTGATAATAACATCATTTTGTTATTGCACTATATTCCTGCATTTTATCTCTTGTTGCTCTCGTGTGGAAGGTTTATCTTGGTTTTGCAGGTGATCCTGGGTGCTCGAGTTCATCAACAACTCTTACATGGTATCAGAGCTTCAGTGCTGCAGACTACTTCCCAGATTTGAGGGGTCATCTTGGCATTAAAGTTTTGTTGGGTGCAAGTTGGGGTTTGGAGGACCTTGCCATTGAATCCAAGGGTTTTATGCAAGTCATTTTTATTGGAGCCGTTTTCATTTTTTCTTTAGAAAATCTAGCTTCCACTCATTTGGAGAAAAAATGATTTATGGGTTTTATTCCTAGGGTCGAAAAACCATCTGGGTAGTCATTATTTTTTGCAAAAGGCAGATAAATTTTATAGAAATCAAGTCAAAAACAGGCATGAGTTGTTTATGACGGGCAGATTTTGCACTATTCTTAAAAGTTACATAACTTTTGCCTCAGCTGTCAGATTTGGCAAACAAGATATCGATGGAAAGCTAGTTTTGAGCACTTCACAATGGTGTAGATAATTTTTTTTTTCAGATTTTTTCATCTACACATATCTGAGGTCATTTTTCATCATGGAAGCAGATGTGGACATTCATCAATGCATACACTATTTTATTTTTGGTGTGCATTAGGTTTACGTTATTTGATCTCTGCACTTCAATTCAATTCCAGATCATCTTTCAACCAACTGTTGCTTCATAGATTCCAGAGATGTTCCAGTTTGTGAGTTTTCCAGTGTTCCTTGGCATTGAGTCTGTTGTTGCTTTATCATGATTCCGACTTGAGTCCTTGAGTGACTCTAATATGGTTTCTAGCAAACAGAAGTATATTTCCTTGCTTGCCGCATTCAAGATTCCAGTGTTACTCCACAGTGTACTTCTAGTGCTTCTTCTTGCAACAGGTTATCTCTTATGGGGGGTTGTATGATCTCTCTTATCATCCTTTATATGGATAGAGATTGATTGGATTTGTGATGGATATCATTATTGTATTTTCTCTCTTTTGGGGAGGAGTTTTGTCCCACTGGGTTTTCTCCTTTTCTCCGGTTATGAGAGATTTCATTTGCATTACATGTACATGGATACCTAACATGGACTAGTAGCCAGGACCCATATTTGTGGCTTTTCACCCACCTAAGCTACACTTAAGGGGGGGTGTTGATGTAGGTTTTTTATTTTCCTTATGTGTTGGTGTAGGTTTTTTATTTTCCTTATGTTAGGGAATATTTATTTTTCCTACACACATTATTAAGCTTGCTTAGGTTATAAGATAATGGTTAAGAGGAGGACATGTGGCATAATCCTACAATCACATGTGTAATTCACACCCACCTTTGGGTAGTTGAATGTCACACCCTCTTTTGGATTTATTTTCCACCTCCCCATAACCATTTTTTGTCTTTACCTGAGTTGGCATAACCATGTATTTGGCATTTACCAAGTAGGTAAAACTTCCCACCTATTATGGGTTAAGGGGAGTTATTATTCCTCTTGGTTTTATATGCCTATATTTTTCTATATAAACAAGCCCTCACCTCTCCCTATGCTAATGAGAACACTAGCTCAAATTGTGAGTCTAGTTCAATGCTAGGAGAGTGTTGAGTTTTGTTCATCTTTGAGTTCTTATCTTGCTTTCCTTCAGTCACTTTGATCTTGGGTGGTTTCACAACCAAATCTAACATGGTATCAAAGCACAAAGAGCTTTACCTTTATTTTTCTTAGACTCAGAAGCAAATTCTACATGACCTTTATCCTTACTAGATCCTGACTGTTTGGAATGTGAAGAAGAAGAAGTAGACTCAGACATTCTAGAAGGTAGATCAATGTTGTTCTTCTTAAGAAGATGTTTTAGTTCATCAATATCCTTCTTATAACAAGAATGTTCTTCATGTCCAATCCTCTTGCAATATGAACAAGTAGACTTATCCTTCTCAAATGAGTCCTCCCTTGTAGAGGATTTGTGTTGTGTTTGATCTGTGTGTGGATTTTTCTTAGATTTCTTTTGTTTCTTGTCAGATTGTCCTAACTCTTTCTGTCCCTTAGGCTGACTATCCAACAAGGCTTGATTCTGTGATGGCTTTATGAGACCCATAGAAAGAATCTTTTGTTGTTCATGCATTAACATCTCAGAAAAAGATGCAAATGAAGGCATAGTGTATGCAAATCCCATAGTCAGTCTGAGTATGAAAACTAGAAACAAAAGCTACAAATTCAGGACCAAGTTTATTCAGTGTATTATAGATTAACTGAATGTCCTTTTTATCAATACCAAACGCTTTGCATTGTGCTCTCAGATTATTGACCTTAGTAATATAATCCTGGATGTTGCCAAAGTTCTTTGGATCAAGGCTCATCAATTCATTTTCAATCTGATAGCCTTTGACTTCATCTGTTGTATCATACAAAGATTTTAAATTTTCCCAAGCATCATGTGAATTTGTACAAAATTCAATCTGAAACGTAAGATCAAGGGAAACAAATCTACGAAGACATCCAAGAGCTTTTGTATGTTCAAGCATCCATTTTATCTTTTCCTTATCATCGTCAGGTTCAGCTACCTTGTTTTCAACATATGGAGTATACCCAAGTTGCATTAAGGCATTCCATGCATGTTGATGCCATGTTGCATAATTATAAGGTGTTAGCAAAGGAACCTTAGAATGATCCATGTGTGAAGGAAAAGAAAAGCACAAGTGAACAGATCAAAAAACACACACACACAAAGAGAGACCCCCCCTTTTTCACTCAATCAAGAATCCCCCCCAACAAAAAATAATTTGGCACTTTATAAATCAGTGCGTTTACAATGCTGGAGTTGTTTTCCAGAGTTTTACAAATGTCTAAAATAGACCCAAATACTGAAAGTACAATCAAATCTCAGAATTAGAACCTCAAAATAGCACCAATGTGTAGTGCTTGAAAAAATATTCACTTTCAAAAAAAGAATCACCTCAATACGAGGTCGTATGTGAAAGTTACATCAATTTGAAGTTAAAAAAATGAGAACTGTCCTTCAGATCTGCTGATAAAACTAATTTTCTGGAAAATTTGGATAACTTGAGAAAAAATGGATCACACCACTGCAAATCCTGTGAAATTCTACCCCAAATCAAAAAAAAAATCTCTAAAAAAAGAGCTTGTATGACTGAATTATGGCCCTCCAAAGATTGACTGCAAAATCAAAAATGCAATTGGAGAGAGGGTCTGCAGAAATGTTCTGATTTAGATTATGTAAAATATGTAACCTTTATGCAGAAACTAGCAATGACCCAGATGGTTTTTTTCTACTATGAACAAAACCCAAATGGCAGATTTTCTTTAAAATATACAAAAAATATGGATGTAGTGTAAAAAAAATGTCTTTAGCAACATAAAACGACCCCAACAACCAAAAAATAGCATGAAAAGGTAGAATCACCTACTTAAGACAAGCAAAGGCATGTTTCAACCTGCAATATTGATTAAACACTCACAAATCTCTCAAATTTGAGAAGGGGCTTGCAGATCTAATGCTCTGAGTCTAAGAAAAATAAAGGTAAAGCTCTTTGTGCTTCTACAAGTCATGAATCAGGGAAATGGCTCCTAGATTCTAGAGCTTCTCATCATATGGCTTCTTCACAGTCTATGTTCTCTTCTTTTGAGCCTTGTGCTATGCCACCTATTCTGATGGGCAACAACACTTACATGAGTGTAATTGGGAAGGGTTCTATTGATATTGGGGATGGCACCTTCAATGATGTTTTGTGTGTACCTCACTTGACAAACAATCTTCTTTCCATCTATCAGATCACTCATAGTGGAGCAGGAAAGACTATGGAATTCACACCTGATTCAGTCATCATCAGAGATTTGGAGAGCACAAAGATAATTGCTATTGGGATAGTTGATAATGAATCTCGGTTGTATACCTTTTCAGACTTTGCACCTGATGACGGTTCTGGTCCTTTAGATATTGATCACACTCCTTGTGTGACATTTGATTTTGAGGAGAAATTTGGCTATTTGAATCTTGGTATTCTCACATCAGATCTAGTTATTGAGCCTTACATTCCTTCTCCTCTAACGATTGTTGCTTCTGAAGATACTTGTGTTACTTTCATTCCTACTTGTGATTCAGTGCAACAGGATCGACATCATCTTCCAGATATAGTTGCTTGGGATGACTACTTGACAGATATTGCAGGTTTGTTCACAGAGTCTCATATTTCAGACTTGGGAGACACTATTCATGACATCCATCTTCTCTTTGATGAAGTTGATTCTTCTTCAGTTGTTATGGAGGAACTTGTGGATCCTCTTGTTCATTCTCCACATAATCATTCATCATAGTTTGACATGAGTGTGGATACTTTTGAGCAGCATTTGGAGGAGGCATCTTTGTTTTTAGAGGAGGTAGTTGATTCTTTGGATTTTGTTCTACACACATCTCTACTAGGTTTTGGATTGTCATCTTCATCAGTGTGGCCTATAACACCCAAGTTGGTGGTGGCAACTTTCAGCATTGACGTGGAGACAAATGAGCAGTTTTTAGAGACTTCATACATTTTGAGCTTTCTTCCCTCATATTCATTTCAGGAATGGGAAGACATTCTTCATACACCTTTGGTTTTGTTTTTTCCTAAGGGGAGGAACATTGTTCAACGAACATGGACCATGTTCTACAGTTAGTTTTGAGCTTCAACCATTGGCATAGTTGACTACTTTGGGGAAGACTACATGGTCTTTCCTATCCTTTCTATTTTGGAGGGGACTTCTTCCTTGCATGGGATTCTTCTTGTGCTGGGAAACTTGTTTTCTTTTCTCTCTTTTGGGGAGGAGTTTTGTCCCACTGGGTTTTCTCCTTTACTTCATTTGTGAGAAAGTATTTTGTACATGGGTACCTAACATGGCCTAGTAGCCGGGACCCATATTTGCATCTTTGTGTCTTCTAACCCACCTAAGCTATGCTTAAGGGGGGTGTTAGTGTAGGTTTTTTAATATTTTTCCTACACATTATTAAGCATACCTTAGGTTATAGGAGATGTGGTTTATGTGAGGACACGTGGTGTGATCCATCGATTACATATTTTGCTCCCACTCATACTTAGGTGGTTGAGTTTCACACCCTCTTTTGGCCTTATATGCCACCTCACAAAACCACTCATTTGTCTCTTTCTGAGTAGGTTATGCCACCTATTTGGCATTTTTCAAATAGGCATAACTCCCACCTAATTTGGTTATTTGGGAGTTATTACCCCTCTTGGAATTATCTGCCCATATTGTGCTATATAATAAGCACTCACCTCTCCCTCCTATCTAGTCAAGATGATTTCATATTAACTCAATCAATTCAAAGGAGAATTGAGGCATATTGTATCATTTAGTGTGTGATAATAACATCATTTTGTTATTGCACTATATTCCTGCATTTTATCTCTTGCTGCTCTTGTGTGGAAGGTTTATCTTGGTTTTGCAGGTGATCCTAGGTGCTCGAGTTCATCAACAACTTTTACACTAATGAGTCCAAAAGAAACAAAAGAAATGGATGAGTAGTTGCAAGAATTACTTAACGGACATTTCATCCATCCCAGTAAAAGTCCATTTGCATGCCCAACTTTCCTAGTCAACAAGAGAGTAGAACAGGTAAGAGGGAAAAAGAGACTTTGCATCAATTATAAGCCTCTTAACGACATTATCTTTCCATTTAACTAGCCCATACCATTTAGCACTGATTTAATCAGAAGAGCTGCCACTAAAAAGGTTTTTTCAAAGTTTGACTATAAATCAGGATTCTGGCAAATTAAGGTAAAATAATCAGACAGATATAAGGCATCATTCTCAGTCCCACAAGGATTGTATGAATGGAACATCATGTCTTTCGGCTTGTGCACAGCTCCTGCATATTTCCAAAGACGCATGGATCAGGCACTAAGGCATCTGAAAGACTTTTGCGTTGTTTATATTGATGATATTCTTATCTTCTCTGATTCAGTTACTGACCATTTGCAGCATCTTGAAAACTCTATGCAACCATTAGAAAACATGGGATATGTTTAACAGCTAAAAAGATGGTGATTGGACAAATCCAAATTGAGTTTCTTGGCTTACACCTGAGTAACGGCCAAGTTCAACTTCAACCACATATCTTACAACGAATTAAAGAATTCCCTAACTTTCTTGAGGATAAAAAGCAAATTCAGAGATTTTTGGAATTCCTGAATTATGTTTCCCCTTTCTATAAAGGCTTAGTTGAAGATTGCTGAATCATTCAATCTCATCTAAAAGAAAAGAAATAAGGATGGTCTTTAGAAGCAATAGAAGCAGTTCAAAGAATTAAAGCAAAATGTCAACATTTGCCTACTCTGCACACTCTTGCTTCTAACTTAACTTTATTTTTGTACATTGATGCTTCTAATAACACCTGGTCTGCTGTGCTAATGCAAGAAGAAGGAAATGGAAAGCAAAATATTTGTGGATATCATTCTGGTACTTTCACAGATACAGAAAGCAAATATCATATTTATGAGAAAGAAATACTGGCAGTCAAAAAAGGAACAAAAAAGTTCAAGATCTTCCTGAAGCCAGTAAAATTCACTGTGAAAACTAACAGTCAAGCCATGAGAAGCCTACTCAAGAAGAAGCTGAACAAAGATATTGCTCAAGGTCGAATTGATAGATGGTATTTTGAGTTCCTCAGCTATGATTTTGACATTGAATGGATAAAAGGAGAGAATAATCCACTAGCTGACGCCCTGACCAGAGAACTTGCAGGTTCCATATATACTGATCTTGAGTATAATTCTCCAGATTGGTATAGACCAGATGGTGTTGCCATGTATATGGTAAATTATGGTAATGGAAACTTAATCACTCTTCCTACTCTTCCCAAAGAAATAATTATTATTTTGCTAGAATCATATTTCTTGAATAAATGGCTTCGAAATATGCAAAATTTAATTCACTATCATCATGACCAAGGATTAATAGATTTAAATGAAGAAGAAGAATTCAAAGAATCCTTTGGTTTACTAAGAGCTCCAATCAAGTATTGGTGTGGAAACAATTCTATCCATATCCACATCAAAGGGTTGTTTGGTATGAACTGGTCAAATCAAAGTAAGATGAATTTATTAAAAGGACTAAAATTTGGTTTCATCACCCGTATAAGTTTTGATCAGGATACTTTTGAAGAATATGTTGATATTGTTGGTGCCAGATTCAATCCTGATATGGAGGAATTCTTGAATCTATTATACCCACAATTGAGAAGTACAATATATGATTGTATGATTCAATACTTGGTGCATTATCCAAGAACAGGATATTGTTTCCCTAGGATTGAATTATATCCTCTTGAAGCCAAATGGAGACTAGGAGTAAAAATCAAAAATATGGAAATCAATCTCAAACCAACACTCCTTTCCAGAAGAGTGGAATTAGACTAGGCCTATTCTCAAGATTATGTGGTTCAAATTGATTATGCTTTTAACCCCAGAACTGAAGATTGGGTCTGAGCATACCATGAGTTACCAGATCAATTATTAGATCCGATACCATTCTGATGGCTAGCACATGGGCTTGTCAGTGCCGTGATGTCACCCACGTTAAGATGTGACAATAGGATGCAACCCTGTCTTAAAAAGAAAGATCCCTGTAGCCACTTACGGGTATTAAGTGGGCCCTTCTCACTCACGGGTGTCCTAAAAGTGACTTTCTTTTCCCTCCACTATGTCAGTGTTTACGGCAGAATGCTTAACAGCTGTCTACTCCATAGTATGGTAGGTTAGTGGGACGCATGTCAAAAACATATGGATGGATTCCAAATTAATTGTAATATCCCATGAGGTTAGAAGCTTAGCCTCTTCTTTAAATTGTTGAGGATGCCTCATTCTCGACATCAGTTGTCTAAGATTGGAGTCTATTGTTTAGGAAAAGTCCTTAGTTTGCATTTCAAACTTATGCTCTCTCCTATGCCTAGTGCGATCTGGATGATCAAAATCAGAATGCTTGTTGAATGTAACTTGCACATGATATAATAGAAATCTTTGTCATTTCTGTTGTTGTTATTCCACAAATTTACATGTGTAGTTATATTCTTCCTTATTGAGTTGGAGAGCACCCAACAGACATTGCTTTTCCAGCTTGTACCTAATCAATCTTTTTATTGTAGGGAAACTTACATCATCAAACTGTTTATGTTCTTTTCTAATTATATAGTCTTGTGCCCATGCACCTAAGCCATAGGGAAGAGAATTCAAATAATATTGCTTTGTAGTTAGGTCATGCCTTTTATTTGCTGCAACCATATAAGATTCAAACATGCAGTTGTATTCATCAAATTTAGCTAAATTCTTTAGCTTCATGGATTGCAAAATCTTATTGGCTTCTAGGGCTTGATTAGAGATATCATCACAGAAAAGATCTATTAATAACCATTTGAATTAATCAAATCCAACTTAAAATATATCATCTTTTCCCAGATTTTTAGGATCCACTAGAATTGGATCTGTTGATTGAGCAAGAATGGTTTTAGACATTGGGCCTTGATCTGGCAGATTGTTCCACCAATTTCTCAATTTTCTAGACATAAGTCTTACAGCATAAAGAACTTTTGTGGGTTCTGTCTATGAACCACTTCTTTCAAATAAATTTTCTAATGTATTAGTCCAAGTACAAATCACTTCATAGGGGTTAACGAATTTATCAATGTTTAAAATATAACCACTAGATGCATAAGGTCGCATCTGCTCAGGCTTGAAGTTCTTCGTGACTGGTTCTTACATTTCAATATCCATGGTTAACTTCTTCAATGGTTCCCATGGTTCTTTTTCTCCTATTTGCTTATATTCAGAAAAATCTAAAACAATTTCTTCAAAGTCATTATTTACAGAGGAATCACATTCACTAGGACTATCAGAAACAATTAAAGTATCTACATCAAAAGATTCAACATCAGATTCTTTATTTGCATAACCAGGTTCATCCATGTAGACTGGTTCTTCTTGTTCTTGATCCACTCCCAATTCTGCAAGCCAATTTTTAAGTGGTTCTTCTTTATTGGCCAAAGTATGTTCTTTGACTTTTGGCATGGGAACATGTGGAGTTGGCTTATGAGAAAGCCATTTGGAAGTTGAGGCTTTATCTTCCTCACTATGCAGGGGTTTTCTTCTCTGGATCAAAACCTTCTTTGGTTTGGGAGGTTATACAGTTTTTCCTTTTTTGTCTCTGCCTTCTTCTTCTGAACTATCCTTACCAGTTTGAGATACTCTTATTTTTTTTGTGAACATCCTTACCTTTTCTAATTTCTTAGCAATAGAGTCTAAGAGATTCTTGTTTTCTAAGTCAGCAACTTTTCTGGAATTTTCATGTGTCTGCTGATCATTATAAATATGGGTAAGGTAGTTATCTTGATGCTGTTGTGTAGAAATAACAACTTTCACACTATTATGAACTTGAATGATATCATAACTGACACTTGTAATGTCATTAGGCAGAGTAGAAAAATAATGTTCAACATTCTTGACAGAGGTGAAAATCTTTTGTTAATCTTCAGAAATAATTTCAATTTTATTTACAGCTTCTAAGGCTTGGCCACTACTAAATCTAATATCTACAGCCATGTTGTCTATGTTTTCTTGTGCAGAGATCATCCATTGTGCCATCCAATTTCTCTAGGCTTCAGAATTCTTTTGTTTCTTTCCCAATTTTGTATGAAGTCATGCTTCATATTTTCCCCATAGTCTTTGGTCAGGATTGATAACTGTAAATGTTTTAGGAGTAGGCCATCTGCCTGGTTCATATCCTATGATCTCCTATTTCTGATTGTTTAATTCCATCTTATATATACTCTTTTTCTCAGATCCAGCCCTTGGGAGTTTTGTCTTTGGCATCTTTTCTTTCATCATACAACTCTTCTCACCCATTTTTGTGATTTTAATGCCTTTTCCTTTTTGGTCATGTTTTTGTTTTGTTTTTGGAGTCAGCGCAAGTTTTTTACTGACCTGTCGGGCTAACCTATCCATAAGTTCAGGGTTACTACTAAGATCAGAGAGAGTTGCTAGAGATGCTTGAGAAGGATATGGATTTATAGATGGCTGTTTGTATATGGGGAATTGACTAGATCTTATTGACTCTTCAGGATTGTAGTCAAGATAGGGCTTATGGGATGTGCTTGGGAAATTTCTTGACATGGAATAAGATCGGGTGAACATACTAGGTCGTTCACTAGTCGAGGCTTTAGATTGTGTAAACAATGTTTCATCAGGTAAAGCTTGGAGATCAATGCTAGCAAGCCTACGACTTTGTGTTCGGGGTTTTTCAGAGAATAAATTTTTAGAAGGGGTCGGAAGTTCTTGGAACTTGGGTTGTGACTGTTTTATAAGCTTTTCAATGACAGGGAACCCTATATCAAACCCAGTTGAACCAATGTGTCCACCAAAGTCATCCACATTTGTATTGGCTTCCGTGTAATTTACTCCAGCTGAAAATTTTGGAGGAAAAACAGTATTCAATAATCTATAAACACACCTACCACCTACGGTAGCATACACAAAATCTGGTTGTAAAATGACGCCTTTGACTTGTAATAGGAGGAAAAATGCAGATTGGACATATTTATCATCAAGATTGATGGTGAAGTTTGGTCTAATAGACATGCGATCATCTCCACCTTTTGATTCATCAAAATATTTAACAAGGTGACCTCGGAATTGTCCTATGACAGCTTGATCCTAGATTCTACATTGAGTGTCTATTAGGTTGGCAAAGTATTCAGCGCCTATATCATAGTTGAAATGAGGATGTAGAATAATGTCAACTAAAGAAAAATGCACATGGAAGAAACCCTTTCCTTTCCATCGCTTCATGTCTTCAGAAAGTAAAAATGGAAAATAGAATGGACAAATACCAACACCAGAAACCCTAAGATTTATCTCTGATTGTTGCACAAAATTCATCATTTGTGCCTTTATGCCTTTCTTAGGATATAAATCAAATATCTTAACATCTAGAAACTTAAAATTACCATATTCGTCTACGATTTCTTCTTTATCTTGGAAGTGATTATGGATAACAGAAGAAAGAGAACTGCTTGCACGCATTGAGCGCTGACTAGCGATGATGGAGAAATGAGAACTTACTTGATTTTGCTATTCCTTTGGCTACTACATTTTCCGTCTTACTGATCACCCTTCACACGCCTATCCTTTGGCTTCAACACGCGATTTACGGTCTTACTACGGGTCCATAGCTACTTGAGACAGCTAATTTTGTTTAGAACCAAAGTTTCCATCAAATGATTGATAGAACTTAATGAGGCAAATTTTTTTCCAAAGTCCAAACCACGACCAAGACTATAACGATTATAACACAGACTATAATGACAAAGATTTTGAAACCAGATGAACAATAAATACTTGAATATGTTTCCTGGATTTGTATTTCAATGTTAGGCATTGTATTCATAAATAACAAAGGCAAAGAGACAAAGGAGACAAAAGATAAATAGGGAAAAATGGCTCTAATACCAATTTGCAGAATAACAACAATAGAAATGACAAAGATTTCTATTATATCATGTGCAAGTTACATTCAACAAGCATTCAGATTCTGATCATCCAGATCGAACTAGGCGCAAGAGAGAGCATAAGTCTGAAATGCAAACTAAGGACTTTTCCTAAACAATAGACTCCAATCCTAGACAACTGATGTCGAGAATGAGGCGTCCTCAACAATTTAAAGAAGAGGCTAAGCTTCTAACCTCATGGGATATTACAATTAATTTGGAATCCGTCCATACGTTTTTGACACACGTCCCACTAACCTACCACACTATGGAGTAGACAGCTGTTAAGCATTTTGTCGTAAACACTGATATAGTGGAGGGAAAAGAAAGTCACTTTTAGGACACCCATGAGTGAGAAGGGCCCACTTAATACCCATAAGTGGCTACAGGGATCTTGCTTTTTAAGATAGGGTTGCATCCTGTTGTCACATCTTAACGTGGGTGACATCATGACATTGACAAGCCCATGTGCTAGCTATCAGAATGGTATCAGATCTAATAATTGATCTGGTAACTCATGGTATGCTCGGACCCAATCTTCAGTTCTGGGGTTAAAAGCATAATCAATTTGAACCACATAATCTTGAGAATAGGCCTGGTCTAATTCCACTCTTCTGGCAAGGAGTGCTGGTTTGAGAATGATTTCCATATTTTTCATTTTTACTTCTGGTCTCCATCTAGCTTCAAGAGGATATAATTCAATCCTAGGGAAATGATATCCTATTCTTGGATAATGCACCAAGTATTGAATCATACAATCATATATTATACTTCTCAATTGTGGGTATAATAGATTCAGGAATTCCTCCATATCAGGATTGAATCTGGCACCAACAATATCAGCATATTCTTCAAAATTATCCTGATCAAAAATTATATGGATGATGAAACCAAATTTTAGTCTTTTTAATAAATTCATCTTACTTTGTTTTGACTAGTTCATACTAAACAACCCTTTGATGCAGATATGGATAGAATTGTTTCCACACCAATACTTGGTTGGAGCTCTTGCTAAACCAAAGTATTCTTTGAATTCTTCTTCTTCATCTGAATCTATTAATCCTTGGTCATGATGATAGTGAATTAAATTTTGCATATTTCGAAGCCATTTATTCAAAAAATATGATTCTAGCAAAATAATAATTATTTATTTGGGAAGAGTAGGAAGAGTGATTAAGTTTCCATTACCATAATTTACCATATACATGGCAACACCATCTGTTCTATACCAATCTGGAGAATTATACTCAAGATCAGTATATATGGAACCTGCAAGTTCTTTGGTCAGGGCGTCAGCTAGTGGATTATTCTCTCCTTTTATCCATTCAATGTCAAAATCATAGCTGAGGAACTCGAAATACCATCTAGCAATTCGACCTTGAGCAATATCTTTGTTCGGTTTTTTCTTGAGTAGGCTTCTCATGGCTTGACTATCAGTTTTCACAGTGAATTTTACTGGCTTCAGGAAGATCTTGAACTTTTCTATTCCTTTTTTGACTGCTAGTTATTTCTTTCTCATAAATATGATATTTTCTTTCTGTCTCTGTGAAAGTAACAGAATGATATCCACAAATATTTTTCTTTCCATTTCCTTCTTCCTACATTAGCACAACAGACCAGGTGTTATCAGAAGCATCAGTGTACAGAAATAAAGGTAAGTCAGAAGCAGGAGTCTGCAGAGCAGGCAAATGTTGACATTTTGCTTTAATTCTTTGAATTGCTTCTGTTGCTTCTAAAGACCATCCTTCTTTCTTTTCTTTTAGATGAGATTGAATGATTCGGCAATCTTTAGTTAAGCCTTTATAGAAAGGGGAAACATAATTCAGGCATCCCAAAAATCTCTGAATTTTCTTTTTATTTTGAAGAAAGTCAGGGAATTCTTGAATTCGCTGTAAGATATGTGGCTAAAGTTAAACTTGGCCATTACTCAAGTGTAAGCCAAGAAAATCAATTTGGCTTTGTTCAATCACCATCTTTTTAGCCGTTAAACATATCCCATGTTTTCTAATGGCTGCATAGAGTTCTTCAAGATGCTGTAAATGGTCAGTAACTGAATCAGAGAAGATAAGAATATCATCAATATAAACAACACAAAAGTCTTTCAGATGCCTTAGTTCCTGATCCATGCGTCTTTGGAAATATGCAGGAGCTGTGCACAAGCCAAAAGGCATGACGTTTCATTCATACAATCCTTGTGGGACTGAGAATGTTGTCTTATATCTGTTTGATTCTTTTACCTTAATTTGCCAGAATCCTGATTTACAGTCAAACTTTGAAAAAACCTTTCTAGTGGCAGCTCTTCTAATTAAATCATTGCTAAATGGTATGGGATAGTTAAATGGAAGGATAATGTCATTAAGAGGCTTATAATTGATGCAAAGTCTCTTTTTCCCTCTTACCTGTTCTGCTCTCTTGTTGATTAGGAAAGCTGGGCATGCAGATGGACTTTTACTAGGACGGATGAAATGTCTGTTAAGTAATTCTTGTAACTGCTTGTCCATTTCTTTTGTTTCTTTTGGACTCATTAGATAGGCTGGCTCATGAGGTATGACTGATTGACACTCTGGCCATATCTATATTTCACATTCTTCATGATCCTGGGACCAAAACTGCAATGGGTTCATGCTACAACAATCTATTTCAAATCTCTATTTAATTTCTTTGAACACATCAGGAGGTTTCTCTGCTAGTTCTTTTACTGACTCTTTTTGTTTCTTTTTCCCACTATGTTCAAACTTATGGTTCACAATTTTAAGTGCAGGAATCTCAATCTATCCATCTTCAAGAAATCTTATATTTTCAAAACTGGAGTGGCTCATATTTTGTTAGAAACAAAAATCCCAATAAAACATCATCTTCTAGATCATTATACTCAATGAAATCAGTGATGAAAATTTTAACCATAATGTCTATGTGGACATCCTGTGCATACCTGCCCATCTGAATCCTTTCTCCGTTAATTGCATAACTATGTGGAAGATCAGGTCGTTCTTTCCAGAATTATGTAGGAATAGCATTGGTTTTTGCCAATGATCTAGAGGAACCTATATCCACAAATACATCCAATGGAATTTTCTTATATCCGTGAAAACAGAAATTAATTCTGATATAGTTACCATTGTTTGCAAGCAATAGAGAGCAAGATTTGTCATTTGTTCTTTCAATACGACTATTGTTGGTGCTGCTAGCTTCTGATTCTTCTTCTTGTGTTGCTTCTTTTTTAGACTCTTCTGCTTTGAATAGAATATCTTTGATTTCTCCCACTTCTGCAGAGAGATTCCAAATTTCTTTTTGCTGAGTTTTGAGCAATCACTTTAAATCTGCAACATCATCCATTAGTAGATCAAATTTCTTAAGGATTGCAATAACATCAGTATCAGCATCAGAAATTTTGGATTTGGAAGAAGAGACTTTTTGTTTTCCTTTTCTCTACCATGGAGGGATCTTGTATCCATGGTCTATTTCCTTTTCAACCCCTTTTGGGGTTTTTTTTTGTAATCTGAGTTGTTTTTCCACTTCAGCTTTATCTGATTCTAAGCTCTTTAATTTTTCCAGGTGGTGGTGAACAACTTTCTTTCTTTCGTCCTTTATTCCTGCCATTTTGTAAGGATCTTTTGATTTTTCAATTTGTATTTTGACTTTGAGATCTTGCAAAGTGCTCTTAAGAAGTGAGGTTAGAAAATCCTCATCTAGGTCTAAGCTCTCTGATTCAGGGTCAGACAAATTTTGCATATGTCTATGACGATCCTTTACATCTTTGAATTTTAAAATGAAACTAGAATCAGGAACAACTTCAACTAATTCATACAGATCTTGTAATTCTGTAGCGTTGCTACTATCAACAACTTCCCATCCTAGGTTATCTTGTTCAAACATTGCATAAATCTTTGTGCCAGGATTTAATTTCTTAGGACAGTTAGTAGCATAATGAGGTCCTTTACAAATAAAGCATTTAATTCCTTTTGGGGCCTTATTATTTCTTTTCCTCAACAAGTATGGGGGTGTTCTATGAAACTTTCTTCTCTTGTAGGGGATTGCCCTATATTTCTTCTTGGATCCATACTTACCATGCTTGTTGCGTCCAAAGGTGTATTCTCCTTCATGATATTTGTTTTGAGAACACCTTCTGCATTTACATTTTCTACCACAACCTCCTTTTTTGAACTATTTTAATTGTTGGAAATCCCTGAGCTGATTAATGGGAGGAAGATCACAAAATTATTTTAAATTACATGTGTAGTTATATTCTTCCTTATTGAGTTGGAGAGCACCCAACAGACATTGTTTTTCCAGCTTGTACCTAATCAATCTCTTTATTGTAGGGAAACTTACATCATCAAGCTGTTTATGTTCTTTTTTGATTATATACAGTCACAATTCAGAGATTGGACATCTAACTTGAATAGTTATTTATATCATCATGAAGGTGCATTTAACTTGTCAACCTAAGGACATAAGCTTGAAATGGGTCAGCACGATATGTGCACTAGGAACTCAAAGTAGCCATTGCATTCTATAGCTAAGAAACACAATACTGAAAGTAAATTGCTTGAAAGGGAAAGAGACAAATGCTTAACATCAATCAACGACTATGCCAAGTTGAAATGTATAACAGGAATAAAAATCTAAGCAACAAACATGACACTACTTTGTCTGCTTCAGCTGGAGGAATAGTCACAGAATGGAATTCTAGTGGCTGCAGGAATAGTCGCTACTAGATTTCTAACTAAGCACTAAACAAGTAATACTAAACTAATGCTAACCTAAGAAGACATATTACTTACTGAGTGGGCCCCTTTGGATAAGTATCCTCTGTTAGAGTAAAGTTTTAAATTTAATCATGTTAATTAAATTACTTTTATCTCCTTCTAAACATTTCACCTTAGTTTGCATAATAAGACATTTAATAATTATATTAATTATTAAATGTGTGGTACTTTTAGGGTTTTGTTGATCTCCTTTCTTAAGGATTGATATTTTTATGTAATTATGCTAATTCAGTTGTTGAGAATATAGTTTTTCAATTTCACAGAGCAAAATATCTCTTTCTCTCTTTCTCCATTTTTTCTTCCCTGTGATAGGTATTCTTGCATGCAGGTGTTCTTGGACTCTGAAGTTAGATTTGACAACTTCAACATGGTATCAGAGCACAGACCTGCTATAGCCTGTTCCTGATTTTGAAGAATTTGGAGTTGAAAGGGGTAGATCTGGCTTTCATAGGTTTATAGAGGTATTTTATGTGGATTTGGCTTGCTCTGATTTTTGGGTACATCTTGGGCCCAAACTAACCTCATGGTTGGACTCAGAGCGGCCAAAAACCCATATTTTCATATATGGCATGCCCTCTTTGAGCACAGTTGCACTAGAAGGAGAAAAAAAAAATTTCCCCAAGGACGTACGGCCTCAGGGCACGATTTATGAGGTGAAAAATGCACAAAAAAAATAAAGAAACACAAAAAATCAAGGTTTTTGTTTTTTTTCTGCGCTGCCAGTTTAAAGTCGGGCACCACCGCCACTCGGCCAAGTAGCCACCCCAGCTCCGCCCAACGGCCACTGGAGGGCCACTCAGCCAGCGGCTCCCTTGGCCAGCGACCGACCACCACCCCGCCACCAGATCTGCGCCACCCCGCCGCCACCTCTGCACCGCTCCGCCATTCCGCCACCTGCGATCAGCTCCACCGCTAGTGCGCTGCCCACGTACCACTCCGCCCAGCCCCCGGTCGCCCAGCGGACCAGGGGTCCCTTTTTTTAAGCCCGTGATGGCCATGAGGGCCAAATTGGACACTTATGAGCAACTTTACGAAATTCGGCATATCTTGCTCGTTTTAGGTCAAAATTTTAAATGAAAATAGGCGTTGGAAAGCTGATTCCATGCCGAATGCCATATAACTAGTAATTTTTTCCAAATTTTCTATTTGACTATATTTTTTTCTAGTCAAAGTGGGGTCTTCTTTTTGCACTTCTGGGGCCCTAGAAGGTGCAAACAGACTCCGTTTTTCAAACTTGAATAGGCATTGGAAAGCCTCCAGCATGCACTATTCAGAAATGTCATCTTTTGCCATCAAAAATTTACTAGGAACAGAATTTTGTATGAAGCATTTTTTGCTTTTTCAAGCTTTTCAACTTTAAAAATTGTACTGGGGTTTGGGTTCTCGTATTGTGGGGGGGGTGTTTTTTCTTCCTTTCTTTATTTTCCATCAGAAAACCGGAACACCAAAACTCTCAAAAATAGTCAAACCCTTCTGCATCTTTTGTCTATTCTGAAAGATCACATAATAATAAAAAAACAAGCAGACACAGGAGTAGGGTTTAATGGCGGACTATTCTTCGGTTGAGCGTCTTTCCCTACACAATTATCATACCTGGAAGGCACAGATGACAAGACTTCTCATGTCCAAAGGTTTATGGTCATGTTTGGATGATGTTCAACCTCAGTTGCAACGTCAATTTGAGATCTGTCAACACAGAAACAGAATGGATGAGGCCATGGGGTTGTTATCCTTGCATGTTTCAAACAGTCTTCTCTTTCATCTCGAGGGTTGTGCAACTCCTTGAGCTATGTGGTTGAAGTTTGAAACACTTTTTGGCACCATTAATCAGTTCTGAGCACTTCAGATTGAGGTAGAATTGACCACTTTGGTACCTAATTCCTTTCCTTCTATTGAGGTTTCCTGATGAAATTCAAATCACTCAGATCTTTGTTACAGGGTTGTGGTAAAAACAAAACAGATAAAAAATGCATTTACCTGATTCTATCTAAGCTTCGAGGATCCTTCCAGATTTTCTCTTCTACCTTCTATTCCACCATGGATGCTTTGGGTCCACATTTTACCATGCCTTCTCTTGAGGTATTATGTGATCGATTAACACCAGAGCAGGCCAAGCTCACACAGTTGGATACTCTTCCTGGATCAAAGAATAAAGCATTGGTTGCTCAGCCATCCCAAGGGAAACAAAAGTTGAAGACAGATTTAGTTGGCAGTGCGAGTTCCTCCAAGCCACCACCTAAAACAAATTTAAAACCACAATCCAATCCTAAACAGGGTAAATCTTCTAAGTCTGGTGAGTCTTCCTCCAAGACTAAGAAGAATCCAGGTGATCCTTGTAGTTTATGTGGCAAGGAAGGACATCCAGTTTCCAGGTGTTGGAAACGACTAGAGGCTTTAGAGGAAGCCATGTAGCAGCATCATATTTCCTCACCTCAGCCTCCTTCTCCATCCACGGGGAAAGGTCATGCTCTTTCTGCACGAGCCTCGTCTTCAGGATCCACATGGATTATTGACTTTGGTGCTTCTCACCATATCTCACACTCACAGGATTTAGTCACTGCACTTGCTCCTAGTGCTACTTCACAGATTGCAATTGGTGACTCAGCACAACTCCCAATTCAGGGTTCAGGTACTGTTTCATTGGATGGTGGTTTTCTACAAGATGTGCTTCTAGTTCCTAACATTTCGACAAACCTTCTATCTGTTTATCAGATTTGCCACTCTGGCTCTGGTAAGATAGTTGAGTTCTCACCACATGATGTGGTTATTCGAGACCTTCATGATCCTGACTTGGTTGTGGCTACTGGGAGTGTGGATTCTGCATCACGCTTATACAAATTTGATGGCTTTGAGAGTTTAGACACTGTTGGTTCCTCTCTTATAGTACATGTAGATTCAGTGAGCAAGCTTTGGCATGAGCCTTTTGGCCATGTCAATTACAGTTATCTACAGTAGATGAGTACTCAGGCACTTGTGATTGGGCTCCCACAGATTTCTTGTACTGATGGTGTTTGTCGAGGTTGTGTTCTTGGCAAACATCATCGAGATCCTTTTCCTAAGGATTGAGCCACTCATGCTAGGGCACCCCTAGAGTTGGTACACAATGATTTAATGTCCTTTATGACTCCTTCCTTTTCAGGGGCCCACTATGTGCTCACCTTTATTGATGACTTCTCCAGACGTACATGGGTGTACTTTCTTAAGTACAAGTCTGATGTCTTTGACTTATTCAAGATTTTTAAGACATTTGCGGAGAAACAATTTGCACTTTCTATCAGGAGGATACGCACAGATAATGGGGGAGAATATGTTAATCAGGATTTTACAGATTTTTGCACTGAGCATGGTTTAAAACATCAGTTTATGGTCCCTTACACCCCTCGGCAGAATGTTGTCACTAAGAGAAAGAACAAAACCTTACGGGCCATGGAAAATTGCATGATATAATCTCGAGCTATGAGTTCTTCCTTTTGGGCTGAGGTAATCAATTGTGCTAATTATATTTAGAATTGGATGCCTCATAAGGCATTGCCACATATGACTCCTAAGGAGGCTTGGACCCATGTCAAGCCTGATGTTTCTACATTCTGGGTTTTTGGTAGTGAGGCTTGGGCATTTATTCCTGATGCTCAGCGAAAAGCCATGGAGAGGAAGAGCCGACCACTCATATTTGTTGGCTACTCTGAGGATGTTAAGGCGTATAGGTTGTTTGATCCTGATTCCAGAGAGGTCTTTTCGGTAGGATGTCCAGTTTGATGAGCGCTATCCTTAGATGGATTCTCCATCACCAGCTTCTCCGTCATTGCCTACTCCTCCCTCTTCATCTCTTGAGGATTACTTATCTCTTGAGGATGATGTAGATGATGATCCACCATCTCCACCACCACCAGTTGCTTCGTCTTTGCCTAGGTGGGCCCATGTCACTGTTGATGCAGTTGGTTCTTTGGCAGGTGATCCTTCAGATACTCGTCGTACTCGTGCTTAGACATCTGGTTCTAGTCTTTTGAGTCATGCCATTTTGGATGATCCTCAAAAGTTTTCAGAGGTGACAGGTCACCTTCAGTGGGATAAGGCTATGAATGAGGAGTATTCTTCCTTGATGAAGAATCATACTTGGGAACTTTGTCCTCTTCCTAAGGGAAGAAAGTTGGTTCGGTGCAAGTTGTTGTACTGTACCAAGTAAGTTGTAGATGGTTCTATTGATAAGTATAAGGCATGTCTTGTTGCAAAGGGTTTTTCTCAGGTGGAGGGTATTGATTACTCTGAGACCTTTGCCCCTTTCGCTAAGATGAATTATATTTGCTTTGTACTTTCACTTGCAACTTCACAGGGATGGTCAGTGTTTCAGATGGATGTGAAGAGTGCCTTCTTGCATGGTGACCTATATGAGGAGATCTATATGGAGCAGCCTTAGGGTTTTGTGCAAGACACTTCTTGGGTTTGCAGACTTCGGCGTTCATTGTATGGTCTCAAACAAGCCCCTCGGGCTTGGTATGAGAAGATGGAGTCTTTTTTGCTTTCCACTCACTTCACACGTTGCCATTCTAATGACACCATGTACATTTGGCGTCAGGAGGGTGATCTTTTGATTCTTGTGCTATATGTTGATGATCTCATCATTACAGGAAGCTCATCTTCCATGATTCAGGATGTTCAGTGAGCTTTGATGGAGCGGTTTGAGATGACAGATCTTTGACTTTTGCACTATTACTTGGGCCTGCAGGTTATTCAGTCTTCGAATGGGATTTCCTTATTTCAGTAGAAGTATGCTCTTAATATGCTCCAACGCTTTGGCATGCTTGATTGCAAGCTTGCCCCCACACCTTTTCAGTCAGGTGTTGTCTTGTCTTCCACTTGTACTACTTCTTCCATGGATACTACTCTGTATAGACAGTTGGTTGGTAGTTTGTTGTACCTGACACACTCAGGTCCTAATCTTTCCTTTGCGATTGGCCTTGTCTCTCGATTCTCACATGATTCACATGAGAGTCATTGGCAAGCAGCCAAACGTATTTTGAGGTACATTCGGGGCACCACTCATTATGGCATTCACTACACATCAGGATCTCCTCACATTGTTGGCTTTACTGACTCAGATTGGGCTGGTGATGTCGATGATCGGAAGTCTACTTCTAGCTTTGTTTTTTGCCTTGGTTTTGGTCCCATTACATGGTTTGCAAGAAGCAGTCAGCTATTGCATTATCATCTACAGAGGCTGAGTATTGAAGTGTAGTGTTAGCTAGTGAGGAGGTTTTATGGCTTCGACAGTTGATGATAGAGTTTGGGTTTCCTCCTGATAGTCCCACTATGCTTTGGTGTGACACTCAAAGTGCCATTCATATTTCTCGCAACCCAGTGGAGCATCAGCAGACTAAGCACATTGAAATCTACATGCACTTCATCAGGCAGTTGATTCAAGATAGTTCTCTCATCTTGGAGTACATTCCTACAGAGGAGCAGGTTGTAGACATCTTCACTAAACCTTTGGCATCGCTGTGCTATCTTTAGTTGCGCTCCATGCTTGGGGTGAAGGAAGTTGTCCTTGGGGGGTCTTAGTGAGGCCTTCCTTCCTTCTTTCATGTTTTTTTAGCATGCTTTCTTCTATTTTTGGAGAGGAGTTTTTCCCACTGGGTTTTCTCTTTTACTCCATTTTATAGAGATTTGGTTGTAATTGGGTACCTTATCTGGCCTTGTTGTTGGGACCCAAGTTTACTTTCTTGCATTGTAGTTACCTTTTCTTTCTTGCATATGTTTGTTGCTGCACTTTTGCTCATCTTAAGGGGGGGTGTTAGAGTAAAGGTTTAAATTTAATCATGTTAATTAAATTACCTTTATCTCCTTCTTAACATTTCACCTTAGTTTGCATAATAAGACATTTAATAATTATATTAATTATTAAATGTGTTATCCTTTTAGGGTTTTGTTGATCTCCTTTCTTAAGGATTGATCTTTTATGTAATTATGCTAATTCAGTTGTTGAGAATATAGTTTTTCAATTTCATAGAGCAAAATATCTCTTTCTCTCTTTCTCTGTTTTTTCTTCCCTGTGATAGGTATTCTTGCATGCAGGTGTTCTTGGACTCTGAAGTTAGATTTGACAACTTCAACATGGTATCAAAGCACAGATCTGCTGCAACCTGTCCCTGATTTTGAAGAATTTGGAGTTGAAAGGGGTAGATCTGGCTTTCACAGGTTTACAGAGGTTTTTTTATGTGGATTTGGCTTACTCTGATTTTTGGGTACATCTTGGGCCCAAACTGACCTCACGGTTGGACTCAGAGTGGCCAAAAATGCATATTTTCATATATGGCATGCCCTATTTGAGCATAGTTGTACCAGAAGGCAATTTTTTTTTTGCCCCAAGGCCATACGGCCTTAGGGCATAATTTACGAGGTGAAAAACACACAAAAAAATTAAAAAACACAAAAAAAAGGTTTTTTTTTTTTCTGCACTGCCAGTTTAAAGCCGGGCGCTGCAATCGCTCGGCCAAGCAGCCACCCCAGCTCCGCCCAGTGGCCACCAGAGGGCCGCTCGGCCAGCGGCTCACCACCACTTGGCCACCAGCTAAGCGCCACCCCGCCGCCACCTCTGCGCTGCTCTGCCGCTCGCGAGCAGCTCCACCGCCAATGCGCCGCCACAACGCCACGCACGTGCCACTCTGCCCAACCGCTAGTCACCCAGCGGACCAGGGGTCCCTTTTTTTAAGCCCCTGATGGCTAGGAGGGCCAAATTGGACCGTTTTGAGCAACTTTACGAAATTGGGCATATCTTGCTCGTTTTAGCTTGGATTTTCGAACGAAAATAGGCGTTGGAAAGCTGATTCCGTGTTAGACGCCATGGAACTAGTAATTTTTCTAGATTTTCTATTTGACTAATTTTTTTCCAGTCAAAGTGGGGTCTTTTTTTTGCACTTCTGGGGCCCTAGAAGGTGCAAATGGACTTAGTTTTTCAAACTCGAATAGGCATTGGAAAGCTCCCAGCATGCACTATTCAGAAATGTCATCTTTTTTTATCAAAAAATTACTAGGTACACATAATTTTGTATGAAGCATTTTTTGCTTTTTCAAGCTTTTTAGCTTTAAAAATTGTACTGGGGTTTGGGTTCTCGTATTGTGGGGGGGTGTTTTTTCTTGCTTTTTTAATTTTCCATCAGAAAACTAGAACACCAAAACTCTCAAAAACAATCAAACCCTTCTACATCTTTTGTTTATTCTGAAAGATCACATAATAATACAAAAAATAAGTAGGCACATGTGCAGGGTTTAATGGCCGACTCTTCTTCTGTTGAGCATCTTTCCCCACACAATTATCATACCTGGAAGGCACAGATGACAAGACTTCTTATGTCCAAAGGTTTATGGTCATGTTTGGATGATGTTCAACCTCAGTTGCAATGTCAATTTGAGATCTTTCAACACAGAAACAGAATGGATGAGGCCATGGGGTTATTATCCTTGGATGTTTCAGACAGTCTTCTCTTTCATCTCGAGGGTTGTGCAACTCCTCGAGCTATGTGGTTGAAGTTTGAAACACTTTTTGGCACCATTAATCAGTTCTGAGCACTTCAGATTGAGGTAGAATTGACCACTTTGGTACCTGATTCCTTTCCTTCTATTGAGGATTTCTTGATGAAATTCAAATCACTCAAATATTTGTTACAGGGTTGTGGTAAAAACAAAATAGATACAGAATCCATTTACTTGATTCTATCTAAGCTTTGAGGATCCTTCCAAATTTTCTCTTCTACCTTCTATTCCACCATGGATGCTTTGGGTCCACATTTTACCATTCCTTCTCTTGAGGTATTCTGTGATTGATTAACATGAGAGCAGGCCAAGCTCACATAGTTGGATACTCTTCCTGGATCAAAGAATAAAGCATTGGTTGTTATGCCATCCCAAGGGAAACAGAAGCAGAAACAGAAGCCGAAGATAGATTTAGTTGGTAGTGAGAGTTCCTCCAAGCCACCACCTAAAACAAATTTAAAACCACAATCCAATCCTAAACAGGGTAAATCTTCTAAGTCTAGTGAGTCTTCCTCCAAGACTAAGAAGAATCCAGGTGATCCTTGTAGTTTCTGTGGCAAGGAAGGACATCCAGTTTCCAGGTGTTGGAAATAATTAGAGGCTTTAGAGGAAGCCATGCAGCAGCATCATATTTCCTCACCTGAGCCTCCTTCTCCATCCATGGGGAAAGGTCATGCTCTTTCTGCATGAGCCTCGTCTACAGGATCCACATGGATTATTGACTTTAGTGCTTCGCACCATATCTCACACTCACAGGATTTAGTCACTGCACTTGCTCATAGTGCTACTTCACATATTGCAGTTGGTGACTCAACACAACTCTCAATTCAAGGTTCAGGTACCGTTTCATTAGATGGTGGTTGTCTACAGGATGTGCTTCTGGTTCCTGACATTTTGACAAACCTTCTATCTATTTATCAGATTTGCCACTCTGGCTCTGGTAAGATAGTTGAGTTCTCACTACATGATGTGGTTATTCAAGACCTTCATGATCTTGACTTGGTTGTGGCTACTGAGAGTGTAAATTCTGCATCACGCTTATACAAATTTGATGGCTTTGAGAGTTTAGACACTGTTGGTTCCTCTCTTATAGCACATGTAGATTCAGTGAGCAGGCTTTGGCATGAGCCTTTTGGCCATGTCAATTACAGATATCTACAGCAGATGAGTACTCAGGCACTTGTGATTAGGCTCCTACAGGTTTCTTGTACTGATGGTGTATGTCGAGGTTGTGTTCTTGGCAAACATCATTGAGATCCTTTTCGTAAAGGTCGAGCCACTCATGCTAGGGCACCCCTAGAGTTGGTACACAGTGATCTTATGTCCTTTCTGACTCCTTCCTTTTTAGGGGACCACTATGTGCTCACCTTTATTGATGACTTCTCCAGACATACATGGGTGTACTTTCTTAAGTACAAGTCTGATGTCTTTGACTCATTCAGGATTTTTAAGACATTTGTGGAGAAACAATCTGCACTTTCTATCAGGAGGATACGCACAGATAATGGGGGGGAATATGTTAATCAGGATTTTACATATTTTTGCACTGAGCATGGTTTACAGCATTAGTTTACGGTCCCTTACACCCCTCAGTAGAATGGTGTCGCTGAGAGAAAGAACAGAACCTTACGAGAGATGGAAAATTGTATGATACAGTCTCGAGCTATGAGTTCTTCCTTCTGGGCTGAGGCAATCAATTGTGCCAATTATATTCAGAATCGGATGCCTCATAAGGTATTGCGACATATGACTCCTGAGGAGGCTTGGACCCATGTCAAGCCTGATGTTTCTACATTCTGGGTTTTTGGTAGTGAGGCTTGGGAATTTATTCCTGATGCTCAATGGAAAGCCATGGAGAGAAAGAGCTGACCACTCATATTTGTTGGCTACTGTGAGGATGTTAAGGCGTACAGGTTGTTTGATCCTAATTCCAGAGAGGTCTTGTTTTGGCGGGATGTCTAGTTTGATGAGCGCTATCCTCAAATGGATTTTCCATCACCAGCTTCTCCCTCACTGCCTACTCCTCCCTCTTCATCTCTTGAGGATTACTTATCTCTTGAGGATGATGTATGATGATCCACCATTTCCACCACCACCAGTTGCTCCGTCTTTGCCTAGGTGGGCCCGTGTCACTGTTGATGCAGTTGGTTCTTTGGCAGGTGATCCTTCAGATACTCATCGTACTCGTGCTCAGACATTTGGTTCTAGTCTTTTGAGTCATGCCATTTTGGATGATCATCAAAAGTTTTCAGAGGTGACAGGTCACCTTGAGTGGGATAAGGCTATGGATGAGGAGTATTCTTCTTTGATGAAGAATCATACTTGGGATCTTTGTCCTCTTCTTAAGGGAAGAAAGTTGGTTCGGTGCAAGTGGTTGTACCGTACCAAGTATGCTGTAGATGGTTCTATTGATAAGTATAAGGCATGTCTTGTTGCAAAGGATTTTTCTCAGGTGGAGGGTATTGATTACTCTGAGACCTTTGCCCCTGTCGCTAAGATGAATTCTATTCGCTTTGTACTTTCACTTGCAACTTCACAGGGATGGTCAGTGTTTCAGATGGATGTGAAGAGTGCCTTCTTGCATGGTGACCTATATGAGGAGATCTATATGGAGCAGCCTCAGGGTTTTGTGCAGGACACTTCTTTGGTTTGCAGACTTCGGCGTTCATTGTATGGTCTCAAACAAGCCCCTCGGGCTTGGTATGAGAAGATGGACTCTTTTTGCTTTCCACTCACTTCACACGTTGCCATTCCGATGACACAGTGTACATTTGGCGTCAGGAGGGTGATCTTTTGATTCTTGTGCTATATGTTGATGATCTCATCATTACAGGAAGCTCATCTTCCATGATTCAGGATGTTCAATGAGCTTTGATGGAGCGGTTTGAGATGACAGATCTTGGACTTTTGCACTATTACTTGGGCCTGCAGGTTATTCAGTCTTCGAATGGGATTTCCTTATTTCAGCAGAAGTATGCTCTTAATATGCTCCAACACTTTGGCATGCTTGATTGCAAGCCTGCCCCCACACCTTTTCAGTCAGGTGTTGTCTTGTCTTCCACTTGTACTACTTCTTTCGTGGATACTACTCTTTATAGACAGTTGGTTGGCAGTTTGTTGTACCTGACACACTCACGTCCTAATCTTTCCTTTGTGGTTGGCCTTGTCTTTCAATTCTCACATGATCCACATGAGAGTCATTGGCAAGCAGCCAAACGTATTTTGAGGTACATTCGGGGCACCACTCATTATGGCATTCACTACACATCAGGATCACCTCACATTGTTGGCTTTACTGACTTAGATTGGGCTGGTGATGTCGATGATCAGAAGTCTACTTCTAGCTTTATTTTTTGCCTTGGTTCTGGTCCCATTACATGGTCTTGCAAGAAGCAGTCAGCTATTGCATTATCATCTACAGAGGCTGAGTATCGAGGAGCAGTGTTAGCTAGTTAGGAGGTTTTATGGCTTCGATAGTTGATGATAGAATTTGGGTTTCCTCCTGATAGTCCCACTATGCTTTGGTGTGATAACTAGAGTGCCATTCATATTTCTCGCAACCCAGTGGAGCATCAGTAGACTAAGCACATTGAAATCCACATGCACTTCATCAGGCAGTTGATTCAAGATGGTTCTCTCATCTTGGAGTACATTCCTACAGAGGAGCAAGTTGCAGACATCTTCACTAAACCTTTGGCATCGCCGCACTATCTTCAGTTGCGCTCCATGCTTGGGGTGAAGGAAGTTGTCCTTGGGGGGTCTTAGTGAGGCCTTCCTTCCTTCTTTCATGTTTTTTTTAGCATGCTTTCTTCTCTTTTTGGAGAGGAGTTTTTCCCATTGGGTTTTCTCTTTTACTCTGTTTTATAGAGATTTGGTTGTAATTGGGTACCTTATCTGGCCTTGTTGTTGGGACCCAAGTTTACTTTCTTGCATTGTAGTTACCTTTGCTTTCTTGCATATGTTTGTTGCTGCACTTTTGCTCATCTTAAGGGGGGGTGTTAGAGTAAAGGTTTAAATTTAATCATGTTAATTAAATTACCTTTATCTCCTTCTTAACATTTCACCTTAGTTTGCATAATAAGATATTTAATAATTATATTAATTATTAAATGTGTTATCCTTTTAGGGTTTTGTTGATCTCCTTTCTTAAGGATTGATCTTTTATGTAATTATGCTAATTCAGTTGTTGAGAATATAGTTTTCAATTTCATAGAGCAAAATATCTCTTTCTCTCTTTCTCCATTTTTTCTTCCCTGTGATAGGTATTCTTGCATGCAGGTGTTCTTGGACTCTGAAGTTAGATTTGACAACTTCAACATCCTCTAAACTAATAAGAACTCAAGTGCTTGAACTCATAACTTTATTTCTTTCATTGTAATCATGCATACAAGAGAGTAATGTATTTGTATCACTGAAACTAAAGAATGAGAGTACAATATCAAATTGTGCAACGTCATGAAGAAGGAGCATCAAATCATTATTTATACTACAACTAAACAAGGCAGTCAACTCCACGACTAGGAGGATGCCATTTAGGGAAAACAGGGGAAAGTGGAGCGATGGTGGTTACGCATGCATGGAATTTGGTCAGACATGCAATTCCAAACACAGATCTAGCACAATAGTAATGCCCATCCATGCTCAGTCATTAAGGTCTACTATAGGGCAGTTACGTTTAGTTGCATGAAGAATCTTTTACCGTCGGCTGCCTTTGACTTGGAGCAATTCCTCAACTAGGTGTTATAGTGCATGCCCTGTTGGCAATGTCTTCCTCAACTTAGCACATTAAATCTGCATGGCAAAGTTAGTACACATAATAACTACACATCTATAACCACTCTAAGAATCATTCATTAATCACATTCAAAATCTATATAGCTAACCCACGTAATATGCCAAATGTCATTAAAGCTTGCAGAGATAGAATAATGTCAAATATCAATGGTTTGAGGGAAACATTATGCAAATACCAACATTTAATCATCAAAGTTCATGACATCAACCAACAAATAGACTATGAATTCTACCCAAAACTAGACCAAAAACTAGGCTCATCACATTTGTTTAATATAAGTTTCTCTTTGAAAAAATAGGAATAATAAGGCTTAGGAATGCATAATTTAGGTAGTCCAATTTAATTAAGGGGCCCAAACATAGTGTGAAAATGTAAAGGAGTACATTTTTTCTACACTACATGTGTAATGGGACATCCTCATGAAAGGATAAAATTTGAACTCCCATTGATGGCTTCATGTTTATACACTACTTCATCATCTTGCTGACTTGTGAGGACCATTTCTCATGACTTCTTTGATAGGAACAAAGTTTTCTACACTATGATCCTACTGCTCATAATTTTCTTCTTTAAGAGATGATGGATTGATATCTAAGTTTGAACAAAATACCACTAAATCATCCTAAAATAGGTCTTCTTCAACCTCTTTTCTTTTATGTATGAGATGATTGATCTTTACTTTGTAGCATATCTCTTGAGGAATCATCAAAACATCAAGACCTTATATTTATGAAGCAAAGGTTTTGATTTGATACCACATTCATTTTGACCAACAACCTTGTGTGTGTCAAATTATCTATTTTGCAATCCAAGATTGTCTTTATTTTCCTCCTCATAGGACAACATCTTTTCATGCTCAATTTTTCCTTCACTCCAAAACTTGTGATGATATTAAAATTTATATGATTTCTTCATCTTTCTTAATAAAAGAAGGGAGTTCATCAAATAAGACTATGAAATCTTGGTTTTCATTACCCCCTTCAAGTTTTGCACCTTGATATCCCAACTAATTTGTTGACATAAGTATTGATACCTTTTCTTTACCTTCAACAAAAAATGGGAGCTCATCAAATAAATCAGATAAAACTTCATGTTCAACACCTTTTAATTTATTTTCAACTTGTTTCCCTAGTTGATCATGCTCATCAACCTCTTGAAACGAGTTTAAATTTTTATTCTTTGCATCATGTGCTAGTGTGAACAACAAAAAGCTCTTTTTTTTTTCCTTCCCCAAACACCTCTTTTTTCTGTTCACTAAACCAACTATGTTGATAAACAATGGGTCCAATTTTGTAAAGGAAAATGGTGCTAGGACAAGAAGGTTGATTATAGAGGTCATGTTGAGATTGTTGAGATGTATAAGTTTTGGAGAAGGCTACTCTTGCTTAGGTTTAGGGTCTTGCAAATGATGAAGACTCGTAAAACTTGGAATTTCAAGCTCAAGAGACTGATTTGAAGACTTAGGAGGTTTACCTTGCTTGAAGCTTGAAATTTTGCACTTGGGAAACTCTTCTTTTACATGCTAGTCTAGAATGTAAGAATTTGATTGGGCTTCCAACCTTTGTACTCGAGCAAGCAATAACTTCATTTTCTCTTTTTGGTAGAAATATCTTTTGTAAGAGACTCATCATATTGCTTCCCTTATATCTCCACCTATTTTTGGTACTGGTATGTTGGGTAAGCAACTCTTCTAGTTGCAAGTTATACTCTTGGTCTTCTTTAATCTCATTAGCCGCTTTTAAAAATCCAACATTATATCTCTAATGCTCATGTTGTCCACATTTTGAGGCTGAATATGAGAGTATCTATGTTGGTTGGAAATAAAATGGTCTTCTTGGGGTTGAATTTGAGCATATGTAGGCTGTCAAGAAGATTGAATAAGGGTGGGTGGTTGGAAATATGATAAGTATGTTGATAACCTACTATCATGGGGTCATTTGGGATGAAACTAGTAAAATGTTAGACTATTTTCACTCCTTTAGGTTCAAAATAGCCTTCTAAATAATTTGATAATAAATTTCTTAAAAG
Source organism: Sequoia sempervirens (assembly GCA_007258455.2). Taxonomy (NCBI): domain Eukaryota; kingdom Viridiplantae; phylum Streptophyta; class Pinopsida; order Cupressales; family Cupressaceae; genus Sequoia; species Sequoia sempervirens. The sequence continues at coordinate 162,675,116 of VDFB02105785.1, read as the reverse complement.
AGTGTAGTCATGGCTTGTTAATTCATTTGACTTTTTCTAGTCCATGTGTTTGTATGTTTGGAGGGAAGTTAACTTTTGATAAGTGTTTTGATTTTAATAAGAACAATTTGAGTTTTTAGGGTTTCAACTACCTCAACACTCTTTGCACAACAACTAGCAAACTACTATGGCGGCTAGGATTGTGCCAAACACCATTTTGGAGCATTTTAGGGAGTTGGAAAGTAGGGATAATAGTTTTGGATTTCCAAGAAGGTTTGACCCAAGAAGTTTATGTGAACACTTGTTTTTCCTTTCTCAAAACATGTTCATATTATCTAGCAAGTTGTTAAGAAGCTTAAAAGGAAGCCTAAGGGAAGATTTTCACTCAGTTCTTGCTCATTTTGGGTTATGTATTGTATCCTTTGAAGGTTCTTTCCAGCAAGAATAAGCATTGTAACTCATTTCTAAACTTGTATCTAATTTATAAAACATCTTTCGATCAATAAAAATAATCTTTTACCTTCTTAGATCTATTTCATTTTACAAATTTCTTCAAGAAGGTTGATGTGATCTTGTGGTGATGTCTTTTCTCCTTTAATTTATGTCCCATTTTCATTTCCTTTGTGCAAAAAGTATGTGTTTTTTAGGTCATAACTTGTGTTTAACCAGTTAAGGAAAGAGTTTAAGTTGTGACAACATTTCTAATTCCTTCTAAACACTATCCTTGACATACTAAACCTAGTTATGAAGTACTTTTGCAAATACATATAAAATTATGAGTTGTGTATGTTGTGGTTTAAAATATTGATTATATTGTGTGTCCAAATAGCAGTATATGTTCTTGATTTAATCAATTTGGTTCATCACCTTTTTAGTCTTAGGTATCATTTCATGTTTCCTTCATCCCTTTTCTCAGCATGCAACAATAGTATAAGTACAAATTAGGAGAAGTACCAAAAGAAACCAATCTTCTCTAGAGGTTGATCTCCATTACATAAGCCCTCACTCAAGGAGATCACCCCATGTTTGATGGGGTGGTTAAGTGATTTTATCAGCTCAGCAAAGGTGCACACTTCCATGACAACAATACCCACACCTACAAATGAAAAAAATGGCATTGGTGTTGAAAAACATCATTCAAACCTACTAAACTATGGTGTGGAAATGTCCTAACTTCCTCTTTAAGCCTTGGTCAAAACCTTTTTTATTGATTCAATAATTTATAAAGACTTGGAAGAGACACCAAGTGGCATATGCAATAGTGTCATAAGTAGTCATCATAATGCAATACAATGAAGATGAGAGCTTGAGACTAGATGAAATGAAGTTAGAATGACCTAATGCAAGAACTAGTGGGGCTTTGCTATTTGTTGATGTAATAGCTAATGTAATCACAATAACTAATTCAAACATAACAATGATAGGTATGTGGATGATTCTCAATATTCAAATTTATGATGGTTGATGATCTTCTTATGATGATAGATGGATTGATTTCTTGATGGAAATAACTTAGGAGTGGCATCCTTTTAATCACATCTTAAATACACAATTTTGAACTTCTAATTAAAAAATTCAACAAATAATAATCAATTTTTAAATTGATTCAACTTGAAATCATAATTAATTTTGAAATTAAATAAAATATGTGAGAGTCATACATAATCTTAAATTAGATAAAAATTAAAATTTGAAAAAATTAAAAAATTAAAAAATCTTTAGTGTAGGTCAATGAAGACACTAAATAAGTTAAAATGGTGTTAGAATCACAACTTAAAATCATGTCTAAAATTTAGAACCATAAGTTAGGATACCCAAGCAAAAAGGTATATACTGATCGGGACAAGTGGATGGGACGCACTTGCACCTTTCCCGCTATTATCATTCGTTAAGTTTTAATCTTGTGGTTATAGGCAACGCTCGAAGTTTCTAGTCGTGCGCTCTAGAAGGTCGGGTATTCTTCTAGATCATACGCCCACGCTCATATTATAACCCACTACTCATTTACACTGCAAATTGTCCTTGCTTGTATGGAGCGCACGGGTATTCTTTTTCTTTCACAGGTATTCCTTTTCCTTCAATTTAATTCAATTGATAGCTATGGTGCATTTACATAGATTTTAAATATGGTTTACGCGTTTCACTTTTAGTCTGTCATGGGTTTATCCCTTTCTGGTCTCTCAGTTAAATCTTTTCATTGTTTATGTTCGTCGGAATCCTCTGTGAAAATTGTTCAATTGTTCAATTGTTCAATGCTTTGATTCCTCGACTTCCCCAGACATAAATTTGGGTAAAATTGTATGTATCCAAGGCTCTGTTTGAAGACTGTAGTTTCTCCGTCAAAGATTTTCCTATCTTCTCACTTATGAATCTTTATGCTCTGGAGATACAGAATGTTGATTGAATTTAGTCAATCAAATTAACTCTTAGTGCTTTGGGTCTATCTTCTTCAACTTTAGCTCTACAGTTTACAATGTTTAATTCTTGAGCCTTCCTGAACTCTGTCAAATGATTTACCTGTTTACACTTCATGACACAGTAGGTTGGTTAAACCGTCAAACATCCCTAAAGTTTCGTCATACTAAACCTTGTATTTTAGTTTTACCAGTGTCTCAATACTCGAATCTAACTGGAAGTTTATAAATTCAGGCCTGCACGAATTCTCTGCCTGCAAACGTAACAGAGCTATAGTAGAACCATGTTTACATACCATTCTGCGACGCCAACAATCCAGTCACCAATCCCGTTTTCCCCCACTAGTACCTGCTTATGTTCCGTGCATCTATGAGCTTTTGACTGAATTTGCATCAGAAATAATATGCAACCCAACGATTCTTGTAAGTCAGCGGTTAGTTCTTGCAACTATGAAGGCAGGGTAGACTGCTAGGCGATTCTCACCTACTAATTATAGCCAATATAAGCCTCTATTGGCTTGAGCCAATGACATGAAAAAGGTCAATTGTTCTTTCATGCAAAACCCTCCTCAAACTTCATATAGTTTCTCAACACATATTTTCCAATGCCCATTATAACATTGATGAAATTCTTATATGTTGATTCCATAATGCCATGTCAGGTAACATTCAGTTTGAGAATCCCCGGTATCTCTTAGCCACTTCTCATCTTGGTAGCCTCCACTACATCAACATGGTTATTTTACCTATAGGAATTTTGCAGCCAAAGGAGTTTTCTCAAACCTCAAGCCCCTGGGGTTTCGCACATTACGAGAATAGACATGATTTACAAAGCAACTTGACAAAGTATGTCTTAATCTTCAAATGGTTAATGTTATATAGTAAATTAAATTGAAGGTGGAATGGGAATAAATCTTAATATCATGGCACATATTACCTTCAATTTTGTTTCACTCAAATGTGATTGAATTCTCTTCGTTTTTTATTTTTTCTGTTGAGATTCATGGGCATTGAATACTCTCCTTTTTAAAATCAAATCCCTGATGAAACATTCTGGATTAATTGAGAATGATATGATATATGGATTAAATTAACACCTTAATGTACTAGTGTATTTCATTGAACTGAGTTCTTTCAACTTCTTGTTCACAAGATAATGACGAGTTCAGCTCATTTTTCGCTGCCTGCAGCTTTACTTTTCCGACAGGAAATCTTATTGCAAGTATGCAGATTGATTCTTCTAATGGCTTTTAATGGTTGGATAACTGTCTTGCAGACTAGAGTGACATCAAAGTTTTGTACATTGCATTTTATTAGATTGGTTCAGTTGGTTGAATCTTGGGAAGCTTTATGATAATGGCCGAGAGTGGACTCTGTGGCATCTCTTCTTATAACACATTTAGCAGATTGAGGATATGTTCAATTCACATAAGGAAGACAGGGTCGCTATCTTATCATTATTCTGGCCGTGTGCCCACTGCATACTTATTTCCTTCATTCAGGCATGACCGGAAGGCAAATGAAAAGTCCTCTAAAGTTAGGACATCCTCTTTTAAAGGTGATCATGTGTTTCGGTATTTTGGTTCTATATCTTATTTTAGCAAATTTGAGCATTAATTATTCACTTAGTGGGTCATTTTCACCATTTTTTATTGATGAAAAACTATTGAATTTGTCTTCGAGGAAATGATTTGAACAATAAAAATCCACAATAAGTAAGAGATCTTATTCATGTGTAGAATGTGTTTTTACTAAGTTGCAATATACTGGTTTAAGGTATTTTCATAAACACATGGCCATGGTACTTTCAGTGATGCACTTGACATATCTTGTTAAGCATATTTATGTCTGTAAGTTAATCATACTTCAAAGTAATATGAATGGGATATTGAATAAGTGGTGTGACAAGTTGAAAGAACCCTTTCAAATTATACTCAGATTTGTTTTATATGGCCAGACACATTTAAGACTATGTGGTTAGTTTTTACCTCAGATCCATTAAAACAGATAACATACAATGCTAAAGAAAATATCAACAATGGAAAAATTGGTGGCCACGATGCAAATATCTGTATTGAGATAGTTTTCTCTGTTGTTGCTTTCACTGAGATAGCCTTCAGCTCTATTCAGGTATGCTTATTTATTTCAAGCCTGAAGGACCTGACTGGTTTCTTCTACAGGGTGGAAGTACTCCTATCTGTATGCTTCTGCACCATTATTTGCAGGGGAATGCGGAAGTTCAAGAATTTTCTTACCAACCATTGTAAAACCTTGCAGGATAGTTATGAGCCAACAACCAGCAAAAGATGACAAGATCGCATATACAGGGTACCCTCCAATGCAAAAGAAACCAAGATGGTGGTGGAGAGTGTTGACATGCTTTCCTTATCTGATATCTTTTCATGTGAGTTGGGTGTTTGCGGAAACAGTATATAATATGCACCCATTTCTGGAGGATTTTGAATTTTTTACATATCCCTTCATAGTGAATGGGCTGGGCAGATTACCTGGCTGGTTCTTTACAGCATACTTCATTGGTGGTTACCTGGGTATTGTGCGAAATAATAAATTTCCCCATTTTTTGAGATTTCACGTGCTAAATGGGATGTTGTTAGAGATTCTTTTCTCCATTTGTGGGCAAACATATGACTGGTTACCCAAATCATTTTATTGGGGGAAGTTAGGACAGTTTTATTGGTTTTTTGTGAGCTTTTCACTTCTCTTTACAGCCACGCTCTGCATCATTTGTGCCCTCAGAGGATGGTATGCTGACGTACCATTTATATCTAATGCTGCTTACATGCAAATTCCTTATTGATTGAATGGAGACAGAGGTAATCAGATGTTAGACTCTTCCAAGAGATAGTCTGTAGAACAAAAAATTTATTTGTACAAAATTAAAATGTAGTAGTTGATTGGAATTTATTTTTTTAAGGATAGTAATAACCCCATCCCGAAGTCTTCTGTATCTCTATAACTTGTGAATACATTGTGGCCAATGTGGTAGCATTGCCAAAGATACTGGCTATGTAAAAAAACCAAGGATTTTAAATGGACTGGTAAAAATTATGTTTAACAGTTGCTTGCTTAGTTTTTTTTAAAAAGTAACTGTAACGTTTTTTGGTAGCCTATTTTGCATAACTTTTACTACTAGCACTTGCAGCCCGGGGAGCTGCAAGGGATACGCCGGTAGTTTTATATACTTTGCTGAGCATTATTTATATCTGAACATTATTGGCCCTGTGTTTGTTGATGAATAAAATGTTTGTTTCTAGATATTGATATCTTGAGGTTTCCTGCAGCATATCTTCAACAATCGAAGCAGTATTTTAAAGTATATGAACCACCAGAAAAGAGTTTTTGAATCTGATATTGGCACAAGTTGAAACAAATTGCATATATGTGTAGAAATTACAAATATCTGTACAAATTACAAATATCTGTACACAGTGATCCTCTGTGCATAGATGAGTTTTTGAAACAAATTGCATATATCTGTAGAAATTACAAATATGTGTACAAATTACAAATATAAGAAAGAAATTACAAGTATCTTTACACAGTGATCCTCTATACATAGGCAGAATGTTATTGGCCCTGTTTTGAGCTTTAGTGTCATTCAATGAATGTAAACGTTTCAGGAATATAATATAAATATAGAAAGATTTTTGAGTGGTAACACATGTAAATATAAAAAGACCTTGACGAGTTTGGTTTGTCCTTCACAGCCATGACCTCTGTTGTACTTTAGAGTAGCAAATAAAATGCTTTGTCGATCTTTGTTTTAACTTATTCATTAGAAATGTGGAGGATGGGTAGTGGCAGAATCCCCTGGCAATGAATTTTCCACTTTTCCTATATGTGAATGCATTTGGAAAGCTGAGGTTTATGAATAAGTACAGAATCCCTAATGGTTTGCAAATCCCTGGTTATAAACAACCGGAATAGAAATGAGTTGATGATAAACATACCATTTTATATTGACATATCCTAGGAAATATTGAGCAAATGGATGCTGACATAGATCTTAAAAGCATCCATTGCTTTGATTCTGATCTGCAGCAATGCAAGCCACAATACTTTGTAAAACAAGTGGTTCTAAGAGTTCCTTTGACTCTCTACATGTCCCAAGTACAGATCTAGAGAACTGATACATATATATGAATTTGAAACACACACCTTATCAAATCTTATTACTGTTCATAATCAAATAACATCTTTATCTACAATCCATTCTTAGATATTTAAAATATGTACCCAAATATAAATTAATACTATTGGTGCAGAGCCATTCATTTTCTCTACGGCATAGGACTTAATCTTTTTACCTGAAAAAGTAGGGTGAAGATGTTAGGCCCATCTTTAAAGTGCCCAAACAAATGCATCCTACCAGCAACTAAGCATTCAATTATCATATAAAAAACACATTTTTCAAAGGAATGAATTCAATGAATACATAGTGCCATTTTCACTCATTTTGTATGAAGCTTGGAACACACTTAACAAATGCAACAATCGACACAAATCAATAAGTTCACACTTTTACTACCTAGGAACATTACGAGTTAATAGCACAAAAAATACAGAAGCTAGACACCATAATGAAGAATATTTATTATTGTACAACAGTCAAAACAAGGTTCTACATAAACATTGCACTGATAATTTAATAATTAGTGTGAATAATGTAATGGCAATGACCATATAAGTTGAACTGGACAGCAAATTGAAGAGGCAGACCTTTGGATGGTTGGTGTGCAGAACGAGACATCCTAATTACCCCCACAACTAATTGGGGCCCCTTAACAACACCATGTATCTGCTCTGCTCCTCTAATTTACACTTGCCCATAGCTGTTGCGCTTACTACATGATGCATAACTGTGGTTGTTGCTTCTTTGATTTGCAGGAGGACAACCCATATTAATGTGTTATTTTCTTTTTCATTTTTTTTTTTTCCATGATCCATGTTTGACTGATAATATTGAGTACAAAGATCTTTGTGCTTTATCCTCATGTATCTATGAATAGGATTTGATTATGATGTCTGTGAACTCACACTTGGTGCAAATTTATCTAGTCTTGTAGACAGATTAAATGGTTCAATGAATTTCCTCCAGAAAGCAAATACTGTCTTGTGGACAGCCTTCCGTGCTCTAGCAGTTTAATGTCAATTTAACCTCCATCTACAAAATGGCGCTTTAACTGTTATTCAAATAAAAATTTGATCACTACCAATAAGATGAGATCACAAGTTTGATTTCCTTTCAACAAATCTCTAGCCAGCAATCCTCTCCTGTTTATTTCATTGCTTTTGTGTAGGAAGATGGATGCCAAAGAGTTGAAGTTCTTCATTTTGTTTGTGAATCCATCTTGTTTCAACTAGATTTTCTCTAAGGAACAAAAAAGATTGGAATCACATGTGACAAATTTCAGCAGGTGATCACTATCAAATTAGCTCAGCTAAATACAGAGGACGACCTACATTCCTCACTCTCCTTTCTACTCCATCACAAAAGCAGCGTCTCTCCATCACAAAACCCTCTCAAACACAATCCACTTCCAAGCTAGATTTTCTGAGAAATGTTGAATTTTTTGCATGAGTATAGATACTCCTGAAAACTATCATATACATATATCATGCAAAGTAGATGTTCTCAACATATAAAGGCTGGTTAACAGAAGAATTGAGAATAATAAAACCTCAAGGTAAAAAGCTTGGTTCTCGATAATGTGTTGGATTTGCTTTGTGCTTATGGTCTTCAGACTGATGAAAGCAGGATTCTCTAAAAAAGATGTACCTACCCATTTTCACCCACTGTAGCATCTTCTTTGATCTCGCAAACGTATCTGCTTCACAGAGAAACCACACTATCAACTTTATTCCTTTTCTAGATTTGCATCTCTTGTGAAGTATTAAAATTCTTATTTTGACCTGACTTCTGCTCTAAGTGGAGAACCTGCCTTGTGGAGAAAAGTATTTTTTCCTCCATTTAATTTTAACCATTTGAAGAAGATGCAAGCAAAGCACAAAGCATTTCACAAAAAATAATTCATCTCTGAGTTTCTAAATACTGGGGCAGTGTCTTTTTGCTCTGCAGTCTGGACAGTCGTAACTTTTCCTCACTACTAGGAATCTGGCACCTTCTTGCGTGGAGAGAGCTTTATTCGCCAGTCATAAGTTTATTTCCGTTTCTAAAGCTGTCCATCCCTAAATAGGAATATAAGGATATTTTTGGATCTTCTGCTGAATAAAATGGTGCATGAGAGGGCAAGCAAAGGAATCAGAGTGTCCATTCTAATTTCTGATACCAACAATACAACAGCCAAGTTCATGCAGTTAATACAACCTTGATGAATGAAATGGGATTCCTTCTCTGATAGTGATACATTTTCCTGTGAACTTGATTAAGCGGAATCACGAATCAAAAGAATTCCCTGCCTTGAACTCTGGGATTAGTATTAGATGACAAAAGAACAAATGAGTTCAAATATCAGAGTGTAAGCCAAGGGCACTAAAGTTTTAGTGCATACAAAATGATAAAGAGAAGCAAAATCCTAATGTTTAGAAAACAAGGTTTTAAGTCCATAGAAGCATAAATCTGCAAAAAATCCCGATTAATCACGATTTTTAAAAAATCGGCAGGCTGGATCAATGCAACTATAGAAATGCAGAAACACAGACAAGGCGCGTGAACTGCTTGACAGAATGACTCAAGAATGGATTCCATGAAATGCAATTATTAGGCATAAAATGTGTTTATCCAATTTAGGCTTTAGAAACACTCAAGCAAGTGCAATTAACAGGTGTAAAGCCAAATTTTATAACCTTTGCCAGCATCCTGTGCCGAAATGGAAGCGCTGGGAGAGGGAATGGACATCCATCAAAGCATAAAGGATAGAAGAACTTTGTCAGATGTTGTAGTTACAACTGCCCTGGCAAACATGTATGCAAAATGCGGAGGCATGGACAGGGCGTGAGAACTGTTTGACAGAATGCCTCAAGAAATATGGTCTCAAGCAAGGCGTGAGGACTGCTTGACAGGTGTCAAAGAAATATGGTCAGGGGCTTCCATTATTGCAAAACATTCACAAAATGGATTATTAAAAAGGCTTTAGAACCATCACGCAAATGAAATCTGTGAAAGCATAGACAAAGCACGTGAATGGTTCGTCAGATTGCCTCAAAGAATTGTGGTCTCATGGAATGCATTAGTTGCAGGGTATGCACAATATTTTAGAGGCTATTCGGCTATCCAAAAGAAGAAGATAAAATACAGAATAAGTATGGTTAGATGAAGCAGAGGTAAGCATTGGTTTACTTAAATATCACATATGAAAACAACCATAGAATCGACACACAAAACCAATGCACTTAAACAACAGAATTGTTCTAGAAGGAAATAAAACATAGCAAAACGTGGTCCAGCCATATACTTCCCCCTTTTATTCCCTTAGGATTTGGAAACCTGACAAGTGACTTACCTCAAACTCTGCACCATTTGTATCGCCTTGCCAATATCCATGTTCACCCAGATGCTCTTCACCAGCCTTTTTCAGTTTTTGCGTCCTCATGCTCATCTGGAGAAAATGGGGGACTTTCAGAAGGGCTGCCTGACGATGACCTTTCAGGGCTGGGAATAGGAGCAGTTTCCTGTTCGCATTCTATACCGGCCCCTTCAATACCTGCAAATGCGCTGATACGTGGTTGTACCGTCATACGTTTTGATGTACACGCAGCCGGGCTTAAATTTGGTGGCCGTATGACCATATTTAGAGATTTTTTTGGTAAAATACAATCAAAATTTTAAGAAGATTGTATCACAGATGAAAGGTGAGATTTTGGATAGACTGTCAAAATTTATATAGAATTATAATGATACATATATTTGATTTATATATAATTTTACTTACACTAAGGCATATCATAATGTTTTAAGGGCACCTTTGAATAGATAACCGTCATTAAAAAATTTGTTGACAGGCAAGGTCGATCGTCAAATTTAACGCAGCACAGAAATCCTCCGACAAATGTTGACACCGCCTCCAGTTTCGCATTCGGAGTTTTGACTATGGCGACTTTTTCCCGAAGTGAGACAATTTTCAGGCTGGAACCTAACACTTAATATAGCCTATCGGCTAAACTAAAATTTGAATTAGACAATGTTGACTAGGTGAACTTGACTACTTTTTTGTGGCCATCGGTCCTAATTAACAATCCCCAAGCTTCATACAGCTTTTAACCAACCTTCCAAATAGGCTCACTGGAACTTATCTATTTACTGAGGGAAAGTAAAGTAGAAATTTAAATATTAATCTTTATGGGCCAATCTTGTGGGTTAACACATTCAGTTTTAGCTAATTTTGTTTTATTTGTGGCAATTTAACTTCTTCTCTCCCCTATAAATAAACTTGTAATTGTTCATTTCAAATAACAGCAAATTTACTATTCTGTTCTGCTTTTCTAATTCTATTTTTTCAATCCTTGGTATTAGCATGTATGCAATTCAAAAAGTGCAGCAGTGATTGTAATGGGTTTCAAATAAGAGATCTATATGATTCACATTAAAATTTGAGTTAATTCGATAGCAATTGAAACTGGTCAACCATGAATAGAAAAATAGTGATGTCATAGGTTTGGCTTCTCAAATTTGAACCATAAAACAAAATGTTGTTGGTGGAAAAGTTGATACATATCTTATAGGATTTATAAAAGCATTCTTTTGAACTTATTTAATCTATTTGAAGTCTCTACAAACAAGTAATCAATTGTACACAAACACTTTTGATTAATTAGTTGATAAGTTTGTCAAATGATAATTTTGTGTTTTGGAAGAAATATTGATAGAATTAGTGATAATATATGTATTTCCCAACAAAAGGTGAGCCTAACAAGAACTTTTCTTTTAGAGGTGGTCATAGTGATAAGGAAAAGGTAGAGGCTAGTGGAAGAATGGAGGAAGAGCAGGTACAACTAATAGAGGGTCAATTTCAACACAACAACTAGAATGATAGATAAAACTCGTATTGCAAATAATGTGGTCATGAAACATATGATTGCAAATATCATCATATATAATAAAATATTCCTTCTAACAAAAAGATGCAACCCACTATGGTGAAAAAGCATTAAGAGCAACCCAATTTGCATGTGGTAATGATCATGATGACTTTATATTTTCTATATTAAATTTTGCCTATTACACTTGAATGGATGAGTCATGGTATGATACATGAGTATTACGAGAGCCACATAACATATGGACTTTTAATGTGATTATTTTGAAGAGTTTCATGAAGGTGTTTGTGGTCATATATTTGGTAGATAAAACAAGTCTCAAGTTCGTTGGAAACAAAACTATTCAACTCAAGTTACCTTAAATTCTAGGTTTTGTACTTCACATTTTAAAATGTATATTCCTCAATTGCAACATATTTTTTTTTATCACTAGTGTTGATTCAACAAGGTCACTTCCATTTTTTTGGAAGATGGACAAGTGGTAGTTTGAAAGAGGTTAGATAATCAAGTCACATTATATGTTGGGAATTTAAAAGTTATTTAAAAGTCCATTTTCCACTATTTCAAGGAAATTTTCCTACACTATTGAAGAAAGTAGGCTTTCTAAATTATTATTTTATAACATACAAGATTTGGACATGTTAATTATAATAATATTCAAATCATACAAAAGAATTGTGTTGTAGGTTTGCTCACTTTTCCCAAGACAATTGAAAAATGTGAAGCTTATATTTTGGAAAAACAACATAGAGAGGCTTTTTCTTTAGTTAAACTTGGTAAGCACAAAGAAAATTGCAACTCATTTATTTTGATTTGTGTGGGTCCTTATCTCTTAGAGGATGTTAGCATTTTATGTTGTTTATTAATGATCAAAGTCAAATAAAAAACTTATTTCTTATAGGAAAAAAATGAATCTTTCAAGAAACATTTAAGAAATTTAACACTGATTCAAAATGAAGATCAAACCCAAATTGTCACTCTTCAAGTGAACAATGATTGAGAGTTTACATCAATTTCTTTAGGATTACCTTCATCAAAATGAGATTAAACATAATCTCATTGTTCTAGGTGTTCACCAACAAAATGGTGTACTTGAAAAAGGAAGAGAACTATCATGAATATGGTGAGAGAAATATTATATCTCAAAGGAGTAAAGTTCCTTTTTGGACAAAAGTAGCTAAAAAACTATTTATCTTTGCAATAGATCTCCTTCAACTACTCTTCACCAAAGCAACTCAAATGAAATCTAGTTTAGTTATCCTCCATCTATTTGACATCTTAATATGATTTTTGAATCCACTTGTTATGATTTCATTCTAAAGGAGAAAATAAGTAAATCAGATCATCAAAGCCATTAATGTATTTTTAAGATATTCTAGTTCCTCAAAGGCATATAGATTGTATAATGAAGCTAATAAGAAATTTATTATTACTCATGATGTATTGAAGCAACAACGATCGAAGAATCAACATTTTTTGCACAACAAAGTAATGCATAAATCATAATCAACCTTTTGAAGCTTTTGCTTACATCTTCGATCAAACATCTCTCATCTTTGAAGCTTTTGGCTATGCACAATGGAGGCTTTGGATTGATACAACAAACAATCCAACATCTTTGCGAATACACTTTGACACAGGATGGTAAAGCTACATTGTATTGAATTCATGGTTATTGTTTTGTTTCAATTGCTTTTGTGATTCATTGTTCTTCATAGTTTCATTTCGTAAGTAATGGGTATGAATCTTAGCTTTTGTTTGGATTAGATTACTGTCAATTCAAGCATGTTTTGATCTCTTAACGTCATATAGATTTCCCCCTTACACATTCTGGCATGCCCAATGGGACCTCGATCCTTAGCACTAACATTTTTGTGAGTTCATTGGAGCAATTATAGGTTCCAAAACGCGGTTACACTTTTCCAGAAATGTTGTTGACACTTTTTTTCGTGTAGAAGCAACAAAATTTTGACAGGGTCGCTATTGACTGGAAATTAGGACTTTTATACCCTATTTTCAAATGACCATATCTTGGTCATACGAAAGCATTTTACAGTGTTTTTTTTTAAAGTGGGGTAGAATTTCATGATCTTTGCAATGGTGTAGGTTGTTTTCAATTTTTGTATAGTTAAATTTTCCATTGGTGCACCTAAAGTTAACTTACATTGCAATTTGGTCTAGGTTGTAGGGTTTTGATGTTTAATCAATTTTCTAACCCTAATGTTTGATTGTGTGTTGTGTTTTGAAAATTTCTAACATCTCGTGTAGCTCTTGTAAGATTTATGTCACATCTTTTTATGAAAACAAACTAATGATTGTGTTACAGAGAAGGTAAATGGTCCAAGTCAAGATTTTCTTAGAAGCTTTCATAGTTAGGAAAATTTTAATTTGGTGCTTAAAATGAACCCTACAAATCACACGCTTTTCAATTTAGTGCTTAAAAAGAATCTTTCAAAATATTTTTAGCTTAAGAAAACTTCTCAATTGGTGCTTAAAAAGAATGTTCAATAAGCTTTTTAGATCAAAACAAACTTCTCAAATTGGGGGTTAAAAAGAATTTTCGTAAGCTTTCTAGGTTAGGAAAAACATTTTCAATTGGTGTTATAAAAGAACCCCACAAATCCACATGCCTTTGGTTTGGTGCTCTAAAAAAATTATTTTCCTTTGACCAATGATTTCAATATGTTGACGAAACGAGTGATTTCCTTTTGTTGACCAATTAAGATGCAAGGCTTTAGAAACACTTCAATTGGTAATTAAAAATGAACAAATCTATTTGGGTTATACATTGCGATACTTCTTGAAGTCTTAAAATTTTTTGAAATTGGTGCACATAAAATATGAATTGATCTATTACACACATTTCAAGTTTGGGTTTAAAATTAAATTGCTAAGAATTGTATTTCGTGCTTTGTGTGAGTGACAAGTCAAGTGTGTATCCTCTCTCCCTATGTCTTTGGGTGATCTTGGGTGAAGAGAAACACTTTGGACTTTTGCATCTTGTTTTAGTCAAAACAATTAATATTGAGGCATTATTGCTAATGAGACACATCCCGTAATGGAGAACTCATCAAAGCATCCCTCAAGTGTGTTTACCAATGCTATATAAGTAATTGTGAAATCAAGAGATAGTAGCTTCAATTTAGGGCGGAATAACATATGGTGCCTAATCCAAACTTGATTCTTTAGAGGCCTGAGACGGAACAGTTGAACAACCTTAAGTGGCCAACCGGTGAATTATACATCCGTGTGTTCATTGGTTGTCATTAAAAAACATTTGTAGAGGCATATCCAGTTTTTACCATAACGTTATTTGAAAATGGTGCATTATAATTTATTTTTGAGACGTCACCTACCAAGTTTGACTTGTGATTGAGTTGTAGAGCTTAATAGTTCATTCTTAACATACCTCTACACTCTTCCATAAAATTGCATGTAAAATCATCCCTTCGGGGCATTAGGTAGGCCCATTGACAAAAAGCATACCTATTCTAGGAATGATTGTCTTTTATAAACTGTACAAAGGATCTTCACCAAACATTGACACCAAACATTTTCTTGAAGTAAAAATGAACACATCAAAATAAGCATTGACACATGGTTATCAAACATCAAAGCCTTTGAACTTGGTGTGAATACTTTGAAAGAGCTCTATGTTTGGACTCCATAAAAGATATCTTAAACAAATATCTTTTAAGGTTTCTAAATGTTTAGGCTCACATTTCAAGTTGCATTAAGAACGAAGAAACCTTGGAAACTATAGCTTTAGTACTTTGACTTTCATGAACATTAAGCTTTTGTAAAAGGAAAATTGCTTAAGTTATAGAAATTTAGGGTCAAATAGGTTTTGATTATTGTGTTGAATTTTATCACTTGCCAAAATCTTGACTCAGATCAAACAAAGTCATTCAAAACTGCGAAATTATTTAAAGTTGTTACCAAAATCAAAAACTGGAAAAAACTGGAAATAGAGCCGCTATTGACATTTTTGTCACTTATGTCCTGAGATTTGGCTGCAATTGCACTTTTTCCTATCGCAGTTGCACTAAACATTGCCGCTTTTGACAAAATAGTCGCTATTGCACAATCGCTTTTGGCAATACAATCGCTATTACTAAAAAAAGTAGCTATTGTTCAAAACAATAGTTATTTCTCAAAATAGTAGCTATTGCTTAAAACATCTACTATTGCTAAAAACAATCGCTATTGCTAAAAAATGTCGCTTTTTCACTCACTATTTACCAGTCATAAAAATTACAACAGAGGATGCTTTTGAGAAATCTTGCCACACTTTTCCTTCAGAATTGGCCGCAGTTGACATAATTTTATGTTTTTGCTTCAAACTTACTACTTTTGCTCCATTTTTTGGTGAAATTTAGAATTCCAATCCAAAACTGGTTACAAATTCTTTGAAGAATGAAATAGCTAGACTCCCAAAACATGTCATAATTTACATTAGTCAATCATCCATTTCCAAAATAAAACACCTCATCCTACTTTTATAATTCAAAATCAAAACAAACAACTTGGATCATTCCTTCACTCAAACTTCTAAGATATCAACATTTGCTTGAACCTCAAGGCTAGTTCAAGTAAATTTCCTGCAACATATCCTCTAGAAAAAGAAGTGAAATATCGTTCCAGGTTTTTCAACATTTTGAATCCCAAAAGTTAGCATCATTTCCAAAAACATTCACCAAATTAACACATCAAACATCAAACCTAGTTTTAGGATACTTGTTAAAACATAATACTTTTGGATCATTCCACTTACTATCAATATTGTTAGGATATTGAACCTCAACCTTTTCTTGTCACCTCACAGCTAGTGCAAGAAAAAGTAACAAAATATCCTCCAAAAATGAAGTAGAATATTGGTCCACATATTTGCCACATTTGCACCCAAAAGATTAGTATCATCCTTCAAAACAACACTCATAATCTTAGGGTCTTTAGCATTAAAACAACAAACTATAGCCAACACCCAAAAAATGTTTTTCTCAAAGGTTTACGTGCATCCCAACAACATGTCAACACCAATCTATTACCCAAATCACTCTCATCAAGGGTCACAACATCAAGTAGGGAAAATTAATAAGTCTACAACATCAAATTGACCTAAATGCACTTGAAAAAGATGTTGAAAAACTTTTTCAACAATTCTTTGGACACCATCAAAAGAGTGAGTCACAATATCGAAAACATCATGAAACTCATCAAAACAAAAATTCATATCATCAACATCATGTTCAACATCAAGATAACTCATACCAACAACCCCCATACTATGACCCTTCATACAATGCACAATATCAACAAGGGTTACAACAACAAAATCAGGATCCTAATATTATGCCAAATCAATATGGATCTTCCTTCATTCAAAACCCCCAACAAAAAACAAACACACACCCACAAACAAACATAATTCCACAAACATCTCAATATCCACATCAACAACACTTCCAATATCATCAAAACATTGATTCATATCAACGACAAAGTCTATTTCCACAAAATCGAGTGAATCAACAATGTCAATGGTCACAAAATCAAAATCAAATCACCCAACACCAAAATCAAATACAACAACAATATCAACCCCCAAATCAACAATATCCACACCAAAATCATCAACTACAACATCATCAAGACCGTCAATCTCAAAAACAACAAGAAACTCCATCTCAAATACAATAATCATCTTGACCACAACAAGCCTCACAATCCAACCACACTAATAAACGTAAATACACTCCTTTAGGGGAGCTAATTGAGGGTGTGTTAAACCAACTAGTCGATGCCAAAATTATCACACTTCCAAAACTACCACAAAGTTGTGAACCTACCATCAAATTCCAATGGTATGATGACAAGGCCTATTGTAAATACCATGGAGTAAAAGGTCATGATGCATCAGAATGTGTTACACTCAAAAGACTCATCCATGAGCTTATTGATCAAGGAGAAACAACTATTGAAGAAAATGATCAAGGGCCATCTACCAATGACAACATTGACAATATCTCAACCTCAAAAGTCAAAAACACTGATCAATACCTAGGGTATGTATACGATCACGATGGGCCAAAAAATGGAGATATGATGGGTATGTGGCTAACGAATTTTTTTTCACCCAAAATTGATGAAACAAAAAGGGTTTTTAAAGGATATTCTCAGCATTCCACCAATATAAATTATGTTTTACTTTGAATTTAATAAATAATTATTATTCATTTTCTATTTGAATTACAACTAAAGTCTTGATTGATAGGTGATTGAAAAACATTTATAGCTTTCAAATAGTATCACATTTTTTGAATCCAAAATATAAGTCACATTGTATGATTCACATACTATAGGATTAAAAATATGAATTTCATGAAGTTTTGACCAAGTTAAGGTGGTCATACATACGAGTTTTTATATTTTTTAAGAGTTGTAATAAAAAATCATAATTAATTATTTACTTGGAAAAAAATTACAAAAAGTATGCATCACATCGGGACATGAGTCCTCTACTTATATCTAAAATCTTATAAAAAAATATTATCATTTTATTTTGGTTAGGGTGGTCGGATAGACACCTACTTCTTATTTTTTCCGAAATTTAACTTCATTGAAATTTTAAATTTTCACCAAATAGATTTTTTTCTATAAACCTAGTAGTTTATAAACTACATTCAATTTACTATAGATTCTATTCTTACATATTTTTGAAATAATATAGATAACTTATTTTTACGTCAAGTTGCCTAACTCTAATTTTTTTGAATTTTTTGCCACTTAAGGGCCTGGTTTTTCTATGATGATCATGCACATGCCCTCTATCTACAACTGATCACATTGAAAATATCTACATAATCCAATGAGCAAGAGGACATTCATCAATAATTTAATCCCAAGCATGATCAAAATCAATCACCCAAGTATAGCAATGATCCAATCTAAAATATATTGACATCATCCAACCTCATGGGTATGTGCAGGATGATGATGGGCCAAAAAGTGGTGATATGATGGGTATGTGTAGGGTATGTGGTTGACAACTTTTTTTTAATCCAAAATTGATGAAACAAAAAGGGTTTTTAAAGGAGATTCTCAGCTTTCCACCAATATAAATTATGCTTTACTTTGAATTTAATAAATAATTATTATAATTTTTCTATTTGAATTTCAACCAAAGTCCTAATTAATAGGCTGATTGGAAAACATCTATAGCTTTCAAATGGTATCACATTTTTTGAATTTGAAACATGCGTCACATTCTATGCTTCGCATACTATAGGATTAATTTTTTTTTTGAATTTCATGAAGTTTTGACCAAGTTAAGGTGGTTATACATATGCGTTTTTATATTTTTTAAAATTTGTAATAAAAAATTCATAATTAATAATTTAGTCAGAAAAAAATTACAAAAAAATATGCATCACATCGATGCATGAGTCCTCTACTTATATATAAAATTTTATAAAAAAATATTATCATTTTATTATGGTTAGGGTGGTTAGACAGACACCTACTTCTTATTTTTCCCTTGAAATTAATGTACTACTGCATTGAAATTTCAAATTTTCACCAAATAGATTTAAAAAAAAAAACCCAGTAGTTTAGAAACTACATTCAATTTGCTACAGATTCTATTCTTACATATTTTTGAAATAGTATAGATAACATATTCAAATATTTATGTAAAGTTGCCTAACTCTGGTTTTTCTAAATTTTTTGCCACTTAAGGGCATTTTTTTCCATGATGATCTTGCACATACCCTCATGGCAGCACATATTGATCATCAAAAGACTCTTAATCCAACATATATACCCAATGCAGAAAACCTAAGCCAAGAGCTATCACCCATATATCCACATTTTGAGGGAATCCAAGGATCCTTTACAAGAAATCCCTTCTTTGAAATTAATCAATGTCAAGAATGTGAACCAAAGCATATCGAAGATAATACCACACAAAGTGAAGATCAATAAACCCCACCATAAAATATTATAATGACTTGGTGGATATCATCCAAGATATCCAAGGTTTTCCAAAAGAATAAAAAATCCATACACCAAGCACACATACATTTGTACCCATGAGGTGCTTACTCCTAATGGACATGTAGATCATCTTCATCCAAAACAAGAGTCTCATACTCTTGATATCATTACGAAGGAACAAGATTCTCCTACTCTTAACGTCTTTACACATGATCAAGACATAGCAGAAGCTAGAGACATATCAGAAATGGATCATGAAGAAGACTTCTACATAAGTTGTGAATTAGAAACATCATGTGCAGGCATATCAAAAATGAATAATGAGGAAGAATTTTATGAGGGTTGTGAATCATCAACACCTCTTGAAGAAGATTAAAATATGATATTTCACAAGATCAAGCCAAAGATATCAATCAAGAGTTTATCCCACATATGGAGGATCCTATCACTTATAAACTTGGATCACTTACCTTTTTCAGAGAAAGTTATCCTACTAGTGAAGAAGCTATCACCTTTGAAGATCCACAACAGAGCAGAGAGGTATTAGTACCTTGTTTCCAAGGTAAATCATATCCTATTGCAAATAATTTTTTTCAACAGATGCATTATCAAGATAGAGGATTAGGGCTACATGGATAGGGTATCCTAAAACCAATGCAGATTATTGGAAATCCTAAGCATCAAGGTCTTGGTTATTCAAAAATAAAGGAATCTAAACATTTCAGTGCTACCTCTATAATATCAGGGGTAACTTTATCTAATGCAAACACCAACATAGGGAGAATGAAGGGTCCTTATGATGAAACCAATACCAATGCTACAACCATTAATATTATGAATCATCATCCATTTATTTTTCCACCCTTTAATTGGGACCAACAACAAGAAAAAGATTTATATTAAGAAAGGAACAAGTCATTGAATCAAAAGAATTGGTAAAACAAAATGGACAAGCAAAATTCAAATGGATTCAAGAGAAAAAGAAAGAAAATAATCCCTATCAAAATCCATCAGTCAAAGAAACTATGGAGAAAAATTAAAAAGGGAAGTTCATCCATCAAAGATGTCCAACAATACAAAAGAAAGCTTCAAGAGCGACCTACAAGGTATATCAAGAAGTTGGTCCCAATCGAATCTCCATATCCACCCATCATTGCTCATCATGCCAAGTTTGGAGAGTCAAAGATTTCAAACTATTGACCAACCCATTTGAATCTCATATCCCTCAACACATTTCACCATCCATGATATCCAAATCACACATTGACCATGTATTGGTAGCAACTCTTTATCATAAGGACTCTAAGGCCACCCTATCGCGTTGTGCACATCAAAGTAAGATTGACTCTATTATCAACAAAAAAGACAAAAATTATCAGGA
This sequence comes from Sequoia sempervirens, assembly GCA_007258455.2. NCBI lineage: Eukaryota > Viridiplantae > Streptophyta > Pinopsida > Cupressales > Cupressaceae > Sequoia > Sequoia sempervirens. Next base: position 162,654,329 of record VDFB02105785.1, on the reverse strand, counting down.
GTTACATTCAAGCACCTGTATCTTAGCAAAACAACTCCTTCAAGTGGGATATCATTGGCACATCATGATAGCAACAACACCCATATTAGCACTAGTAGTATCTACATCAACACCACTAGGTGGTTCAACATGAGCAAGAAATTGTTGCCATGATGAAAACCTAGTAAATAGGCATCTTGTATGACATCAAAAAAAAAAGAGAGAAATTGTCCTCCATTGAGAACCACTATGGTGGCCTTTTGGACAAGTACCATGATGAAAAACTGGAAAACAGGTGTCATGTATAGAATTGAGCATCTACGTGCATTGTTTCATGTGGAAGCATCTCATCTTATCCATAATAAATCCAATCCATTTTTATCCAAATCCAACTTATCTTGATCTTAACAAATTTTTGGTGTACACTTTACACTTTCTTATGGAAAACATCTTGACATGGGTCACTAATTGATCCCATCCTATCCAGCATTATCTAAGCCATGAGGCATTGTCCAAAGGGGCATACTCTATCTAAACATATTATCCTATCACTTAATCCTTCACCTACATTTCTATACACTGGGGGAAAGTACTTACATCTTGCTTTAGAATAAATATTGATCTATTTCTTTCTATCATGGTGTGATCTAAACAATTCATCCTGACAACAAGTTGTATCACCAATGCACTACTAGGGTAACCTTCAAAATAATTTGTCCCAACAACAAGGTGTACCACCAACACACTACCAGGGTAACCTTTAAAAAAATTCGTCCCAACAACAAGGTGTACCACCAATGCACTACCAAGGTACCCTTCAAAAACATCCAAAAAACAAACAAAATCAAAACAAAATAAAAAAAAATCAAAATCCCAAAAACATGTTATGCTTTGAGTAGACACCAGTCGAACTACGTGGTCTCTGCATGTATAATGTAGACAAGGCTAATCATTGATGAGGCCCCAAGGCCTTCGGTTAGTCCCCTTAAGTGTCCCTTTTGATCTTTAAACTTGGTCGAAAAATCCAAACAAAAGAATTCAAATATCCAACAAAAGTGGTCAAGAAACTCAATAGTGGTACAAATGACAAAAAAAAACAAGTCTCTCAAAAGCATAAAAAAATCACAGAGGCAACCATTTCATACAAGTAAAGTCAATAGCAAACATTCTAGGCAAGAGTTAAAATCAAAAGTGAAAATCTAGAGAAATAGTTCAAACATCTTAGGCAAGAGCGAAAATCTAGAGCAATAGTGAACAGTTTAATCAAAAGCGGTAAGATTGGTGCACAAGCATAAATTTCATGAAATTACTGCTATTGCCTAAAAAAATTTCTAGCATTAATCACTCAAAAATGAGAAGAAGACAATAGGAAGGGAGAAGGAACATACTGCGACACCTATGCCAACAGGCTTCCCAAACTCACCGACCACCAGAAACAACATCAAAAAAATTCAAAAAATATCAAAAATCCTATTTCCACCATCACTTACCTACAATAAAGGTTCATCCATAATAAATAGACCATCATCCTCACCCTTTGACAAAATAGACAAATAAACAAAGAAACATCAAGAGCTAGAAATTTCAAGCAAACAATCATAAAGCTTTGATTACAAATAGACAAAAACAATGCCAAAGTGTTACCCACCTATCTTTTGACAAATCACCAACAACATCCCGAGATATGTCTTAATGGATTCGTTCCTATGATAGACATGATCAACACTAGATAATAGCCCCAAACCAAACATATATGGCAAGTGATATAACAACATTGTTTTATCTTTCTATGACCTTATATTTTTGATTTATCTTATTGACTCATTCCCATGATCTCTCGAGGATGTCCATAAGGATTTAGAGAGGAAGGAATTAAGGAAATTGTGTGTCAATTTTTTTTCTTTGTTTGTTGGATATTTATTTGATACTACCACGATGAATACTTGTTTTGTTCTATGTATGGAAGTTGTCTTAAGGTATTTCGCATAGTGGTTGCATGTTAGGTACTTCACACTTCTCTGTGTAGCTAGTCCAAAATATTTTAAAGCTTCTCACCCATACACTCTAATAGGGTTTCCATATGTCTTTTATGAGAAAAATACTCCTTGTTTTCCAAGTCAAAGTCCCTACAATGGATACAACGCCACCTTGGTTATTAATACCCTAGTGTATCGTATATGTTTGATACATCAAAAAGGATTGTTAAAAATGCGAAGCCTCGATGCAAAGCAAAAGCAAACTCATCAATGACTAACAGCATAAACTATTCTTCATTTTTTATTTAACATTCTCTTCTTTTCAACATTTCTTCTGTCAATCCTTGTACTTAAATGTATCACATCAGCTTATCAAAAAAATCGGTTCATTATCTAGAATTTTCACCAAATTTCTTAAGGGGGCACCATGCTATCCTGTCTGGGGCATACTGGGGCAACTCTTGAGTAGGAATTTTTAAAATTTCTTTGACATAATGCTCAAAATCTCATTATATCAAAGAGGTACAAAATATAGACACCTAAAATTGTCCTAGTCTGCGAACTAGCATTTTAACATTGATATTCATCATTTACATCAAAAGCCCTAATTTCCTCTATTAATTGAATAATATTACATTATTTAATTAATTCAATTTTTCATCATTTTTGACTAATTAAAAAAAATTCATTTATTTAATTATGTCACTAATTCACTTTATTCCTCCTTATTAATTAAATAACATCAATTATTTAATAAAGTCCTAATTTAACTTTATTCCTCCTGATTAATTAATTGACATAAATTATTTAATTATGTCACTAATTTACTTTATTCCCCTAATTCAATTAAATTATTAAAATATAATAGTTTAATTAAATCACTTTCCCTTAAACATGAATAAATGAATAATTTAATAATATTACATTATTTAATTAATTCACTTTTTCATCATTTTTGACTAATTAAATAAATTTCATTTATTTAATTATGGACTAATTCACTTTATTCCTCCTGATTAATTAAATAGCATCAATTATTTAATAAAGTCCTAATCGAACTTTATTTCTCCTGATTAATTAAATGACATCAATTATTTAATTATGTCGCTAATTTACTTTATTCCCCTAAATCAATTAAATTATTAAAACATAGTAGTTTAATTAAATCACTTTCCCCTAAACATGAATAATTGAATAATTTAATACTATTAAATTATTTAATTAATTCACCTTTTCATCATTTTTGACTAATGAAATAAATTTCAATTATTTATGTTGTTAATTCATTTTATTCCTCTTGATTAATTAAATAACATCAATTATTTAATAAAGTCCTAATCTAATCCCTAAATTTGAAAATGGCACACTTTGCTCCAAAATGTTTCACAACCTTTGCGACCTCCGACAAGGATCTCTGCGAGAATTCCATAGTGACGAACCATGGAAGGGTGGGTTTCAGGGGTGTGACATCAACATTTTCATACCCAAATGTGGATTCACAGGGGGCTCGTTCTAAGCATGGGCATTCACGGGAGGGGAGAGGCAACCCTCTTCAATTTCCTACAATGAATAAAGGCCATTGCCTCTCTTTTAAGGAGGCTCTGTGTGGTAATAAATTGATCTTTTCTCCTCCTAATCGATAGCCTCGGCATCAGAACCCTAGTTGGTGCCATCAAAGAGGTCAGGATGTGGACGGTGGGGCAGGGCCCCTACTTTCTCTTCACCGCTCATCCACATCCCTTATGGTACGATTGGATGAGTTTGACACAGAGCTGGAGGAGTTTCTACAAGATTATGCCCTAATCTATAGATTAAAAAAATTATGGCCAAAATTATGTGATCTACACACATGGGTTTTTGAGAATTGGAAAATATTCATGAAGGGTGATCTAAACACGCTCTGTGTTGGTTAATAAAATACAAAATGATAGATGCCAAAACCAATGACACAAAGAGCACAGAGACCAAAGAAGCACATCAATGCAATCTTGCATTCAAAACTCATTCCAGATTTCATTCTTTATTAATAATATATGCAAAGCATTCAGATTCTGATCATCCAGATCACTCGAAGCGCAGGAGAGAGCATAAGTCTGACATGCGGACTAAGGACTTCTTCCTAGAGACTAGACTCCAATCCTAGACAACCCGTGATACCGAGAATGAGGCATCCTCAACAATTTAAAGGAGAGGATGAGCTTGTAACCTCATGGAAAAATACAATAAATTTGGAATCCGTCCATACGCTAGTGACACGCGTCCTTCAAACCTACCGCACTATGGAGTAGACAACTGTTACACAGTCTGCCGTAAACACTAACATAGTGGAAAACAAAGTGAATCACTTTTAGGACACCCAAAAGTGAGAAGGGCCCACTTAACACCCATAAGTGGTTATAGGGATCTTGCTTTTTAGATAGGGTTGCGTCCTATTGTCACATCTTAACGTGGGTGACATCACGACACAGACAAGCCCATGTGCTAGCCATCAAAATGGTACTGGCTCTAATAATTCATCTGGCAAATCATGATAAGCTTGAGTCCAATCTTCCGTTTTGGAGTTAAAAGCATAATCAATCTGCACCACATAATCTTGAGAATAGGCTAAATCCAGCTCAAGTCTTCTGGCAAGATGTGCTGGTTTGAGACAGATCTCCATATTTTGAATTTTCACTTCAGATCTCCATCTGGCTTCTAAAGGATATAATTCGAGTCTTGGAAATCTATAGCCTATTCAAGGATAATGAATCAAGTATTGCTCCATGCAATCAAGTATTGTGTTCTGCAACTGGGGATATAAATAATTGAAAAATTCTTGCATATCAACATTAAATCTGGGACCTACAATATCTGCATATTCTTCAAAAGTATCTTGGTCAAAACTTATTCTGGTGATAAAACCAAACTTCAAACATTTAAGCAAATTCATTTTGCTTTGTTTAGACCAATTCATGCCAAATAATCCTTTTATTCAGATATGAATAGCATTTCTCCCACACCAATACTTAATTGGAGCTCTTAATAGACCAAAAGTTGCTTTAAAATCTTCCTCTTCGTCTGGATCAATCAGACCTTGTTGATGATAATCATGAATTAGATTCTGCATATTTCTTAACCATTTATTCAAGAAATATGATTCTAACAAGACTATGACAATCTCATGAGGAAGAGTTGGAAGATCTATTGTGTCCATTATCATGATTTACTCTATACATTCCAATACCATCTGATCTGTACCAATCTGGAGAATTAAACTCAAGATCAGTATAAATGGATCCTGCCAATTCTCTAGTCAAAGCATCTGCAAGTGGATTGTTTTCTCCTTTAATCCATTCAATGTCAAAATCATAACTGAGAAATTCAAAATACCACCTTGCAATTCTACCCTGAGCAATATCTTTATTAGGCCTTTTCTTCAGCAGGCTCCTCATGGCTTGGCTATCTGTTCTAATTGTAAAATGTACTGGCTTGAGAAATATTTTAAACTTTTCTAATCCCTTTTTTACCGCAAGTATCTCCTTTTCATATATATGAGATCTGCTTTCTGAATCTGAAAATGTTCTAGAGCAATAGCCGTAGATATTCTTCTTTCCATTTTCTTCTTCTTGTATTAACACAACAGACCATGTAGTATCAGATGCATTAGTATATAAAAAGAGAGGTAGGTCCGGGACAAGATTTTGCAGAGATGGCAAATATTGACATTTTGCCTTTATCCTTTGGACTGCTTCTGTAGCCTGGAGAGACCATCCTTCATTTCCTTCCTTGAGATGTGATTGAATAGCTTTGCGGTCTTCAGCCAATCCTTTATAAAATGGAGCAATATAATTTAAACAACCCAAAAATCTCTGAATTTTCTTTTTATCTGTAAGAATATCAGGAAATTCTTGGATGCGTTGCAATATATGTGGCTGAAGTTGCACCTTTCCATTGCTCAGATGTAAGCCAAGAAAATCAATTTGGATTTGACCAATCACCATCTTTTTTGCTATGAGGCATATCCCATGTTGTCTAATAGCTGCATAAAGTTCTTCGAGGTGCTTCAAATGGTCAGTAACAAAATCTGAAAATATGAGAATATCATCAATGTAAACAGGACAAAAATCTTTTATATGTCTGAGTGCTTGGTCCATGCGTCTCTAAAAATATGCAGGGGTTGTACATAAACCAAACGGCATCACATTCCATTCATAGAGTCCTTGAGGGACTGAAAATGTTGTTTTATATCTATCAGATTCCTTCATTTTGATTTGCCAAAATCCAGACTTACAGTCAAATTTTGAAAACACCTTTTTATTAGCAGCTCGTCTGATCAAATCAGAACTAAAAGGAATGGGATAATTAAAAGGAAGGATAATATCATTCAGAGGCTTATAATTTATGCATAATCTCTTTTTACCTCTTATCTACTCTGCTATTTTATTGACAAGAAAAGCTGGGCATGAAAATGGACTTTTGCTGGGACGAATAAAGTGTCCACTGAGTAATTCCTGTAATTGCTCATCCATTTCTTGAACTTCTTTAGGGCTCATCAGGTAAGTCGGTTCATGGGGTATGATAGATGTACATTCGGGTCTTATCTGTATTTCGTATTCTTCATGATCCTGGGACCAGAACTGTAATGGGTTCAAACTACAACAATTTGTTTCAAATCTTTGTCTGATTTCCTGAAACACATCAGGAGCCTTTTCTGCAGCTTCTTTTACTGAGTTTTTTTGCTTCTTTTTCCCGCTATTTTCAAACTTATGGTTCACAATTTTTAATGCAGAAATTTCAATTTGGCCATCCTCATGTCTTAGAGTAATCTTATGCTTCCAAAATTGTAGAGGCTCATATTTAGTAAGAAACAAAAATCCCAATAAAACATCATCTTCTAACTCATTATATTCAATAAAATCAGTGATGAATGTTTTACCCATTATTTCTATGTGCACATCTTGAGCATACCTGCCCATCTGAATTCTTTCTCCATTGATAGCATAGCTATGAGGTAGATCAGATCTTTCTTTCCAGAATTGAGGAGGAATAGCATTGGTTTTTGCTAATGATCTGGAAGATCCTGTATCTACAAATGCATCAAGAGGAATTTTCTTATATCCTGGAAAACAAAAATTTATCCGGATATAATTACCATTATTTGCAAGCAATAAAGAACATGATTTATCATTTGTTCTTTCTATCAGGCTATTGCTTATGCTGCTGTTTTCTGACTCAGCTGCTGACTGTTCTTCTGATTCAGATTTCTTTTCAGACTCAGCTTGTTGTTCTGCTTTAAACAAAACATTTTTGATTTCACCTACTTCTGTAGAAAGATTCCTTATTTCTTTTTGCTGAGTTTTTAGGAGTCGTTTGAGATCTGCTACATCATTCATGAGAAGATCAAGTTTCTTAAAAATTGCAATAATATCAGAGTCAGCATCCGAATGCCTTGACTTGGAAGAATATTTTTCTTTTTCTTTTCCTTTATCTTTTCTTTGCCATGGAGGGATTTTATATCCATGGTCAAAATATTTTTCAACCTTTTTGGAAGGTTTCTTCTAAACTTTAAGCTATTTTTCTACCTCGGCTTTTTCTGACTCAAGATTCTTTAATTTGGCCAGGTGCTGATGAACAACTTTCTTCCTTTCTTCTTTTGTTCCTGCCATCTTATAAGGATCTTTAGACTTTTCAATCTGTATCTAAACTTTCAGATCTTGAAGAGTATGTTTCAAGAGGGAAGTTAAGAAATCTTCACAAGGCTCTGAACTGTCTGAACTGGAGTCAGAATTAGACAGATTTTTCATTTTCTTATAGCGATCCTTACTATCTTTAAATCTCAACATAAAACTGGATTTAGGAACAATTTCAACTAGTTCATATAAATTTTGTAAATCAGTAGTAGTACTACTATCTACTACTTCCCATCCTGGATTATCTTGCACAAATATAGCATAAATCTTTGTACCAGGATTTAATTTCTTTGGACAATTTGTAGCATAATATGGTCCTTTACAAATGAAACATTTAACTCCCTTTGGAGTTTGATTATTTCATTTTTTGAGCAAATATGGAGGAGTTTTATGAAACTTTCTCCTCTTATAGGGAACTGCCCTATATTTCTTTTTGGATTTATACCTACCATGCTTGCTTCTTCTAAAAGTATATTCACCTTCATGGTAGTTGGAACGAGAGCACCTTTTGCACTTGCATGTCCTGCCACAAGTTCTTCTTTTAAACTGCTTTAATTGCTGGAAGTCCTTAAGCTGATTTATTGGAGGAAGATCACATAATTCTTTAAGATTGTATGTATAATTATATTCTTCCTTATTGAGCTGCAAAGCTCCCAACAAACATTGTTTTTCCAGCTTATATCTTATTAATCTTTTAATTGTAGGAAAACTAACATCATCAAGCTGCTTATGTTCTTTTCTGATTAGATAATCTTGAGCCCATGCACCTAAACCAAATGGTAGGGAATTCAGATAATACTGCTTAGTGGTTAAATCGTGCATCTTATTGGTAGCAACCATATATGATTCAAACATACAATTATACTCATCAAATTTTTCTAAATTCTTGAGCTTCATTGATTACAGAATCTTGTTTGCTTCAAGGGCTTGATTGGAAATGTCATCACAGAAAAGATCTGTCAATAACCATTTAAACTCATCAAAACCAGCTTGGAAGATGTCATCTTTTCCTAAATTCTTTGGATCCACTAAGATGGGATCTGTAGGCTGAGTAGGAATATTCTTGGGCATTGGTCCCTGGTCTGGTAAATTATTTAATTAATTCACTTTTTCATCATTTTTGACTAATGAAATAAATTTCAATTATTTATGTTGCTAATTCACTTTATTCCTCTTGATTAATTAAATAACATCAATTATTTAATAAAGTCCTAATCTAATCCCTAAATTTGAAAATGGCACACTTTGCTCCAAAATGTTTCACAACCTTTGCGACCTCCGACAAGGATCTCTGCAAGAATTCCATAGTGACGAACCATGGAAGGGTGGGTTTCAGGGGTGTGACATCAACATTTTCATACCCAAATGTGGATTCACAGGGGGCTCGTTCTAAGCATGGGCATTCACGGGAGGGGAGAGGCAACCCTCTTCGATTTCCTATGATGAATAAAGGCCATTGCCTCTCTTTTAAGGAGGCTTTGTGTGGTAATAAATTGATCTTTTCTCCTTCTAATCGATAGCCTCGGCATTAGAACCCTAGTTGGTGCCATCAAAGAGGTCAAGATGTGGACGGTGGGGCAGGGCCCCTACTTTCTCTTCACCCCTCATCCACATCCCTTATGGTACGATTGGATGAGTTTGACACAGAGCTGGAGGAGTTTCTACAAGATTATGCCCTAATCTATAGATTAAAAAAATTATGGCCAAAATTATGTGATCTACACACATGGGTTTTTGAGAATTGGAAATATTCATGAAGGGTGAAATTTGGATTTACCCTTGTGCCAAGGAACTTTTTATTTTGGAATTCAACTCTAAGGAAGATAAGGAGTTAGTGTGGTAGAATAGTCATTGGAGTTTTCAAGGTGATTTTTTGTGTATGAAACCATGGTTCCCAGCCTTTGATCCACGAACAAAAGTTTTCTCCTCAGCTTATTTCTGGGTACGGTTACCATTTCTTCCTCTACAATTTTGGGAGCTTGACTACTTGCTAGCCATTGATAATTGTTTAGGGAAATGGTACTATACTTCCAAGGAAACAATCGATTATCATATTTCCACCTATGCATGAATATATGTTGCAATGGATTTATCTAACAGCCTACTGATTGAGATTATGTTGAAGGTGGGTAATAGAAGTTGGGTGCAACCTGTTGACTATGAGAAAGTTGCCTTCAAAAACAACCAGCCGTTGATAATTTTTCCTCCTGTGGGAAACCTTCCTAGTGGGATGGGGCTAGTCCTTAGCATTATGTCATTACTCCCAACCCCCATCAAGGCTCAACTCAACTCCATGCTCTTTTTGAGGACACTAAGGTTTGCTCAAAAACTCTGACTAATGCGTCTGTGGTAGATTGCTTGATGGCTATAGGTTGTGAAGTTGGTACTGATGTTGAGGACAATAAGGTTTTCTCATCAACTTTGACTAATGGGTCTGCGGTGGATTTCCCGATGGCTATAGGTTGTGAATTTGGTACTGATGTTAAGGGTCATCAACCAAAGGATGCTTCCCCAGCTTGCTTCCTTGCGTCGATGGAACAATCTGTGGTTACAGGCTCTGTAGATGGCCCAAAAGTGGACCACTATCATTTAAATGATGATGGTTGGATAGAGGTAAAGAGGGGAAAACATAATCCTCAACATCATATAGTTTCAAGGTCCTCCAAGAAAGGAGGAAATATGGAATCTTAAGTCTTGCTACTATTGGTGGCATCAGTAAATTTTGTCTTATCTAGAATAGATCTTGTTTCTAATAGTGGCATGAAGAACAATAAGTAGAGATTTGAATGGTCCAACTTGACCACTACTGATGTAACTTTGAATTTTATTAATTTAATAGTCGCAGCTCTACTACGTTTTATTGATAAAAAAAAGTACTAATCTAACTTTATTCCTCTTGATTAATTAAATAACATCAATTATTTAATACATTTAGCTATTACAACACCAGAGCGATGAGCGGGAGAAGGACTTCAGGCGGGAGTAGGAGTTCAAACTATGAGGAAGGAGCATCTAAGGATGACATCAATGAAGCTGATGAGATTGTAGTTTGCTGGCTACTATTGTCTTTTGGGGAGTTGTTGGTCATTTCTACATCTCCTCTTTATTTTTTGTGCAGTTCGGGAGCAACAAGCAGGTGTTGGAGCCCATTTTATTTTGATGCCAATGCTGTTTCTTTTAGGGAAAAGTTTTTTGTTTAGGAGGGATTTCCTGGTGCTGCTCAGGTTTGGTTGCTTTATCTACCGAGCTTGGGACATTTTGACTGGTTTTGGAATCCTCCAGGGTTGAGGATGTTGCTTTTGAGCTTACCCAGTTGTTTGGTGCCCTATTTGGGTCGATTCCTAGGAGTTTGCTTGCTTGGATGAGCTCTTTCACTTGTGATGGTGTCTCTGTTCCTTCCCTAGGTGTTGTGTGGGAAGTTGCCTGCTCTTGTGCTTTCAGTGGCTTATTGGTTTAGTTTTATTTGGGTTTTGTTCCCCTTTGTTTCTCTTGGATTTAGGGGATGTGGCTCTGTGGTGCCCATTTTTAACTCGAATGGTCATGAATGGCCTAGTTTTTGTGTTGGTGGGGCATGATATTTTATGGCCCCTTTGTTGTTTGGTTATGTTCTTTGGTGAAGGTTTTTCTGTCCCTTGTTTTGTCTATGTGTTGTGGGCTGGGTGTTTTTTAAATGTGTTCCTAGATGTTCTTCTTAAGGAAGCTATTGTTGTGATTGTTGACCTCTTTATGGAGCAACCTAGTATTTACTTATGCCTTTATTTTTTTGGAGGTTGCTAATCTCTTGAAGTTTTTGTGTATGGCTTTTGGCCTCCCTAGTGTGTGGAGTTATCGATCTAGTGTGGAGGAATTTGAGGATCATTCTTGGGCTAAGAAACTTCATGTTTTTATTCTAAAAGCTCAGGTTTTTTTAGGTTTTGTCCAATTGGATGAAGTGTGTTTTCTGTCATGTTTCTGCACTCTGTTATGCCAAAAGAGGTTATGTTGGTTCATCCTTCTCAAGTCTTTGTGTTCTCTCTAGATCTATAGGTGGGGTCTTCAATGGAGGTGGAGACTACTCCCATTGAGGTGGAGCCCTCTACTATTGAGGTGGAGATGGTTGTTGTAGATTTGGTGGAGTTTCTGGTTAGCTTGTTCCTATTGAGGTGGGGCTTGTATGGGAATTGTGTGAAGGATTTGGAGGGTGGGGCTCTCATATCTTCTTCTCATATAGAGGGTAGCTCTCTCCTCTTGAGGTGGAGGTGGGAATGGATTTGGTAGGGTGCTGCTATAAGATGGCAGATGTGCTTCAGTGTTTTGGTGTGGTCTTTAACTCCCCTATTGAGGTGGGGTTCTCAAAGTTGCTAGTGTTTTTGATTATGGGGTTGAGGCTGATGGTGATCTTTACCATTAAGTTTCCTTTTGTTCTTGGCTCAATGATGTATTTTCTGAGCAAATGGTTTGCTAATTCCTGGTTGATGCAGGCAGGTTCTATGTTTACTTAAGGTTTCTAGGTCGTTGTTAAAATCTGGTTGGTTAGGAATCTTGTCCCTCTCTTTTTATCTGATGCAACTTGTGTATTCATGTCTTCTTGTTAACTATTTCTGTTGATTGTATGTGATTTATCTTATCTACATCTTGCCTACCTTGGATACGGTATGGAGCCCTTCAAAACCGGTTGTAATGGGTTTCAAGGCCCCATCAAAACTTGTTTTTCCTATAATAAAAAACATCAACTATTTAATTATGTCGCTAATTCACTTTATTCCCCTAAATAAATTAAATTATTAAAACATAATAGTTTAATTAAATCACTTTCCCCTAAACATCAAAAGGTCAAATCAAACAAATACATTTTTTTTTTGCAAAATTCAAACATGATTTGCACGTTCAACTCAAAATGATTAATTAATTAATTATCCTCACCCACTTTCATGATTGAGAAAATTATGATCCCTTGGAAATGCTCGATCTGATTGGTTGACTGATCCATCTATTTTTGACTAATTCATCTATTCTTCAATCCCACTAAAAGCTCCATCTATTTCCTCAATCTCACTGAACACTCAAATTGATTTCTTCAATCACATTGATTACATAATCAAAATACACCAATTACTCCCATATAAATCCTCTCAACAGTTTTCAACTGTTGATCATGATATTCTACTACGTGATCTAAAGTGTTCATTTTGAAACACAAAATCTATATAACAACCATCTTCTTCCTAAAAAATGATCGAAGAATCAACATCTTTTGCACAACAAAGTAATGCAGAAATCATAATCAACCTTTTGAATCTTTTACATACATCTTCGATCAAACATCTCGCATCTTGGAAGCTTTTGGCTGCACACAATGGAGGCTTCACATTGATACAACAAACAATCCAACATCTTTTCGAACAGAGTTCGACACAAGATGGTAAAGCTACATCGTATTGAATTCATTGTTATTGTTTTGTTTCAATTGCTTTTATGAATTCATTGTTCTTCGTAGTTTCATTTCGTGAGTAATGGGTACAAATCTTAGCTTTTTTTTGGATTAGATTAGTGTCAATTCAAGCATGTTTTGATCTCTTAATGTCATACCGATTTCCCCCTTACACAATATGTATTTGATTCAAAATTGGAGAGTGACTCCTTGCCCTCAAAGGAAACCTATGTGATGGCCTAGGGTATGTTGGAGAAGTGAGGCCATGGTTTGGATTCAAGAGGCATGAAAATGAAAAGAGGTGAGGACAACAAAAAGGAAAATAATTTTTAAGAGAAAACATTGGTGCAAACTATGCTAATACTTCAAAGAAGAGTAGAGATAGGAAAGGTAAAACAAATCCTCCTTATTCCAAAACCTTGGAGTTTTTTTTCTAAAGTTTCAAACCCCAAGTCTCAACAATTCATTTTGACATCCCATTAGTGGAGATCACTTATTTGAAAGATATGGTAGAGGTGGTTTAAAAAATGATACATAATATGAGAATAGTCCAGGATGCCTTCGAGGACCATATCAACCTTACAAAGTGGTATTTTGTTGAAATAAATTATAGATGGAACATTAAGATGGATATGTGGGAAAAAAAGGATAGGGATCAAGGGACATGTGAATTTTAAGGATGATAGGCCCATCTTCTAAAATTGGTATTGTCTTCCTAAAATAAGTTGGAAGCATAATACTTGGATCACAAGAGAATATTGGATACCATGGAAGGTAGCACAAAAAAGGAGAGGGAAGAACACAATGCTAGAATGTTTAGTTTGGAGCAAGAGATGGAAGAAATAAAGGATAAATTAAATAGATTAATAAAATAAATGCACTATCAAAAATAGTACTATGGGGCTTAAGATATTGAATGAAATACTTAAGAAGATGCTTATGGATTTTACTTCTCTTCTTTATGTGGAAAAAAATGACAAGGGTAGACCTAATACATGGACAAGAGGTAGCAAGTAGATGAAGGCGAGAACTAAGGAGAAAGAACTATTGGATTTTGTTGATTTAAATGAAAGTTTCTATAGAGAGGAGCTAGGAGATGTTGACATTGTAAAGAAATTGAAACCTTCTCTTAGGTCTATAGTGTCTCTTATTTTGTGCTTTTTATTTTCTATTTTGTTGTTAGTCAATTATATTTTTTCTCAAATTTTATTGTAATTTATGGTTTTAGGTTCCCTTTAAAACCTATTTACCCTTTAATCAAAAACCATCCCAATAGAGTCAACATATAAAGAACTCATATTTTTTCCTAACACAAGGATAAACTAATTATGACATGCCTAGATAAATTTTTATATAGGTCCTTGTCAATCAAAAGACTAAGAATATTACTTCATATGGTTTACTATTTATTTATAGTTCCAAGTTAGCCTATCATCCCTTGTATATAAAAACTTAGCATGAATATATTCCTAAACTTCTAGCCAACCCAACCAAATTCTATCAATGATTTAAATATTCTTTTCCTAAATAAAATTATATCACAATATCAACTTGGTAAGGACCTCAAAGAAATCAAAGGATATAAATTTTGTCACAATCTTTTTTGACACAAACGAATTTCATAAGCCTAACCTTGATCATGTCATTTATCCTTTAGCATATTAGTTATCAATGATACGATTCAACCTAGGGCCACTTACAACTATGGCACAACATAATGATAGTCAATAAATTTATTAACTGCCCTAAATTCATAAACATTAATATACAATACATTATGACACTACAACTATTATTTTTTATTGATAATCGTTATAAGAATTCATGTCTAAATGATGTTAATATAATAACTTTATTTTAGTTTGTAGGGGTAGCCAATAAGGCAGATACTTATCTTCACCCCTCTACAACATGATTTTGGATCTTATCATCACCACTATACACCCATGTCCAACAACTATAATAATTTTATATTTTACAAGGTCAGCAAGATCGTGATAAACTCAAATATAAATTAGTCCCAAGTATCCACCTTAAGCCATCAAATGCAAACCATATTAGAAACTAAAGTAAAATACCTAAGCATAATTGTTTACATGTGTGCATCTTGGTTTGAAGTATACTGAGGATAACTATGGATGCAAAGTATATGGTGATATTTCATAAGAATAAAGCATATGAAAAAGTAAGAGTGTACACAAAGTATCCAAATTTTTTGACATAATTCCTCAATAAAATGCAAACTATTTGATAGAAATTCCTTTTCCATTATGCTTTTCAAAGAGCATCCATACCATCTTCCAAGGCTTCAATTTTATTATTAATTAAACTATCACCAACATTTTTCCATGCATTTTTTATTTCTTTGGTTAAGCTTGAACACCCAAACATTCCAAAGCTAGTTTGGGAGATCAAATTGCATCATTGATTAAATTTATTTGGTTAAAATTTCACCCACACATTCCACAACTAGTTTGAGAGGGAAAACCACAATATTGAATAAGGTTTAATAAAGACCATTATTAGCAATAAATTTTGTTTCAAATATTAATAAGATATGTTATTTGTAATACCATACATATACAACAATGATGGGTACCTAAATATACGGATCCGATCCTACTGTTATTTTCTTCTATTCCAACTATCGATAATTTTTAGCACCCTTACCCTTTCTCATCCTCTCATTTCATCTTAGTGGTGGCTACTCCAATTTTGTTAAAAATCCCCATGGTTTCATAGAGGAATGAGAATTAATGGTGACTATTTTGAGCTCCATAACTTTCCTCATCCTTTCCATGAGTACACATGGAGATTTCTCAAATCAAAACCCCTTTCAACTATAGATCAACCAAACCCCACAATGCAATATCTTCTTGTAGACATTTATAATAATTAGGAGAGGGGGACACCATTCTACCATAATGGAATGATGGATGGACCCCCTTATATTCTTCAAATACTCATTTTTTTCCTTCACCCTATCCCCCTCACACCTTACACCCAACAAAATAGGGCTAGGACTAAGTCACCCTAGGTGACTTGGTCCCCCTATTTTGCCTCTAAAATTTAATATGTTAGAGTTGGCATTTTATTATTTAAATTTCAAATGTCAAATTCAGTTATCGAGATTTAATTTTTGAGAAATTATAATTATTGTGTAAAGGGCTGATGTGTTACACTCTGTTGTGCTACTACTTATCTACTCTTACCTAGTTGGGTGAAAAATCTTGAAATTAGTGTATTGTGTTTTATGTGCTTTGGAAATTTGAAGAATAAATGTTGATTCAATTTGATGTTATAAATGATTCTAAATATGAAATATTTAATGCAAATGAATGTATTGTTTTCAACTGACTACTATTGCAATGCAATAAGTTGGATCCAGGAATTGATTCAAGCCTCCTGAAGAGAGGAAAAGTATCACTCAGGGATAAGAAATTGGTCTGCTAACCTTCGATAAAAGACCTAAACTGAGGTTTCACACACACACACACACACACACACACACACACACACACACACACACACACACACTTCTAGTTTGGTCAAGTTGGGATAAAAGTGGGAAATAGTGAGTTATCTTTAGTCTTGCTCGTGGTTTATTTGTGAATGTTCATGTTTAGGGGTTTACAATGTTGAGTCCCTTTGTGATGAGTGAGTTCTTCTTTATGTGTTTCTTTGTTGTGTCAACAATAAACTCATACACATGAGTAATTATGTGCATGAGTATACAAAGATAGAAGTATCAACTCATGCTCATGGATGGATGACCCATATGCATGCAGGAATATCGATAAGATAAGATTACCTATATACATATATATATACATATATATATACATATATATATATATATATAGATATATATATATATATATATATATATATATATATATAGATATATATATGATATATATATATATACATACACATATATATAGATATATATATATATATATATATATACATACATACATATATATATATATACATATATATATATATATATATATATATATATATATATATATATATATAAATATATATACATATAAATATATATCTATAAATATATATATGTACATATATATATATATATACATATATAATATATGTATATATATATATACATTTATAGCATGTATATATGGAAATTAATATGGTTGTGTTAATATGTGCTTTAATATCAAAGTACGATATATATATAGTATACGAGTATGTTTGTGTACATATATATATATTAACATACATGTATGTATATATACGCATACATTATTATATAAGAAATATGAGGATGCATATGAGTATTCATATATTGAATGATACAATTCTATTAATTTGTGAACTATGTATATAAAAAAATATATATATGTACATATATGTATATATACTTATATACATGATAAATTGAGATGTATATATTTAAGTTGTATATATATATAAAGCAATATTTTCTCTAAGCACATAATTATCATATA
This sequence comes from Sequoia sempervirens, assembly GCA_007258455.2. Taxonomy (NCBI): domain Eukaryota; kingdom Viridiplantae; phylum Streptophyta; class Pinopsida; order Cupressales; family Cupressaceae; genus Sequoia; species Sequoia sempervirens. The sequence continues at coordinate 162,636,814 of VDFB02105785.1, read as the reverse complement.
GTGCATAGTATTTTTAAACATAGCTTAGGCTAAGAATAACACTTAGCATATTTCTATGGAAATAGCGCTATGGAAAATAGCACATGAATATAAATTTAAATGGTGTTTTAAACATTTTAAAAGTGTTGTAATGTATTATGGACAACACAAAGTATAAGTGCTTATGATTTTCGTTACTTTCCAACATGAAACTTGACTGCCAAGACTTTGTCAAAGCAAACAATAAGTAATGATCATGCACATAATGTGTGTCGACCAAGTCAACAGCGAACATCGACCCATATTATATGGTGTGAATAGTAAAATGTGTTTCCAATTGATAAAATATTGAATTGAATAGAAGTCTATTAATCATTATGAATATCCAAAATTTGAAGCATTTTGTAAAATGCATATTTAGTCAAGCACTTAGTTATACCAAGTAAGTTGACTTGTAGAAGGCATATACCTTACATTTCTGATTATCTTTCTTATTGTTCTTTGAGAAGTGTGATTCATTCTCTTTGGCTACATATGTGTTTGTTGTGCAACGAATTTAGTTGCCACCTATTGTTTACTTTGTTGAGTCAAATCATTTGAGTTGAGAAGTATCAATCCTCATGCCCTATTTCTAGCCTTTAGTTGTTAATTTTTTTGTATAAATAGAGGAGCTATCTACCTCATTTGGACGCATCATGTCACTACATTCTTGGTGTGAATTTTTTGAGTTATTGCATCATGGTTTCTTGAGTTGTGAGTGAGTTATTTTGAGAGAATTTGAGAGAGGTTTTTGAGAGAGAGTCTTTGGAAAAGTGGGGGAAAGCATTATCCTTGAATTGGTCCAACTAGGGGTCTAATTAAAGACCTGGCCTAAATGTCTTTCAATAGATTCCTTAAAAGGTGTTTGTAAACATGACTATTATTTATGTATATTTTGTTGGATGTTGTGGATGTGTTGTTGATATGTGGTTGTCATTGATGTCAACACTATTAGCATTTGGTGTATTAGTTGTTGTATATGTCAAGGATATTGAGAAAATTGTAAGAGAAAGTGTTCCGGGTTCCTAGTGGAACTATGTAGGTGATGAGAGACATTTTTTCTCTACATTGAAGATTAGTTGATGTGGATTAAAGGGTTTATTGTTGAGTATATCTAGATCATCTACTAGAAGTTTCAAAGGTCCTCGTGAAGTTTTGATTGTGTTGTGATCTTACAGTGTTTCTGCGGTCTCTGTTAATGTTCCTGAATGAAGATTATGTGATTTTGGTAATCTCAGTTGTTGTGGATGTTTCTATGTTGTTTCTTGGTATTCTTTGATGTCTCTAGATCATTCTCTATCTTTGTGGTACGTCCACATTAATCAATGAGCTCGTGATTGAAGATTTTTTCTTGCACATGTTTAATTTTTCATGTTCATGGCTAACATGTTGGTGGTAGCGTGTTGTGGATCTCCAAGGTGAAATAAATTAAATTATTTTTGTGTTGGAGATGTTAATTTGCATCTCCACTATGATGTGGCCAATTTTGGTGGATTCATATCAAAAATTTATTTGTAAATCTGTGCTGACATTGCAAATATGTTTTATTTTTCTTGGCCGACTAAGTTATGAGGAAATCTCATGTAGTAGATATATAAGTGATGCAAGGTGTGGTGGAAGTAGTACTTCGTGTATGTTGAATGTGCTTCTATGTGTGTATGTGCGAATATCATTTGATAGCAGAGCAAAGTGTGAAGAAGATTGTGCAAAGTGTGAAGAAAGTCTTGTGAGCTTAATTGGAACTATAATCAGGCTTGTTCAAAAGCTATTTTCTCAATTCATACCCTCTGGATTTTAATCCTATTTTGTATTGTTGGGCAGTGAGCCCCTTTGTAATTGAGCAGTGAGCTCTAAGTAGTGAGCCTAAATGCATGTGCATTCCACTTAATATTTTTCATTATACTTGTAGCAAAGTATAATCTTGTGGACTAACATCCACCATGTTTTTCCCCCTAATAGGGTTTCCACATAAAAATCTTGGTGTTCTTTGTCTCTCTAATGTGTTAATTGCTTGTGGTTAATTGCTTATTCATTAGATCTAAGATTAAGTTAAAGTTAAGATAGAAAAGTTTAAGTTTCTGTGACAACTGATTCACCCCCCTCTTAGTTGTCTACCCTTGTTTTGCCAACAATTGGTATCAGAGCAGGTTCCTCTAAAGAAGTTTAAAAGCTTGAGGTGATCCGAGATGGCCACATTAAAGAAGGAAAACCCTAGATTTGATAGCACTAACTACTTACTGTGGAAAGTCAGGATGCAATGCCACCTAAGGTGTATTGGTGAAGACTTCTAGAATATTATAAGAGATCCATATACTATTCCTCAGAATGGTCCCTCAACTCCTGATGAGATCAAAGAAGCTGAAAATAATATCAAGGCTATTGGAGCTTTAGTAAGTGCTATGATAGATTCAAAGATGGTTAATGTAGAAACCTTGTATTCTGAGATTTGGATGAAGCTAGAAACCTTGTATGAAGGAGATGCACAGGTGAAGATGGAAAAGCTACAGAGTTTGAAAGGAAAGTATTAGAATTTAAAGATGAGTGAAGATGAAAACGTCACTTATTTTATGCAGAGAGTAAATGAAATAGTGATGGGTATTACATGTGTCGGTGGTTCTGGGGATGAGGATGAAATTATGGCTAAAGTACTCATATCCTTGCCTCCCTCCTACAAGATGAAGGTTCATGCTGTTGAAGAGTTTAGATCAGTAAATAAGATGACAAGATGCATGCTGATCGGGAAGCTTGCTAATTTTGAAATAAGTGAATTTGGTGAATCTACACCAAAGACTGAATCTACATTCAAAGCTATTGTATCTGGAAGTAATAGGAAAAGACATAGTCTGGGAGAGAATTCCATAAAGATATCCAAGTATGATGAAGAACTAAAACAACTAGAAGACCAAGAAAGAGAAGTAGAAGAATTGGAAGCATTGATTGCAAAGCAAGAATGTAGAGGAAAAGGTAAGTATGAAGATGTATTGTCTATTAAGTGTTTTTCTTGTAGTAAAATAGGTCATTTGCATCAAGATGTCCTGAAAGAGTTCCTAGATCTAAGCCTAGAAAGTCTAGATTCCAAAAGAAATGTTACTTTTCTGAAGAAGCAGTGACTGATGATGAGTCTGATAAGGATAATGGAAAAGAAGATGATTGGGCTTTCATTGCTACCATTGAAAATAATCCCGTGGCTACTAAATCCACTAAAGATGAGAAAGCTATTGTAGCCCGAATTGAAGAAAAAGATGAATGGGTCATTGATAGTGGATGCTCACATCATATGACTAGTGATAAGAGCAAGTTTGTGAGTCTAGATAAGTATGATGGTGGGGTTGTAAGATTTGGAGATAACAATGCTAGTGTGATTCACAATAGAGGATCTATTTGTCTTGGTGGTAAGGATAACACTGATGATGTCCTTTATGTTGAATTCCTAAAACATAACTTGTTGAGTGTTGGATAGATGGTACACAAGGGATATGATCTTCACTTCAAAGATGGAAGATTCAAGATTCATGGAAGTTCTAGGAACATGATTGCTACAGGTGTACATACAAAAGGTAATATTTTTCATCTAAATACTACTAGTGGGAGTTGTTTAATTTATCAAGTAGATGAAAGTTGGTTGTGGCATAGGAGGTTATGTCATGTAAATTTTGACAACATTATCAAGATAAGTTCTATGCAAGCAGTAAGAGATCTACCTAGGTTCATGAAGCTTGTTAATATAATCTGCAAGGAATGTCAGATGGGTAAACAAACTAGAGTCTCTTTCCAGAGCAAATAATTTCATTCAAACAATGTACTGGAGCTGCTACATACTAAACTTTTTGGTCCCTCTAGAGTCAGAATTATTCATGGAGAAAGGTACTTTATGTTGGTTATTGATGGTTACTCTAGGATGATTTGGGTTTCTTTCTTAAGAGAAAAATGTGAAGCATTGGAAAAGTTCAAAAGTTTTAAGGCTATGGAAAATAATGAAAAAGGTCTAAAAATCAAGTGCCTAAGATCTAAAAGAGGTGGTGAGTTCATTTCCAAAGAGTTCAACTCTTATTATGAAGAGCATGGAATTAAAAGATAGTTATCTGCTCCCCGAACCCATCAACAGAATGGAGTTGTAGAGAGAAAGAATTAAACAATTTTGGATGTTGCCAGAACAATGATGATGGAAGGAAATGTGTCTCAGATGTACTGGAGTGAAGCAATAAGCACTGTTGTGTATACTTTGAACCAGGTAAATGTTAATGGTAATTCTGGTAAGACCCCTTTTGAGTTATGGTTTGGTCACAAGCCTACAGTTAAGTATTTTAAGATCTTTGGAAGCAAGTGTTATATTAGGAGAGATGATGATATAGGAAAATTTGATGCAAGAAGTGATGAAGGGATCTTCCTAGGTTACTCCACTAAAAGTAAGGCCTATCAGTGCTATAACAAAAGACTAAGAAAGATGTTTGAGAGTGAAAATGTTAGAGTTGATGAGGACTCTATTAAATCATCCAGACATTGTAGTTATGATTCAGATGAAGACATTACAAGCCAAGCAAAGAATTCTCAGACACAAAATCTACTTCAGATTATTCCATATGTTCCAATGAAGCAACCTTAATTTGTTATGGTAAATCAAGTCAATCAGGAAGCTCAGACAAGTGCATGTGTAGAAGAAAGATCTGAAGACACAAAAGTCCAAGAATGTCCAAAAAATCCAAGGTATGTAAAGCTAAATCATTCTGAAAGTCAAATCATAGGAGATAAGAACAAAGGAGTGAAAACTAGAAGAAAAATTGTAGAAGAATATTGTCTAATTTCCAAGATTGAACCTAAATTTGTCACTAAATCTTGTCAAGATGAACACTGATTGGAAGCCATGAAGGAAGAGTTGAAATAGATTGAAAAGAATGACACATGGACATTGGTTCCTAGGCCCAAAGACAAAAATGTGATTGGTCGTAAATGGGTGTATATAAATAAGTTGAATGAACAAGGTGAAGTGGTCTAGAATAAAGAAAAACTAGTATGTAAAGGGTACTCTCAAATGAAAGGTGTTGATTTTGAAGAAACCTTTGCTCCTGTTGCTAGAATTGAAGCTGTGAGATTATTTATTGCTTATGCGACACACAAGAACTATAAAGTCTATCAAATGGATGTAAATTCGAAATTTCTGAATGGAGAACTAGAAGAAGAAGTTTACATTGAACAACCAGATGGATTTTAGCTAATAGACAAGGAAGATATGGTTTACATATTGAAGAAAGCTTTGTATGGACTTAAGCAAGCCCCCAGAGCCTAGTATGCCAAAATGGAAAAATACCTTCTAAAGCTTGGATTCACTAAAGATACTACTAATAACAACTTATGCTTCAAATTAGATAAAGATAAGGAGTTAATCATAGAAGTTTTTGTTGATGTCACCATTTTTGGAGGAGATGACAATCTATGCATGAAGTTTGTTGATGAAATGAAGAATGAATTTGAGATGAGTATGATTGGAGAAATGAAGTTCTTTCTAGGATTGCAAGTTACTCAGTTAGACGAAGGAATTTTCATATCTCAGTCCAAATATGTGAGAGAGCTACTGAAGAAATTTGGGATAGAAGAGTCCAAACCTATTGGTACTCCCATGGTGACCAGATGCAAGTTGACACAAAATGATGATTTTCCAAAGGAAAATCAAACTAGATATAGATCAATGATCAATGGATTTCTCTATTTGACTCAGACTAGACCAGGCATTCTAAATGTTGTATGTATGGTTGCTAGATTTTAGGCTGATCCAAAGGAATCACATGTGACTTTTGCCAAGAGAATCTTTAGATATCTAAAAGAAACAACTGACTTTGGACTTTGGTATCCAAAGGATGATGATATCACTTTGTGTGCATATAATGATGTAGATTGGGCTAGTGATGTAGATGACAAGAAAAGTACTAGTGGTGGTGCTTTCTTCCTAGGGAAAAAGCTAGTATCTTGGTTAAGTAAAAAGAAAAATTCAATTTCTCTATCAACTGCTGAAGCAGAATACATTGCTACTGCCAATAATTATACTCAAGTGATATGGATGAAACAGATGCTGAGAGATATCAGGGTGATATATGAAGACCCTATTGCCATATACTGTGACAATTCAAGTGCAATAAATATATCAAGGAATCTAGTGCTACACTCTAAGGGTATGTGTAGGATCATCATGGAAAAAATAGGCCCTTAAATGGCAAAAAATTCAGAAAAATCAGAGTTAGGCAAATTGACATAAAAATTTGAATAAGCTATCTATATTATTTCAAAATCATGTAAGAATATAATATATAGAAAATTAAATGTAGTTTGTAAACTTCTAGGTTTATTTAAAAAATTAAAAATCTATTTGGTGAAAATCTAAAATTTCAATGCTGTAGTACTTAAATTTCAGGGAAAAAATAAGTAGGTGTCTGTCTGACCACCCTAACTATAATAAAATGATAATATTTTTTTATAAAATTTTAGATGTAAGTAGAGGACTCATGTCCAAATGTGATGCATATTTCTTTGTAATTTTTTTCCAATTAAATAATTAATTATTATTTTTTTATTACAACTTTTAAAAAATATAAAAACTCGTATGTCTGATCACCTTAACTTGGTCAAAACTTCTTGAAATTCATTTTTTTCTTTTTTAATCCTATAGTACGCGAAGCATAGAATGTGACACATGTTTTGGATTCAAAAATTGTGATACTATTTGAAAGCTATAAATATTTTTCAATCAACTTATCAATCAATACCTTAGTTGTAATGCAAATAGAAAATGAATAATAATTATTTATTAAATTCAAATTAAGGCATAATTTAAATTGGTGGAAAGCTGAGAATCTTTTTTAAAAACCCTTTTCATTTCATCAATTTTGGGCTAAAATAAAGTCGTTAACCACATGGGCTATCATATCACTTACATATTGCCACTTTTTGGCTCATCATGATCCTACACATACCCCTAATACTAAACATATATCAATCAAGTTTATTTTCTTAAGGGGAAAGTGAATGAGAAATAAGTCGGATTGGAATATGTTCCTACCAAAGAATAGATTGCAAATATATTTACTAAACCTTTGCCAAAGGATACTTTTGAGTATCTCAGAGGAATGCTAGGGGTAATTACCCCTCCTGATAAGAACTAAAAGATGCATTTTCTTGCATCAATCTATGAGCTACATTGCTAGATTTTGATATGGGTTGATGTTTTTGTGGCTGCTACTAAGGGGGAGTAGTTAGATATGCAGATATGTGGTTCAAAGTGTGTATATGGAAAGGTCATGGTTACCTTTGCCATTGATTTCAAAGGGGGAGAAGAGTAATGTGAAAAATCCTTTGAAGGTGAGAAGTGCAAAAGAAGTCAGTGTGTTGGGTTGATGGTATTTTTCACATCATGTGTTTCCATCAATACCAAAGGGGGAGATTGTTGGATGTTGTGGATGTTTTGTTGATATGTGGTTGTCATTGATGTCAAAACTATTAGAATTTGGTGTATCAGTTGTTGTATATGTCGAGGATATTGAGAAAATTGTAAGGGAAAGTGTTCTAGGTTCCCAGTGGAACTGTGCAGGTGATGAAGGCATTTTTTTCTCTACATTGAAGATTAGCTGATGTGGATTAAAGGTTTTATTGTTGAGTATATCTAGATCATCTACTAGAAGTTTTAGAGGTCCACATGAAGTTTTGATTGTGTTGTGATTTGACAGTGTTTCTATGGTCTCTGTCAGTGTTCCTGAATGAAGATTGTGTGATTCTGGTAATCTCAGTTGTTGCAGATGTTTATCTGTTGTTTCTTGGTATTCTCTGATGTCTCTAGATTGTTCTCTATCTTTGTGGTACATCCACATTAATCGGTGAGCTCGTGATTGAAGATATTTTCTTGCGCATGTTTGGTTTTTCATGTTCTTAGCTGACATGTTGTGGATCTCTGAGGTGAAATTAGTTAAATTATTTTTGTGTTGGAGATGTTAATTTGGGTCTCCACTATGCTATGGCCGATTTTGGTGGATTCACATAAAAAATTTATTTGTAAATCTAGGCCGACATTGTAAATATGTTTTATTTTTCTTGGTTGACTAAGTTATGAGGAAATTTCATGTAGCAGATATATAAGTGATGCAAGGTGTGATGGAAGTAGTACTTAATGTGTGTTGAATGTGCTCCTATGTGTATATGTGTGAATATAATTCAATAGCAGACCAGAGTGTGAAGAAGATTGTGTGAAGTGTGAAGAAAGTCTTGGGAGCTTAATTGGAACTATAATCAGGCTTATTCAGAAGCTATTTTCTTAGTTCATACCCTTCAAATTTTAATCCTATTTTGTATAGTTGGGCATTGAGCCTCTTTGTAATTGAGCAGTAAGCTCTAGGCAGTGAGCCTGAATGCATGTTCATTCCACTTAATATTTTTCATTATACTTTTAGCAGAGTATAATCTTGTGGACTAACATCCACCATAGTTTTTCCCCTAACAAGGTTTCCATGTAAAAATATTGGTGTTATTTGTCTCTCTGATGTGTTAATTGCTTATTCATCATATCTGAGATTAAGTTAAAGTTAAGATAGAAAAGTTTAAGTTTCTATGACAATTGATTCACCCCCACTCTCAGTTGTTTGTGCTTGTTTTTCCAACATATTCAAACATAATAAATTAAAGCTCATTGCTTGGGTGAATTCCAATAATCCACTTAAATATAAAAATAGTTTTGGAGGTACAAACCCAATTCCACATGAAAGATTAACTTTAACACAATCAAATCTAATTGATATATTTTGTACGCATGAATACAATCTAATTAAATTCTAAGAATGACCTAGCTCATAATTTTTTATCTTTCTCCCAACTCAGATAAGAAATCATAATTTTGAATTAAAAGTCAAAATTTATTACCAAAATAGTTGAAAATTGTCTATTGATCATTGAAAGAAACTAACTATTTTTTTTCTATTTGTTTCTACACTTTTATTTTTTATTAATGTATGATTTTCCACAAATCTATGTTATGTGAATTAGATTGTAGTTCTTTTTGTATGTAATAAACCTAATCTTACTAAAAATATTTATTTCATTTTTTTTTATACATTTATGAAGCTAACATTCATTCATGAACTAATGTTTTAAATTTTGGATTTATTTCTTCCATTAGGGTTTTTAAATTTAATTTTTGTTTTATATTCATTTATATTAAATTTGGATTAGGGTTGAATCCACCCTTATTTATCTCATTCTTGACTAATATTTAGTAGGGCTTAAGCTTGTATTACTTGATCTCTTTTCAATCCCACCAACCTACCTTGGTTTTTCATTCTTCATTGGCACATGTAGGTGCAACCCAAGATCACCATTTGTAGGATAGACCTTCACAGAAGACGAGAGAAGCACATAGGCTATTTCACTAGAAAGAGGAAAAATACAAGATGCATAATTTACATGTTGTATAGAATTTTAAAGTCATGAAAAAACAAATGGGTGAGGAAACTACCCTATAGGAACAAACCACTCAAATAACCAATGCATAATTAATCCTAAGTAAACTTAAAAAGGTAAATAATATTCACGCTAATGCCCCCCCTTAAGTGAAATTTAGGGAAAATTATTATGAAAAATGTAATATGCAATATGGGTCCTGGCTACATAGCCATGTTAGGTACCCACTTTCAAAAAAAGAAATCTGTCACAACCAAAGAAAAGGAGAAAAACCCTATGGGAAAAAACCCCTCTTTAAAAGAGAGAAGAAAAAACAAAAATGATGCATGGATGGAGGACTCAATCACACCCCCAAGTACTACATACATCATGTATATACAATCAATAATACCCCCATAAGAGGGAAAGGGAGAGGCTATGTAGCCCCCCCACAATGTGTAATCACTTGCAAAAATGGTAAGTTCCTAAAGAAAAAACATAATCCAATGTCAAAAAATAACTTGTCTCCCTTTTGGAAGAAACAAAACCAAGTACAAATGCAGGAATGCTTCCCACTCTAGTTAGGAATTAAAAGAAAGAAGCATGAAAATGTATGATGATTTCTCTGAAATCTGCTCATGTGTCACCAAGACCTTGGAAGATGATGCCACAAACCAATCAGGAACATGCCCAATCACAATAGGAGGTGACAAACAAGGTACCACTAGAAACTGATTTTGAACATTTTCCAGAGACTGAGATGGAGTGACAATAGTTGTACCACAACTATCATCAAATAGGAGGGATATACCCTCAAATGTGTCTTCCAAGTCATAAATGTGAGATTCCACAAACAATGAACCAATGTCTGGAAAATACGAATCCCAATCAGGAAGACAATGAAATACTTGTTGTAATGAATCACTGGATGTGATCAATGAATCATCAACACAAGATGAATGGTCTTGCTGAATAGGAATGATAGGAGCCTTAATCATTGACTTCACACAATGAATCATTGAAGGTGAAGGTACATCAATAGTCCCTGATGGAGAAGGAGCATCTAAAGAACCCTCATCATCCTCATCTAAAGACTCAAAGTATTCCAAAACTTCAAACTCCTACATAGTAGCATGATCATAGGGCATCCTGTCTAAAAAATGAAGAGGCACAAGATAATCTACAATAGGATCATCTAGGAATAGCTGAGTATCATGATCTCCATGTATTTCCTAAATTTTAGTCTAAATAATATGAGGACACTCAAAATAATCAATAGCATTCAAAGTGGCATGATCAATATGCATTGCAATAACTCCTAGGTCATGACCCCTTTTGCAATTCCATGCAAATTTATTACTATTAGTACCAGAAGGGGAACAATATTATATAAATATGGCAACAAATGAAGCCATATGAGATGTTTTATGATACCATCTCTCCATTGTTTATAGTTTCCCCTTTTCAACATAATCACAGTAGGATGAAATGAAAACCCCATAACGAACTATGACAAATCTCCAAGAATACAAAGACATTAACCTTGAACAACAATTAGAAACTCCCAAATACTGCAAATGAAACCAAGTCCCAAAATTCTTTAGGAAGCAATCATGTAAAAAAATGGTTGAGAATATAAAAAATTTTGGGTTCCCATGCAAATCGCTTGCTAAGCACAAATCAAAATAGCCTCCTGTGAGACTTGCTCACACCAATCAAAATAGGTGAAGGGCTATTTAAATAGAAAAATAATGCATAACACCACCAATGTGGGATAAATCTTTCCCTTTGAGGAAAAAACACACAGTCCCAAAACTCATCACTGTGAGCAAAAGGAGGAAACCCTAGAATGAAATATTTTACTGCAAACTTTATAAACCTTAAGGTTTAAAAAAATTCACTACACCTTTGAACAACCAATCGAATCAAATGCCAATAAATGGTTATTCAAATGCATCAAAATTCAACCCTTGCAATGAAAATCAGCCTCCACCTCCAGATGGGATACACAAATGCAGACAATAGTAGAAGATAAAATGAATTGCTACCCTCTAGAAAAAAACACTGCCTGCCAACAATGGATCACCTTAAAAAAACTAGTACCCACAAAAGACTTGCAAAAGAAATTCACAAGGTCCAGATGCGACCTGCAAAAAGGAAATCAATGTCTTCAGGAAAAAATAAAGCCAATTGTGCCTTCCTTCAACACAGAATCAACCCTTGTATTGTGTCAAAAGAGCATCATTAAAATTCTTCCTCAACAATGAAAAGGCTCCACAAATAGAATGAATCAACCTCTCTTCAATAGGCAATAAAAAACAAAATCTACAACTTTCAAAAAAACTTCAACCGGTTTCCACGGCTCCAATGACAAGTGAATGCAAAAATTTGGTCTATAGTAAGGAGAAAATCGGGCCCTCTTCACAGGTTTCAAATGTCTCCAAAAAATTATGCTGATCAAAACTTAAAAAATGCCTCCTTCAATAAAAATCATGCATCCAAAAAATTATGCCAATAGATATGGAATAAACACAATTCGCCAGATGTCATCCAAGAGCTCCACCTCACACAGATATACCTAATAAGTAGAGGATTAATGCAATCCATGCCTTAGAAAACTAAAATTTTCCACATCAAGTGCTTCTAATCAAAGAAAAAACATGTTCTCTCAAAGAAACTGCTTGCAAACCAGCTCAGACTTTGATTTTTGTAGGCAGAAAAACTTAATGCCACCAATTAGAAAAATTATTTTCTCATCAATGGAAAAAAATCACACTAGCAATGATAATTGCATTCACCATCAATAGGAAAATAAAAAATGAGGCATCTTTGAAATTTTAAATTTCAAATGCCGAAAAGAAATGATCTCAAAACTTTCAATGAAAACTCTCATGGGAAGGGTTACAAAACGGTTTGCTTTGATACCATGTAGGTGCAGCCCAAGATCACCATTTTTAGGATAAACCTTCATAGAAGAACGAGAGAAGCTCACAGGCTCTTTCATCAGAAAGAGGAAAAATATGAGATGCATAATTTACATATTGTACAGGCTTTTAAAGCCATGAAAAAACAAACGGGTGAGAAAATTACCCTACAGGAAAAAAAAACCACCTGAATAACCAATGCATAATTAATCCTAAGTAAAATTAAGAAGGTGAATAATATTCATGCTAAAAACACATACTACATCATGGACTCTCATAATCCATTTTCCTTGGCATCTATTCATTCTTATATTACATATTTGAATATGCTTATATGTTATATGCAATTTTATGCTTCTATCCTTGATTCCACATGTATGTTAATCCTATGGATGTGAAACTATATTTTATTGTTATTTTATCCATCATGTATATGATATTTTCCTCCATATATATGGTTGTAGCATCAAAAAAACTGACCCTTTTTCATGCTTAGTCTGGGAATGAACAATTAATGATAAAATGGACTTAATTGGGCCTTATTTAGGGTGTTGTAAAGTGTTTTCTGTTAAAGTTGTAAAAGCCAATGTCACATATCCCAATGAACACCTGCAAGCAAATAACCTATGATGTAAAGGAGATCAAGAGGCACAATAATGACACTTTGCAACCATGAAGCAAAAATATGCAATAACAAGAATATAATAATTACAAAGAGATAAATCCTTAAGAAAGGAGATCAAAACCCTAAAGTTAACCCTAGAATTTAATAAAGTAATTATTAAAGTTCCTAAGTTTAGCTTAAGTGAAAATAAAGTAAACGGTGACTTAATTAATTAATCGATATGATTGAATTAATTAAGTAATTAACCTTATTACTCCAACAACCCCCCTTAAGATGAACTTAGGGAGAAGCTAAAAAATAAGGAAAAAATGCATGAAAGAAAAGATGGGTCCTAACAAACAAGGCCTGATGAGGTACCCATATACAAATGTAAAATATCTCTCACAACAAAAGAAAAGGAGAAAAGCTCGTGGGAAAAAATCCTCTGCAAAAGAGAGAAATACATGTGAAGGACTAAGAAGTCTCCAAACAAGAATGTCCCAAAAAGAATAGGAACAAGTGAAGGACTAAAGAAGCCTCCAAATAAGAGTGAAGGAATGAAGAAGCCTCCAACAAGAGTGAAAGACAAAGAAGCCTCCAATCAAGAAGAAATTGTCCCAAAATATAGGAACAAAGGATGAACATAAAAAAACACCACTGATGCATGAAGAAGTTGCAAACACTGTCATAGAATGACTGTTGAAATGATGAAATAAGTACCTCCACTAAAACATATGATGATTGGGATCAAGAAGACAAGAATCTATATGAGTGCCCCCAATGACACTACTTGAATTCGATGGAAAACCAAGGCATACATCAAGAACTCAAAGATACAGATGGCACAAGTACCAATAGTCTGAAGAATTGATCAAGTTGAAAATGGAAGGTTACCTCTAGAAATAGGAATGCAAGAGTGTCCATATGTTAAGTGCTCCATCTCATTGAAATACATGGGTAACCAACCGCTACATCTGCCTAGTACATAGGAACAAATACTTTATACATAGATCACTCCAATACGAAACCAAGGAATCATTAACACCAAAAGTAGAAACCCCCCCCATAATGTTGACAAGGGAGAGGTATGACATGTACAGTGAGACTGAATTCCTAAATGTAGTGCATAATAAAGAACCAAGAACATATGAATGTGTAGACATGAAAGTACAAGCAAATATAAAGGGTGTGCAAACCAAGGCACACACACATGAGAAAGGTATGAAGGAAAAAAAAAGGTAAACATCAACCCCCATGACACTTTATATCATAGTGCAAGTACAATAACGCACATAGTGATGTGCAAGATCCCATAATATAGGTGCAATACAAATGCACTTTATCTAAGTGAGTTTACAAAATCATAAGTGCTTACAATGGAAGCTCATAATGTCAACAAAAGACACAATACTATGAATACATGTAGAACAACCAAAAAGAAGCCATCCCACATAAATGAGAAGTTTCCAGGAGCTAAGATGTCCAAGTAATTCACCAAAATGTGAAAACACAATAATTGAATAAAATATACTTGGTAAATTTTCTCAAGAAAAAGTATACATATCTGGAAAGATCACTAGAATACCTTTCCAACGCCTATTCATTCTTGAAAAACAGGGTCTGTATGCAAAAGTTATACCCCCAAAAAAGTAGAAATAAAGATCTGACTTTGATTGGAAATAAATGTAGCAAAAAAGAAAAATCAGGAAAAATCATCTGCATCACTAGATTGATTTTGAAACTAGATTTCCAGTGATATTTTGTTTTCAAAAATTCGAGCTCGAATGCAAAAGTTATGGCTAAAATACCAAAACTACTCCAAAAGGGTTTTGGTGGTTAAGCTAGCATTAACCACTAGCAATAATCATTAGTGGTTAACCGCTAGTAGTTAATAGCTAGCAGTTAACTAACAAAAATGCCCATTAACTCTGTGTTTTTTTTTTTAAATTCTTAGATTGCGTGTCATACTAGGTTGTACGACCCATAAATGATTTTTTTTACCTCCCAGAGTCATTGTGTCCGATTTCGAAGATTTTACAGTTGATTTTGGGGTTTTTGGGTGATGTGAATGTGATGGTCAGATTCGTTTGGGCTAAAAATGCTCCAAAATTTGAGGTACCCTCAATTGACTCAAGATGCACTGAAATTACGCTTTAAGGAAAGATCCCTCAGAAAATGAACAGGAAGCTATAGATCTAGAGCTCTGATACCATGTTAAAGTTGTAAAATCCAACCTCACAGATCTCAATAAACACATGCAAGAAAATAACTTGTCACATAAAGGAGATTAAGAGGAACAATAATGTTGCTCTGCAACGTTGAAGAAAAAATATGTAATAAGAAGAAAATAATAATTACAAAGAGATCAATCCTTAAGAAAGGAGATCAAAACCCTAAAGTGAACCCTAGGATTTAATAAAGTAATTATTAAAGTGCCCAAGTTTAGCTTAAAAGTGAAAATAAAGTAAAATATGACTTAATTAATTGATATGATTAAATTAATTAAGTAATTAACCTTATTACTCCAAAATTTTCTGACACTTTACCACTAATCTAGGGATTTATTAATTAAGCTTAATTGGCACCTTTAATTCAAATCCAAGCCTTATTAATTTCATTTTTCAAAGGATTTATCCTGACACCCATTAATGATATTTCATAACATTTAAATGGTCAAAGTTGAAGTCCTAGAAAACTGTGCTAGGACCCATTCACCACTTTGGGCGAATGGGTCCTCCTTACCTAAGACCCCCCTTTTTTTGCATATTTGAGGTGGGTTTTTAATGTTATTTCACCTCCCCAAAGCTTGGTCCTATAAAATTGTGCTAGGACCCATTTTCCACTTTGGGCGAATGGGTCCTCCTTAGTTACAACACCGCCTTTTGAATTTATTTGTGGTGGGATTTTAGTGATTTTGAATCCTAGATCTGATTTTGGCTTGTGTTATTTGAATTTTGGGGTTAATCCTTAGATTTAGTATAAATATAAGGTTAATTCACATAGTCTCACCTAGAAGATTTCAAGCAATCAAGATTACATTCATTAGAGCATTATAGAGCATTCCAAAGGCATTCAAGGGCATATTATCAAAGTTTTATTGCAGCAATTCAAGGTCATACCATCATGTCAAAGGCATAGTGCATCAAGCATGTTGTTGAGCTAGTGTGTTGATGTAGCATTCAAGATCAAAGTTAAGCATTTTTCCACATCCAATTCAAGATCAAGATCTACATTCTACATGGCCACTTCATGTTAGTTTGTCGATTTACATTCCAATACATCATTCAATGTTAGGATTGGTTTCTGATTGTTATTTGCATCATATCATATACATAATTGTATGTTTTGTAAGAAATTTTTAATAAAACCCTATTTTTCACCTAAACATAATGTTGAACCCGACTTATTGAACATTGTAGTTTTATGATCTTG
Organism: Sequoia sempervirens; assembly: GCA_007258455.2. Taxonomy (NCBI): domain Eukaryota; kingdom Viridiplantae; phylum Streptophyta; class Pinopsida; order Cupressales; family Cupressaceae; genus Sequoia; species Sequoia sempervirens. The sequence goes on along the minus strand of VDFB02105785.1, from coordinate 162,620,425 downwards.
GAGTCTTTATTCTCATCTTAGGTTAGATCTTGCATACATTTGCATTGAATTAGATCTCATTTAGGGTTTCCTACTTTGCATTCAAACTTGCATCTCATCTAGGATTTAGAATTGCATTGTTTTACATTATTTAAATCTGAAAAATACAAAAAAATAAGTCATTTTGCACATCATTTAGATGACATAAATTTGCATTAGAAAATCAAAACAAAATTTTATTTCAAACTAGGTATTTTCATTCATCATTTCATTACCTTTTCAAATTGCATTTCATAGTATGTTTGCAAAAAAAGAAATTGAAAGTTACTGTTACAAACCTAAAATTGAAACATATTGGAAAAACCTTAAAAATCAATCAAAAACAGTTAAAAAATCCTAATATAGGACCCATTCGCCCCAAGTGGCGAATGAGTCCCTGATTAGAGTTGAACTACATTTTTTGGCATTTCAAACTCACTGAGAAAAACTTAAAAATTTGTCAAAAACATTTCAAAAATCCTAATGTAGGACCCATTCACCGCAAGTGGTAAATGAGTCCCTGATCAGGTGCTGATTTGAATTTTATAGAATTTGTAATCTTTGTTTTATGCTCCTATTTTCTATTGTTACATTTCTATTTAAATTTTATGATTTGCTATTTCATTCAATTCATTGAATCTAACTTAATTTTATTCATTGAGTGCATTGTTAAAATTTAAAATTGCATTTGCAAAATTCCATTTTCACTTTATTGCATTGTGTAATCAATAAATTTCATTGTTTACAATCTAAAAATTACATTTCATTCTAGGTCATTATATTGCCTCTTTCCATTTTGGGTTTACGCAATAAGTTTGTAAAACTTGTATGAGATTTACAACTTGGTGGACCCTATTAGAAATACTATTGTAAGATGTAGTTCAAGGCTCATGTCATCCCATTATATCTCACTCACCATGGATCTTAGGTTTTCTAGCTCTCTTTCTAATAGTTTTGATAATCAACCCTCTATGGCTCATATTTTTCATACTTCATTTCCCATGACTTCACTTCCTATAACCAATGCACTTAATGTTAACGACACTATCCCACCCATCATTAGTACTGCTCAAGCTTTGGGGTGTACTCAAAGCCAAGGTGGAACTTCAATTCCATCTTCTACAATACCAATGTCCATTCCTACATACACTAATACTTAACCTACTGCAACCTTTCAACCTTCTACAACAACACAACCTACTAGCAATATGAACACTTCCTTAGGTATTTCCATAGGGAATCCTTCTAGATTTGTGCATTCCAATACAATATCTCCTCAACCATCCACGTTCATCAACTTACAATTCACTTTCCCTCTGCATACATACACTACTCCACCTTATTCCCATCCATCTTATAATCACAATGATGCTATCTTTCACTCATTTTTGCAAACCATGACATCCCTTCAGTAAAAAGTTACAACCTTACAACAAAACAACAATGGTCAACCTTAACAATACATTAAAACCAATCTGCTATCTTAGGAGATATTAAGAGCACAAATGCCACAAGGTATAGAGGTTCCCTAGACTTGAGAAATATGGTGGAAAAGGAGATCCTATTACCCATGTTTCCACTTTTACAACCTTATACATAGTGATTTCATCTTTGAAGAAAAACTCTTGGCTAAGCTATTTCCTAGGTCCTTGAAGGATACTATTTTAGAGTGGTTCTCTTCTTTACTGAATAATTCAATTGGTTCATTCATTGAACTTGTTGATGCCTTTTACAACCACTTCCATATTCACATGTGTCCCAAGATGACCCTTGCTGATTTAATGACATGCAAATAAAAATATTATATATGAAAATATACATACATGCATATATATGTATATATACATATACATATACATACATATACACATCTATATATACATATATATGTATATGTGTATGTATATGCATATGTATGTATTTATGTTTGTATTATGTGTTTGTATGTGTGTTTCACCTTTACTTACATATGTTGATGATGCATCTTCTTTCATGCCTAGTGATATATTGATTTGGGATTACTTATATAGGATTATTATTGTACTTATTCTATCTAGAAGAATCTAATAAATAATTTATTTCTTGTGTGTGTAAGAGATTGGTTCAAACCTAAATAATTTTAAAATATTTTTTTTTTAAATATGATTTAATTGGGATTCCTTTGAGCTAATGTTAATAAGAAGAATAGAGAAAAATAATTGGAAAGAAAAACTATGAAAATAAATAATGGCTAGTTAAGGGTAGGAAAGAGAAAATAGTAAAATTGACGACTCACAATTACCTAGAAAATAAATTCGATTAATTGTAAAGCCTGAGAATATTCTTAGAAGTGTTTGGTGAAAATTTGGTAATGATTGGAGGTGTTATGTGAAAAATGATATTTTTGTCCTAATGTGATAAATGCATAATACAGAGGCATCCAAGATGGATAGGTACAACCCTTTGTGTAAATAAACTAAAATTAAGTTTAAACTTTTATATAATTTATCTTGATAAATGTATATATTATCCGGTCAAAATGAGTCACTTGTAACACATAAATAGAGGAATTGGTGAAAAATATAATACCATATGCTTTTATAAAGAAGAGGGAGAAAATAGATAAAAAGGAAAATTCACATTTGATATAAATTGATAAGATAAATTAAATTTGGTGTAGAATACTAGATAATTTTTTTATTAAATTTCACATTAAAAAGAGATAAAATTATAATCACTAGGTATACGAATCTAGAGAAATAAATATATTACACATGTTTCTAGGAGTTTGTGGAGGCATATATATCCATTTCTCTAAACATTTTAAATTTTCAAGGTAACTATCTTAATATTCTAAGAATTTATATCTTTCTCTAGCTATTAAAATGTGTAGAATCTCTTTTAAATTTATTGTAACTAAAATTTCATGAAAGAGACCTTGGAAAATGGAAATGTTAAAGGAAGCATACCTTGGTCAACGATCTTGTCAAAATGCCAATAAAATTAATATGTATAAATTTTTAAAATAAAATATGTTTTATGTCTATGATGTACCACTAGCAATGATAATAAGAAAGGTAAAACTCTAGGCAACGGAAACAACATTAATAGACAACAAAGACGTAAAGTAAGATACAATGAGATGAAAAAGGAGATCCCAAAGACAATACAAGGGATTTTAAAGGTTTAGATGATATAAGAAATGCTAGGACAAGATTTAATCATTTTTGGAATAAAAACAAGAGGGCTAGAGTGTTGTAATGGAAGAGGGAAATAAAAAAATAGGGTGAGGATGGATGGATCCTTCATGATGAATCTATAAATAACTTTAAGAAAGTTTATACAAGAGTAAAGAAAAATATCTGTTAGATGAGAAAGCACCCAAATGATTCATGATGAATTAAGATGGAGGGATGATTTATAGGTTTCTAGGAGGAATTTAGAAAATAAAATATATAAATATAGTTAGTGGTTGTTAATGGGTCTCATATTAAAGTTTACTAGTAAAATAATAAAAAAAATTGAATTTTTATAATAGGGACAAAGGAAATGATGTAAATGGAAATTGATTGAAGGATGCTCAAATTTTTCTAGGAAAGGTTTTTGGGATGAAGGAAAAATAATCATGGTGATTTCATATCCTCTTAACCATTGATATAAAATTATTGATTTGGTGTTGAATTGTTGAATTTTTTTTTTATAGATAGGTGTATATAAAGAGGAAAAAATAATTTTTGGAAAAGTTTTTTTACTTATATTGGTTAAAAGTGTGTAATCATTTATTTTATTTACATTTTATGTATATTTTGGATAGTGTCTTAAATATAAAAAATTAGTTTATCAATATTATATTGCAAAAATTTGATTTATTATATAGCTTAATTCCTTCTATTATTCATTTTTATAGATTTGATATTTTCATCTATAAAATTATTGTTTGTCACCTTAAATCAAATCCACAAGTGTGAACTTAATGTAGGTCACTTTTGCACTCACATATTTGAACTTCAAGCTTTAAATTATTTTTTATAAAATGGATCCATGTTTTCTTCTCTTATTAACTATAGTGTCTTAAATTATACTCCCTTTAAGTTGAAAGTACAATTTCATGCTTTATTTGGAACTGTCTTGAGTATGCACTCTATTAATGTATATTAGATACATTCCCTAGCATTGAACTTTCCTATCAACCCAGGAGAACATGTTAGTGCTACAATAAAAAGTTCTTTGCTCATCTTTTGGATAATCCCCGATTAAGTAGACTTTAAACCTCCTAATCAAATTTGATTGTGTGTAAAAGGGCTTGAGAGGGGCAATAGTGCCCTAGTACAAGTGTTTTTCCCAATAAATTTTATTTCTTATTTTAATACCATAAACTAGAATCATAACCTAAATCCTAAACAACAACCACAAAAACCAATAGGATTTAATAGAAAAGGATTCTAATCAAATAATGATGTATGAGATGCAAGATACAAGAAATACAAAAATAAATCAAATAATATACCTTCAAACACCCTTCTAATTTACATTGTCCTTCTCAATCTCCCTTTTTGAAAAATAGTTGTTGTTGCTCTCAAAATTTATTGCACACAAATTGCAAGAAGCTCAAGATAATGATTGTAATATTTTAAAGTTCATGGTTAGATTGGAAATAGGATGAAGGTTGAATTTATAGAAAATGCAAGCTTGATCGATGGCCAGGATTAGAAATAAAAAACCATTGGATGAGATTGTAGGAAAGAATGAGAAAGATTCCATTTCAATTCAAGAAGAGATAATATTGAATTATATAATTAAAATGGTAGAAAATGGTACACATGAAGTTTCTAATTTCATGCTCAGTTAACTGATGTAGTGTAGAAAAATGTACCCCTTTACATTTTATCACTTGTTTGGGCCCTCTTAATTAAAATGGACATAATAATGCCTTATTTAGTGTTGTAAAATGTACCCCTTTACATTTTCACACTTATTTATGCTCTCTTAATTAAATTAACCTTAATTAGGCCTTAATTATCACTTTAATTCATTTAAAAGCCCATTAAATTACATTTTTTGAAGGGGAAACCTGATAACAATTAATACCTAAACATAACAATTACATTGAAAAGATAGTTTAAAGGGATTAATTTTCCAGCTCGATCTCAATTTGGTAGTACTTTGGCATCATGTTTCATTAATTCACACACATGCCTAGAAATTTACAAAATATTATCCCATATTACGAAATTTGGTGTGAAGGTGCCAATGTTAGCAAGCATGTCGACAACTTTATTGTTGTTTCTAAACATGTGAAAGCCCTGCTATTTGTGAGGGCCATCATTAGATTTTGAGCTGATGACATGAGGTTCTGAAGAGTCCAACAATGATTAGCTTTCCCCATCATCATGAGGATAGTATTTTTGGAATCCCCTATGATAATCAAATTGGAAATCCTAGCTTGCATGACAATCTGAATGCCATGAAAAGTTGTCACCACCTGAGCGAAACTAGACGATTGGACTCCCAAGATCATCACATAAGCCAATATTAATTTACCCTTATGATCACGAATGGCACCACCCCCACCCACTCAATTTGAAAGTAATATTTATTGTTATAAGATGTAAACTAAAGTGATTTAATATTTATCAAAATGTATCATATCTAATATTATATTAAACATTTGAGATTTCTTTGTCTATTAGATTTGTAATTCAAATAGAATAAGTGTTTCAATGATGATATTTTTTTATTTAAGAGAAGGTGGCCCACCTAGTTAATATCACGATACATCTAGAGGAGGACATAGAATGGTGTGGAAATATAAAGTGGCAAGAACATGCAACTAGTTGAAACCTAGAAAATAGGCATTCCAACTTTTGGGAGATGGAACTAAAGGGGGATTAGAGCTTCTCCACCTATTTCACTTATGTTTCATTAAAGGAAACCCTAGAGATCTCAATCTAGGGATGAAATTAGGAAAAGAGATTTGTTATAGGGTGTATGTTAGCTCTCAAAAACACAGGTAAAGGGTACCTCAAGAGGCTACCAATCTATTGATATGTTTTAGGGTAACATACAAGGTTGAATGGCTTAAACCTTCTACTCTTTAGGTGTTGCTAGACCTAGGTGGGTGTACCTGAATGGATGAAGCATACTGTATTTATCATCTTCTCTCTTGCAGTGATTTGTCCATGATGGCAGATGGAAGTGGACAAAATGAAATCAAATTTGGTATAAATTGTATACCAATATTCAAGACTAAATCCTGATATGCTCAGTTAACAGATGTAAAAGTATGAATGAAACTATGTGATGAAAATGGAGAGACTAGTGCCTTATAGGATATGTGGAGTCAAGAGAAATTTGAAATAAGTACTTTGTTCTGGCAAGCATTCAAGTTGTTCAGGTTATGATTTAGTTTATATCTTGTATAAACATGCAAGGTTATGATTACTGAGTTCTTCTTAGTGATCCAATTGACATTTTCTCTTATTTCCTTCCCTTTCTACTTATACAAGAATGCTTTGAATTCTGGGGAATTTATAAACTCATCATCTGAAACAAATGATCTATATTCAATATGCCTTGCATCTACATCACCACTTTCAATACTCTGCTCTCTAGTTGGGAAAACATATTGCTGAGTTCTCAATCTAGATACCTTTTTTGGTTGGCTTTGTGGCACATTATCTTGTGGTGTCTCTTCCCTTGAAGAAAATTGCTTTGCATCATGCAGCCCTTGGTTATATCTTTCAACCACTACTTCAGCTTCTTCCTCCTCAAGATTCTAAATCATATCATCAAAGTTATAGGGAACATGTTGATACCCTCCAAAGTTTATCTTCATTTTGGCAGAATTGATATATCCTTCTGGGTCAAAGTTCTTCCTGGGTGGCCCTCTCTTCATATTGTACTGAAGAAAATTTTCAAGGATCAAATTATATCCTTCTTTGGCTAATATAGTAAAGTCACCAAAACACAATGTACTAGGCATGAAATCCTGCTTCCCAAAAGAGCTAAAATTCATTACTCTGCAGTAATCCATCTGTTTGACAATTTCCAGAGATGCAATTCTATTTGAAACTGTCTTTGGAAAAATGAAAGGGGCATCTTCAAACCCATAGACTCTAATCATTGTAGCTCCCTCCAAACAATACCAATCTCCCCAGTTATGATCAATTGGCCCATTGAAATCTTTTGGCCAAAGGAATCTCTTAATCTCATTAGACAATGAATAATTACAAGGATACTCATACAACTTATACAATGTTTTTACAAAATATTCTTCAAAATGAATGAAACTAGCATTAGCAAATCTGCTATCCCAAATAGCAGTCCACAATTGAATAGGTAATGCTTCACCCTCTTTACCAGTTTGAGAAATTCTCATTTTTGGAGGCCATACTCCTAACTCCTATCCAAAATATAGTACCGGGTGCATCAACAATGAATAATGCTTGAGATGAGAGGTAGGAGATCCACCTTTGATAGCCATCAATCTTGAATCAAGCCCCCTAGAAATGTATGAGGCATAGTCAAATGGCCTGGAATTGTGATACTAGATATCTGCTGTGATAATCATTGGCACAATTGACATGAATTCTGAGGCATCCATTCCCAATACATGACACATTGAGAAATAAGTGTATTTCATATAGGGCTCAAACAAGTCCACATGATAAGGAGGTCCCTCACTATCCTATAGAGGATCTGGCTTGCTGCCCTACTTAACCCTGTGAATTGGCAACCTCCAACCCTTATAGATTGTATCCATTATTGAGAATTCCTTCTCCAACTCTTCAAAAATGATCTCCTCATTACAAAATCCTTCTAATTTGAAAACCTCACTTATTGCTTCTTTTGACAAATATATTTGTGGCTTTCTAGATGGGTCACATATAAATTTATGTTTTGGGTCATAATGATCATCCAACAATTTTACTAATTCTGCATTCACAAATACGTTAGGGCACACTAGTTTCCCTACATTCAACTTCCATGGATTACAAATTGGTTCAAAGCATTTTCTTCTATGATAATGGAAATTGAATAAGTCATACCCTCTTATGGTAGTCCAGACGTCACCTATGAATTTTCATTTATCATCCAATTTATCAAATTCTTCCCTAAGTTGTGAAAACCTTCTAGTTTTAGGCCCTGAACCAAGTAACTGGTCAATAAGGTCCTAATTTAATCTCCATTCAGTGCCCTCCTGTTCTTTATCAAATTTTTGCTTCTTCCCTTTTGATTGACTACTCTCACCAAGTTTTCTACTTTTAGCTTTTCCAGAACCAGGGGACTCCATTCTTCAAGATTACAGAATCAAAAATGTGGAAGGCTAAGATGCAATTACTTACAATATACTACTCGAGCTCCTTAGACTAAAAGATGTCCCAATTCTCTGTTCGCCTTGCAAACTCTTTTGCTATCAATTCAACACTAATGCATTGTTTAAACCTTCCCTGTTATATCCCTTCATGCAATTAATGAAGCATGAATGAAGACTTATTTGAAACTGGTACTGTCGCATCAAATATCTTGTTAGAGAGATTTTCAAATTTGGGGAAAAATCCTTTTGCAACGTTTATTAAACCTTTCGCCAAGACATCCTGTGGTCTGATCGACATTAGGAATCATACTGATGACTATCACTTTAGTGTTTCATATCGTTGTGACAATTCTGAGTTGGGGAGATGTTTCATAGAGTTCATTGTGTCATACCGAGATATGTTCTTCAATGTATTTTCCAGTCGCAGAGACATAATCACCCTTTCCTCGATGAAACCACACTTTGGCATGACCATTAAGTTTCTCACTGATGAAATAAATCTTACCAATGAAATAATTCCATCGGCAAGACAATGAATCTTTGAAAAGACTCATACCAATGCCAAATGTATTGCCGAACCCATTCATCCAGATTGCTCTAATTGGTGAGACTCACCCCGAAATACTCTATCTGTGTAACTTTTAAACCTCGATGAATCTCATGCTGAAAACTTCTTCTCTTGCCAATGTATATCTCTATCGGCATGACTTTTGAGTCGGTAAGACTATGTAACTTCATACCGAAAACCATTGATAGAATCCCCTTGTATTTGTTTCGGAAAGATAGGAGCCACTTTCCAAGACCATACCCTGATGCACATGAGTCTTATCGAGACGTGAGTCGATCAATGAGACAATATGATTTCATTATGACTTCACACCGATACCAATTAGTTGGGCCGAAATGATCCTTCTATGTGCTAGTCGACAAGACATTGAATTCGCCGTGACATTACATCAATGCCTTAAATTTTTTCGATGTATCTTTTCATACGCTGGTCGGCAAGACATAATATTTTGCTATGACCTCATCTTGAATATGATTCTTATTTCGATATGAATCTTCTCTGTCACCGAAACAAAAGATGTGTCCTGCCAATAGTCTGCAACAAGTATACATTAGCGAAAAATACATAGGTCGGGGAGAATTTCACTTTGTCTTGCTAATATAGGTAATACAATGAAATATGAAGGACTAGATGGATTCAAATAGATCTCATGACAAAATATAGGCAAGATGTTATGAGGAAGGAATTTTATGCTTAAGATGAGGACTCATTTTGGAAACTCAAGAATACATTTGACTGTGAAATATTCAAAATTTTACAGTTCTAATAGTGTCCTAGTGGTGTGATTAAAGACTAAAGGGGGTTCACCACCAAGCAAAGGCTTGGAAAGAAGAAGATGGATGCAATGTGCAAATTTAACTATAAAATCTAAGATATGAAACTGAAAATCAGAATAGCAAACTGAGAAAGGATAGAGGGGCACCTGGAAAACTGAAGAGGCTTGAAATAAGGTCCGCACTCCCAAAATTTTTACTTTTAATGCATATTGGGACTCATATTCCATTAGGGGCAATTTATTCCCAATTTAGAGTTTGAGCCGAATCCAAAATCTAGAACTACTAAACCAAGATCTATAGAAAAAGCCTAAAATTTGGTATACTGGAACTCATATGCCACAAGTGGTGATTTAGTCCTAGTATCAGGGTTGATCTGAAACTTTGATGTCCTCTAGTGATTTCCTGTAGCCTCTCTCCTTTTCGATCTTTAGGTTTGAAACTTTGAATTCTACTCTATATGAAATTTTTTGTGATCTTGCAAAGGTAGGTGACAAATTTGACAACTTAGCAACTTTGAAAACTTTCTCCAATCTTTCTCTTCAATGGGTCTTCAACCTAGATCTCCAAATCACACATCAAAGAGATAAATTTTTTGTCTTCTTAGTAGATAATGGTTTTCCTTGGTCAAACCCTATTTTAGCAATCAAACCTTGAAATGAAATCAAATAGAATGAAGGAATGATGAATGAAAAAATATCCTATGTTTCAACTCACCAAACCCTTAAAACAAAGGCTACAATCTTGTATGAAATGGCTAGCATGAATTTGGATCTCTACTCGTGATTGTATGTTATGGATCTTAACTTGAATGCTTGCTTGAATCATAAGAACCTACATCTCAAATGTTAGCTCAAAAAAAAACATGATGTATGATGACTTTGACATGATTCTTGAATCTTGAATATAGCTCCAAAACACTTTCTACTCACTCTTGAATTCTCTTGAATGCTCTTGATCACATAAAATTTCTATATGAATGCTTACATAAAACTTCTAGATCACACTTGAGCTCATGAAAAATTCTAGGATAAAATATGTGAATTAACCTTGTATTTATACTTGTTAATGCAAAATTTCTTGAAATTACAACACTACAAGCTGACATAAGATCTAGAAGTATAAAAAATCCTTCCAAGAACTTAAATTTAAAATAGGTCCAAGCTAAGCAAGACTCATACGCCAGTTGGAGAATATGAGTCGCAGTAGGCCAAGTTTGGGACTCAAACTTCAAGAAATGTTAAGTTCTATGCCAAATTCAAGATTAGGCCCTGAAACTTAGGTAGGACCCATACACCCAAGGTGGCATACGAGTTTGAGATCACTAAATCTTGGCCATACAATCCAAAATCATTAAATTGTAATTGGTTATTAGATATTGTGGACACATAAAAAGTAACCCTTTTACTTTTTCTAGTTTTGTCCCTCCTTGTACTTATTTGGCTTCATTTTGCCTTGATTTAATGTTGCAATGTGACCCACACATTCACAATAGGTCTTCAATCTTTATAAATCATTAAGACTTTACGATGTTTTGTAAAGGTGTTGTGATACATTTTCATACTTTTCTAGACTCTTCTTCTTATAATTTACTTACATACACCCTTTTTATTACTTACCAAGTTTTATTTTAAAGTGTTGTAAAGTATTGTAACAAACTTTCACACTTCTCTAGACTTGTCATCACTAAATACACCTTTCTTATGTTTTATTTGGCCCCTTTGTACACTTATAGGTCTTAATTAAGTGTATTTTTTAATAAAAACCTGACAAACATCATTTAAGAGAACTTAATTCCTGACACCCATTCACCATGGTGGGTGAATGAGTCCCTATTGGCACAAAAATCAAAATAAACTTAAATTACTGGCAGGTTTTTATTCCTAAAGACCTAAGGTCAACCTGTGATGTATTTTCAGGAAGTTATTACATAAGTGTGTATAAATATATGATTTTATATTCATTTTAACCCCATTCATTCAAGTATTCATTCATGACACAATCCATCTAAGCATTCACTCAAGCATCATAGCATCATTCAATCAAGCAATTATCAAGCATCTTGGAGCAGCCATTGACATATCTTCAGACTTCAACACCAAGGGTTTGGTGATTTTATGAAATTTACATGTTATTTGTTCATCATTCCTTTCTTATTTCATTTTATTATCAAGTATTTGATTACCAAAGTGGGGTTTGACCAAGGAAAACCCCTATATTCTATCCCTTAATTTTTTTCCCCTCTTTGCATGGACGTGTTTGTAGGTCTTGTAGGCAGATTTGTCAAGGAGAAAGGTGTAAAAAAGGTGTTGTAAAGTAATCAAATTCATTCAAGTCAAACAAAGACCTAGTTAAAGCTTGGAGACCATTTTTAGCCCATTTTCTGCAGATTCAGATTCGACAACCTGACAAGCAGAAAAGTGCAAACTAGGACCCATAGAGTTGACCTTTGACTTTGCAATTTTTTGTAGGTGGATTGATTCTCCATTTGTGGTGAATGAGTCCCACTGCGAGGATGGAAAAAGTGTTTTTTGAAGTTCTGTGTTCCTAGCATCCCAAAACCTGTTCCGACAGATTTTACTAGAAACAAGACTAATTTTCCATCTGTGGTGAATGAGTCCCAGTGGGATTGAATAGTGAATTCTGCAACATTCCAAAACCCTCCTAGATATTCTTTTCATTTCTAGGTGCATCTCTTTCAATTTCATAAAATTTTATTTTAGTTTGTTTCTATTTTTAGTTCATATTTGTATACATCACTATGTTTTCCAACACTTTTCATTTCCTATTTTTGCATTCATAATGAATCAATTTTATTCATTTTCTACATTTAAATTATCTGATTTAGGATATTACACCCACATCACATAAATCTTTGAATGTGTACATTGCGTTTTGGCCCAAATCTTTACCCTTTTAGGTGAAAAATACTGGAAGGGCTATAAGCATTTGAGTGCCAAAATCTTTGTTCATATTTTGGTGAACCCAACTTTAGAGCATTTTTATTTCTAATTTCAAGTGCATTTACATCCTAGGGTTAGCTTGCATTCAACATTGCATTAGGTTTTTCATTTTTTTGCATCCTAGGGTTTTCAAAATTGCATTAGTGAAAAGATCATATAGCTTTCATTTTGGTATTTCCAATCATTTAAAAACATTGAAATTATGCATCTACATCATAGTTTTGTGTCATACAATCTAAAACACATTAGATTGCATTTAAAATTTCTAAAAAAAAAACTCAAAAAAATTCATCCTTGGACTCATTTGCCACACTAGGTGAATTAGTTCAGTTGCACATTTTACACAGTAGTTTTTGGCATTTTCTAGGCATTTCTTGCATTTCTATTTTTTGTTACTGCATCTCTATTACAGTTTCTAGAATTTCTATTATTCACATTTTATTACTCTTAGTTTGCATTACATTTGCATTCACCCCACCTTTAGTGGACCTTGTATGAGTGTTTGGTGCCCTATTGATAGTACTTTAGTGAGAAGAAGTTCATGACTCATGGCCTCCCACGATAAAACACTCGTTGTGGACCTTGGGTTGTCTCAAGCTACTACTCTTGGTGTTGACAATATTGCATTAGGTATGGACCTTACATTTAGAATACTTTGCCTTCCAATAACATGCAATTTGACACACAAAACGATCATGTTTCACAAGAAAAAATATCAACATTTATGAGGATTTAGCACATTTGCAACAAAACATGTGTCTTGAAAACATTTCAACCACCACAATTCCTACTATAGATAACATCCATCATCTTCTTGAATGTAACGAAAGGTTAGATGTTATGAAACAAATTGTTGAGATATACCATAAACACATTACTAACACCTCTAGCATATATCAACCAACAAACACTGTGGTTGGCCAGGGAGGACCTCACATCCCCCCCCTTCAACTGTAGCATCCATACCTACCTACACCACTCCCCAAGTTGCAACAGTCATGCAATCTGTTAGTACTATCACTCCTTCCTTCAATATTCCTACTAGTACTCCTAGTTCCTTTGTGGGATCAAATGTTTTATCCTCCACCACCTTCCCACCTTTCAGTTTCCCCTTCACTTGTCCTACTATTATATACACTCCATCACCATTCTCTCTTCCACCTCCTACCACCTATCTTGATCCCCTCATCACACAACTCTTCTACACTGTTTCCTCTATGCAAAAAAAAAAATCCACCATAAACCAAAGTCAAAATTCCCCACCCACCTATTATGTTCATAGCAACCCATTATCTTTGGAAATATTAAGAACACTGATGCCACAAGGAATTGAGATACCTAGATTTGAGAAGTATGAAGGGAAGGGCGACCCTACTAATCGTGTTAATGCTTATGTAGCCTTATGCAGTGACTTTGTTCTTGATGATAAACTATTGGCCAAACTGTTTCCTAGGACCTTAAAGGACACTACCTTGGAGTGGTTTTCATGCTTACCAAACAATTCAATTCATTCATTCAATAAACTAGTTTATTCCTTTATAAATAATTTTCAAGTGCACATGACTCCCAAAAAGGTATTGGCTGATCTAATGAGATGTAAAAAAAATGTGGATGAAAAGTAATTGATTTCATCTCACGCTATTAGTCACTCTATGCCTAAATTGATGTCAAGGTTCCTGATCCATTTCTCCAAAAGATGTTAATTGAAAATTTACAAAGTCACATCCAAGATAAATTGACCATGATGAAATTTCCCTCTTTCATACATTTATGCACAACCCTTTGTGACTATCACAATTCAATTAGTAGTTGCGATGCCAAGTCCACTACTAACTGGATTGAAAAATCTGAACATGTCAACCCAAGCAATTCACAACCGTTTCGAAAACAAAACAAAGGATTTTTTAAATTCAAACCCCCTCCTCAACAACCACCTCAACCTTCCAACAATGAAGTAACATCTATTAAAGCCGCCATACCTTTTACTTATGGTGATCCAAAAAGATAGTTTACACCTTTACTAAACAATCTTCATCACACAATGACCCAACTATTGAAGCTCAACAAATGATTACTTTACCTATTGTTAAACCACTGGATCCAACTAAGCCTTTTTCTCCAACCTTTCAACCCAATGCTTATTTCCATTATCATAGACAAAATGGACATGACACAAAATAGTGTAAGCATCTTAAACACATAGTGCAATACCTCATTGATTCTAGCTATCTATCCATTTCAAATGCTAATGTTAAAGGAAATAAATCTATTGCCCCACCCAATCAAAATTTTCAATTTTTTACCAATCCGATGCCCAAACATGATGTGTCATTCGTCAGAGATAGTGAAACTCAAAATAATGATGTGATGACTGTTCATAATGATATTGAACATCCTAATCTTATTCCACATACCAATTCTATTAATCCTATGCATGATATGGTAGGAGCGATAGACGTTATCCCTCACAAGAGCCCAATTGAGAAATCTCTTGATATTAATTTCTCTTCAAAGGATATTCTTTTGAATCTTCCCAATGGTCCTTTTTATATAGCTGACAATATTTATGATAAGCCCACTAATGGGATACTCATAGATCCCACCTGTGGCAAGAATGTGATCACTAAGGAATTTTTGGTATTACATGATCTTTATCAAGATGATTATGAAAAACTGAGAGCACAGATCAAAACACACAATGGTTTTGCATGCCCTATGATAGGATCGATCATCCTTCCATTATAGATAGGACCTAAGAAAATGGATGTAACCTTCTCTGTCATTCCATAATTGGATCAGTTTCATTTGCAGCTGGGCCATCCATGGCTCCACTTGATGAAATTTGTTCCTTCAGTCATACACAAATGTTTAAAGTTTCCACATGACAATGACATATTCACTATTAACCATAGTGGCTTCAACCCTTTTTCTTCTAAAGGAAACTTCTCCTTAGAAGCCTTTTGGCCAGAGCCCATGGAACCCATAACACCTCACAAATATTTATTTTTCATTGCTTACCAAAAGTTTAAAGGAATAAAATTGTCGAATTGTCCCTCCGCAACAAATCCCCATCCACCTCCGCGAATCCCATCCTAGACGAGACAATGCTTCAACCTGTACCTGAATAAGAAAATCAAGATCAAATAATAAACACTTCACCTTCATCATCCAAACACCTAAGAGGTAATGAAACCAACCCCATCATGTCTCCTTGTATAAAACAAGTTTATAAAGTAAAAGAGAAAGTGATTGACCCACCTCCTTTGGTTCCTTCTGTTCCTCCTCTTACAGAAGCAAAGGAACCTATGGTGGATCAACCTACTCTTACACCACCACAACTTCAAATTAGACTTAAAAGAAACCAAGGTGCTAGGGAGCGTAGGCGTTGATGTCATCTCCTTGCTTGTCAATTACAAATTGAAGACAAAAAAGAAAATAAAAATTCACATTTGACATAAGCAATTCATGATGACCCTCCTCCTCAATCACAACACAATGATCCAATACAACAACCACAACTCCTAATACACCCTTCATTGGATATTACCATGCATCCTCCTGTTGTAATTAATCTGGATGATGAGGATGGGATAACTAAAATAGATGAAGAGGTGTATAATGATTTGAATACATTATTTTCCTCTTCCATAAGCTTAAATGATACATCTCCTACAACAAGTGTAGAACCTGGTACTTCCCCTAGTTCGGCACTTGCATTTTTCCCTTTGGCTAGTCAACCACCATTGGCATGTCCTGAACATGATTTGGAGAAGAATGACTTGCTCATTGGTTGATTTGCATTCGACCTACTAGTATTTTACATTTTTTTTTCATTTTTTTTTTCTTTTTCATGTGTGTATAGTTCTCCCCTGTGATGTGACGTTTGATGTTCTCTCTCTCTTTATGTAATTCCTCTATTTGTACCTTCATTCTTCTATATGTTGTACATTGCTTTCACTATTTTTTTTTTCTTTTTTTTTTTTTGTGTTTTCCTTTTAGGGATGATGCAAAGCATTGAGACAACCTATGTCTCTTCCATATTGACCCAAAAGGTCTTTTATTTTCTTTTTTGCTTTTGTTTTGTGTTTTCCTTTTGGGGACGACACAAAGCATTGAGACGACCTATATCTCTTCCATGTTGACCCAAAAGGTCTTTTATTTTATATTTCACTTTTTTTTTGTTTTTTCCTTTTGGGGATGACACAAGGCATTGAGATCACAATGTCTCCTTCATGTTGACCCAAAAGCTTTTTTATTTTCCTTTTTATTTTCATTTGCTTGTGTTCTCCTTTTGGGGACGATGAAATTTTTTGAGACATCAGGTATGTCTCTTTCCTGTTGACCTAGAACAAATTTTCTTTTTCTTTTGTTTTTTCTCTCTTTGTGTCATTCTTTCAGTTCTATGTGTGTTTGGGGAATGATGATAGTTCCAAGCTCTTTAATCAAAACATTACAACAACAAACATACTGACCTTAAATCTATAGATCCCTTATATGTTTGGTGTGTTCCTCTTTGGGGGAAACCCCTCCTTCTTTCTTCCTTTTTTATTTACATGACATAACCTTACTCGGAAACATTTGACTTGGCATAGGGGCTTTCCATGTTGGCTCCCATGTCTTGTTTCTTTTCATATTTTTCACTAGCTACTTTAAAGATATTGCTCACAGAACGGTGTGTAGCAATTCCTTTAAAGTGGGGGCATACATTGGCATTATTCATTTGCATTTTTCTTTTTCTTGGTTCTTAGTGCAACCTTCTTCTTCCATACAATGTGTTTTGTCACTTTGTGGATGACATTGGGTGTGATGTCCTTAATAAGCATGATATCTCTTAGCATATTACATTCCTCTTAGTGGCCTGATGTGACGCACTACATCCCCTAAGTTGTGAATTTTATATTCTTTGATTGGCCCTCTCTTGGAGACATTAGACACAATGTTCCCTAAGTTATAGACCTCACATGAACTAAGCAAGAGTCATTTTCCGTTCTTTTGCATGTTTCATTTACATGGCCACCTTTCATAACACAACTTGCATGCCTGTGGTGTCATTGCATTTGTTTATGAGTTCTAAGAATACGAAGCTTTTCTTGTCTCATGAAGCATGAAACGAAATTGTCCTTTGTGGCACCTTATTAAAGTTATCAGGAGGTATAACTTTAGTATGGTTGAGCGGCAAGCCCATTCTGAGGCACGACTTTCCCCATAGCCACTTGAATGTTTGTGAGTACATACCAGTCATGAGTGTATGTTTCTCACCTTTTATGCCTTCTCACCTAGCATACAACCATAAGTTCCATCACCCCAGAGTGAGTATGCATTTTATTTCCAAACAACCTCGATCTAATCCACAACGAGCTGGAAAGACGATCAAAGCCTGACTTTCTTTCATTCCTTTTCATCACTTTCATGTGTGTTCCTTTGTGCTTATGATTTGTTTGGCATGGGATCTTGATCCTAGGGGCTTGTTCATCCATCTTGATTGATGTTGTCTCATATCACCAAGCACTAGTACATTCAAATCCCTCTTAATTGCATGTTCGACTACTTTAGTGTGAGTTTGAAGCAAGTTCATCCTCTCACTAAAGTGGGGGAAAACTGTGGACATGGAAAAAGTAACCCTTTTACTTTTTCTAGTTTTGTCCCTCCTTGTACTTATTTGGCTTGATTTTTCCTTTATTTAATGTTGCAATGTGGCCCACACATTCACATTAGGTCTTGAATCTTTATAAATCATTAAGACTTTACGATGTCTTGTAAAGGTGTTGTGAAGTGTTGTGATACATTTTCACACTTTTCTAGACTCTTCTTCTTATAATTCACTTACATACCCCATTTTTATTAATTACCAAGTCTTATTTTAAATTGTTGTAAAGTTTTGTAACAAACTTTCATGCTTCTCTAGACTTGTCATCACTAAATACACCTTTCTTATGTTTTATTTGGCCCCTTTATGCACTTACAAGTCTTAATTAAGTGTATTTTTTAATACAAATCTAACAAACATCATTTAAGACAACTTAATTCCTTACAACCATTCACATGCCTTGAGTGGGACCCATTCACCATGGTGGGAAAATGTGTCCCTCTTGGCACAAAAATCAAAATAAACTTAAATTACTGGCGAGTTTTATTCCTAAAGACCTAAGGTCGGCTTGTAATGTTATATTTTCACGAAGTTAGGGCATAATTCTGTATAAATATATGGATTTCTATTCATTTTAATCCCCATTCATCCAAGTATTCATTCATGCACTCAATCCATCTAAGCATTCACTCAAGCATCATAACATCATTCAATCAAGCAATTATCAAGCATCTTGGAGCATCCATTGACATATCTTTAGACTTCAACAACAAGGGTTTGGTGAGTTTATGACATTTTCATGTTATTTTTTCATCATTCCTTTCTTATTTCATTTTATTATCAAGGGTTTGATTAACAAAGTGGGGTTTGGCCAAGGAAAACCCATATACTCTAACCCTTAACCTTTTTCCCCTCTTTACATGTGTGTTTGTAGGTCTTGCAGGCAGATTTGTCAAGGAGAAAGGTGTCAAAAAAGTGTTGTAAAGTCATCAAAGTCATTCAAGTAAAAAAAGGACCTAATTAAAGCTTGGAGACCATTTTTAGCCCATTTTCTGCAGATTCAAATCTGGCTACCTGACAAGCAGAAAAGTGCAAACCAGGACCCACAAAGTTGACCTTTGAATTTGTAGATTTTTTGTAGTTGGAATAATTTTCCATTTGTGGCGAATGAGTCCCACTGCCAGGCTGGAAAAAGTGTTTTATGAAGTTATGTGTTCTTGGCATCCTGAAACTTGTTTTGACAGATTTTACTAGAAACAAGACTAATTCAGCATCTATGGTGAATGAGTCCCAGTGGGCTTGAACAATGAATTCTGCAACATTCCAGAACCCTCCCAAATTTTCTTTCAATTTCATTAAATTTTGTTTTAGTTTGTTTATGTTTTCAATTCATATTTGCATACATCACTGTGTTTTCCAACACTTTACATTTCCTAGTTTTGCATTCATAATCTATAGATTTTATTCATTTTTTGAATTTAAATCATCTTATTTAGGCATATTACACCCACTTCACATTAATATTTGAATGTGTACATTGCATTTTGGCCAAAATCTTTACCCTTTTAGGTGAAAAATCCTAGAAGGTCTACAAGTATTCAGGTCGTAAAATATTTGTTCACAGATAGGTGTCAAGGTTATCTTTTGAATGATGCATTAAATAAGGCTTTTGGATGCAAAATAGGAGCAAATATGGCATAAAGAAGCCCAATTTTAGTAGGGAGGGCCCAAACAATTGTGAAAATGTGGAGGGATACATTTTTCTAGACTACACTAGCTTTAAAATATTATGCAAGTCAAATTTTGATTTATCATTCTTAATTTTATTAGCAAGGTGGGGCCCACATAGTCATGCTCTTGTAATAAAAATGGAATGCCATGGATTCATGAGGAGATAAGTAGAAGAGGATGCCGATACAGTGCATTTAATTGGTTCTAGTGTATAGTTTAGTTACCGTCATAGTATCTCAACTACAAAAATAGGAACAAGTATATCAAATGTCATCAAATGTTAAGTAGTCTAGGCTTGCAATATAACTATTGAGTAGTGAAACACCAAATAGGATATGAGTGAGGTATTCATGTGCTCATGCAATAATACAACACATGTGAGAAGGGTTTAACATGTTGAAGCATGGACCTTGAATGTTGGGTGCCAATGAATTTATTGAGAGGCTTAGCAAGTAAGGATAGTGAATGAACACAAAACTAATATTTTAAAAAATACATACAAGTAGGTATCCCTGATTGTGAACCTCCAAACATAAATATATTTTAGAACTCAAGTACAATAATAAAAATTTCCAACATGTCTTCCATAGGAAGCAAGAGGAATATTTCACTCAATCATGCTCTATTTGTCATGAAGCTAAGCTTGCTAATAAAATGTTTAGTTTATATCAACCACTTCTTATTTGCTCTCAAACATGGGAGTCTATATCTATGAATATTTTAGTGGTTTTCCTTCTACCATTAGACAACATGATTATTTCTTTGTATTTGTGTATTGGTTTTTTAAAATGATCATCTTCATTCCTTACAAGGAATATCTTTGATGCTCTTAAGGCTAAATAATTATTATTGATTAATTTATGGTTTAATTTTTGTTTGTCTCTTTTTATTATTTCTAGTCAAGATTCTAGATTTTGAGTCAATTTTTGAAGTCACTTTGGGATATTTTAGGGTCTCCACTTCACTATAATACAACTTTCTATCCACAACTTAATGGTCAAACTAAAGTTATCAATTAGAATTTTGTCCATTCTCTTAGCATATTCTATAGTAAGAATAAATAATATAATTGTTATCTATATATTTTGTCACACAACTATTATCAATCTTTACATGTCTCTATAAGCCATTCTCCTTATGAGGTATAGTATGGATATCACCATATTGCTCCATATGAGATTCTAGTTTCTCTTCCTCCAACTTCTTCACATCAATAGAATGAATAGAGCCAAATTTCTAATTTTATTCAAGACATGGAAAATACACATGCAATAGTGTAGGAAACTCTTTAGACTTCTTAGGGTATGTATAAGGAGATCTATGATAAACATTGCATTGCTTCCATGTTCTAAATCAGGGATTAAGTCCTGCTTTATATGGATAAATGAATGTTTAAGGGTCAACAATATGAAAAGATTAAACCTATTCAATACATGTATTGTACCATTACTCAAATGATAGGTGATAATGGTTTGAAAGTAGATCTCCCATTTTAGCCTAAGATAATTAATATTCTAAGTGGAAGTTGTTTAATAGTCTGGATAACTAAGAGGGGGGGTGAATTAGTCATCTAAAAGTAATTTTATTTTCTTTAATTAATCCAGAGCATACTTATACCCATCATAAATTAATGAAATAGATATGAACATGAATGCACATAACAACACCAAGCACATTGAACAACAGAATTTGCTTGGAAACCCAATAATGGAAAAACCATGAAGAATGATAATTCTCAATTATATAACACTGATTAAGGTGATTTTTACAAAGGCTCATTAGCAAGTTGCTCACTACAGGGTGGCTCACTGCTTGGCTATTATAGCCAAAGATATAAAAAGGGCTCACTACTGGTGGGCTCACTGCCCAAATACAAAACAACAGATTACAAAATGGTCTCACTGACAAAATTGAACTGATGAAGTTGCATCTACATATGCATGAGTTTAGTTCTGGTTAAGAGCATAATTTCTATTTGTAGGAGATATGATCAAAAAATTCTGCACAACTTCGCACAAGCTCTACAAAATAGATTAATTCTTCCTTCTCATCATCTTGTCTGCTCACACACACCACACACTTCACTTCCTATTTTCATCATACAAAAAAAACCTTTACTTATACCCTTTCATGCTTTCATAATATCCTAGGCTGGCCAGACATAATATCTTCATAGTCTTCTAAGTTGGCCAAATACAATTTGAATTAGATCACCACAAAACATGTCGGCATGAAGAAAAACCTTGAGATATTCAATAAGAACTTGCATGCTAACACTGGTCCCAAAAGATAGGTTGCACATAAAGATCTTCTTACCACGTTACCTAGGGACCCATGAATAGGTCATACATAAGATATGTTCATTGCATAACATGATTATTAGAAGATAGCAGACTTTGGATCACATGAAATATATTCCAGAGCTAATAGGAATGGCACAACCAAGACCAAATCTTGATTATCATTAATTTTAGTATCAATTAGAGAACCACAAATTGACATACAAAAAATTGCATCATGCTACATGAAATTCCTGATAGCAAGGTTACACAGAGTGAGCTTTGAGCACAGTATTCAACATCAAAATATTATTCATTATTCTGTATTAACTAACTTCCATAGATGTCCCAAAAAGAAGTACTGCCATAGCCAGATCAAAGATAACATCCATACTACATGACATAATAGTACTTGATGGGATAGATCAAGTCTATACATCATATAGACCACAACCTTCTAGATCCAAGGTTCAACCTTCCAGATCCAAGGTTTTGATATCAATGACAACAATACTAAAACATCTTCAACAACTTCTCAACAGAAGTAGTATGAGCAACAAGTTACTTGGAAAAAGGTTTCAACTCTCTCATCTAAAATATCATATTCTAGATTTTTAGCCACCTTTTTGAACAAGACAAAATTCTTAATGTTTTTGACACACCACCAAGAGAGGGACTACCACTATAAACTTAGTTGTTCATAGGGTACATTGTCAATGTAAACAAAGTCAATCTCCTAATCATTGTTTGAGCAACTTTTCTCCGTCTTAAGAAGAAAACATGATTACTTTCCTCTAAAGAAGGATGAAGTGATAAGGCTTAGGGTAAGGTCCCATGGAGGGTGGCTTTCTAAACAATTTAGTAGGTGATGTTGAGATATTATAGGATTATTTTAAAGCTGGTGGTCTTATGATTTTAATAATAAAATTTGGCTTAAATTTTAAGCTCCAAAATTTAAGGGATGAACTATAGTGCTTTGATAAATAATAAGAAATAAATAAAAATTCTCTTAGGGTGATCCCACAATACTAGTTTACAATTTTTCGTCAAACTGGACACCGAACTAATTTTTTTAACTAAATCTTCACTTTCGGGCACCTATAGTGGCTAAACCGTGAGGAATTTGAAGATGATGCAAACTAGTGATCTCTGACATTTGCTTTGTAGATTCTAAATATATTTTTTCAATTTTTTTTGAATCAGATTGTTTTTCCATCCCCTTCAAAAACTAGTTTTTAACAGTAAACACAATTTTTAAAGAGTGACGTCACTTGCTAACACAACTTTTTTTCTATGAAGGATAAAATTCTATTTTTTTTGAATTTAGATTCGTAACTACGATATCTAGTGCATGGAATTGGTTTCGCAGCATTTCGTGTAATATTTTTTTCTTAATTAAGTTTCAAAGTTGAACCTTTTACAATTTAGACATCATTCACTAGCTAAAGCATAACTTGTTTGTATGTAACGAAATTATTATTTTTGTTTGGATCAAGGACATCAATATCTCATGCACTGATAATTTTCAATTTTTTTTTTTGATAATATGCTATTTTTCCACATGTGCAGAACAAAGAGCTTGATTTTTGGTGAAAAACCTTTGTTTAATTAAACTAAAAACTAAAATACATAATAAAACCAAAACATATTAAAATTACATTCAATGGATAGTTCGTTCCAAGGACTACCATCATTTAGTTGGGTTTGTGAAGTCTCCTCCATTTTCATCCTCAACCCGAGCTTCAAATGGAAAAATTATGCAGAAATTTGGTGGAAAAGGGGGAGAAGGGGGTAAAAGGGGGGTTCAAATGAACCCCAGTTCGAACGAACCCCCCTTGGAGGTTCTCTAGAACCAGGGTTCGAATGAACTGAGGTTCGAGTGAACTCCCCCCTTGTATTCAATTTCCCATTGTCTTTGTCATAAAAAAATGCAAAAAAAGTTAGTCCCATCATTTAATAGGGTTCACTCAAACTAGGGTCCATTCGAACACCCGAGTTCGTGTGAACACCTAAAAAGCAAAAAAAAATCATAAGAGTTTTTTTTCAATTTTCCTTCCTCACTGGAATTGTAAACCAGTATTGTGGGATCACCCCTCATTTTTTATTTTCTGATAGGAATTTAAAATTTTAGATGATAGATAAGTGGTAGAAAAGATTCCTAAGTTGTAGGGGCAATTTCTAGCCCCTCACCAGCTTAAATCTGCAACCCTAAAAGGTAGGGGCTGCTATTTTTCAAGGAAAGATTCCAATTAATCTTGTAGCATAAGTATTTTTTCCCTATGATATCCCTAGCTCCATGAAAATAGATGCCCAAGCCCCCATGGGGCCATACTATTAGTCTTTAAATTACAAATATATTTTTTTTTTCATAACTCAGAGGTATCCCCAACCCTTACATCTAGCACTTGGATTTGCAACTCCACCCAACAAGCTCCACCACCCTTGCCCTGGTCTTACTTATTGCCAGGTTCTGGGGGACGGAGGAGGCAAGTGGAGGTGAGAGTAGTCCTTTGGGGGCATGGACTGCACCCGACATGACCCGTACCATTTTCATCCGAGAGTGTGAGTCGACCTCAGGACCTATATGGGACGAACCCAAAGCCCTTAATAAGGTAGTAAATAGACTATTATAATATATAATTGTTTTATACGTTTCTAAAAACTTCCTTGTACATAAAAGCTAAAATTTAGTAAATACAGCTGTAAAAAAATATTTTTACTTTTTTCCCTTAATAATAAATGTAGGGTTTGTATGGAGTTATACGGTTGAGAAAAGAGTAGCCTTGAATCACTTAGTTAACGGATTGCAAGGAATTTATTTAAATTTAATTGTAGACGAACATGCGTGTGATTTCAAAGGTGGAAGTAGACTAATTCAGGCAAGGGATTCCATACTGAATGCTATCAATTTGTGTGGGTGTGTGTGTACTTTCTCTCTGTTTTTCATTTCGATGATTGGATGCTTTGCCGGATACACAAAAAAATTGGCCACTTTCCCACTGCGGAAGGAAGCCGAGAAGCGGAATTCATGTGAGAGACTTTCCCATTCTCAAAGACAGAAATTTGAGCCGCCTCCCAAATTTGAGCTGATTTCAGAGGTCGTGCAGAATGAGGATCATAAATGATGTGGATGCTCAACCCAATAATATAACACTCATTATTTGAGTAAAGAAAAGAACAGATTTATTTTGCATGAAGATTCCTGGTTGTCAAAATGATGAGTGCAATGATGAATTTATAGACATATCCCAATCAAGATGAAAACATACAGATTGGGAATGACATCTCTCGAGAATGATAATATAACTAAAATGAATCATGGTTTGCAACAAGGTTGGGAAAAAATTCAAGAAATGTTTTAAATGTTTTGGATGTTTATTTTAGATGTTCCACAAGATTACATAACATGATTGAATAGATTAGGATTATTACATTTGGATAGATTGCTTTTGGGATTGACTAGATTGTGGAAGATGTAGAATAGGAAGATTGGATTGGAGTATTGTAAGGAATGTTTGGATTGCTTAGGATTGAAAGCTCATAACCAATGATAAGAGAGAGCTATTCTTGCAATGGCGATGAAAAGAAAAATAATTTCTTAGGTAGTGTATGGGAGGATGATTAGGTAGGGATGGGTTAGAGCAAGAAGTTGGGTTCACTATTTGATTAAAAAGTAAATTTTTTTCTTGAAAATCAAAGTTTGTCATAATTGAAATAAAAAATTTGAGGAATTTAAACATAGAATATTAACATGGTGAAAAAATATGTAATGTATAATTTTATATTTAGTTTTCAAATATGTAATTTATTCTAATACCAAGATGATAATTTTTTGTTTTGTTTATGATGCACAAAAGTACCTTTTTTAAAAGCAAATGTTTTGGGTCAAAATATGTGTGTATGGCTATTGTAATTTGGCCTAAATGAAATTAATTTTTAATCACTTTAATTGAAAAAATTATTATGGTGAAGTTTGGTCAGAATATGTTTTTGAATTTGAAAAATAAAATTAAAAAATATTTTTAATTGGCCCTAATTTTTTTTTTTTAAAACCCCTCACTTACAAACAACATAATTTGAAATAAACTAATCATAGTACAATTTTTTTTCATCATGTTAAATATAATGTCCAAATTGGTTAGACATATCTTTTTTTTATAAATTCAAATTCAATAGTTATAAAAATTGTAATATATCATTTCAAGTTTTTGAGTTTGTTTCTTTATAAATTAATTAAAAAAATTATAAAGTGTCACACATATATATATATATATATATATATATATATATATATATACATTGTCACATATAATGGGTTTTAATTTGGTCTAAATTTTCTTAAAGAAAAATTGTTAGCTATATTTACTCTTGTTGTTAATATGGAAATGTACTTGTAATTCAAATGTTGAGAGTTGAATTTTCAAGCCTAAAACGAAAGAAAATATATATACATTTATATATACATTGTTACATATAATGGGTTTTAATTTGGTCTAAATTTTCTTAAAGAAAAATTGTTAGCTATATTTACTCTTGTTGTTAATATGGAACAGTACTTGTAATTCAAATGTTGAGAGTTGAATTTTCAAGCCTAAAATGAAAGCAAAAACATGAGTCTCAAATTTTAAATTTCATATAATATTTACTAAATTTTTAGGATTGTAGAGTTGCTTTAAAATACTCATCATACTAGAGGAGATAGGAGATGAAGGAAGAGTTCCATGATGCATCAAACTTTGGAAAGTAAGGCTTGAGACTCTTCCCAAACCCTCTCACTCCATAGCTATTACAAACATAAGATAACTGCATATTTGTAAAAGAAGATTAGTTTACATTATAGCACATAGAGCTTCTCTAAATATAATTCCTATATGATATATCACTTCAAAAAGTAACTCAAAATTAGATGAACTCACTCACGTGAAATAAATTCATACCTTATTCCAAATATATTATCACTTTCTAATGGGTATTCCTTGAGGGGTGGAAGATTAACTACCACCATCAGCTTACTACCATAACTATAAATTTTTTATTTGAAGATTAAATACATTGGCATGCTTCATAAATTTTCTCATTAACTTTAATATTCTTGCACACAATTTTTTATTCATTCATTAAAATCCTCATTTGATGGTCGTAGAATTTCCAACACTAGCCTAATCCTCCTAATAACAATTGTATTTTGGATTCCAACTTGATCCTTTCCACATTGACAAATGCATCCATTCTACTTGTAGGGAAACTTCCTTGTCCACTTGATAGCTAACCAACAAAGGGTCAATTTTGTCACATTGTACAATAGGACTTACTGACATACCAATAAGGTTTTTGAATCACTTTATAAAATGTCCACTTATTTTGGTTAATTGTTAATAGCTATTGCATTTGGAAATATTAATTCATCCTCTTTTTTATTAATAGAAATACTTGGGATTTGCAAGTGGAGATCTCATTAAAAAATCAACTTGCCTCAAATATAGTGATTATCTACTTTTAGTTGCTTGGATTATATTATACATTTTTTTAGTCTTTAGGAAAACCATTCTCGAGATCAATTTTTTTCTTAACCCAACTAGCTATGGATTCATGACCATCAATTTGTTGGTTGACATTCCTTGTGTTCATATGCAATTCCAAAAACTCATCTCATTCTAGTTAAGTTAATTGATTCTTTCCCTAATAATTCCCTTGACAAATTCCTCACGATATTCTCTAGCTTTGAGAGCTATTTGACTTATATTTGGCAAGTTGTTAGTTTTATCTTGCAACACTTGTTAGTGTGAATAATTAATATATTTAATATACTTAGGTGTACTTAGGTTGATGAGGTAAGGGGTAAGTGCATGGATCTGTGACACAATTTTGGTGCCAAATTGCATAAAAAATCTATAACAAGCCATATTGCGCTCGCCAAATGTCATTCCTGACTTTTGAAATAAATTTTTCTAGTCTCTTTCATTTTCTCTTTCTTTACAGGGAACACTATATACATGAAATAAACATTTAAGTATAAGTTGACATTTACATATGGATATTTACTTTCTTATACTTTAAGTTATATTTCATGTATATAGGCAGGATGTTTGATAGTGGTTTCAGATCTCTAGGGGTTATAATGCAAATTATAGTTTTAAGAAAATCTTAAAAAATTTAGACTTAGTCAAATTTTAGTAATCGGCATGTCAAATTTTAGTAATCAGGAGGTCAAATTTTAGTAGTCAGCAAGTTGTATCATCTTTCTCTCTCACTTTCTCCTCTCTAATCTCTATCTCTCCACTCACTCTCTCTTTCCCTTCCTCCCTCTCTACCCTCTCTCACACCCCTCTATCTCCTCCCTACATCTACCTCCCTCCCCCTCTCTACTTCTCTCTATCTCTTCTCTATCTCTGTACATCTCCTTCCCTTTCTACTTATCTTTATCTCCCCTCTCTCTCTCTCTTTACCTACCTCTCCCTCCATCACTTTGTATCTCACTTATGTCTCCCTCCCTACCTCTTTTCCTCTCTAATCTCTATCTCTCCTCTCCCTTCCTCTACCTACATCTCTCTCACTCTCTATTCCTCTCTATCACTCTCTTCCCCCTCTCTCTCTAACTCTCTCCTCTCTATCTCATAATTTTCTATCCCTCCCTCTCACTCTCTTCTCTCTATCTCACCACTCTCTCTATCTCTATCTCTCTCTCACACACAAACCTCTATCTCCCTCCCTAATACTCCCTCCTTCCCTCCTTCCCTCTCTACTTCTCTCTATCTCTCCTCTCCCTCCGTCTCTCGACCTTGCCCTCCCTCCCCTTGTTTTTATCTCTCCTCCAAATCTCTATCACTATTGTATGTCCCTCCCTCCCCCTCTTTCTCTCTCAATTTCTCCTTTTCTCTATCTCACCATTCTTTATCTCTCCCACTCACAAACACACATGTATCTCCCTCCCTACCTCTCCCTCCCTCCCTCCCCTCTCTACTCTCTATATCTCCTCTCTCTTTTCATCTCTATACCTACCTCTCCCTTCATCACTCTCCATCCCTTTCTATCTCTCACCTTATTTCTCTCCTCTTCCCTACCTCTCTTTCTCCCTATCTACTTATTCCTCCTCTCCCTCCTCTACCTACCTCTCTATCTCTCCATCCCTTTTGTCTCTCACTCTCTCCTCTCTATCTCACCATTGTCTCTATCCCACCTCTCACTCCCTCTCTAAATCACCATTCTCTCAACCTTTTCCCTCCTTCCCTCTCACTCTCTCCTCTCTAATTAACCATTCTCTCTCTATCCCACTTTCCCTCCTTCCCTCTCTCTATCTCACCTATTGCTTTCTACCTCTCCCTCCCTCCAACCTCCCTCTCTCTTTATCTCTCTTTCTCATTCTCTCCTTACCTCTCTACTCTCTATCTCACCACTCTCTCTCCATCTCACTCTCCCTCCTTCCCTCTCTCCCTCCTATCCCTCCCTCCCCTTCCCTTCTACTCCACTCCTCTCCCTCCGACTACCCACCACTTTTCTTCTTACCCTCTCTCAATCCCCTTTCTTTCTCTCTTACTCTCTCCTTCTCTCTCTACTCTCTATCTCCCCCCTTCTCTCTACTCTCTTTCTCTCTCTCCCCTTCCTCTCTCCCCCTTCCTCTCTCCCCTCCTTTTCTCTCCTTTCACTCTCTCTCCCACTCACACACACTCACCTAGGTATCCTCCTATCCTCTCCCTCCATCCCTCCACTATCTACTTCTCTATATCTATCATCTCTCTCTACATCTCCTTCCCTCTCTATTTATCTTTATCTACCCTCTCCCTCTCTTTACCCACATCTCACTTTATATCTCAACTATGTCTCCTCCCTACCTCTTTCCCTCTCTACTCTATATCTCTCCTCTCCCTCCCTCTACCTCTCTCTCTCTACCCCCCTCTCTCTCTCTTACACACACATTCACTCACCTCTATCTCCTCCCTACCTATCCCTCCCTCCCCTCTCTACTTCTCTCTATCTCTCCTATCTCTATTTCTCTTTCCCTCTCTACCTATCCCTCTCCCTCTGTTTACCTATCTCTCCCTTTATCACTATGTATCTCACCTATGTTTCCCTACTTATCTAGGGTTGAGGGATTAAGGGTTGATAGTTGATAATTGAGGGTTAAGGGTTTAATGTATAGGGTATATTGTAGAGGGTAGAGGATAGAGAGTTTAAGGGTTGAGAGTTAAAGGGTTGAGGGTTGAGGGTTTAAGGTTGAGGGTAGAGGGTTGAGGGATTAGAGTTGAGGTTCCACTATATAGGGTAGAGGGTATAGGGGTTGAGGGACTAGGGTTTAAGGGTTGAGGTTTGAGGCTAGAGGGTTGAGGGTATAAGGGTTGATGGATTAAGGGTTGAGGGTTTACGGGTTGATGGATTAAGGGTTGAGGGTTGAGGGATTCAGGTAGAGAGTTTACTTGGTTTGAAGTGTTTAAGTGTTGAGGGTATAGGGTTGAGGGTAGAGGGCTTAAGGGTTTAGGGTTTAAGGGTTAATGATTTAGGGTTTAAGGTTTAAGGGTTTAAGGGTTAAGGGTTAACATTTTAGGGTTTAGGGTTGAGTGTTTAAGGGTATACAGTTGAGGGATTAGGGTAGAGAGGGAGGGATGGAGGGAGGGAGAAATGGATGGAGTAGTGAGATGGAGAGAAGTAGAAAAGTGAAGGGAAGGACAAAGATATATTAGGGTTGAGGATCCAAGATATACGATAGAGGGTATAAGGTAGAGGGGAGAGAGATAGAGGGAGTGAGTGAGTGAGTGAGAGAGAACTCAGAGAAGAAGAGGGTGTAGGAGGGAGAGACTTGAGATGAAGAGGGGGGAGGGAGTGGGAGAGAGATAGAGGGAGGGAGGATTAAGGGTAGAGGGTCAAGCATTTAAGAGTTTAGGGTTTAAGGGTTAAGGGTTTACAGTTAAGAGTGTAAGGGAGAGAGATAAAGGGAGTGATTGAGAGAGAGAGAGACCTAAGAGAGGGAGAGGGTTGAGAGATAGGGAGGGAGGGAGTGGGAGAGAGATAGAGGTAGGGAGGGCTAAGGGTAGAGGGTAGAGATTTTAATGGTTTAGAGTTTAGGGTTTAAGGGTTTAGGGGAGAGGGGAGAGAGATACGTGAGAGAAGGAGAGGGGGTAGGAGCGAGATACTTGAGAGAGAGAGAGGGGGGAGTGGGAGAGAGATAGAGGGAAGCAGGGTTAAGGGTAGAGGGTAGAGGGTGAGAGATAGAGGGAGTGACTGAGAGGGAGAGGGGGTAGAAGGGAGAGGGTTGAGAGAGAGAGGGAGGAGGGAGAGAGATAGAGGGAGGAGGGCTAAAGACTAGGGTTTAAGGTTAAGGGAGGGTTTAGTTAGAGGGTTAAGGGTTTAAGGGTTAAGGGTTAAGGGTAGAGGGCCAGAGAGAGAGGAAGTGAGCAGAGAGACCTGAGGAAGGGAGATGGGGCAGGAGGGAGAGACTTGAGAGAGAGAGGAGGAGGGAGGAGATAGAGGAGGAGGTTAAGGGTAGAGGGTAGAGGGTTTAGGGTTTAGTGTTTAAGGGTTAAGGGATTAGGGTTTATGGTTAAGGGTAGAGGGGAGAGATAGAGGGATTGAATGAGAGAGATATATACCTAAGAGAGGGAAAAGAGGTAGGTGGGAGAGATTTGAGAGAGAGGGGGGGAGTGAGAGATAGATATTGGGTAGAGGGTTAAGGGTAGAGGGTTTAAGGGTTTAAGGGTTAAGGGTTAAGGATAAAGGGTAGAGATATAGGAGTGAGTGAGAGAGAGAGAGACTTGAGAGAGGGAGAGGGGGTAGGAGAGAGAGTCTTGAGAGAGAGGGGAGGTAGGAGGGATATTCTTTATATCTCCTCTCCCTCTCTCCCTCTCTCTCTCAATTCTCCCCCTCCTACCCCATATCCCTCTCTCAGGTCTCTCTTTATCTCTAACTCACTCCTATCTATCCTCTCTATCAATAATCCTTAACCCTCTACCCTTAACCCTTAAACCCTGAAACCCTATACCCTCTATCTCTCTACCACTCCCTCTCTCTCAAATCTCTCCCTCCTACTCACTCTCCCTCTCTTAGGTAACTCTCTCTCACTCACTCCCTCCCTCTATCTTTCTCCCCCATACCCTTAAACCTCTACCCTATACATTATATCCTCAACCCTCATCTATCTCTGTCCCTCCCTCCTCTTGTCTACTCTCTATCTCACTTCTCCCTCCATATATCCCTCCCTCCCTCCATCTCTACTCTAATCTCTCAACCCTATACCCTCAACCTTTAAAACCTTAAACACTCAAACCTAAACCCTAAGCCCTTAACCCTTAAACCCTAAGCCCTTAAACCCTCTACCTTCTACCCTCTACCCTCAACCTTATACGCTCAACCCTTAAACCCTTAAACCCAAGCAAAATCTCTACCCTAATCCCTCAACCCTCAACCCTTAATCCCTAAAACCTTAAACACTCAAGCCTCAACACTCTACCCTCTACCCTAAACCCTTAAACCCTAATCCCTCAACCCATATACCCTCTACCCCATACATTGGAACCTCAACCCTCTACGCTCAACCTTAAGCCCTCAACCCTCAATCTTTAAACCTTCAACCCTCTACCCTGTATTCTCTACCCTATACATTAAACCCTCAACCCTGAATTCTCAACCCTCAATCCTTAATCCCTCAACCCTAAGTAGGTAGGGAAACATAGGTGATATACAAAGTGATAAAGGGAGAGGTAGGTAAATAGAGGGAAAGGTGAGATAAATATAGGTAGAGAGGGAAGGATACATAGAGAGGAGATATAGAGAGAAGTAGAGAGGGGAGGGAGGGATAGGTAGGGAGGAGATAGAGGTGAGTGTGTGTGTGTGTGTGCATGGGCGAGAGAGAGAGAGTGTGTAGGAGGGAGAATCTTGAGAGAGAGAGAGGGAGGGAGTGGGAGAGAGATAGAGGGTTTAAGTGTTTAAGGGTTTAAGGGTTAAGGGTACAGGGCTAAAGGTAGAGCGGAGAGATATCAGAGTGAGTGAGAGAGAGAGAGAGACTTGAGAGAGGGAGATGGTGTAGGACAGAGAGAATTGTGAGAGATAGAGAGGGAGTGGGAGAGAGATAAATGGTATAGTTTTAATGGTAGAGGGTAGAGGGGAGAGAGATAGAGGGAGTGAGTGAGAGTTTCTGAGAGAGGGAGAGGGGGTAGGAAGGAGAGACTTGAGAGAGAGAGAGACAAAGGGTATATGGTAGAGGGTTTAATGGTTAAGGGTTTAGGGTTAAGGGTAGAGGGGAGAGAGATAGAGGGATTTAGTGAGAGAGAGGGAGGGAGGGAGTGGGAGAGAGACAAAGGGTAGAGGGTAGAAGGTAGAGGGTTAAGGGTATAGGGGAGAGAGATAGGAGTGAGTGAGTGAGAGAGATACCTAAGAGGGGGAGAGAGGGTAGGAGAGAGAGACTTGAGAGAGAAAGAGGGAGGGAGGGATGGATGGAGGGACTAGGACAGAGACAGATGGTAGAGGGTTTAAGGTTTTAGAGTTTAAGGGTTAAGGGTTTAGTATTTAAGGTTAAGGGTATAGGGGAGAGAGAGAAACCTAAGAGAGGGAGAGGGGGTAGGAAGGAGAGTCTTGAGAGAGAAAGAGGGAGGGAGTGGGAGCGAGAAAGAGGGTAGAGGGTTCAAGGGTTAAGGGTAGAGAGCTAGGGGTAGAGTGGAGAGACATAGAAGGAGTGAGTGAGTGAGAGAGATACTTGAGAGAGGGAGATGGGGTAGGAGGAAGATAATTGAGATAGAGAGAGAGGGAGTGTGAGAGAGATAGATGGTTTTAAGGGTTAAGGGTAGAGGGGAGAGAGATAGAGGGAGTGAGTGAGAGAGAGACCTAAGAGAGGAAGATGGGGTAGGAGAGAGAGAGTTGAGAGAGAGAGGGGGTAGAGAGAGGGAGAGAAGAGAGAAGGGGTAGGTAGAGAGGGAGAGGGGAGAGAGAGGGATATGCAAGATAGAAATATGAGGGAGGGATAGATATGTAGGTAGAGAAAGTTGAGATAAAGACAAAGTACATAGGGACAAAGAGAGGGGAAGGGAGGGAGAAGTTAGAGAGAGAAGAAGGAAGGTGGATAGATTAAGAGAGGGAAAGAGGGAGAGAGGGATGGAGAGAGAGAGAGAGAGAGAGAGAGAGAGAGAGAGAGAGAGAGAGAGAGAGAGAGAGAGAGAGAGAGAGAGAGAGAGAGAGAGAGAGAGAGAGAGAGAGATAGAGAAGTAGAGAGTGAAGGAGAGATGGATGGAGAGGTAGGGATAGAGGGAGAGATAAGGATTTAGAGAGAGGTGAGAGAGAACAATAGAGAGAGAGGTAGGTAAGGAGAGGGAGGTCGAGATAAAGAGAAGTAGAGTGGGGAGGAGAGAGGGAAGAAGAGGTAGGGAGGGAGGGAGAGAGAGGTGAGATAGAGAGAGGAGGGAGTGATGGATATTTAGGGAGAGGGAGGTGAGATAGAGAGAAAAAATGAAAAGAGGGGAGGGGGAGAGAGAGGTGATAGAGAGAAGTAGAGATGTAAGGAGGAAGGTAGAGAGATTGAGAGAGGAAAAGAGAGGGAGAGAAAAAGATGTATATAGGGGTAGGTTAGATAGAGAGATGTAGAGTGAAGTTTTGTGGAAGAGAGAGAGGAGGAAGGGATAGGTAAAGATGGATAGTTGAGATAGATAGAAGGAGAGAGAGAGATAGGTAGAGAGAGGGTGATAAGAGATAGAAAGAGGGAGAGGGAGAGAGGAGAGATAGAAAGTGGGGGAGGGAGGGAGAGTTAGAGAGATTATACGGAGGAGAGAAATAGAGAGAGGTGATAGAGGGAGAACTAGAGAGGGAAAGAAGGTGGAGATATTGAGAGAGGAGGAAAGGAGGGAGAGAGAAATAGGTATAGAGGGATAGCTAGGTAGAGAGATGTAGATATGAAAGGAGAGGTAGAGGGAGAGGTAGGGATGGAGAGAGAGGTGAGACAAAAACATAGAGAGTTCTAGGTAGATAGAGGAAGGATGAGATAAAGAGAAGTATATAGGGAAGGAGAGAGGGAGGAAGAGGTAGGGAGGGAGAGAGAGATGTGAGAGAGATAAGAGAGAGGATGGAGGGATAGGTAGGGAGAGAGAGGTAGGGAGAGAGAGGTGAGATATAGAGAAAGAGAGTAGAGAGGGAAGGGGAGAGAGAGAAGTGAGATAGGTGATAGAGATGTGTGAAGAGGAGAGAAGTAGAGAGGTGAGGAAGGTGGGAGGGTGAGATGGGAGGGAGGAGAAAAGAAGAATTATAGAGGGATGGGGATTAGATGCTTAAAGTGAAGAGGAAAAGCTCAGAAAAAGAGGAGAAGAGAGAGGATAAGAAAGAGGTGGGATAAGAGAGAGAAGTATAAAAGGAAGGAGAGAGAGGGGGAGATATAGAAAATTAGAGAGGGAGGGAGGGAGGGAAGGAGAGAGAGGTGAGATAGAGAGAACTAGAGAGGTAAGCAGAGAGAGAATGGCGAGATAGAGAGTATAGAGGGAAGGAGAGAGAGGGAGGAAAAGAATGAGACAGGAAGAGGGGACAAAGAGGGAGAGAGGTATAGGTAGGTATAGAGAGAGGTGATGTAGATTTTAGAGAGAGATATATAGAGATAAAAGGAGAGGGAGAGGATATAGAGAAATGTAGAGAGGGAAGGAGGGAAGGAGGGAGATAGATATTAGAGAGGTGTACCATAGAAAAATGGACCCTTGACATTTTCATGGTCTTTTAGGCCTTTCTTCACGATGCTTGGTCCATTTTGCTTTGATTTAATGTTGTAATGAGGCTTAAACATTCACATTAGGTCCTTAAAATTTAAATTATGGTGTCTTATGAAGGTGTTGTGAAGTGTTGTAAAACATTTCTACACATTTCTAGACTCTATTTATTACAATTCACCTAACAATAATCTTTCCATCACTTATCAAGTCCTATTTTAAAGTGTTGTAAAGTGTTGTAACAAGATTTCATGCTTTTCTAGGTTTGTTTTCACTATTTACACCTTTCTTATGCTTTATTTGACCCCTTTATGCACTCATAAGGCTTAATTAAGTTTATTTTTGAATGTAAACCCAACAAATTAAATTAAATGCAAGTTAATTCCCAACACCAACCTTTAAGTCCAAGGTGGGACCCATTTTCCATGGGTGGCAAATGGGTCCATTTTGGCTCAAAATTCAAAATATTTTAAATTTTCTTTTTGGTTTTTATTTAAAATTACCTTATATCAGCTTGTGATGAGGTATTATTGGGTTACTAAGGCACAAGTGTGTATAAATAAGTTTTTCCAACCTCATTTTACATCTCTCAACAATCTCCTAATCTCATAGTTCATTCAAGCATTCAATCTTCCATTCACGCACTTTGCATCATTCAATCAAGCAATTAATCAAGTATCTTGGAGCAACCATGGATATATCTTCATATTTTCTTCAACAAGGTTGGTGATTTTAGGAAATTTCGATGTTGTTTATTCATCTTTCCTTGTTCATTTCATTCCATTTATTTATTAAGAGTTTGATTACCAAAGTGGGATTTGACCAAGGAAAATCCCTAAAACCTAACCCTTAACCATTTTTCCCCTTTTGCATGTGTGTTTGCAGACCTATGTATGCAGATTTATCAAGAATTTAGGTGTTGAAAGGTAGTCAATCAGTTGAAAAAAAAATTCAAGTCAATTACAACCTATTTCAAGCTTTGAGAAGACATTCTATCCATGTTTTCAAATTTGACTTCATCAACCAACAAGCACAAAACTTTAGATCTGGTGCTATAGAATTGGTTCCAGATTTCATAGAATTTTGGGAGTGGACTGATTCACCATTAGTGTTGAATGAGTCCAACCTTAAGGTTATAAATCTAGATTTTGTTAGATTCCAGATCTTGACACTCAAAAACCTATTCTCAAAAGTTTTCATCAGAAGCATGACTGATTCACCATTAGTGGAGAATGAGTCCCACTAGTGATTTTCAATGATTTTTTCCAGCATTTATAACACTGTATATTTTTCATTTTTTTCCCAGGTGCACTCTAATTTAGCCTTCTTCTTTTCAATTTTGCATTTTTTCATCTTTTAGTTTATGTTTGCATATTACATTGTGTTTTCAAATATTGCATATTTCTTAGGTTTTGCATTCATAATCATTCAATTACTTAGTTTCATTTAGATCATCTCATTTAGCCTTGAAAACATCATAAAAATATTAGTTTGAGTGAACCACCTAGACTTTTGAGTGGTCTTTATCTCTCTCCTTTTTGGTGAAACATCCTAAGAGTGCAAGAGTATCCTATAACTCCTACCCAAAAATCATACGGTTCATTTTGGTTAACCTGCATATTAAGAACTCTTTCTGATTTCAATTGCATCTTGCATCCTAGGCATCATTTGCATCAACATTCATTTAGGTTTTCTTTTCTTTTTTTTTTGCATCCTAGGGTTTCTTAAAATTGCATTAGTGAAAGACTCATTTAGACTTCATTTTTGCATATCATATCATTGAAAAACTAAATATCTGCATTTGCATCCTTAGTTTGGATATGAAAATCATTAAAATCACTTTTAATTTTTTGAAAAACACAAAAAAATATCATAATTGGACTCATTCGCCACCCTGGGCAAATTGGTTCACCTGCACATTTCATACTACATTTTCAGGCATTTTTCTAGGTATTTCCTACATTTCAACTTTCTGTAGTTACTTTTTGTTTTACTTTCTAGAGTCTCTTCTTCCTTCTATTTCTTTCACCTTAGTCTACTTGCATTCACTATCATCATGGCATTTTCTTTTAATAAGTTTTGGAATTCATTGAAATCCTTAGTAGACATGTCCAATTTTGTCTTTGGCTATGATCCTAATGACCTTGAGCATCCTCATGCTCCTTCAACTCCTCGTGATTGTCTTCCTCATGATGTAGACATCATTGGAGAAAATGATACTAGCATGAACAAGTTCTTAAATGAATGTCTTGATAATCTTGAAGCCAATGCAACGTTTTACCCATCCATGAACCCACCAAATCTTCCTACTGTTGCACCTCTTGATCACTTTAGATACCTACATCTTGAAACTCAAGAAGGACCTAAATCTCTCCATCAAGTGAACCTAGTTCCTCTCAAAAAACACATCCTTAACCATTTTATGATCACAAAGTCACAAACACTCCCATCAACCTTGAAGAAACATATGAAAAAGGATTTACTATCCTAATTAAACAAGGCTATGATCAATAAAACACATGAGCATAACATTCCCTAACTTTTAGAACAAAATCCAATAGAAGAAAACACAATAGGACTAGGATATAAAGATCCTTCTCATACTGACAAGCTGCCTTTTGAATATTGGAGACTTTGAGATGATGATAATGTGATCTTTGATTCTCCTCCTGACTTAAACATTCTCCTTCCACATAAACAACCTTTACATGATTCAGATAACAAGGATGATAGGATCCCCATGGGTCCTCTTCCTCCTTCCATTAATGAAAAAGGAGAGTCTAGCAAATGAAAATGAGCTTACAAATTGAAAAAGCTCAAGTTTCTTACTCATCCTCCACCTGAATGTGAAAGGAGACTTCAACTACTTTTAAAAAAAGGCCTTATACTCTTACCACCTATGAATAGGTTGGTCATCTGTCCTAAAGAATATAACATACCATATTACAAATATCATCATGTTCTTGGACATCAAACCGAAGAATGTCAGAAATTGAATGACACATTGGACAAGTATCACTTCGTTGATACTGACTGCTTTCCCATCATTCCTTAAAAAAAAAACCATCTCCTTATGCTATAGTGGTAGAATTTTCTATTCTCACTATTGCATGATCCTTTCACATCACCCAACTCAGCTCATTCTTGCCCTACACTTAGTGGGGGCAAGAACTTGTTAGCCTTTTCCTTGTAATGCATTTGTTTTTGTCTCTTAAATACATTATTCATTTCTCACTTATATTACTTAAGATTGTGAAACTAATAACTCACTTAATGGTTGACTTAAATTTGCATTACTATTTCTAGTGATAACTTTAAGAAAACCCTTTCAAAAAAAGATATAAAATCCTAGCGAATCTTTCACTTTTTTAGGAAAAGATATTAATTTCTATTGGTGAATCTTTCATTTTTTTCAAAAAAATATTAATTTTATTGGCAATTTTTTTTATATCACTAAAATTTTGTAGAAAATTTTGGTGAATATTCAAAAATAATAGAAAAATGCATTAATTATGATGGAAAATCCATCCAATCTAAACAAATAATTGTTATGGAAAAGTAGGGGCCAAAGGGTGGAAATTATTGATGGGTTTAAGGGGTAGACTATAATATTTACTTGTCACCATTGATTTAAAATATAATCTAATGGCCCTCAGTGTATTTGCAAAGTAAAATTTACTCACGGTATGTAATGATCATGGGGCACAAAATATCTTTGAATCATTGATCTAATGATCCTCAATGTATTTTATGAGGTAAAATGTACCCACACTCTATAATGCTCATGATGCCTAAAATTATAGGTCCCATGAGAATTACATATCAATGTATATGTTACCTCACAAGATACAACAAAGGACATTAGATTATATGTTAAATCAATGGTGGAATCTAAATATTCAAAATATGACCCTAAGGAAACTAATAATTATGATATACTATTGGCGAATTAATATAGATTTCTACTATAATTTATAAAATTTAGGTGAATCTGATCTAATCATGCATTGAATATTATGGTGATTTTTTTAGTTAAATTTTTTAATAAAATAAATTCTTTGGCGATTTAGATAAGACTATAATAAAATTTTGTAAACATGTGGTGATTCAAGTCCTGTTAGAGCTCAAACTATTAGCCAATTTTGGATTCTCCAATATCACCTATTAGCCACTAAAAAAATCACTAATCTAGTTCCTTTTCTCTTTCATTAGCTTTATGTGTGTATTGTGTTCCCCCATAATGTGTGTTTAATGTTCTCTATTTGTACACTTCCTCTATTCATAACTCTATTCCTCTATTTGTCATACATTGTTTTGTGTTTTCCTTTTAGCGATGATGCAAAGTGTAGAGATGCCCTTTGTCTCTTCCATGTTGACCCACAAGGTATTTTTTACTTTAAAAAAAAAAATTCTAGTGTTTTTCCTTTTGGGGATGATGCAAGGTATTGAGACTAAAATGTCTCCTTCGTGCTAACCCAAAAGCTTTTCCTTTTCTTTCGTCTTTTTTTCTTTTTGCTTGTGTTTTCCTTTTGGGGATGATGTAAAGTGTCAAGACCGCAATGTTGATTCCATGTTGACCCTAAATGGACTCTTTTTTTCTTTTGTTTTCATTTTCTTTGTGTCATTCTTCTAGTTCTATGTGCTCTGGGGAATGATGACAATTTTGAGCTCTTTAATAAAAACATTATAGCAATGAAAATACTGACCCCAAATCCATAGATCCCTTATGTGTTTCATGTGTTCCTTTCTGGGGGGAAACTCCCTTTTCTTTTGTTCTCTTTTTCATTTACATAATGTAGCCTTACTTGAAAACATATGACTTAGCATAGGGGCTTTCCAAGTTGGCTCTCATGTCTTGTTTTCTCTTTCCTTTTTTCATTTCATTTCTTTTGCTACTTTAACGTGATTTCTTACATAACAGTGCGTAGAAATTCCTTTAAAGTGAGGGGTATACATTGGCATCATTTAATTCTCATTCTTGGTTCTTAGTGTAGCCTTGTCACTTTGTGGATGACACTGGGTGTGATGTCCTTCATAAGTGTGATCTTTCTTAGCATATTACATTCCTCTTAGTGGTTCGATGCGACACACTGCACCCCCTAAGTTGTGAATATCTTATTCTTTGATTGGTCCTCTCTTGGAGACATTAGACACAATATTCCATAAGTGATAGACCTTGCATGAACTTAACAAGACTCCTTTGAACATCTTTTATATTTTTGTATCTTTGCCACCTTGCATAACACAACTTGCATGCCTGTGGTACCCATCCTCTTTGTTCATGAGTTCTAAGCATATGAGGCTTTGCTTGTCTCATGAAGCAAAAATTGACATTGTTCCTTGTCATCCCTTGTTAAAGTTATCAGGAGCTATAAATTTAATATAGTTGAGTGGGAAGCCCATTCAGCGGCACGACTTTCCCCATAGCCACCTATGTGTTTGTGAGTGCATACAAACTAGTGTATGTACTTCACCTTTTTAGGTCTTTGCACCCAACAGAACACCATGAGTTTTGTCACCCCAAAGTGAGTATGCATTTCTCTTTTTTAAAAAAAATAGCCTAGATCTAATCCACAACTAGTTGGACCAACTATGGAAGCTTCATTCAACTTTTCATTCTCTTTCTTCACACATGTGTTCCTTTGTTATTATGTTTAGTTTTCCATGGGATCTTTATCCCGAGGGTTTGATCATACCTCTTGATTGTTGTCATTCCATCTTGTTAAGATAAGTGCACTAGGAACTCCTCAATATTCATGGCTACTTTAGTGTGAGTTTCAAGCAAATTCATCCTCTCACTAAAGTGGGGCCTAAATGTATCGTAGAAAAATGGCCCCTTGAAATTTTCATGGTCTTTTAGGCCTTTCTTCATGATGCTTGGTCCATTTTGCTATGATTTAATTTTGTAAGGAGGCTTAAAAATTCACATTAGGTCCTTAACATTTAAATTATGGTGTCTTGTGAAGGTGTTGTGAAGTGTTGTAAAACATATCTACACTTTTCTAGACTCTATTTATTACAATTCACCTAAAAATCACATTTTCATCACTTATCAAGTCCTATTTTAAAGTGTTGTAAGGTCTTGTAACAATATTTCATGCTTTTCTAGGCTTTCTTTTACTATTTACACCTTTCTTATGCTTTATTTGACCCCTTTATGCACTCATAAGGCTTAATTAAGTGCATTTTTAAATATAAACCCAACAAATAGCATTAAATGCAAGTTATTTCCTGACACCCACCTTCAAGTCCAAGGTAGGACCTATTCACCATGGGTGGTGAATGGGTCCCTCTCGGCTCAAAATTCAAAATATTTTAAATTTTCTTTCGGGTTTTTATTTAAAATTACCTTATGTCATCCTGTGATTAGGTATTATCAGGTAACTAAGGAAAAACTATGTATAAATAAGTTTTTCTATCCTCATTTTACATCTCTCAACAATCTCCTAATCTCATAATTCATTCAAGCATTCAATATTCCATTCAAGCACTTTGCATCATTCAATCAAGCAATCCATCAAGTATCTTGGAGCAACAATTGATATATCTTTAGATTTTATTTAACAAGATTGGTGAGTTTAGGACATTTTAGGTTGTTTATTCATCTTTCCTTGTTCATTTCATTTCATTTCTTTATTAAGGGTTTGATTACCAAAGTGGGATTTGACCAAGGAAAATCCCTAAAACCTAATCCTTAACCATTTTTCCCTTTTGCATGTGTTTGCGAACTTGTGTATGCATATTTATCAAGCATTTAGGTGTTGAAAGGTGGTCAACAAGTCAACAAAGTGTTTCAAGTCAATTACAACCTCTTTCGAGCTTGTAGAAGACATTTTTCCTATTTTATGTAGATTCGACTTCATCAACCTGACAAGCAGACAATTTCAAATGTAGTGCTATAGAATTGGTCCCTAATTTCACAAAATTTTGTGAGTGGACTGATTTTCCATCAATGGTGAATGAGTCCCACCTTAAGTCAAGAAATCCAATTTTTTCTAGATTCTAGATACCGACACTCAAAAATCTATTCTTAGAAGTTTTCATCAAAAGGAGGACTGATTTTCCATCAGTGGCGAATGAGTCCCACTGGTAATTTTTAGTGATTTCTGCTAGTATTAAAAACACTCTAGATTCTTCATATTCTACCTAGATGCACTCTGATTTAGC
The DNA here is from genome assembly GCA_007258455.2 of Sequoia sempervirens. NCBI lineage: Eukaryota > Viridiplantae > Streptophyta > Pinopsida > Cupressales > Cupressaceae > Sequoia > Sequoia sempervirens. The sequence continues at coordinate 162,577,379 of VDFB02105785.1, read as the reverse complement.
CTTCTTTTTTGTTTTGTATGTATTCATCTTTTAGTTTATGTTTTCATATCACATTGTGTTTTCAAATATTACATATTTCTTGGGTTTTGCATTCATAGTTAGTCAATTACTTAGCTTAGTTGCATTTAGATCATCTCATTTAGCCTTAAAAATGTCATACACATCTTAATTTTAGTGAACCACCTAGACTTTTGAGTGTGGTTTATCTCTCTCCTTTTAGGTGAAACATCCTAAGAGTGCAAGAGTAGCCTATAAATCCTACCCCAAAATCATATGGTTCAAGAGGGGAGGAGAGAGATATGGACATGTAGAGACATAGTTCTTGAGCTGAGTTTCAAATAAAAGGATGGAGATAGTGAGAGATAGTGAGAGGTCAGAGAGAAAGATGAAATTTGACCTCCTGATTTCACAATACTCAAATTTGACTAAGTCTAAATTTTTTTTAAATCTTGAAAACTAGAATTTGCATTATAACTCCTACAAATCTTCAACCACTCTTAAACATCCTGAAACTATATGAAATATAACTTAAAGTATAAGATAAAGTCCATGTAAATGTTTATTTCAGTATATAGTTTCCCTCTAGAGTTTAATTTAAGAGATGAAAATGAGTTGGATTTTGCATTGGGCAGAGGTTTGGATGCAAAAGAAAGAGGGTGATATTTTCATCTATGATTTGCACATCCTGATTACTCAAATTTGACATGTCGATTACTCAAATTTGACTAAGTCTAAATTTTTTTTAAATCTTCCGAAAACTAGAATTTGCATTATAACTCCTACAAATCTTCAACCACTCTTAAACATTAATCCTGAAACTATATACAAGAAATATAACTTAAGAGTATAAGAAAGTCAAAAATGTGCACTTATAAAGTAAATGTTCTATTATCATGTATATAGTTTCCCAATAGCAGAGAAAGGCATAATTAAAGACAGTTTAAGAAAAATGCATTTCAAAAATTTGGCGAGCACCAAATAGGTTGCATTCAGAAAGTACCAACCGAATGGGTTGGATTTTGCATTGGTAGTCATCCGATCCAACTGAAAGGTTTGGACAACCATTTCATGCATCTCAAAGACATGCTATTGAGAGTAATTATGTTATAGGTCGCATGTCAAAATGGGAGGATCTTCAGCTAAAATTTGACCACACTATTCATAAGACTCATGCCTCCCTTTGGCTCCCACCAGCCTTGCATTTGTTGTTACCATTTCTTGTTATCTTCATCATTGCCTTTATGATCAATGAAAGTTTATGCTAACCAAAAGTTAACTTCTAGGTAACAAATCAAATTTTACATAAGGTTACTAAGTCAGGTAGAGGGGAAAAATCTTTCATTTTTCTGAAGTTTAAAAAGGGGGTCTTTTTTCATTTTGCTACACCTTGCAAATGCAAGGGGGAGGTGAATTTTTTGTCTTAGTTAAAAATTTGGAAAAGAAGAGTGCATTTTCTCTTTTTCAATGAATTTGGAAAAAGGGGGGTTATCATAATGGGGGTAATTTTCTATTATTTATCTTTTAGTGAGGTTTGCAAGACATAACTTAATCTTGTCTTCATAATCAACGTCATGACAATAAACTTGTAGAACTCAAATAGATTTTAAGGTCGTAAACGCACTCAAATAAAGTGCCATAAATACTGAATGTGTGAAGAGAAATTTTAGGAATTATTATACATACAGTAAATTATAAAGTGTAATGGGGGGATATGCGATCACAACATGGATTCTTGTAATTATCCCATTATGTGGGTGTGTCTTGAAGGACACCTTGTACATCTCTACATTCCTTACACAATCTCAATCTCAAATTTTCTACTTATTTCTTTGCATTAAGGGAGGATTAAGATGTGTTATGCTAATACTTCTTTCAATGAAACAAAAGATTTTTTATGTAAGGTTTCATGAACCTTCTATCTTAATCTGTCAAAAGGGAGATTATTTCAATTGATCACATTTTAAGATTATAGTACTCCTCATCACAATATTATATGTATTATCAACTTTACATCTAGTTTGATGAAATTTGTGTAATGGTTGAGTAGTGTCCATATTTTCACTCATGCAGTGTTTTATATCTCACATCATTGTTACCACCACAATTATATTCCCTACATTGAGATACTACAATCCTTGGTCTAATCTGGACCTATCTTGGGCACCCTTGCATTAATTACCCTTTTAAATCATCATTTATAGGACCCTAGGAACCATTATTTTGGATCTTGAGGCTCATTCCACTCAAAAATCATATAAAATCACTTAAACCCTAACAAAAATCATATAAAACATTCAAATCCTAAAAACTCACCTCAAAAGCCTTAGGTAGGACTCATTCACCACCTTGGGTGAATGAGTTCCCTTTGGTGGGACCCATTTTCCAAGGGTGGCGAGTGAGTCCTATTTGGTGTCTTTTCCAAATTTGAGTAGGAATTCATTAATTTAATTAATGTTTTGGTGAATGTCAGCCTTTTAAATCTAAATAATGGCCAATTAGGTGATCATGCCTATAAAAGTAAGCTTCTAAGTCATTTTTCACAATCCAAGAATATCTCTAAGCACTTTGAGCAAGCATTAAGCATCAAGAATCTTCAAGCAATCTTTTGCGAGAGCATTCCAATTCTAAAAGCAAGCAAAGTTGAAGCATTGGAGCAACATTAGATTATTTTTTAGGTCTTCAAGCTCACTTTCTATTAAGATCTAGCATTTTCAAGGGTTGATCATGGATGCCTATGGCGAATCATGATGGATTCTAGGTTGGAGAGATGGAACTAGCCATCAAGCTAATTCTAAAGACTTGTCTCATAAGTGATTCCATCATCCATTGACACTCTACATTCAGCCTAAGGAAGGTATAGGAATCATTAGAGCTCACTTGGGGTGATTGGAGATCATCACAATTGAGTCATTCATCTTGCATTTCCATTGTTGCCTCATATCTTAGACTTCCTAGTCTTTAACACACTTAAGGCTATGGTTTGTATGCACATTCCATTGTTACTTTCAAGGTTTAATTACCAAACTAGGGGTTTGACCGAAGAAAAACCCTCATTAGCAAACCAAGTTATATTCTATTTTGTAGGTATTTTCGCAAATCTGGATCTGAAACTCAATTTGGGAAGAAAGTGCAAGTGTTCCAGTGTAGATCAAAGATTTCAATTTTCAAAAAAGTGGAATGGGACTAATTCACCATTAGTGGCAAATGAGTTCTACTAAAGATGTCTGTCCGATCTGTTTACAGATTCCAGTACCCTTTTTCTTGAAACAACTTCCCTAGCAAAAATCTTGATCTAGGGCTGATTCGCCCAGGTTGGTGAATGAGTCCCAATTGGTCCAAAAGTTAAATTTCTCAAAATTCCAGAGTTATTTCAAGTCTTCACTCATCCTCTACAAGTTTCCAGGTGCACACTTCTACTCTCATAGCTTTTTATTGCATTTTGTTCACTTTCCTAGGTCATTTAGATTTAGTTTGCATATCACATTGTGTTTTACAACATCTCTTAGGTCATTTTGCATATCACACTGTGTTTTCCAGCACATTGTCTTTTCCATGTTTACACTTTGTGGTGAACCTCTTTTTATTATATTTAGTCCCTAGGTCAACCCTATTGTTAGATTTCAATCTCCTTTGCATTGAAATTTTGAGGGTTATCCTTGGGTGGAACCTTTCCCACATAGACCACATGTCTCATTAGACCCCATTTTTAGAGGTTTTATCTTGGTGAACTTGCATTTAGGACATCATAATTCTAATTTAGAGTGCATTCACATCCTAGAGTTAGCTTGCATTAACATTGCATTGGTTAATTTGCATTCTAGGGTTTCAAAATTTGCATTAGTGAAAAGTTCATTTAGCTTGAAATTATTGTATTTAATTTCATTAATTTTTTTTGAAATTCTACATTTGCATCTTAGGTTTGCATCATATAACATACAAGACATAAAAAACAACCAAAAAAATTGAAAAAATCTAAAAAAAATTCCTACTGGGACACATTCACCACCCTAGGAAAATCAATCCCAATGCAAATTTTGCACTGCTATTTTCAGAATTCAATTTCCATTTTTTAGTTTTTTGTTTTCTTTTAGTACTTTTTTGTTTCAGTTTAGTTACTTTTTGTTACATTGAAGTCATTTGAAATAACATTATTTAAATTCATGGCAATTATGGATAGCATTAGATTTTTGCAATTTTCATTTTCAACATTAGTTCATAGTTCACTTAGATCAGATTCATTAACAAATGAAAACAAAAAACAAAAAACATCACAAGAAACAATTCAACAAATGATGAAATCTAGAAAAATCATATTATCCAAGCCTTTTCAGTAGTGATGACTTAAACATGTTAGATGAAGCCCTTGAGGACTTCCTCTCACTAAGATCATCCACTAAGGTTTGTTATGAAAAGCCTAAATATAACAAAGTTAACTTAACCCCCAAGGCTTTTAGTAGTCATGACTTTGACATGTTAGATGAAGCCCTTGAAGGATTCATCTCATAAAGCCCATCGACTAAGGCTTGTGGCGAGAAATAAAAAATGAAAGAAGTTAATGTGATTCAACCTCAACTTACCCTTTAACCACCTTCGCATAAGCCTCAACCTAAAAATATGCCTGAGTTCATCCTTTATCCACCTAACAATGACGTTTTGCAGCAACTACGTCAAAATAACATTGCTAACACATATAACACTAGAAATAATCTTCAACCACAACAACCAACCTTGAAAACCTTACCTTTACCTAATCCTATATTTCCTAACACTCCTTGTTTACTTTCAAATAGTGGGAAGGGGTACGATCTCGTGGGAAGGGGTACAATCTCGTTGGTCAAAACTTCATGAAATTCAATTCTTTTTTTTAATCCTATAGTATTCAAAGCATATAATGTGATGCATGTTTTGATTCAAAAAATGTGATACTATTTGAAAGCTATAAATGTTTTTCAATCAACCTATCAATCAGGACTTTAGTCATAATTCAGATAGAAAATAAATAATTATTATTTGTTAAATTCAAAGTAAAGAATAATTTATATTGGTGGAAAGCTGAGAATCTCCTTTAAAAACCCTTTTTGTTTCATAAATTTTGGGTAAAAAAAATGTCACTAGCCACATACCCATCATATCACCACTTTTTGGCCCATCATGATCCTGCACATACCCTTAATGTAGACATTACCTTTCACCAACATAAGCTCCCTCTGGAATTGATAAAACAAAATGATGCCTTTATGCTAATAACCCAGTTTAATAAAATAGGCATCAAAAAGACCCTTGTTGATAATGGCTCAGCCCTTAATTTTTTTCCAAGTAAATAATTAATTTTGAATTTTTAATTACTACTTTTAAAAAATATAAAAACTCGTATGTCTCACCATCTTAACTTTATCAAAAGTTCATGAAATTCAATTTTTCTTTTTTTAATCCTATAGTATGTGAAGCATAGAATGTGACACATGTTTTGGATTCAAAAAATGTGATACCATTTGAAAGCTATAGATTTTTTTAATCAACCTATCAATCAGGACTTTAGTCATCATTCAAATAGAAAATAAATAATATTTATTTATTAAATTCAAAATAAAGCATATTTTTATATTGGTGGAAAGCTAAGAATCTCCTTTAAAAACCCTTTTCGTTTCATCAATTTTGGGTAAAAAAATTCGTCAACCACATACCCTATATATACCCATCATATTGCCACTTTTTGGCCCATCATGATCCTGCACATACCCAAACCAAAAATTGAATCTAACTCCTTATCGATTAGAGGATTTGACAATGTCAGCAAGCAACTGCTCAATATGATTACCTTACCTATTATAGTTGGAAATTTTACCTTACAAACCCCTAGTCATTCATGCCTCATGACCTTTCATACTACTTTTGGGAAGACCATGGATTCATGAGATGCATGTAGTTCCTTCGACCCTTCATCATATCATAAAATATGTTTATAACAAGGTATACCAAGTTGAAATAGATCCCAAGCTAGAAAGTTTCCTAAAACTTGAAAAATGAATGAAAAATCCTCTAAGTACATTGATTCCAACATCCCATATAGAACCTATAGAGGTTGGCAAGCAAGAAGAAGAAATAGTTTCCAAATTATTAGGTGATGATTGGGGTTCTTTGGAGTTCACACCTTCGTTTATGGGATAGTATATAATCATGAGAATGGAGAATGAAAACCAAGAACAACCAATGGTTATTTCAACATAGAATTCACAAGAACCTACCTCATCTACTTTGGAAGAAAATACAAGTTACACAACTAACTTTGATGAGATAGATTATCAACAACCACCGAACCTGAAAGAAATGGTAAAAATTTATGTGAGAGGTTATGAACTTGTGAAACAATTGGGATATGGTTGTAAAGGTTGTGGAAAGAAGGAACAAGGAATTCGAGTTCCTATAGAACCTAACACGCAAGAGACAAAGATTGGTTTAGGGTATTTTTTTCTAAGACAACAAATGCAAACAAAAGACCATCACTAAACATGAACACTATCACATGCAAGTGAAGAATCAATCTCACTATGAAGCACCCTAAATTGCTTGATTGGATTTACCACCATCATGGGAGTATTTTGAAATTGATGAAGCCTTGAAGAAAATGTTAGGAGTTTATGATAAGTCATCCTCTACCCCTCCAACGGAAAAGGTTACATGTGCTATGATCAGTACCAAGCAAAAAGATGTAGAAGGCGAAAGTAATGAGCAAGACATAAGTATGGAACAATATGAACCTGAATTTCCAAAGTCTAATGCACTTCCCTTAGGAGATACATTTGATATACCAATGGATATAAATGATAAAGAGAAAATAATTAAGATATGGAAGTGCCTCGATGATGAAGAACAAGAGGATATTGCAACCTTTCTTCATGAATTTATTAAACCTTTTTCTTGGAAATATTTAGATATGCCAGGAATTGATCCAAAGGTAGTAATACACAACTTTTTCCTTGGTAAAAATCCTAAGCTCGTTTGACAAAAGATACGACTCAATATGAACCCTAAGATAGCCTTGCATGTTAAAGGTGAACTTGAAAAACTCCTTGATGTTAGTTTCATACGACCTATAGATTATTCTCCTTGGATCTCAAATACAACATTCACAAAATTTTGGGGAACATTTTTTTCAGTTATGATGCCTTTTGGACTTAAGAATATAGGTGCAACATATCAAAGAGCTATGAAACTGATATTCTATGACTACATACATAAGATTTTGGAAGATTATGTCAATGACATTCTAGTGAAATATTTAACAAGACAAGACAATGTGAGTGTCCTTTGGAAGTTCTTTGAGTGGATGTGAAAATACAACATGAGGTTGAATCCAAAAAATTGTCTTTGGTGTAGATAGTGGAAATTTTTTAGGGTTTATCATATCTCACTGAGGTATTGAGGTGGACACAAAGAAGATTGATGCTATCATCAACATGTCACCTCCTAAAAAGATTTCTGAATTACACACCTTACAAGGAAGAATTCAAGCAATCCATTTTTTTCTTGCATCCTTATAAAATCGAACATTACCTTTCACACATCTCAAAAAGGGTGTGCACTTTGATTGGAATGAGGATTGCAAATACGCTTTTGAGAGTTTGAGGGAATACCTTACAACTCCACCCATTCTACAACCTACTATGCCAAAAAAACCATTCATGGTTTATATAGCTGCATCATCCCATGCTCTTGTAGCATTGTTGGCTCAACAAGATGAAAACGGTAAAGATAATTTGGTCTATTACATTAGCCAAACCTTGATAGATTATGAGAAATGATACACAACAATCAAAAAACAATGTTTGGCCCTTGTATTCACTACCAGTAAGTTGTGACATTATTTAATGAATGTGGAAATAAAAGTGATGAAAAAATTTGACCCTCTTAGACAATATTTTAATAAAACAAATTTATCAGGATGCCTAGCTAAGTGGGTGATGTTGTTGACTAAGTTTGACCTTAATTTATTTCACAAAAAATAATTAAAGGCCAAGCCTTGACCGACCACTTGGCTGAAATTCCTTCCCATTGGCATTACCTAGCAATAAATATTTCCTCGATGATAATGTGTTGAAAATTGAACTTAATATATGGGAATTATACTTTGATGGCTCTAAGTGTAGAACAGGCTCTAGCGCTAGGGTTATACTAGTCCTGCCTAGAGGAAAGCCCATTCCCTTGTAATATCGGTTAAACTTCTTCTGTACAAACAACACTATTGAGTATGAATATTTATTAGTCGGGTTGCGTGATACTTTAATTCTAGGTGTAAAAGATATTAAGATCTTTGGTGATTCACAATTAGTAATGAAACAAATAAATGGAACATACCAAGCAAAACATGAAAAATTGTCAAAATACAAGAATCTCACAATGAACTTGTTAGATTTAAGTTTGAATCATTTACCATTTACAAAATCCCACAAAAATATAACCAACATGTGGATTTGAACCATACATTTTTGTAATGTGTACTATGAATCTCTTACTCTATTAGGGTTTTTCACCTAAATGAGAGAGATAGACCCAAAAATCTGGGTAGTTCACTCAAACTAATGCAAGTACAATGAAAATATGAATGAAATGTGTCTAAATGGAATGATAAAGTACAAGTAGCAAATAAATACTATTGATTATAAATGCAAAACCTAAGAAATGCAATTTGTTGGAAAACACATTATGATATGCAAAAACACCTAGAAATGTGAGCAAAACTAAACACAAATAGATGAAACTAAAAGAGTGCACTTGAGATCTTGTTAGATGCTGGAAATGACTTATAAAATGTTTCTTATGTTGAAATTTTTTCCTAAAGGGACTTATTCGGCATTTTGGGCGAATTAGTCCTAGTTCTGAGAAATTGTCCCAAAATCCATTTTAGACAAATGGGTATCTAAAATTGCAAAGAACACTTTTTATGCCAAGAAATGGGATTCATTCACCACTAATGGTGAATGAGTCCACTTTTTGATTTCTGAAAAACTAAAAGAGGAATATGAAGCCCTCAATTTGCTCTTCGATTCCTAACAAGTGTCTACCTCTTAAAGTTTGATTTCTGGCATTGAAAGTGACTTTTTGTTGATCTTTTGACTTTAAAAGCAAGGAGAGGTCTTCAAAAAGTATTAAACCTAATCTTCAATGATATTGAAACCTTCAAGATGCCTAAATCTACAAACACACAAGAAAAGAGAGAGAAATGTTGAATGTTAGGGCATGGGGGTTTGCCTTGGTCAAACCACTTTTAGGTAATTAAACCAAAATGATGAAATGAAGTAATGAAACATGCAATAATGGAATTAGTACCTTTCCATGATGATTGATCTTGAATTTTTGTAACAAAATATGAAGAATTTTCCCTTGAATTTCTGAAAAATCTATCTTAATGAGTTGTAATACAAAAACCCTAACTTTCTTGACTTAAGTACTTGATGAATGATGAATGAAAAATGAAGTTGATTTTGATTTAGGGTTTATAGGCTTCTATTTATAGGAAATTCACCTTATTTTCATGTTAATTGGATCCCCAAGGCTGACATGAAAGAATAATAAACTTAAATTCCAAATTTTCCTGCTCAAAATTCAAAAATGACCCAAATGGGAGTGATTCACCACCTTGGCTGAACTAGTCCCACCTGGCAGGGACTCATTCACCTAGATGGGTGAATTATTCCAAGAGGGGCCCTTTTGACAATTGGAATGTTGGGGAATGAGGAATTTTAGTTCTTATGTTGATTAATCATTGAGTATTTGATCAAATTATGCCTTGGGTGCACAATATGGGGTAATAGGGGCCTATTAATGATGATGTAAATGTCAATTAGGGTCTGGGACACAAAATTCAATGTGAAAGTGTGATTAAATAAACTTTACAACATTAAAATGAGGTCCACATAGCCTAGGAAGGAACATCATCCAATGTGAATGCGTAAGACACATTACAACACTAGATTAACATTAAGTTTATTTTACAAGCCTTCTAGATTGATGTGAAAATGAAATTCAATATATTTTACAACACCTTCACAAGTCATCATTAAATTTATTTTATTTAGTTTGAAAGGGTCCAATACACCGCACAACACTAGACCAAGGCCCCATTAAGTCCAATTTGTCATCAAGTCTTCCCAAATCAAGAAATTTTCCTTTTTTCTATGGTACATGATGCTACGACAAGTGCATGCTCTCTTATATCGCATCAGGATCCTTCAAAAGATTTCACATTTACTGTTCATCCAATCATGAAACCTTTGATTGATGATAAATCGAAAGATGTGTTAACCAAAATTAAAGAAGACTTGAGTGAATGGTACGATACAATATTTAACTATTTGAAGGATGGTACCTTTCCCAAACATACAACCAAAAACATTCGAGCTCACTTACAAAAGTTTGCATCTAAGTATATAATCCTTGCTGACATGCTATATTGGAGATCATACCCTGGTATCTTACTTAGATGCCTAAAAAACTATGAGATACCCACAGTACTTGAAAAAGATGACATAGTTGCTTGTGGTGGCCATTTTGGAGGAAAAACATTGGTTCAAAAACTTATCTGCATTGGATACTAGTGGAGACAAATGGAACAAGATTGCTTTGAATATGTTAAAAATTGCCACAAATGTCAAGAGCACAACAATCTAATCCATGCTCTTACTTATGAATTCAGAGCTCAAGCATTGATATGGTCCTTTGCTATTTGAGGCTTAGATATCATAGGAAAGATATCACCCCCTTCTTTTGTTAGACATACATTTACTAGCAATTCCATGTAGTAACACACAACAATGAGCTGATAGGCAGGGATGAACATTGAATGTGGGAAACATGAACACACTAAGGGTGGAAGAATTGAGTATATCCTAAAGCAGATAGAAAGAGGCTAGCGACATAGTGGAATGTTGACTGTAGTGGTGGGTAATGTGTCTTAGCTATGTGTACATATGTATGTATACTATAGTAGATACATAATTTTTCTATAGAACATTGCACAATAGGGCATGCAACGAACAATTTGAACATGAAATAACATAGCGTAAGCTAAAGACCGGCAATAAGGAATATGTTACAGACAGAAAGATAAATTGTAAAACACTAACCAACATATGGGAAGATGTAGACAGTTTTACAACACTAAATGAAGGATGAAACAATATATTAACATAAATTGTATAAGACAAGCTATTTTAGTGCATTATGCATCAAATGCATATCTAGCAATTTGGTAGTTGTAAATATAAAACATGGTGAAAATTTTAAAAATTTAGACATTAGAAACATGCACATTCACCAATACTTTTCCCAATAGTGATCCATCAACAAAAACCGAATCACCACTCTATAATATTAACTAATTTATTATGCATTTGTAGGATGATAGCCATATAACCCAGCCATAAATGAAACAATATTTATTTTAACAAATAATATTGTCTTCTATCAATAGGACCTTATCAAAAATTGTAACAACATAGCATCTTCAACAACACTCGATAAAAAATAAAACAATGTAGCCTAAGATAGAGAATAGTAATCAATATACTTTTTGATCTTTTCTCAACAACATGCTATTGAAAATTGAAAGAATAGAGTCTATTGAACAAGATCATATTTAAAATGAGAGCATATAGCACAAGATAGATGAAAACAATTGACAGAAACTACATAATGTCAACTATTTTTGTGGACCATGAGAGGGATAATGACACAATATAGCCTTTACAACAACACCTTCCCGAGGATGAAACAATATAGCTTAATCAAGAGAACAATAATGAGCAAGGCCCAATCGAATCTAACATAGTTTATAACATTAACTATTTTATTCCATGACAATGATAGCCTAAAACATATCAATTATGTTTGAATCTTAAATCAGAAACATATAGATCTATACATAAGATATATAAAATAAGAGACAACAAAATTAGCCCCCGTTTCCACCCTTCCATATTTGGTCTTGGAGCCTCATGGAATCTCACCAAACCCTCGAGCAATAATATACATTGTCCACCACTCTGATTAGGGGTGGAATAAATATTGCTTATTGCAGTCGACATAGAGTATAGTAGGATCTAATTGTCTATTTGACCATGGTAACTAATTTTTCCCTTAGTTCATCAAGTTTTCCATTATAGTTGGAGTCTCCTATCAAAAAATAACAAAAATAGGTGCAATTTAGTGTGGTAAATATTTGTATTTGATAGAGAATATGTAAATAAGCATATTTAAAGACTTTTACAATGTATAATACAAAATATAGAATACACATGTAATACAAGGGATGAAATAAGTAAAATATAACCATACTTATCCACATGTTAGATTACAGTAGGAAGACAAGAAGACAAGGTCTGATCTCCACCCTACTCTATTGGGTCATGGAGCGTTACACGCTCTCACTGAACCCTCAAGTAGGAAAATAATTTGTTCCACCAGTGTGTTCAATGGTACAAGCAATGGTTTGGCCACTGATGGCTTTAAACAAAATTACTGAGATTCACATTATATCTAGAGTATGCTATGGAAGAATAATAAAAAAATGTGAATTTTAGTGCAATGGCCATCTCTAATTCATAGACAATATGTAAACCAAGAGATATCAAACATCTATATTTTATAACACACAATTTGCTATCAACTTGTAATGGTGGGAATCAAGTAAATAAAATTTAGGCATACCTAGTGCATGTTACAAGATAAGGTGTGAATATAAGAAAACAAGTCCCGATGTCCACCCTACCATATTGGCTCATGGAGCATAGTGTGCTCTCACCAAACCCCCGAGCATGAAAGAAAATTTTCCACCATTAGTATCAATGGTGAAAGAAATGATTAGGCCGTTGCTAACTTAATACAAGATATGAAGGCATAAAAACATCGACAAATGAGGATTGTTTGGGTTGAGTATGGTTGCAAACACATAAGCATAATGTGAACTTTAGTGTACTGAACACATACCATTGGTGGATGATAAATCAATTAGAAAATATAAGGACTCATAGAATTCACAACAAATAATATGCAATGTAGTTGTATTAGAAGAGTGTAAGTAAATAAAATATAGGAATACCTTGTGCAAAGAATGGATTGGAGTATTGAGATAGAAAGGGAGGCATGCTTTGCACCCTATCGCATTGTGTCATCGAGTGCCATGGGTTCTCATCAAACCCCAGAGTAGAAAGATTAAATGTCCACCACTTTACTCAATGGTGAAGGCATTCATTTGGCACTTGAGAAAAATTGTTGATTTGGGATCAATGTTGTACATCTTTAATAAATTCATATGGAGTTTTGAAATAAGAAATTCAAGAAAACATATATAGGCTTACGTTGTATACAAATGGAATGTAGGTGAAGGCCATACACCATGCAAATGTGCAATCGTAAAGCTATTTAACATTTAGTAGGTCTATACAATGGACATGTGCATCTATATATCAGCACACACATTTGTAACGTAAAATACTTTCAATAATAAATTGACATGGAGATGTGAAATAAGAAATGCAAGATAAGATATATAGGCTTACGTTGTATAGAAATAGATTGTAGGTGAAGGCCATACACCATGCAAATGTGCAATTGTAAAGCTATTTAACATTTAGGAGATCTATACACAGGACATGTGCATATATATTTTAGTACACACATTTGCAATCTAAAATGCTTTGAATGAAATATGGCTAGACATAAGGGGAATTTGAAGTTTAGTACAACAAAAATGTGTCATTAGTAGAAAATATCTAAATGTACAAATATAAATAGTTGTATAGTTAGTAAAAAATAATATCTAATGTATGTGCAATAGATTAGATGATATAAATAGGATGCAGGCATACCTTTTGCAAAGAGGATGGGACAATATGTGGACAATTGCATATAATTATCTTCTAGCACCTAGAAATTTTGTTCAACCGAAATCATTGTTATCTATTTTTAAAAATATATACATTTGTGTCATTTGTGAAAAGGAGGTTTTGATCTAGTTGCAAAAGAAGAGATGGAAATAATGACATATAGCCTTACCTTGTGTACAAATGGATTATAGCTAGAATGTGAACACCATGGAAAACTTGTGATCAAGAAGGTATTTAAAATTGTGAAGATCTGTAGTAGAAACTAGAAATGTTTGCAATCTAAATTTGCTAGAACCTGAAATGGTTAGAAAGAAATTATTCAAACATGCTACCCCTCAAAGTGGCATAACTGGGTAAAGGGGAGGAAGCTATTGAGAGAAAAATTAAATATAGATAATAGTTTGGGAAAGTGGGGAAGAGGAACGTGTTAATGTTTCTTGTCGGGCGCAAGGGGAAACACAAGGAAAGAATTGAATAGCAACTTCTCTTAGCAATGACTATAGAGGTAAAAGCTTTGGAATGTTGGGAAAAGCGATTAGAACTGGACTATGGAATGAACAAGGGAAAAGGAATAGTAGGATTCAAGGATATTGTGAAAGCATTGAAATGAAAATGAAAAGGAGAAGTGGTATAGTTATCATAAAGAACAAAAATATTTTATCATGATGGGAATGCAGACAATTGTTGGAGGCAAGCCTCTTCTTTGATTCAAAGCCCATTATATTTGTTGGAATGTAGCCTAGAGTACCTTTCAAAATAGAAAGGTGGATCTATGCATATTCCTACTATTGATTTAACATGAGAGAGGGTTGTGAATGTTATCCCTTTTCTTTCTTTAGTTCTAATGTCTAGTGTAGCTTTCTCTAGTGTCAAGCCTTGAGATTTATGGATTGTTATCACCCAAGCCATTTTCAATGGGAGCTGTCTCTAGCTACCTCATGTGATTGGGGTAATCGGGATGAATCTTGGATTGTCCTGATCCCATGCTAGCCAAATGTACTTTTAGAAGTAAAAAACAACATATTCAAGCAATTGAGGTGGTCTAGCACTTGTAGCATATACAATAGCCTTCACTGAACCCAATGATCCATTAACCAAGCCAGCTGTGACCAAGAGATTTTTTTTCAATGTTACTTGTTGACCAATAGCAAGCAAGAGCTCTGCTTGAAGTTGTTCATCATCACCATAATCAACTATGTTTTGTTGGGAACATTTAGCATAACTAATTGTAATTGGAACATTTAATTTCTATAGCATTTTCCTATTGTGCAAAGCAACCAACCTATTTGTTGGGAATAAGTGGATAGCCTCATCAGACTCTTGGTTTTTCTTAGATGTAAGCATGGTTTTCATTCGATTCATATAAATTTTCTAATAAAATAAGGATGCCTAGCAATTTCTAATATTCATAAGGAGCGTGTGAAACTATTGTTGTGAATTAGATTGCCCATGTTGGTGGAAGATAGTGTCAAGAGTGAAAACAATATTAAAAGTGTTCCAAAGTGCCAATGCTATGGAATGAGAACCATAGATAGGCATGTCCATTACAGTGGGTAGTTGTTCCAAGTCACCCACAAGTATAATAGAGACACCACCAAATGGCTACATATGTCTACCAGGGAATGCTTTCCACAACTGACTATCTAAATTTGAAGCAACAACTTTGGTCCCAAGAAGCTCATTTAATCAATTAAGATGTACTTAATATGTTTGAAGTCCTCCTAAAATATGGTCTATGGTTGCCCTTTCAATGGATTCATATCTCCTATTGGTATCCAAAGAGAAGTATGCACTATGGAGGCATGAATATTATAGGCAACAACACCTATTGGTGCCAAAGCAAGCAAAGGATTCATTTTCTGATTCAACAATGTATTTAGTGTTCTACATATCTTGTCAATGAGGAATGATTTACCTATGCCAACAGTTCCTTGAATGATCATACATAGTTGTGGAAATGAGGAGGGGCCAAGCTAATGTTATTCAATAATATTCAAAGAAATCTTTTTCATAGGAGATAGTTGATGACAAAGTGCGGGAGTTACAAATGAGGGAAGAGTACCTTCAGATGTATGTAATTTACTTGTTCAAACCAACTGTTCAACAATGCTATGAAGATTCTCTAGATCATGGTGGATCTCCCACCTATGATGCAGGTCAAAGTCTCATCTACCAAAGAGTTTTAGCTAGGTCCACGATGGCATACAACTAGGTATTGTGGGGGTAGGTTCATTACAATGGTTGTGTTGCAGCTGTGGAGGAGTGGGAGTTGAGGGTGTGCAACAATGAGCAAATCTTGCCAGCATGGTTGCTTGCAATGGTGGCATCCTTGGTTGGGAAAGGGGAGGAAAGTCAAGTGGGTCTAGAGCACATCTCTATTGCAAATACTTGGCTCATTGACTTGCACAAATCTGCTCTTTGTGATGTGCATAATAAATTTGGTTTCTTTGGCATTTTGCAGCCTTTTTACGATCCACACTTGATGCAACATTTGAACTTCAAGAAGGTTCTGAATCCTACAATAACAATACTAAGTAAACAATAAAATGGCTAAAAACACCAAGTTAAAGGCCAATGGTATAATTAAAGCAGTCGAGCTAATTGAATATGCAACAAAGTAGCCAAAGGTAGATAGCAACACTCAACAATACCCTATGGAAACAAATATAAACTACGTAACATGAACTATTTTACTATCTTCTGGATAACCATTAACACAATATGGAAGCCATAATATATGTATATTTATAGATAAATTTCTGTTAGAACAATCTCATTCGAGAAGTAGCTAATTCAAAAGCAAATGCACCAATTGCAATACTAAATTTTCCTCTGGACAATAATTAATGATAACACTATACATTGACAAGACTTCTTTCTAGTAAAGCATTTTTAGAGTTATACCGTGTTGCATATACTATAAATTTTTCAAGTATAATGATACATAGTTTAAAACTTAAATACTCTTTTGAAAAAGAAGTCTCATCATTGTTATAAGCTCAAGTGTGTCCACAAATTTTTTCATTATGATTAATCATGAAATGAATGTTGCTTATTACTTCCAATATAGCACCTTTCATTCCAATGGTTATTTTTTGAGCGTAGAAGAAATAATAGCCAGGGAATCACACTTGACATTATGCATTGTAGAGATATATATGGATTTCCTACTTGAAAATATTAAACCATGGTGCAAAGGAGGGAAAACTTTGAAAATAAAAAAATTGCATGTAGATAAATACTTTTCCCTATAGTCAATTATTGACAAAAACAAAAGTAAACATATATGGAAATGAATTTGCAAATGTATATATATACATATGCAATCTCTTTTCAATTGAGATTGTAATTAATGGAAGGTACGATGCATTGTTTAAAGAAGAGTGCACCACTACTATTGCCTATGGTTGTGCATCATCCCTTCCTTCATTATACTCTCCACCTAAAATAACTTCACTTTTTTATTTCACATGCATATATACATATACATATTCATACACATATAGCATAATGAAGACAAGAATGAGTTTGCAAACACCAGGTCAAGAATTCATGACTTTTGCTACTTGGGAATATAAAAGGATGTGTAGGCCAGATAAGAAAGCAAGAATGCAACCAATCAATAGAAAAGCAATAGAAAATGAAATAGACCAAAGAAATACTTGCTATCCACCATACCATAGTGGGCCATGCAGCCGCATCGGGTCTTACCAAACCCCTAAGCAAGAAAATACATTACCCACCAGTATTATCAATGGTGAAACCAATGCTACTAACTATGCCCAATATAGATCCTTTCATACTAATAGTTATTACTAAGACACCACAATCAACAGTACGCACCAGATGCATATCTAGCAATTTGCCAATTGTAAATATAAAACATGGTGGAAAAGTAAAAAATCAAAAAATTAGAAACATGCACATTCATAGATACTTCCCCCAATAGTGATATATCGATAACAACCAAAGCATACACATATGTAAATGTATTTTCAAATGTAGATATACATATGAATTTTTTTCGATGGAGAGTACAACAAATGAAAACTACAATGTACACTTTTAAAAACACTATAATGTTGGTGCTCCTATGGTTGTACATTGTGCCTTCATTTGTTCAAGTCTCTATATATTAAAACTTCACATTTCCCATTGCACATGTATGTATACATACACATATACATATACATAGATATATACATATATTGCAATGAAGACAAAAATGTGCTTGTAAACACCCCAATAAAACAAAACAAGATGTACTGTCCACTCTAGCATATTGGGGGCATCAATTTGTTGAGTGCACATGCATATATACATACACACACACACATATATATATGCACCGGTTTTATAGTTTTCTGGCACTAGTGGAAATCCAACGAGCTATTGTTTAGCTTTGGTGAACCCTGGTCAAAATTTCCATCAGCCTTCCTAGTCTTTGAGCTCTTTAGTGTTGTAGAAAAGGTAGTGCATTGTTTTCTGATTTATGTATATGCATATGTAAATTTATACATGCATACAACCAATTCCACAACTATCCACAACATAGCTAAACAACATATAGCGAATATGCAATGAAAAACAAGAAAACAAGGCCTGCTCTCCACCTTGCCATATTGGGTCATGAAGCCCCATGGGCTCTCACCAAAACCCTGAGCAAGAACATAGATTGTCCATCACTTTTATCAATGGTGGAAGCAATCTTTCTCATCAGAAATGACACACATCATATCATTGCAACAACTCCTTTTGTGGTATATTTGTTGGAAAGGCTAGTCGAGCTTCAACCTTCAAAGAATCTCACAATCTTGCCTCACAGATGTCAAAGGAGGTAAATTCATAGAAAAACACCGAGTAATTCCCTATTGAAAATTGCATAGAGTTTCACTATCTCTACTTAGCTTTTTCAGTAGCGGGTGCTGACACAACCATTGCCACTACATGGACACTATAGAACAGTATAAATCTTGATGCTAAGAGGACGAGCTTCTGTGAAGGTGCAAGTCCAACCACATGCTGTCAAGTTTCTCTGAAGGTAACTGTAGTATATTTTCTATCTTTTGCATGGGCCAATCACCCTGAAACCAATACAAAAAGTGTTTCCAATGGCACTAATAATGAGAGTGATGCAAAATGCATGTACCATATGTATAGATATCTATGTATGTGAAGAGAGAAGAAAGATGTGCATATTAGGAGAACCATTTCAAATATTGTCTCACTTGTGGTTCATAGGTTGTTTCATGCTATATAGCTTGATCTCTATTAACAAAATCTCGATTATTTTTTATTTTGATAGGCTGTTGTTGATAGAAGACTATATTGTTCGTTAAAGAAAATATTGTTTAATCTTTGGTCTACATTTTATGGCTATCATTTTGCAAGGGTATGTTATATAGTTTATGTTTGATTGGAGTAGGTATTGTTGATTTTTGTTCTCTACCATAGGCTATGTTGTAATTTTTTTCAAAAATATGTTGTTGAGAAGCCCAATTCTTTCAATTTTCTATCAAATTCTATTGAGGGAAAACAATATAATTTCAGATGGCATTGCCATTGCAATTTTTTTTTCTATGTGAGATTCTGTTTATTCCTTCACATTTGTAGCTATCTAGTAAGGAATTACATTGTCAATAGTATTCAGCCTTTATTGATTGTTACTGTCTAGTTTTTTGTGTATTGTCTTGTTTTCAACAAAGTGTTGTTGTAAAGGTTGTATTGTTTGAATTTTCTTGAAGGAATTCTTGTCAGAAGCCTATATTGTTTGTTAAAAAAATATTATTTCATAATTGAATGTTGTTTATTTATATAGTGTTGTTTCCCTTTTTAAGAGATGTATTAGTATCTATAGTTGTCCATACATCTACTTGTGGACATGGTTGTATGCATGCGTACATATACGTATGTATATAGATAAATATACATGCATGCAATTGAAATTTTCCAATGAATACAACTTTTTTCTACAAATGTGTGTACATATATATTTGTGTATATATGTGTGTGTGTGTATGGATATGTATATAAATATATACATATATATAGATATACATATTTTTTAAGTTAGTATGCATGTATGTATATATATATATATATATACAAAAATTGGCAAGATCATCTTCATTGAACTTTAATGTCTTAACTCATTCAATAAGAATAATTGAAATGATAAATGAAACAATCTATTCAAGCCAACAAAAGAACAAACAACAATGCCCTATGGTAAATAGCACAAAGTGTTTTAATGATTCAACAAGTATTAAATGCAAAGTCTACAAAAGCAGAATGCAAGATACCAGCCATTATGCAGTTTTTGAGGATTTTTGTTGTCTAGCTCCGACTATATTGTGCCATTTTCAATAAGGTTCTGCTCAAAAGGCTATATTGTTTCAATTTTTGATAAGCTGCCATTGAGAAAAGACTCTAATGTTTGTTGAAATAAATATTTTTTTATTTATGGTTCCGTTATGTGGCCATTGTTTTGGATGGGTTTTGTGGCTAGAGTTTTGTGCATTTTTCCAATTGGGCTACTGTTGAAACCAATGTTGCTTGATTTATGGCTTCTATTTTCTGGTTATGGTTAGAACAAAATACAATAGTTAATGTCGTACACTTTATGCTTCATTGCACTGGGTATTGTTCATTATTGTTCTCTACCTTAGGCCATATTATTTCATTTCTGATAAGGTGCTATTGAAAATACTATATTGTTCTCATTTTTGTTAAGGCTATGTTCAAAAAGAAGTATATTTTTTGCATCAGTTTGTCACTATCAATTTTTGAGAAGGTTCTATTGAGAAGGCTATATTGTATCAATTTTTCTGATAAGGTTCTATTAAGAAATGAGTATATTTTAAATATGGTTTGTTTTAGTGAAACCTTTTGGGTTTTAGTTTACGAATTTTGTTCTATGGCTAAAAATATATACAAATGTGGCATTTGTGTCAAACAATTTCTGATGTAGTTACAAAAGAAGAGATGGAAAGAATAACATATAGCCTTACCTTGTATACAAATTCAATATAGCTACAACTCAAACACCCCATTGGGCATTGGTGATTATACTTGTCTTACGCAATATTGTTTCATTTTCGAGAAGGTACTATTGAGAAGGCTGTATTCGTCCATTTTTCAATGACGTTTTGTTGAGAAAGTAGTGTTTCATGCAAGCCAGTATGTTTTTATATTTGTTACTATATATATAGTATATATATATGTTCATTGAAGGTCAATGAGTAGCAGTAGGATTTTGTGGATACATACAAAAGACAACATGATAATAGGCATGAGCTTGATGCACAGAGGCTTCATGAAACATTCCACACTCTTGACCCATTTTCCCTTGATGAAATCAATTGTTTCATGCAACCTTTGTGCACCAACCTCACTCCTCTTGTCATTATATGTATTCATATGTATATACATACACACACACACACACACACACACACATATATATATATATATATTTCTTAAGTTAGTATGTATGTATATACATACACACACATATATATAAATATATATATTTCTATATGTATATATACATACATACATATATATGCATATATATATATATATGTTATTGCATACACATACATACATATATATATATCCATATATATAGAAATATATTTCTACCCCATCAGTGGCCATGTAAAATATGGCAGAGTCGGTTGTTGGGTATCTTGGGATTAGGGTGGCATATTCCATGCAACATGGACATAGAAGGTTGTTGCAATTGAACACTAGTTCCCTTCAACATTAATTATTGTATGCTTTGCATGTACTGGCAATGGTTGTAATAACAACTGTCATTTAATGCTTCAGGGACAAGATGAATATATGGGGAATTTTCAATAAGACATTGTTTGGTGTCATTTTGTTGCTATACATGCTATCAAATGCATTAGCAAGGAAGGTAAGCTTCTACGAGGGTGCTAGCTCGATCAAGCTTTGTGCAACTTTTGCGAAGGTGGGTGGAGGTTATGCTATGTTTTTTGCATGGGGTGATCTTTGCAAAGAAAAAGGAAACTATCACCTGTAATAATACTTTGCTCTTTTTTTGTGCAAGAAAGCTAGAGAGAAGAGGTGTGATCGAAGCAAGTGGGAAGAGGTGCATGTTGGGAAAACCACTAGTAATAGTATTTGATTTGTGGTTCATGGTCTATGCCAAGCCATGCTATCTAATTTTTGATAAGGTACTGTTGATTGTTTCAAATGTTGATTAGCTCCTCTTCAAAAAATACTGTATAGTTCCTAGAAACAAAAATAGTATCTTATATATGGTTCGTAGTGTGTGCGTATGGTTTTGCATGGATTTGATACTGTCATGTTTTTGTGGGTTTCTCCTTATGCTTTCCATGTTGTGGCTATGGTTGCAGGACTGTAGAAACAAGGTAGCTTCAATAGAGTTGGTGAAAAGAGGTGCATATTGGGAAATGTATTTGACATATTGGGTGATCCCACAATAGTGGTTTACAATTTTTGGCCAAACTGGACACTGAAATATATATTTTTAACTAAATCTTCACTTTCGGGCACCTATAGCAGCTAAACCATGAGGTATTTGAAGATGATGCAAACTAGAGTTTCATGAAATTTTGTCTACAGATTCTAAATATATTTTTTTCAAAATTTTTGGAATCAGATTTCACTTCTTTTTCCATCTCCCTCGAAAACTATTTTTTTTCAGAAAACAATGTTTTTAAAAAGTGACTCTCACCATATAATGCATAATTTTTTTTTCCATGAAGGATAAAATTCTAATTCTTTCAAATTTAGATTTGAAACTCTAATATCTAGTGCTTCCATGTGGTTAGATAGTATTTTATTGAATATTTTTTCCTTAATAAAGTTTCGAATTCAAACCAATTATAATTTAGACATAGCGCGACCATATAACGTGTAACTTTCTTTGTATGTATTGAAATTCAATTTTTTTTGTTTGTTGGATCAAGGACTTCAATATCTGGTGCACTAATATTTTTAATTTTTTTTTTAATAATCTGCTATTTTTCCACATGTACATAACAAAGAGCTTGATTTTTAGTGAAAAACCTACATTTCTGAGAAATAAAAAATAAATATAATAATCAAATTAAATTTATTTAAAATTATACTTTCTGGGAAGATTATAATAAGGAATACATACTTGCAATTTTTTTTTAAAATGAATTCATTTGATCCCCCAAAAGGTAAATCAAAAGTAGTTTTTTATCAGGATTTTGATAGGTGTAAAGGAGACTCTATTATAGGTATGGTTTAAAACTAGTGGGGTTCTATCCAAGGGGGTTTGATTTAAGGTAGTTTGATCAAACTCTCTTCAATTGGAATTATTTAAATGGAACTTTTCAAGGCTTACATCATTATATTTTCTAAAAATATGTGATTTCAACAAAAATCAATTCCTCCCAGAAATTGTAAACAACTATTGTGGCAACACCTATTGCTACAGTTGCAGTCCATGAGTTTTTGTAGGCTATACTTCTTTATCTAAAATAAGGTTTTGTTGGTTGATTCAAAATTTGATAACATGCTATTGAGGGAAGACTGCATTGTTTGTGATAAAAACTATTTTTTAGTTTAAGGTTTTCATTTCATGGCTGTGGTTTTTCAGGGGTTTCTAGCTGTGATTTTTTGTGTTTTGTGGGTTTCTATGCTTGGGTCAATGTCCAAACAAATATATATGTATGTACATACATATATATACATATACATACATATATATATATAATAAAATAGAAATATATATACACAAACATATATATATACATACATGTATCCATACATATACATACATACATACATATATATATATATATAAGTGTAACAGAATAAAATAGAAATATGTGTACACACACATATATATACATATACATATATATACATATACATGTATGTATGTACATACATATATATATACACATACATATATATACAAAACAAAATAGTTAATCTTATACACTTTGTGTTAGATTTCATTGGCCATTGTTTATTATTGTTCTTCTACTCTAGCTATATTGTTTCTTATTCGAGAAGGTGTTGTTGAGAAGGCTGTATTGTTTCAATTTTGTATTAGATTCTATTGACAAAAGAGTATATTTTTGTATCGGTTTGTTTCCACCAATCTTCTATGGGTATCTCTTCAAGGTTCATGTTTTATGGATGTGGATTTAAACTAGTTTGTAACTATGTTTTTTTTTTTGTTTCGCAGGTTTCCGCTTCTGGGTCGGTATTTAAACAAGGGTGTGTAATTTATGGAATCTGTAGGATGCAAGGTTTATGGAACTGATCATGAAGTGTAACAACTCACATGCATGATGGGTGGTTACCCCCTATTTTTGTGAACTTTGGTCGGTATTTTCGCTAGCCTTCCCATTTTTTTAGCTCTCAATAAAGCTGGTGGATATTTATTAATTTTTAAATGAAAAGCATTTGATGCATCAATAAAGAAGGCCAGCAAAATTAAACGTTGGTTTGCATCAAGCCTAATTGACATATGGTCCCTGTGTAGTCACAATCTTTGGAAATTAATAAAACAATCAATGTTAAAGCATAGTTCTTACCTATTTAGACCTCAATAACGGTTTGTTACAATGGAAGGCTAAATATCAACTATGAGATACAACATCAATCAAGCTGGTATTGAGGCCTAGACAAATAACAACTACCCTTGAAACAACACAAGAATAGCCAGCAACAACCCATCGTGAAGAACATCTACTATTTTATTAGTTTGCAACCATGCCTACACAGATATACATTTACAAAGGGAAATCTATACACACATATATGTATCCAAAGCTATTCCTAGACAATACACATATATATCCATAGATGGGCCTCAAACATATGAATTTTGTTTGCATGAAATGTGAAAAACACATAGATCTACACATACAAAATATGAAATCAAACATAAGATACATCATTCACCAGCCTAATCAATGGTAAAATCCATGTGCCTTATTAGACTTACTATATAGGCTATGGCTACAATGTTTGCTACCTATGTTGTGCAGCCCAATCCACTGACCAACACTGAACAATTCCTTAGTCCAAATAACATAAACTGCCCAATTACTTTGGCAAGTTTTAAATGCAAGCTATTATGCAACCATCCCCAATATATGGACCCCATACACGAAAAAATGTTACCATGATAATTCACCAAACAATAAACATGGCAAGTAGTATATATCAACATTGCCTAGATCTAATTTCACATACATATTTGGACAAAGCAAAAAAGAAACAAAAGACAAGAAAAAAAAAACACACTTTATCCTACTTATATACTTCCAAGCGATAGAATGGTACACATGAATCCAATAGATGCAATGCATATATATGTAGTTCAAAAAAAAAAGTTTGACCAATATATATAAATATGATGTTAGATGCAGATATATACACATTCTTGGTTGTTCTTAAATAGCTTCTAACAAATTATTTAATTTATGGTTTCCATGTAGTGGTGAAAGCCCCAAAGCAATCAAACAATCCACATAAACACATACAACAAGCAATATAATAGTTGGCATATATGCACAAAGAAATATTTAGCATTCTGAAGTCAACAAAGCAAATGAACAATCTATGCCATTTACAAAAAGGCATTGTTGACTCCTGGTTTGTAGCCTCAGATTATAACCAAAGTTAGAGCATGACAGCCAAAAGTGCCTTACAGAGTACAATTGAAATTGGCAGCCTCTTGGCTAGCTAGCAACCCTTCCCGTATCAATAGACTTTCGACAGTCGTGGAAAAGGTTGTAGGAAGGCTGGCACACACTGAGAAGCTATAAAATAATAGATAACAATGCCTTGTAGAAAAAATCATAAACTTTATAGTGTTACAACCATCTGCACAGAAGAAAACCCTTCAATGAGACAATCATGAGTTCAACAAAGACCTAGAAAATATATTTTCCAACATGAACCTATCAATAGATACAAGAACAAATATGGGTATGTGCAGGATCATGATGGGCCAAAAAGTGGCAATATGATGGGTATGTGGCTGACAACTTTTTTCTTACCCAAAATAGATGAAATGAAAAGGGTTTTTAAAGGAGATTCTTATCTTTCCACCAATATAAATTATGCCTTACTTTGAATTTAATAAATAATGATTATTCATTTTCTATTCGAATTACGATTAAAGTCCTGATTGATAAGTTGATTGAAATTTTTTATAGCTTTCAAACAATATCATAGTTTCTAAATCCAAAACATGCATCACATTCTATGTTTCACATACTATAGGATTAAAAAAAGAAAAATTGTATTTCATGAAGTTTTGACCAAGTTAAGGTGGTCAGACATACAAGTTTTTTTATATTTTTTAAAAGTTGTTTAATAAAAAATTCATAATTAATTATTTACTTGGAAAAAAATTACAAAAAAATATGCATCACATCTGAACATGATTCATCTACTTATATCTAAAATTTTATAAGAAAATATTATCATTTTATTGTGGTTAGGGTGGTTAGATAGACACCTACTTCTTATTTTTTCCCTGAAATTTAAGTACTACTGCATTGAAATTTCAAATTTTCACCAAATAGATTTTAAAAATAAAAAATAAACCTAGTATTTTAGAAACTACATTCAATTTTCTACAAATTCTATTATTACATATTTTTTAAATAATATCGATAACTTATTCAAATTTTTACATCAAGTTTCCTAACTTTGATGTTTTTGAATTTTTTGCCACTTAAGGGTCTATTTTTCCATGATGATCCTGTACCCATATAGATAAGTTTAAATCTAGGCACATATGGTTGTTTCCTAGGAAAATGAAATAAAAATCACTTGAAACAACTTGTGGGAACAACATTGCTCTATGTATCGGCTGCATATTTTCCCAGTGAGCAAATAATAGGTTGCATTTAAAACTTAGCTCAATAATTGGGAAATTTATATTATTTTCAAATAGACAATGTTTGCTATGGACTTGTAATGGGAGGAATGAATTAATTAAAATATAGGCATACCTGGTGCATGTTGCGGAATGCAATTTCAACATAAGAAAAGAAGGCCCAATGTCCACCCCACCATATTGGCTCATGGAGTGTCATGCATTCTCACCAAACCTCCAAACAAGTAAATAAAATGTCAACCATTGGGATCAATCGTGAAAGAAATGTTTAGGCCACTGCTGACTTAAGTTATATGTAAGTTCACTAAAATGGAAGCCACATAAATAGCTATAGATAGCCTACTCCCAAATAGCCAACTAAGAAAAAATGTGAGGGCCACATAAATACCTCAAATAAAAACAAGTAAGACTATACAAATGAATGGCTACAAATGCAAGCACAACATGGTTGCATTTTTCTAAATGAACATGGAAAACACCCAATACAAGTGCCAGAAACAAAAAATAAACAAGGAACACACTTACAGGTTCAGTGCCAAAGGGTTGTCGAGCAACCTGGGGAGAGCTAGAGTCTACTGAGATTGTTGGGGCTGCTCTTTGAAAAGGACGAAGCTGCAACACCGATGACTCGCCACAAGGTCTATTATGAGAACAACACAACAACCAAAGATTCAATTAAACCAACAAAGGCTAACAAGCTCCATTCCCAAACTTTAAATTACAATTTTTTTTGCATTTCAATTTCTTTTGTTCGGATATTTATAATATGAAAGGAAAAAAATAGTATAAAAAAGATACATGTGTTACAAAACTCTTCATAAATGATTTCAAAAACAATCTATGTTCCACTAAGACAAGAAACCTAGAACATTCATTGTCCATCAATTTGATCAATGGTGGCACCAATGTTCCATATAAAAACAAGAATACAACCTATCATTCCAAGAATGTCCCAACAAAAATTAACATTCCAAATCGATATGTATCAATGTTCTTTGCTTGCACTCTGACATACATACATATCTACACATAGGGGAGAAACAAATTTTTGATTCACGTCCTTCATTTTTTCACCATGGTTAAAATGCTAAAAAATAGTGAACACTATATAGTTTATATTGATTTGCATAAGGCATTCTTCATTGTTATACTCTAGCCTAAGCTACATTTTATCATTTTCAACAAGGTGTTGTTGAGAAGGCTATATTGTTTCAATTTTAGGTAAGGTGTTGTTTAGAAAAGGTTGTATTGTCTCTTAATATCAATATTGTTTGATCTATGGATTGCATGTATTCATTTTGCAACCATCACCCAATGCAAAAAAACCAAAATAACCTCCAACCACCTTCACAAAATATTTTTAGTTATTATTTTTCCTAGCCTCAAGAAGCACCTGTTGCAATGATACCCTGTATCTTAAGTGTGTCAAGAAAGATTGGTTTCACTATTCATGAACGTGGTGGACAATCTATGTACTTCCTCAAGGGTTTACGTTTCAGGTTATGCTAGAAATGGAATAAAATAGTTAATCTTAAACACATTATGTTACATTCCATTGCCCATTGTTGATTATGAGTATTTCATTATACTATTTTCCGCATCTAATTTTGTATATGTAGATTTCTATTGATAGTCAATATGAAATCAATCAATATGAAAGTCAAGAATGGCTTCTTGATAACAACATTAACTCTATAATATTAACCATTTTATTTTGCATTTCAAATGAAAGTATATAGCCAAAGGCAGAGAACAACAATTAGCATTGTGTTATGAAAACAACACTAACTATTTTAATATATTACAACCATTTGCACAAAATGAAAGCCATAGATGAGACAATATTAATTTTTCCTGTGTAGATTTGTATGTATGTCAAAGTAGATGTGAGGAATGTACATACATAGCCTTCCCAATTTTTATTATTTTTTGAAAATAGTTATTTATTTGAACCTTTACAGGGCACACTTCAAATGATATACTTTATATTAACTGTTATATACAACATTGAAGTGTCTTTCCTAATTATTTCTTTTTGTTATACATTTTTTGCTTGGTTCCATTATGCATTGATACTTCCTATTCTCTGGCCTAGGCTATCTTGTTTTATTTTCAATAGGGTGTTGCTAAAGAGGGTATAGTATTTCAATTTTTGATAGGTTGTTGTTGGGAAGACTACTTTCTCTCAATTTTTGATAAGGTTGCATTGTTCATGTGCAACAGCTACACAAGAACAAGACATTGTGGCACCAACATTAATTGTTGTATGGTATCCATATTGTAGGGATGGTTGTAATTACCCCTAATATTCCACACATCGGGAAACATACCGCAAGTAGGCACAAGCAAACATTGAGCAATGGTCTTGCCCTGCAGTGCTATAAAACCCATGGAAAATACCACAGCTTTTGATTCCCTAGAAAATGCCATGAATTCTAAAGTCATGGAAAATTCCATGGATTTTATAATGCCTCATTACATTCTTTGCAGGCCAAAATAGCTCCCTTGCTTCTTCATCCCAACAAACTTAGATGCATATCCTATTAATTTTTTTACCTTTCCCCTGGAATTTATATATATATACACACATACATGTATACATATACATATATACATAAATACATATACACAAATATATATACCTGCATATATATATATGCATACATGTATATGCACAAACATATATATACATATATGTATACATACACATATATACACATATATATTTACATATATATATATATTATACACACACACACACACATATATATAAATATATATACATACATATATATATACACATACATATACATATATATACACACATATATAGAGACATTGTTCATCGTTGTTGAATAGCTTGGAACATATTATTTAATTCATGGTTTCCATGTAGTGGAAATAGTTGCAAAGCAATAAAATAGTGCACAAAAACACAAAACGACAATGCAACAGGAAAACAAACAATATTGGTTACAATAGTGACCAAGATAGGAAAAACATAGCAAAAACACACAGATACAAAGTAACAAGCCAACACACAATCAAACAATATTTCCTTCCACCTACTGCAACTACACTGAAATATATATATATCCCTTGCACTACACGTGTATTCCATATTTTGTATTATACATAATAAAACTCTTTAAATCTGCTGATTTACATATTGTCTATCAAATATAAATGTTCACCACACTAAATTTCACATTTATTTGTTATTCTTCCATAGTAGACTATTGCTAAAATGGCTAATTTTGTTGCTAGTTGTGACAAGCCTTTGTTGAGAAATAAGTATATTTTTTACTTGGGTTGCTTCCTATGAATCTTTGTTGGTTTTTCTTTGCAGGTTCTGTTTTGTGGCTATGGACAAAAAAAAATATAATTCTTAACCTTTTCTAGTTTTTGTTGGTTGTGGTTGTGTATCCTAGGGTATATTTCTCTTCAAAAGGCTATATTGTTTCAATTTTTGATATCTCCTCACTCAAAACTATCTTGAACAATAAGATAAACCTAGAGGATAACACCCAACAATGCACTATTAGTTTATAGATGCTCACTTTTTTTTTTTGAGGACTTTAAAGATATATGTCACTTGCATCATCACCACTACATGGAAACCATGCAACAATTAATGTTAATGCAATTTCACAGCCCTTCCCTTATGGTGCGTCAAACACTTTTTATTTTTAAAACCCAAAAACAACCTGCCACCCTTTCCACGATGACGAAGACCTCAAAAACCTAGAAGGCCCATGATAGTTCCAACCAAAGCTCACTAAAACAGGAAAAAAACCCACCACCCTAACCCTAGAGCTAAGGAGTCTAAACTCAGGAAGTTCAATGAACATTCCAACCAAAGTTCACAAAAAATAGCCAGTATATATATGTATATATATATATATAGATTTATATATAGATACATATATGTATATATATACATATAGATATATACATACATATATATAGATTTATATATATCCATATATATAGATTTATATATCCATATATATGTATATATACATATATATATATATATATATATATATACATATATGGAATGTAACACCTGCATATATATATATGCAGGTGTTCCATTCCATTATGCATTGTTTTGTTGGTTGTTGTTGCATATCCTAGATGTTATATAGTTTATGTTTGTTTTAATTATTGATTGTTAATTGTTGGCCTTTGGTTTAGGCTATGTTGTTTAATTATTTGATAGTGCATTGTTGCAAAGGCTAGTTTCTCCCAATTTTTTGATAAGGCTCCATTTAGGAAAGAGTAAACTTTAATATTTCTACACCGAAAGCTATGTTGCACTATTTTTGACAAGGTATCATTGAAGATTTTCTGGTTATGGTCGAAACAAAATAAAATAGTTAATGTTTTGGTTCTATGTTGCTGAGAGGGCTATATTCTCTATTTTAGAGCTAACAAAATAAAATTGTTGACATTATTCAGTTCTTTGTCGATTGTTATTGTCCACCTCAGCCTATATTGTCTCATTTTCGAGAAGGTTTTGTTCAGAAGGCTATTTTGTTTCAATTTTTTATAAGGTGTTGTTGAAAATAGCTGGTATATATATACATACATACATATATATAGATTTATATATATGCATATATATATATGTATATATATGTATATATATATATGTATATATATGTATATATATATATGTATATATATGTATATATATATGTATATATATATGTATATATATATATGTATATATATACTCCCACGGGCTGGATCTGAGAAAAAGAGTAAATATAAGATGGAACTCAACAATCAAGAACAAGAGATTATCAGTTATGAACTAGGTAGGTGGCCTACTCCTGAAACTTTCACAGTCATCAATCCTGATCGGAGATTGTGGGGAAAATATGAAGCCAGACTTCATACAGAGTTGGGAAAGAAACAAAAGAATTTTGAAGCCCAAATAAATTGGATGGCACAATGGATGATCTCTGCACAAGAAAATATAGATGACATGGATGTATATATATACATATATGTATATATGTATATGTATATATACTCCCATGGGTTGGATTTGAGAAAAAGAGTAAATATAAGATGGAACTCAACAATCAGGAACAAGAGATTATCAGTTATGAACCAGGTAGATGGCCTACTCCTGAAACTTTCATAGTCATCAATCCTGATTAGAGATTGTGGGGAAAATATGAAGCCAGACTTCATACAGAGTTGGGAAAGAAACAAAAGAATTTTGAAGCCCAAAGAAATTGGATGGCACAATGGATGATCTATGCACAAGAAAATATAGATGACATGGCTATAGATATTAGATTTATCAGTGACCAGGCTTTAGAAACTATAAATAAGATAGAAATAGTCTCTGAAGATAAACAAAAGCATTTTACTGCTATAAAGAATGTTGAGCACTATTGTGGAACTCTATCTAATGACATTACCAATGTCAGCTATGATGTTACTCAAGTTCATAATAGTGTAAAAATTGTTATCTCTACACAACAACATCAAGACAACTACCTTACCCATATTTATTCTGATTAGCAGACCAATGAAACCTCCAGAAAGGTTGCAGATATTGAGAATAAGAATCTCTTAGACTCTGTTGCTAAGAAATTATAAAAGATAAGGATTCTTACAAAGAAAATAAGAGTATCCTAGGTTGGTAAGGATAGTTCAGAAGAAGAAGACAGAGAGAAAAAAGGAAAATCTGTAGAATCTCCTAAACCAAAGAAGGTTTTAATCCAAAGAAGTAAACCTCTGCACAATGGAGAAGACAAAGCTTCAACCTCTAGGAAACTCTTACACAAACCAACTCCCCATGTCTCTATGCCTAAGGTTAAAGAGCATACTTTGGCTAATAAAGAAGAACCACTCAAAGATTGGCTAGCAGAATTGGGAGTAGAGGAAGAACAACAAGAACCAATCTACATGGATGAACCTGGTTATGCAAATAAAGAATCTGATGTTGAATCTTCTGATGTAGATACTTTGATTTTTTCTGATAGTCCTAGTGGCTCTGATTCCTCTGTAAATAATGACTTTGAGGAAATTGTTTTAGATTTTTCTGAATATAAGCAAATAGAAGAAAAAGAACCATGGGAATCATTGAAGAAGTTAACCATGGATATTGAAATGCAAGAACCAATCATGGAGAACCTCAAGCCTGCGAAAATGCGACCTTATGCATCCAATGGTTATATCTTAAACATTGATAAATTAGTTAATCCATATGAAGCTATCTATACATGAATTGATACATTGGAAAATTTGTTTG
This sequence comes from Sequoia sempervirens, assembly GCA_007258455.2. Taxonomy (NCBI): domain Eukaryota; kingdom Viridiplantae; phylum Streptophyta; class Pinopsida; order Cupressales; family Cupressaceae; genus Sequoia; species Sequoia sempervirens. The sequence continues at coordinate 162,544,327 of VDFB02105785.1, read as the reverse complement.
AAAGAAGTGGTTCATGGACAAAACCTGCAAAGGTTCTTTATGCTGTAAGGCTTATGTCTGGAAAATTGAGAAACTAGTGGAAACAAAATAAAATAGTTAATGTTTTGGTTCTATGTTGCTGAGAGGGCTATATTCTCTATTTTAGAGCTAACGAAATAAAATTGTTGACATTATGCAGTTCTTTGTCGATTGTTATTGTCCACCTCAGCCTATATTTTCTCATTTTTGAGAAGGTTTTGTTGAGAAGGCTATTTTGTTTCAATTTTTTATAAGGTGTTGTTGAAAATAGCTGGTATATATATATATATACATACATATATATAGATTTATATATATGCATATATACATATATACATATATATATGCATATATACATATATACATATATATATATATATAGATTTAGATATATATATGTATATATACATATATATGCATTACATATATATATATGCATTTGTTCCATTCCATTATGCATTGTTTTGTTGGTTGTTGTTGTGTATCTTGGATGTTATACTGTTTATATTTGTTTTGATTATTGATTGTTAATTGTTGGCCTCTAGTTTAGGCTATGTTTAATTTTTGATAGGATCCTACTGAAGAAGCTATATTACTTCAATTATTTGATAGCGCACTACTACAAAGGCTAGTATCTTCCAATTTTTTGATAAGGCTCCATTCAAGAAAGAGTAAACTTTAATATTTTTGCACTACAAGCTATATTGCACTATTTTCGACAAGGTACCATTGAATATTTTTTGGTTATGGCTAGAATAGAATAAAATAGTTAATGTTGGTTCTATGTTGTTGAGAAGGCTATATTCTCTATTTTAGAGCTAATGAAATAAATTTTTTGACATTATGTAGTTGTTTTTCGATTGTTATTGTCCACCTCGACCTGTATTGTCTCATTTTCGAGAAGGTTATGTCAAAAGGCTATTTTATTTCAATTTTTGATAAGGTGATGTTGATAGAAGACAATATTATTTGGAAAATAAATATTGTTTCATTTATGGTTGCATTATATGGCTATCATTCTGCATGGACTCTATAGCTATAGTTTTGTAGGTTTGTCCATTTAGCTCACTGTTGAAACTAATGATATTTGATTAATGGATTCTATTTTTTGCTTATGGTTTCAACAAAATAAAATAGTTAATTTTGTACACTCTATGTTTGGTTAGATCAACTATTTTTGATTAATGTCCTCTCTCTGAGGCTATAGTGTTTCATTTTCCATAAGGTGTTGTTGAAAAGAGTATATTGTTCCAATATTCGATAAGGTTTTGTTTAGAAAGGAGTATATTTATGGATGGCTTTGCCACTGTTAATATTTAAAAGGTATTCAACACATGTATGTGGTGGCTAGTGTTCTTTAGCATGTTTAATAGAAACACTGTTGTTATAAGAATCCCTTTTTCAAGAATGAAAGAAATAAATTTTTTTTTGAAATAAATAACTATCTTCTCAAAACAATAAATTTGAATGCTTTGTTTTCCTTTTTTAAATAATGTCTTGTTTAATATATTTTTCTTATTAAAATGAGTTACAGGCGTGCTTCATGTGGTGCTTAATTATCAAAAGCACGGACATATAGCCAGATATATATATATCTATATGTACATATGTAAATATCTATATATGTAAAGACTGTTATATCTAAATAGATGTGTATACATATATTTGTATCCATATATATACATATATACATATACATATATAAATACATATAAATATGTGTATGTACATACATATATATATACACATACATATATATACATATACACATACAAATATATATACATATATACATATAGACATATAAATATATATACACATATATGTATACACATTAGTTGTATATGGGCGAGCCTCTTATATTTTGTGGTTATGGGTGGAACTAAATGAAATAGTTAAAGTTGTGCATTGCATGTTTGGCTACATTAGGAATTGTTCATTATTTTTCTCTGTGTTAGGCTATATTGTATCATATTCGATAAGGTGTTATTGAAAAAGGTGCATTGTTTCAATTTTGAAGAAAGTTTCTTACAGAAAGTAGTATGTTTTTTGATGGGTTTTCCACTGTTAATTTTCAAGAGTGCACTATTGAGAAGGCTATATTGTTTCTATTGTTGGTAAGCTTTTGTAAAGAAATGAGTATATTTTTACTTGGGTTGGTTACTGTGAATTTGTTATTTTTGGTAGGGAATATTGTTTATGTGATAAGGTACTATTGATTACTTCTAATTTTAATAAGGTGTTGTTGAGAAAAGAGTATATTGTTTGTGAAAATGACTATTGTTTGGTTAACAATGTACCCTAAAACAACGCAACCTATACAGAGAAAAAATCAACAATCCCCTTTGGAAAATAACATAAATTGTTTTAGAAATACTCGACAAATAGTTTTTTCAATATGCACCTCTTCCTACTTGCTTTCTCTACCTATCCATTCTTTCTCCACCGCCAACAAAAAATGGGCACACAATTATCACAACCCACACCACCATCCACACATGTGAAAAAATTAGAATAACCTCCACCCATCCTCACAGAAATTCCATAGCCAATGAACGCACTTGCACCTTCACAAAAGCTTTCCCTCCTCACTCACAACTATCTTGAACAACAAGATAAATCTAGAGAATGACACCCAACAATGCCTTAACAAAAATTGCACATACATTCGCTTTGTTTTTTGAGGACTTTAAAGAAAAATGTTACTTGCACCATCACCACTACACATAAACCATACAACAATATCAATATATATATACACACATAAACACATATACCCATATACACACACACACACACACATATATTTATCAAGTTAGTATGTATGCATAATATATATATATATATATTGTGGGATATATATACATACGCACATATATATACATATATTTTATTTTTTTTAGACTGCAGGAATCGGGTAGCACGACCCCCTATAAACTGCAGGTGCGCCTGGTAAACTTTTTAACGTGACCGGCGGCGTTGGTGCGACACGCCCTCCGGTACCACGGGGGTGGGGGAGACTAGAACTTGTGACCAACCTCCTGCTACAGGAAAGATTTAGCCAACCAAGCTAGGGCCCCAACCCCGCACATATATATACATATACACATATACACATATATATATTTCTCATGTATATATATATACATATATAGTTTAAGTTGTTAAGAAAAATACAATATAGTTTCTACAAACAAAATATTGTCTCATTTATAGTTTGTGTTTTGTGTGTATGGTTTTGCATCCATTTGATGTTGTGATTTTTTTTGGGTTTCTATTTATGGTTTCTATTTTCTAGCTATGTTTGGAGGCTTGGAGAAATAAGGCAGCCACACACACACACACACACACACACACACACACACACACACACACACACACACATATATATATATATTTATCATGTTAGTATATATCTATATATCTATATATATATATATATATATATATATATTGTGGATTTCTCCATCTATCTTACCATTGAAACCAATGATGTTTAGTTTATGGCTTTTGTTTTTTGGTTATAGTTGCAATAGAATAAAATAGTTAATGTTGTACACTCTATGTTTGCTCACATTGAGTATTTTTAAAAACCTTTTCTTGAGAAATACGTATATTTTTACTTTTGTGTCTCACTATTATACATATATACATATACACATATATAAATATATGTATACATATACACATACATATATATATAAGGTTTTGTTCATAAGGAGTATATTTCTTGATGGATCTATCACTGTTATTATATGAGAAGGCAAGATCCTAAAAAGGCTATATCCTTTCAATTCTTGATAACGTTTTGTTGAGAAATAAGTATATTTTTACTTTCCTATGTCACTGTTATATATATATATATATATGAATGATACCATTTCACTTACCTTGTCTATCGGTGCACCAAACACTTTTCATATAAAATTCAAAAAACAATCCGTAGCCCTTTCCCCAACCACGCTAAATGGAAGCAATAAATGAAACAATATAGGGTAAGATAGACAACAATAGTGAACAATTCCCTATGAAAAACAACATGAACCACATAACATTAACTATTTTATTGCATTGCAACCATCACCACAAAAAAAATGCCATAAATAAAACAATATTATTATCAACAGTCATCCATATGGCCAAACCTGTAAAACACTAAAAATCACAGTGAAAAACCCATACAAAAACATCCCCACAAAATTTGAACCATAGTGAACAAACTATAGTCTTTTCTCAACAGACCCTTTTCTAAAAGGTAACAATATACCCTAAAACAATGGTACATGTATAACATTAACTATCTCAATGTGTTGCAACGATCAGCACAAAAATACGCCTTTCAACAGTGACCCTCATGAAATACACACAAAAAACATAAAGCTCATTGTAACAAACCGATTCAAAACCTTCACCACAAAACATGAACCATAAATGACTCAATATTGGTTTCAACAACAACCCAGATGGAAAAATTCTCCAAAAACACACCAAATTCACTATTTTATAACCATTCACACAAAAAAGCAAGCCATAAATGAAACAATATAGCCAATGGTCACCCACATGCCAAAACCCACAAAATTATACAGTCTTTTCAAAATCAATCAACACAATGACACAATATTGGTTTCAAGAGTAACCCAGATGAAAAAGCCCACAAAAAACACATGAATTCAACACAGGAAATGAAACAAATAAACAATATTGCCTTCCACCCATGGTGGCTACAAGGAAACCATAAACCAAACAATTTAGACTAAGCTACAAAGCAACAATCAACAATCCCCTTTGGAAAATAACATAAATTGTTTTAGAAATACTCGACAAGTGGTTTTTTCAATATGTACCTCTTCTCACTTGCTTTCTCTACCCTTCATTTTTTCTCCACCACCTGCAAAAAATGGGCACACAATTATCACAACCCACACAACCATCGACGCAAAAAAATAAAAATAACCTCCACCCACCTTCACAGAAATTCCACAACCCATGAACACACTTTCACCTTCATAGAAACTTTCCCTCCTCACTCACAACTATCTTGAACAACAAGATAAACCTAGAGAATGACACCCAACAATGTGTTATCAAAAATTGCACAGACATTCACTTTGTTTTCCAAGGACTTTAAAGAAAAATTTAGTTGCACCATCGCCACTACATGGAAACCATACAATAATTAATGTTCATGCCATTTCACTAGCCTCCTCTATCCTCGCACCAAACGTTTTTATTTAAAAAATCAAAAAACAATCTGCCACCTTTTTGATGGTGTCGGAGACCCCAAAAATTTGGAAGGCTAACGAAAATTCTGACCAAAGTTCACCAGGATGGGAAAACAACCCGCCACCTTTTTCCGGCTGCCAAAAAAGCATAAAATCGAGAAGGTTGATGAAAATTCTGAGCAAAGTTCACACAAATAGCCTATCGGCTAATAATCATCACAACATATTATTTCAAAAAATGGGTAGAATCCATCCCCCTTTAATCAACAACAACTATTGTAATATGTCACTTCATATTGGAGCACATTATTGCTCACTTTGTACTTCCTTCCACGTTAGTCTCTAATAATGGTACACCATTTAAGAATAATGACGTGAAGAAATTCTTAGAGATATTTAACATACAACATCACTTTTTGACACCTTACTACCCACAATCTAATGGCCAAGCTAAATCAACTAATAAGGTAATTGAAAAAATTCTTAAGAAAACTGTCAACAACCATCATAAGGATTGGCACACACAATTGCAATACACACTATGGGCCTATCACACAATTGTCAAGTCAACCATAGGAACTACACCATATAATCTTGTCTATGGGAGTGAGGAAATAATGCCCTTGGAATTAGAGATTCCTACATTAAGGATCACTCTTCAAGGACTTATTGATGACAAAAACTATAAAGAGCAATGATTGCATCAGCTTGAGATGCTTGATGAATAGTACATCAATGCTCTTGAGCATCTTCAGGCTTATTGTAAAAGAAGATAGTGAATTTACAATGACAATGTCATCCCTCACACATTCAACATAGGTGATTTAGTCTTAACTGAAAATCAACACAACGTCAATGCTGACCCGAATGAAAAAGGGAAGATTAGCCCTAATTGAAGAGGACCTTACATAATAGGCAAAAATTTTGGGTTGTGTGCATACACGTTAACAGAATTAGATGGAACACCACTCAAAGAACCTATCAATGATGCATATCTGCACTGGTATTATGTCTAGTCCTTTGAATAGTGTGAATGTTAAATTAGTGTTGTTAGAGCTATTGGATTTTATCTTATACATTTTCACATTGCTTTTTTCTTGACAAATAGTTATGTGTGTGTCTTGAACACTAAAGTGATTATTTAATTCATTTTTATTTAATTACTTTAGGTATCATGCTATTGAAGCCTATTCCATGTGTTATGTTCAATTAGATCCTAATAAGCATTTAATGTTCTTTAATTAGATCATAGGTACATTTAATTTAGCATAACATACTTAATCACAATGTTGCATCTAAGAGAAACTGTAATATTTTTTAATTAGATCACATAAAGCATGTTAAATCATGAGTTTATTCATTAAGTAATCTTAAAAAGGTTATTTAATTAATCACATTGTCATTTTACATTCAACACATCAAGACAAGTAATAAAACATCACATGCTTATATCAAAGTTTTGTGTACATTTCATCAATATATACAATATCACTGAGGTTTCTGATTGCTAGATCCCTTGGTATCTGGTACTCATGATGATCCAGTGGCAGAATGTCAAGAGATAGTGGTCTACGATCATGATCACGATCCACCGAATTTGAGAGAAAAATCTAATCCCCATATCTTTCCAAGGGCCTCTCGATGTGCTTCTACTATTTGATCTCTCTCTTCTCATAGCCGAGCTACCTCTAACTCTAGTCTCTCAAACTCTACTGGGGTCTAGGATGACTGTACATCTGGTGTAGCATTAGCTTGGTAGACTCACCTCCTCAGACTCTCATATGCCACATGTAATCTCATGAATGGCCTAAATGAATCTGGGTCCTAATCCATAATGGGCAAGTTCATAGTCTAAATCTATGGCCTCCTCATTGACTGACGCGGGCACTATCTCTATAGCTACTTGTCAATAGAGATCTTGAAAATCTCTTGAAACACCTGCAAGATAGAAATAATAAAAAAATCAATACACATCATGATATTTATATAGCATAAACATAAACACAAAGTACATGAATAAAGAAAATATCATCACCTATATCTCTAGAAGGTTGTGAAACATTAACATCATTCTGTGTAGGGGGCATGGAGGATTTTCTAGCCTCTCCATGACCGGGCCTACTAGTGCCTATTGTAGTTGTTGCTCGTGATCTAGTCATACAAATGGATGAAGGCTCTCCCCACTCGTATCCTATTGTATCCTCAACTACTGCCTCATCATCCCCTCTCATGAGCTAATCCTCCTCATTATCATCCTCATCCCCTCCATCTTGGCCATCATAATCAAGATTTGCATCCTCATCGTACTCCTCATGTATCACATCTATAAATATATCTACAACCCTATATGATGTCTCCTTGACCCTACCCTTTACCTCATCTCCCTCATCTGGCAATGGTCCTGCATCTCCTATTGAATCATCCATGGGAAACATGGGAGCTAGTTGTGATACTATCCACTACTCCTCATGATCTTGTGTGGCACTAATGTCAGAGACTGGAGGCATGCCATGATCTAAGTACTCAAAGTCATTGTAGACAACATTAAAATATGTGAACCGTACTATATCACTAGTACTCTGGGAACTCCACACTGACCTCCTAAAGAGTGTTTGTTCCCTAGGTGGTTTTGGATATGTCCAAACTGTCACATGACCCGATCATAGTAGAAAGGGCATACTACATAATTGTGTCTACCAATCAAAAATCTATCTAGCTGTAACCTCCCCATCTGCCTAGTGTAATCTGACCATTGAAGCACAAGCTGATAAGGTCTCCAAAGGATCTCATCCTCCTCTAGTCGGTCAAATCGCACTCTCCAAAAGTGTAAGTCTCCATATTTCCAAAACCATCATACAGGTTAGCTAAAGGCCCAAGGATACCCCAAGGCTATCATGCATGGGAAATCGATAGGTCTGGTACAAGTGATATGCTCAAGGCACCAAACTTGTAGATGCATATAGTGTACCATGTTGTCCACCTCTCCAAAGATGAACTATCCAAGATCATAGTATAAGTGCGCTAGGTTACAGTGCCCCCAGGTGTATACTATATGGTGCTCTGCCATCCCTTTTATCAGGTGCACTAGCCCTCCATCTAGGTGCACTCCTTTCCCATCAGGGAAGAGTACCAGTGTAACTATATGCATCATGATCCATCTCACCACTAGGGCTTGTGAATATAATAGCATCTCTAGATCAATTTGTGCCCTCACCCGCTCGTCATGCACCGATCCATTCAAGAAATACTACATGTTAGCCTTCTTCTCATGGAATTTTTGATCTGCTTAGAAACATACTTGCTCACCCCAAATAGGAACTCAAAGTATGTGGTATATTTCCTCTAGTGTGATCGTCATCTCACAAGTAAGAAGGCAGAATGTATAGGTGTCAGAATCTTAGCGCTTAGCCAGAGCCATCAACATTGCATCATGGTACCTCATGGGGGGCATGAGGTACACCCAATATATCCCTACATCATGTAATAGCTCTGTATCCTCCACTAAAAGTGCGGGGACTAAATCTTTGAGAAAGCTAAGCTACCTGCCACCAAGCCGCTGATGTGAACGAGTGGGTAACTATTAGTAAAGCAAAAATATGTCATTTAAGCGATCTAAAATCTTGAATTGCTACATTAATCATCATAAAAGTGTACTAAAGTCACTCTAGTGTTCTTTCCTAAAGGCCCTAGACACTTTAGATCCCTTTTAGGACACTTCACGATGAAATGGGACACTTTGTGAAAAAGTGGGACACTTTGCGAACAAAAGGAACACTTTGTGAAAAAATGGGACACTTCATGAAAAAAGGGGAAACTTTGCAAAAAAAAATTTGGGGCCCTAAATTAACCTAGAAATATATGTAAAAAGCATCAAATCAATGTGAAAAGACAAAGCGAAGGTAGCAGAATCGACTCACCTCATGATGACACTCACCGTGTGCCACCTGATCTCGCAGGACGTTTAGTCTCACAAGGCTATAGTGTTGTCTGCTTGGCATCCTTCACTATTCTCTAATCACTTTCAAGCTATAAAAATGTAAATAAAATAGTAAGTTTGAATTTACTTCATTTTTTTTCTCTTATGAAGGTTAAAATAGGGTTTTTACCATATTAGGGTTAAAAAGTGCTTTCCATTCAAATCAACATAATAGGTGCTAGAGAGCTCCACTTTCGATGTTGTTTGTTGCGTTGGAATTGTGATTCCACTCCCAACATCATCAATCATCTATCATAATGTGGCATGGTGCTTGAAAATTCCCTATGATATGACTTTCCCTAATCCTTGATTCCACCATCGTAAAGCAAGTAGAATCAAGGGGGGGGCATAGATCTACCCTTGAATTTTATTTCTAGAAGCTAGATAAGAGGATTTTTAAAACAGCTAATGAATTTGTGTTGTAGGATGTCGTTCCTAACATTGTGGTTTTGCACATAACTACACTGTGGGCTCCATTCTCCCATCTTTTGAATGGGCATCCTTTTATGAAATAAAGTGTATTGTTTAGAGTCCTTTAGCTTACATATGAACATAGTCATATGGGCATTAAAGTGTGGGCTTGATGCTACCACTAAAATTGTACACCCTTCTTGGAGATAGTACAATCCTTGGTCTAATATGGACCTATATTGGGAACCCTTGCATTAATTACCCTTTTAAATCATCATTTATAGGCCCCTAGGACCCATTATTTTGGATCTTGATGCTCAATCCACTCAAAAATCATATAAAATCACTTAAACCATGACATAAAGCATTTAAAACATTCAAATCCTGGAAAACCACCTCAAAAACATTAGGTGGGACTCATTCACCACCTTGGGTGAATGAGTCCCCTTTGGTGGGACCCATTCACCAAGGGTGGAAAATGAGTCCCATTTTGGGTCTTTTTCAAATTTGAGTGGGAATTCATCAATTTAATTCATGTTTTTGGTGAATGTCAGCCTTTGAGATCTAAATAATGGTCAATTAGGTGATAATTTTTAGAACACAATGATCTACTGAGAGGGGGGTGAATTAGTAGATAGAAAAAGTTTTAGACTTGAATACCTATTTGCATATTCAACATTACAACTTAGATGTGAAAATAAAAACATAAACCAATATAGCAATCACATGCACATGAAACAACCACTCATAACACTAGATATAGGTGGAAAAACCAAGATGGGAAAAACCACAATGACAAAATTTTCTTGAGTCAATTTCTCAAATCCACTATCACAAATGAAATCTCTATTAAAAATTTTAGGACTAAAACCCAAGGAAGCTTCAACTTCCTAATTTAGAAGCTATGATTTCAAAGATGCTACTACACCATGTTTTAGGAGCTACAACTCCAAGGAGACTACAATCACCTAATCTGAGCTACAACTCAGTTCAATGAGGCTACAACCTCAACAAAATTATAAGTTCATATGTGCATAAAATTAATTCTACTCAACCTAAAGATACACCATTACATACAATGAAATGTTGCACACCTTGCAACTAACACTACTACTGCTGAAGATGCACTTTTAGCAACACACCCCTGCTCTGCACTCTCTTCTTCTCTACACTCTCTTGTCTACTGCATTCTCAGTTGTACATCACTTTGTTAAAAACTTTGTGCACTATTAGAATCTTCACACTTCTCCTCACTTTTGGATTCAACCCATCACACACAGCTACTCCTTTTCTTGTAAATTTTCCCAAATTATCTTTTCTCATCGACCTGCATTCAATGACTCAAGATTCTCACACATGATTAGATCTTCTCTAATCTTTTGCTAGGGTTTCCTTAGCTTGTAAACTTCACTAGAAAGCTACCTGTACCTCGATCCACATGAACACACCACTATCCAGCTCATCATAAAGACATCTAATAATGTTTATCAGATATCATCATTCCCTACATTGAGCTGCCTAGCATTAAATCTAGTGCAGATAATTTTTCTTAATTCTCTTTGTTAAACCCTAAAATCTAATTATGCATTTAATGCTCTCTTTTGATCCTTCAATCACTTTTGGAATATGTTTCACCATCTTCAAGATCAAATATTCATATTTTGGTCACTGAGGTAGTTAGAAAAATTAATTCTATCTCATGTGTCAGTTTGTAGTTGTAACCCCTATTCACAAAGACCAAACCGTTGTAGATATCTACTTTTGAATTTTGTCCATCAATCTTCCCCTTTCGTGCCATGAACCATTGGCCCTCATCATTGTTATATCTTCAAATATTGACCATCAGATAAGTGGTCATTCAAATCTCCATCATCAATCTTGTGAGCATTCACCTCTCACCATGTCATTTTACTCCTTTTCATTGTCTAGGGTTAAACAGTAAAACACCACCCACAAATAATTCATGTGACCGAATATTGATTTTTCAACAAGGATGCAAAATCATTGAATAAGTTATTTCCATGTGTCATCATTTTTTTTCTTCCATTTATCAATTTCTTTATTGCAATACCGTTGACACCAACTTGAGCAGTCGTGATGTTGCGCTTAACCATCATACCACATGATACCTCTCTACCATAGTCCATCCAAATGACCATTGTAATGTTGAAAATCCAAATCCAGGTAAGTCTAACATAAACAACCTTGAATATGAGTCAAAAGAGGATGGCATAGGTGCATAAGTTGAAGAAGAAGAACAATAAAAAGATAATGAAGAAGTGGTTGAATGAGCACCTACTAAATATTTGAAAAAAGATCATCCTGCAAATAAAATAGCTTATAATCTTGCAACTAGAGAAAATGTTTCTTCAAAATCAATACCTTCTACTTGAGCATATCATTTTCATACTAACCTTTCTTTTTTCCTAACAACTGCGCCATCTTCATTCAGCTTATTTATGAATACCCATTTTGTGCCAATTATATTCTTGCTTGATGGCCTAGGAACTAATTCCCAAGTTTGGTTCTTTTCTATTTGATTGAGTTCATCTTCCATTTCTTTCATCCAACTCTCATCTTTATTGGCTTCATCAAAGCTTTTTGGTTCAATCTGAGATAAGAGGGCAAAGTTCACTTGTTCCTTATTCTTTGCAAGCCTTCTTCTAGTCTACACACTTCATTAGGTGTAAAACACATTACAACTAAATTAAGGAAAACTTGGATCTATTTAGCTTAGAAGGTCCCTAAATCCCATGTGAATGTGTAAAACAAATTACAAAACTAGATTAGGTCCACTTGATTTACAAGCCTCCCAAATTTAATGTGAAGATATAAAAGCTAAGTTAACTTAGCTTAAAATGGGCCCAAGACCTAATGTGGATGTGTAAAACACCTCACAACACTAGATCAAGGCAGCATTAAGTCCAATTTATCATTAATTATTCCCATATCGAGCAAGGTACACATTTTTCTACACTACAATAACTATTTCAAGGCCCACATTAAAAAGATTTCAAACAAATATGGGGATTTTTCCTATTGTTAGACAAGGATTAATATTTGAAATAAATATTTCAATCAAGGCTTATGTTTCATTGGAAATAGCTAATGATTGATGGTTGCATAATTTGAGTGACACAACAATATGATTCCAAAAACAAGGAATTTCTAGGTAAAATGATAATTATTTTGTTGAATAGGAATCAATATCATTTTTCACATACTAGTAGATGAGTACACCTTTGAACTTCAATGTCGTTATAGGAATTATAAACATACTAAACTTCAGGTCTATAGAATAATAGTAGTATCAATTTAGGAACTTATTTATTTGATACCATACACAAGAGTATGCACTTACATTTTTCAAATATAAAGCCTTATAGCCATCACCATAACTTTATTTGAATATTAAGTGCTCATTGAAATATAGGTTTCCATTAAATTCATGGGTGTGTTAATACCTTAAAAGGTTTTTCCATGTTAGGTGTAGATTTTCTATTGACCCTTTCTATCCACGGTATCACAAATCCATAGTAGTTCAATATTTAGCTAGCATTGAGTTATTGTGTGGATGAATTTTTTAGTACAAGCTTGTTATTAGTCTTCTTGGGTGACTTATCTATCAACTAACTTCTATTTGTACAAATTTTAGGCCCATAATATTTTTTCCAAGGCTTTTTCGCCCCTTGGACCTTAAAGAATAATCGTCCTTTATTTAGATGGCCACATCTATCATTTTCATTTGTTCATGAACTAGTACACTTAAGATGAGTTGACCCACCTTATTAAGAGCATGATGAAGAGGAAGAAGAATAATGTTGTGGGAATAAGGTGTTGCTAAAACAGGTAGATGTAGAGAAGGGGGATTCACTACTCATGAGTCTCTTTATTCTCAAGAGAATCCCAATAGGAAAACTGCCCTAAACTACCTCAACAAACAAAGCATGAGTTATAGAATCCGAAAGATTAGATCACAAAGGTTTTCTAAACAAACTGATGCACTCTCAGCCAAAGGATGATAGTGCAGCACAAGGAAAATAGTGAGGCATACTATAGTCCCAAAGGCATGCTGGCATCTCGTATGGATCAAAAATTGAGAATGTCACATAAATCAACAAAGTGACTTCTAACAATCAGATTACTAAGAATTTACAAAATTTGGGAAAATGATAAAATATAATAGAACTAAAGTGAAGTGAAGTACAAACGTTAGAGTTAAAGAGGATAAGGGATAGAAGATGCTCCCAAAAACCTAACTAATGGATCCTCCATCAAATGAATGTCTTCAATACCTACATATGTAAGATTGAGAGAAAATGTTGGGGATATATGGAGGTTTTCCTCATTCAAACCCCCATTTTGGTGTTCCCACCTCCATGGACAACCAAATAGATGGAGGGAAATAATAGACTAAAATGAAATGGATGTGAGAGTGATAAAAGCAATCCCTACTCGAGGAGAACCTGTATCACAAAGTAAATATGCAATAGATAGGGGATGTGAGAAATCCCAAGATGCTCACAAGTACAAGATAAGGGAGATGTCGTATGCAAGGCTTAAGGAAGCCAAGGAAAGAGATAAAGCTAGCTACAAGAGCTAAGAGAGTTGCAAAGAGTGTTGTAAGAGCTTGAGAGCTTGAGGCTGATATAGCAATCTATAAGGAGCTATGCAAGAAAGATAACAAGAGCAAGAGAGGAGGAAAAGGTAGGATACAAAGCTAGAAAGATTCAAAAAGCCCAAATAGATTGAATATATAGCATATAAAGAGAAAAGAGGAGGGAAAAGAAGCTTCCCAAGCCATTACAAGGTGTCACAGGTTGTTACCACCAAAAAAAATTGCTAACAAGTGGCAAGCATGCTCGGAAGTGGTCATTTGAACATTGAAATGTTGCAGGATGCTAGTGTAGCACACAGATGTCCACGTGGCATGCTAGTGGCTAGACTCATCATGCTACAAAACAACACGAACAGAAAAATCACAAGGTTTGACGCAAACCTGATGTGCGAAGGTAGCTACTAAAAAGGGGTCATTGAGCATCCTAAGAGGGGAAAAAGGATGATGCAGGGGCTAAAATGAGCCTACACAAGATGCTAAGGGAGTAGTCACTAAAGCAGATGCAAGAATGAATATGAAATTGCAAGGGGTGAAATTTTACTACATTACATTTTCCCCCCACTTTAGCAAGCATTATCAAATCTACACTAATATGCATGCTAAAGGAAATATGCTAAAAATAAATAACATCATGATGCCAAAAGGATATTGTAGAGGAAGCAGACAACTCTTCAAACCAAGGAAGCATGCCCCCACGATGAAAAGCTAAAAAACAAACACATTAGACAAGAAAGGCCTACATAAGACAACAATGTTAGAACATGAAAAGAAATTACATCACAAGGTTAGAAAATGAAAACACATACACATAGGAACCTAACTAACTAACAAGATTTGAGTCAGCAAAGTGAAAGAGACCTTGATGTAAAAGGTTGTCTTAGTACTATGTGTCATCTCCAAATTAAAATCAATAACACACAGAAGAATGTAAGGATCAATTTCTTTAAGAGATGAATGCACCCAAAAGTCAGGGAAGCAATCAATATTGAAGAGAGAAAGAGCATATACTCAGGATGAAGAAAATGCAGATCTTTGATCTAGTATAAAAAATTGAGATGAAAGAGAATTTAAGAGGGGGGTGCAAATTCCAAGAAAGATCGCTCCATAGGTACTCTATCCTGAGGTGGATTGAAAAAAGTGCATTGTAGATCCAAAGACCTATGGAAGGTGAAAAAAAGGTTTAGTAGGTACTCTCTTCTATAGAGTTGAACAAACTACATTGAAGGCCCATAGACTAGTGGTGAATTGATCCCACGGGATGAAAGCACTTTATAGGTCCTCATAATTGCAAAGAAGGCACCCCAAGTACTCTCTCCTAAGGGAAGCTCGATGGAGGGGACTCCATAGAATTGGATTGGGTACTCATAGGTACTTGTTCCTACAAGGTTGATTGAAAAGTAGCCTCGCAGGTGCACCTGCAAAGCAACATGTTAGTTAATTCACAAGCTAAATATATTAGGAAATCTTGATGCAAAGGACCTCTATAGGTTCTTGGTCCTGCAAATCAAGACTAATTAGAAGAACTTGTGGCTACTGCAAGTTGTGTTGCAAGAGAGTCATGAAAAAGATAGGTCTAGTTAGGTTGCCCCCAAGCAAGACACTATAGAATTCATTTGAGATAAAATATTTCAAAGGGGGTCCGTCGAGAACCCTTTATGATAGCAATGGGCCCACTCAAAGGGATGCTCCTATTGAAATATAGAGAAAAGAGAGGAGATCCTTAGAAGGATGAACATCTCCAGAATAACTTATCACTACCCCCAACATATAGGGGAGGAGAACCATGCAAGATACTTAGAACATGCAAGATAGAGGTAGACCGTAATATCACTTTTCATGCAAAGAAGAACCAAGTGCATCATCAAATAAATGAGTGATGGAACCAGAATCATGAAGTTGTTGAATTTTATCTTTCAAGTCCTTACATTCACTAGTGGAATGGCTAAGAACTCGATGGTGTGCATAGAAAGAATGTTTTTCTTTATCATGCTTATGAAATTTCTTATGTGTAGGAGAAGGAAGAGTAATCAAGTGGGCTTTAAGAAGCCACGACAAAAGACACTCTTGCTCAGATAAAGATTGAGGATTAGGAAGTAACCCTTTCTCTTGTAGGGAAAAGTTTGACTGCTCATGTCAAGAAGAAGACACGAAGATAGCAAATAATGGCAGATGAATCATTCTACAAGAACAATATTGAGCAAAAATCCTGTCAACATTCGACTATGGTGTTCACTTAAATTTTTCATTAAAGAAAACAAGCCCAAAATTATGTTTATGAGGTGCACATTCTATAGGGACCTGAATGCCTTGTTCATTACACCTACAACCTTTAAGCCCATATCCATACTTAGAGACAAGTTTAAAGCCCGGGCCGTAACATGTCTGCAAATCTTGAGAAGGAGGATCTTCATAGAGAGCATTATTCTAGCAATGGGGATTATACTCCTCTATGGGATCACCATCAACCTTCTTGATAAGACTATCATCATTAGCCTCTTTAACAGAAGTGTGATCATCTTCCTCAAAGGGAGGAGGATTGGCATTAAGGACATTACAACTATTTCCCACACTATCCCATGATACATAAGAATAATCATCTTTGATAACAGCTATGGATGATGTTATCAAAAGGTTTAAGTGGATCAGGGTGACTTTATATTTTCAAGTGAAGGATTATGTAAAGTTTAGAGAACCCCAATCATCACCAAAACATGCATTCTCTTGAGAATAGGTAGAAGGAGCAGACCTAAGATTTCTTGCTTTAGAGAGATCTTCTTCAAGGACATCTATCTCAACAGTATCCTTTGTAATAGGTACTGCTAGAGTAAACATCAACACATTGGAAGACACTACGGGAATAAGAGTAGACACAATTGAAATGTGACCAACAATTTTCATCTCACATAAGTGCATAGCCTCAGGGTTAGCCCTAACTATGACTACTCGATTATTGCAAATGAACTCAATAGATTTATGCAAGGTAGACGAGACTACACCCATAACATGAATCCATGATCTACTAAGAATAAGGTTATATGGTAATTTTTTTGACATAACATATACAAGGGTGGGTATGGTAATGGGTACCTCAAAAGAAAGACTATTGTGCCTAAGGCTTGTCGACTTACATTATCGAACCCACAAATTTCAATAGAAGAAGAATTAAGAGAAGATGAATCAATATTAATCTTAGGCAATAGATCAATGCTACACACATTCAGCACCGAACCAGTGTCAACAAGAGTACATCTAATACCAATGTTGTTAATGTTGATTATAATCACGAGAGGATCTATTTGCTTTTGTACTTTCGAAGGCAGGAGTTCCTATGGATAGAACTTAATATTCAATGAATCCACATGAATATCAACACATTATCATCCATTGGCATAGTAGAAGGCAAGAGGATCTTTTGCAAGGCTTCCTGAAGCATACCTTGGTAAAATGGAGTAGACTGAAGCAAGTTCCATAGTGAGATCTTAGCCGAAGTAACTCGAAGTTGCTCCAAAAAATCGTAATCACTTGGTGCTTTAGTCATAAGCTCAGGAGCTTGAAGAAGGCTTGGTTGTTTATTCATTATATTATTATAAGTATGGGCTACCGCTCTATAAGAGGGAGCCATAGAAAGATCATGAGAATTGCTATCAACTAGGACACTATCAATAGAACAAATCCTTTTAGGAGAAGGACTAGTTGGAGTTAGATAAATGACCGATCCCTTATGCCTTTGAGGGGTAGGAGAGATGTAAATTACATTTGAAGAATCATCACAATTAGTGGAATAATTATTTGAAGAAAGATTCTCAACATCGATCTAGGATGGATCAAATGTGGAAGGAGATTCAACATTCGCTAATGCATTGAATCTCTGGTGGAGAGTGCACTGCAATAGAGAAGAGATTCATCATTCACCAATGCATCATCTCTAAAGGATAATGCATTGGAATGAAGAGATTCATCATTCACTAATGCATCATCTCTAGAGGAGAGTGCATTGGAATGAAGAGAGGGTAATGTAGTGTTAAGAAAAGTATCAATGATTTCATTTTCTTGCAACAATATATCCTTCAAAGCAAGAGGAATCTCATGAGAAGGATCAAAGATACAAAGTGACATAGGAAAAGCTAAGTCATTATCACATGCATGAAATGAAACATCATTAGCATTTTGAATATAATTACATACTGAACTCATAAAAGAGGATATTAAATTCATTTTGAAAGTAATAAGTTAAATATAATAAATAATGTATAAAAAATTCAGCTGATCTAGAATAGTCTAGGGGTAACAAAACTAAAAACTGAAAATCCATATTTTCAACTTTTTTGTGTTTTCTAGGTTCTAGTAATTTTCATTTTCATAGGTCTTTGGAGTAGAATTTGCGGTTGAAACTTGCGTCAGTCCCTAAAATTTGGTTTTTGAAGGCACAATATTTTAGGGATTGAACTAGTCCTCATGGAGACCTTTCCAGTGGTACAAATGGTTGTGAATTCTAAGCATTGAGTCAAAAATATTGTGGTTCACATTGGGTTCACCAAAATATGGAGAAGTGGGATCCTCTACTCATGAGTCTCTTTATTCTCAAGAGAATCTCAAGAGGAAAACCACCCTTTAAACTTCCTCAACAAACAAAGCAAGAGTTTTAGAATCTAAAAGAGTAGATCACAGAGGTTTTCTAAATAAATTGACAGGCTCTCGGCTAAAAGACAATAGTGTGGTGCGCTATAGTCCCAAAGGTGCATTGGCATCTCGTATGGATTAGAAACTGAGAATGTCATAGAAAACAACTAAGTGACTTCTAATAATTAGATTACTAAGAATGTACAAAATGCGGGAAAATGACAATATGTAATAGAACTAAAGTGAAGTGAAGTGCAAATGCTAAATTTAAAGAGGATAAGGGACAGAAGACACTCTCAAAAACCCAAGTAATGAAGCCTCCAACAAATGAATGTCTTCAATACTTGCATATGTAAAAGATCAAGAGAAAATGTTGGGGTTGTATAGGGATTTTCCTTAGTCATACCCCCATTTTGGTGTTCCCACTTCCATAGACAACCAAATTAATAAAGAGAAATAAATAGACTGAAATGTAATGGATGTGAGAGTGTTAAAAGAAATCCCCACTCAAGGAGGAGAACCCATATCACAAAGTAAATATGCAATAGATAGGGGATGTGAGAAATCCCAAGATGCTCGCAAGCACAAGATAAGGGAGATGTTGCATGCAAGGCTTAAGGAAGCCAATGAAAGAGATGAAGTTGGCTGCAAGAGCCAAGAGAGTTACAAATTGTGTTGAAAGAGCTTGAGAGATTGAAGCTATTGTAGCAAGCTATAAGGAGATGTACAAGCAATATAACAAGAGTAAGAGAGGAGGAAAAGGTAGGAGCCAAAGCTAGAAAGATTCAGAAGGCAAAAATAGATTGAAAAGATAGCATATAAAGAGAAAAGAGGAGGCTCCCTAAGCCGTTACCACCAAAAAAACTTGCTGACAAGTAGCAAACATGCTCGAAAGCATTCATTTGAACATTGAAACATCATAGGATGCTAGTGTGATGCACAGATGTTTGTGTGGCATGCGAGTGTCTAGACACATCATGCTACAAAATGACATGAACAAGAAAAGCACAAGGTTTGACGCAAAGTTCACGTACAAAGGTAGTTGTTGAAAAAGGGGTCTTTGAGCATCCTGAGAGGGGAAAAAGGCCGATGTAGAGGCTAAAATGAGCCTACACAAGATGCTAAGGGAGTGGAAACTAAAACAGATGCAAGAATGTATGTAAAATTGCAAGGGGTGCAATTTTATGACATTACTGTAGATATTTTCAATATTATGCAAGTCATGTTTTGATTTATCCTTCTCTTGACTTGACCATTCTACTAGTTGAAGTTGTCAATATGAATTTTAGTCATTCTAGATTAGCATATTCTATAGTAAGAATAAACAATGGCCTTGCTATCTTTATAGTTTGTAGCACAACTATAATCAGTGTCCACATGTCTCTATAAGCCATTCTACTATTGAGATATAGTATGGATATCATCCTCTTGCTCCATATGATATTTTAGTTTATCTTCTTCCAACTTCATTGCATCAATAAAAGGAATAGAGATAGTTTTCTCATTTTTTTCAAAATGTGAAAATTATTCATGCAAAAGTGTAGGAAAATATTTAGAATTCTTTGGAACAATATAAGGAGATTTATAGTAAGCATTAGATCCCTTACAACTTCTAGGTTGGTGTTAAATTCTAACTTTATATGGATAAATGCAATTTTAAGGGGTAACAATATCATAAGCTCAAACCTATTCTATTTGTATATTGTACCATTACTTAATAGGTAGGAGACTATGGCTTCAAAGTTAATCTCCCATTCCACCCTAGCATTCATAAGGTAATTAATATTAATTAGTGGAAGTAGTTTGAGCCACAAGTTACTTGAAAAAAGAATTTCAACTCTCTCATCCAAAATATTATATCCTATATTTTTAGCCTCTTTTTTGAAGTAAATGCCATTCTTAATATTTTGATACACACCACCCAGAGAATAACTATCACTATATACTTAACTGTTCATAAGGGTACATTGTCATTTCAAACAAACTCAATCTCCCTCATCATTTGAGTAACTTTTCCTCTATCTAAAGAAGAAAATTGGAACACTTTCCTTTAAACAAGAAGAAATTGATAAGGATTAGTCTCCAAATTAGAAATAATATTTGATTAGCTATTATAATAGAATATTATAATATATCATTTTTTTGTAGTTTTCTAGAGGTATCCTTGTGACCTAGCTCAATGTCCAACCAGTGTTGCCTTGGTCTTACTTATTGCCAAGTTAGGGTCTAGGAGGGGTAAGTTGAAGCAAGGATAGTCCTCTAGGGATGAGAGCAGCTACCTGCAACCCACTCGCATCAAGTGAATCTAAGCCTTGGAGTCGAACCCAAGACCTTGGGGAGAAAACCCAAGACTCAAGCCAACTCCGCTACCCGTGTAGGCTAGAACTTACGTCTTTTAAAAAAATTATAATATTCTTGTATAAAACTTATTATGTGAGACATTTTACATAGTCAAACCCATGTACATTAAAAGCCAAAAACGATAAATACAACTATAAAAAAAAATAAAATGTTTTTAGCTTAAAAATAGTAAATGTAGGGTTTGTATGCAATTATACGATCGAGGAAAGAGTAGCCTTGAATTTCTTAGTTAACAGATTGTGAGCAATTTGCTTAAATCTAATTGCAAAAAAGGATGTGTGATTTCGAAGGTGGAAGTAGAGCTATTTTCCCACTAGCGAAGGAAGCCAAGAAGAGGAATTCATGTTAGAGTCTTTCCCATTGTCCAAGCCATAGGAACTTGAGCCACCTCCCAAACTTGAGCTGAATTTAGGGGTCATGCAAAACGAGGATTATAACTCTCTAGAGAAAGGCCATATAGAATGAAGATCATCTCTCTGGAGAACTTTCATGATGTTTGGGATGTCAACACCCTTGCGGGCTTCCAAGGCGTCCATGACCTCTTCTAACAAGCGAAATTTATCTTTCATGTTCGACAATGAAGAGGTTGTCTAATCTTTCGATAGAAGTAACACCACTTATGCTTCCCTAGCCTCCTTTGTCTTGTATTTCTTCGATCCCTAGAAGGGAAGTGTGTGTCTAACTCTATTTGATTTGCACCAAAAATTCTCCTTTCCCATAATAACTCAAAAAGAGTAAATCACAAACGTCATTATAGTCGAGAAAACCCTATAGTAGCAATATTTTTTTTAAAATAAATATAGTTGCAAAGAGTTAGTTACTCATGAAAAAAACAATAGAGCGCTAGAAAGAAAATCCTATTTCAAACGTCCAATGCTTTGGAATTGAGTTTTTGCATTTGTGGGGATGGAAAAGGTACAAACGGTCGACATATCTAAGTTGGAGGAGGAGGATTTGTTCATGGACGCAAGGTGGCTACAGTGGGAGAGTGACTTGGAGGAGAATTTGTGTGGTTTAGGTGTGTTTGAAATAAGTCATATGGATGATGTGTTGGTAAAAGAGGGACTAGTAGTTCAGTTGGTAGAGCACTCTAGCAACAAATGGAAGGTCCTAGGTTTTACTCCTAGCTGGTCCATATGAGCTGTAGCTCAAAAAGGTGTGAATAAAGACTATTTTGCAAATTGGAGGTGTTATATGGGCAAGAAGGGGAATTCTCATAGTATGTTAACATCATTGTTGTGTGCCTGATAGATTTGTGTCATTCTACTTTCAATCTTGACAATGAAATAAACAGATTCTTTCCCATCATTGTTATGTACTTGAAAGATTCTTTCGTGTCATTCTACTTTCAATATTGACAATGAAATAAACAGATTCTTTCCCATCATTGTTGTGCACCTGACAAATTCTTTCGTGTCATTCTACTTTCAATTTTAACAATGAAATAAAGAGATTCTTTCCCATCATTGCTGTGCACCTAACAAATTCTTTATGTCATTCTACTTTCAATCTTGATAATGAAATAAATAGATTCTTTCCCATCATTATTGTGCACCTGACAAATTATTTCATGTCATTCTACTTTCAATCTTGACAATAAAATAAACAGATTCTTTCCCATCATTGTTGTGCATCTAATAGATTCCTTTGTGTCATTCTACTTTCAACCTTGATAATGAAATAAATGTTCCAAGAATAATATTTTATTTAAGATGTATATTAATTAACAAAAAAAATTCTAATGTGATAGGAAAGAAATGAGCTGGTAGTCTTTATTTTAAATTACATAATACACAAAATCAAAAAAATGTTCCACAGTTTCAATATAATCAGCTTGGTACACATACACAAAATTTAAAAACTATAATATAATTCATTTTTTCTCCATGATACAACATACACCAATGCTCTTCATCCTCCTCTAAAATAATAACTATTCCGTTCACACTTAAATGCAAATTATTAAAAGACAAATAACCAAAAATCTAACTAAAATTATAAAGCTACTATTACTAGCTTTGTTAAGATTGTGACATTGCTAGGCTTGAGCATTTGTACAATTGACAACTATTCAAGGAGAGCAAATAATTGGTAAAAAGCTTCCACAACTCTTCCCTCTTGGCCTGTCACTACCATTGCTTTCTTTGTTGTTAAGTGATGTTGATCTTCCAGTTTTACGGGATCATTCGTAATGCAATATCTAGCAAATTAGTTTGCATGTGTAGATAGCTAGTTAGTGATAGTTTGATTTCCCAGAATAGTATGCATGATCAGCTTTAGATCCATGTGTTATTTTTCAGCTTTGACAATAGTTAATAAACTTGACTTTCACGCAAAGTGATTGTTTTTCATCATAGATAATAACACATGCAATCTGCATGCTTAGTTTTAGCAATTGATGTAATAGCCTTGTTCTTTTATATATACGCATTGAATAAAGAGACAATCAATTTAAGCCTGCAAAATACATAACTGTGCATTATGCCTATGCTTTGTTTTTTTCTAAGTTAATTGTTTTGTTTTCTTTTTCTGATGTTATCTTTCATAACTTTCTGATCAGGAATAAGGCTCTGTTTTAGATTCTAAATTTGGTATCAGAGCAGGTATTTCTTTTGGGTTTAAGATCTAGGAGTTGGAATTTTGCCAAAGATTATTATGTCGAATTCTAACAGCTTGCCCATTCCAAAATTTGATGGAAATGAGTATGATTATTGGTGCATAAAAATGATGACTTTTTTTATAGGAAAAGATTTGTGAAAGATTATTGAACCAGGTTACTAAGAGCCAGCTGATTGGAATACCCTCACAACCAATGAAAGAACAACTAGGAAGGAGGCTAAGAAGAAGAATTATCAAGCATTGTTTCATATTCAAATAGCTCTAGATAAGAGTCTATTTCCAAGAATTGTAGGTGCAAAGACAGCTAGGGATTCCAGGAAGACTCTAAAGAAGCTTACCAAGGTAGTGACCAAGTCCAAGTTGTCAAACTATAGACATTGAAGAGAGAATTTGAGAATTTAAAGATGCAAGAAGCAGAAAGTGTAAGTGAATATTGTGCCATAGTAAAAGATGTGGTCAATAAGATGGCTACATTTGGAGAAATTGTGAACAATGAGGTTGTGATATAAAAGGTGTTGAGGTCTCTCACACTAAGATGGAATCATGTGGCCATAATCATGGAAGAAATCAAGGATTTGACAACCCTTCAATTCGATCAACTTGTTGGATCTTTGATGTCACATGAAGAAAGACTAAAAGATTATTTTGGAGAAACTATTGAGAAAGCCTTTTCCTCCAAAGTACAAATCACAAAGAATGAAGATGGCAGCTGTAGTAGCAAAAGCAATAAAGAACAAGGTAAAGGTCAAAATCAAAATAATTCAAGAGGTAGAGGAAGAGGTGGTTGAAGAGGTAGAGGTAGACAAAGTTTTGATAAAAGGAATGTTCAATGTTACCATTGTAATAGGTATCACCATTTTGAAAGAGAATGCAAATTAAAAGAAGGTAATAGTGTTAATTATGCTCAAGAGAGTCATGAAAATCCTCCAGATAATTTATTTTTATCTTATGCTAAAGGTGAAAATACTAGTAAAGATGTTTGGTACCTAGATTCTGGATGCTCTAACCATATGTCAGGAAATGGGAAGTTGTTTCCAACAAAGGATGAAAGTTTTTAGTCAAAGATTTAGCTTGGTGATGATAAATCATTGGAGGTTGCTGCAAAAGGAGCTATGGACGTCCACACAAAAGAAGGTATGAAGAGTGTTAAAGACATTTATTACACTCCTGAGTTAAAACATAATTTGTTAAGTGTTAGACAATTGTGTGAGAAGAACTATAGAGTTGTCTTTGAAAATAAGAAATGTACAATTTATGATAAGAGTCAGGGCAATAGAGTGGTTACAGTTGTGCCTATGACAAAAAATAGAATGTTCCCATTGAGATTTGGTGAACATACCAACAGCCTAGCCAATATGGCATATGAGGATACAAGTTGGTTGTGGAATCTTAGGTATGGCCATTTAAATTTTCATAGTTTAAAGCTTCTGACATCACAAGCACTAGTTTCTGGTTTGCCAAAGGTTGAAGAGCACAAGGAGGTTTGTGAAGGATGTGCTAAAGGAAAGCATGCAAGGGAAATGTTTTCAAAATGCAATGCATGGAGGGCCCATCACCCCCTTCAACTTGTTCATTATGATATTTTTGGTCCTATGCAATCAAAGAGTTTGGGTAAGTCATCATATTTTGTCACTTTTATTGATGATTACTCATGAAAATGTTGGGTCTATTTTTTGAAGGCTAAGGATGAAGCCCTTGATACATTCAAGAGGTTTAAAGCACTTGTGGAAAATGAGAAAGGGTGCAAAATCAAGTGTTTAAGGACTAATTGTGGAGGTGAATTTTGTTCAAGATCCTTTAAAGATTATTGTGATATGAATGGCATCAGGAGACAACTCACCACTGCATACACACCTCAACAGAATGGGGTAGCTAAAAGGAAAAACCGCATTGTGGTAGAAATGGCAAGGAGCATGTTACAAACCAAGGGATTGAGTAACTCTTATTGGGGAGATACAATTGCTACAATAGTGTACATTCTCAATCGAAGTCCCACCAATGCACTCGAGAAGATAACTCCTTATGAAGCATGGTATGAGAAAAGGCCTAATGTTAATCATTTCAGATTTTTGGTTGTTTGGCTTATGTCCATGTACCTGATCACAGTAGACAAAAGTTAGATGCAAAAAGTGAGTCAAGTATTTTTGTTGGGTATAGTGAGGAAAGCAAAGCTTACATGTTATATAATCCTCTCACTAATAAGCTTATTGTTTCAAGAGATGTGATTTTTGATGAAGGGGGATTTTATGGTCATGAAAAAGGCCATATGGAGAAATCAAAGTCTATTTTGAATGATGATATTGATCATGAGCAACCCACTAATGTTTCTAGTGTTATAAATCCACCAAATAGACCCTCATCTAATTCTTCAAGTCCAATTTCAATTCCAATTTCAAGTCCACATTCAAATCCAAGTTCCAAAATGAAGGTAAGAAGTTTGAGTGATATTTATCAAAGGACTGCAAGTCAAGCACGCGAAGAAAATCCAATAGGTGAGACAATTAATTTTGCTTTATTTACCAATGCTGATTTTGAACCATCATCTTTTGAAGAAGCATGTACTAATGAGGTTTGGATGCAAGAAATGAAAGAAGAGATGGATTTCATTCATAGGAATGATACTTGGGAGCTTACAGAGCTTCCACATGATAAGAAGAAGATTGGCACCAAATGGATCTACAAGACTAAGCATAACAGTGATGGAAGTGTTGAAAGGCATAAGGCAAGATTAGTTGCTAAAGGCTTCACACAAAAGTATGGCATTGATTATGAAGAGATATTTGCACTAGTTGCAAGACAAGAGACCATCAAAGTGTTGATTTCATTAGCAGCTCAAAAGAAATGGAGCATTCATCATATGGATGTGAAAAGTGCCTTCTTGAATGGGTACTTAGAAGAAGAAGTGTATGTGGAACAACCACAAGGTTTTGAAGTACAAGGAAAAAAACATCAAGTCTACAAGTTGAAGAAGGCTTTATATGGCCTCAAGCAAGCACTACAAGCATGGTATGCTAGGATTGATGGATATTTTCAGAAGAATGGATTTCAAAGAAGTAAGAGTGAACCTACCCTTTACTACAAACATAAAGGTAATGATATTCTTATTGTAAGCTTGTATGTTGATGATTTGTTGTATATGTGTAGTAGTTATAAGATGAAGGATTAATTCAAAGCTGCTATGATGGATGAATTTGAGATGAAAGATTTAGGTCTCATGAAATATTTTTTAGGAATGGAGGTTTGTCAAAGTGAGAATAAAATTTTCACTTGTCAAACAAAATATTCCAATGATATGTTGAAGAAATTTGATATGGTTGATTGTAAACCTTGCTCCACTCCAATTGCTCATGGAGTTGTGTTATTTAGAGATGATGGTGCTGAAATAGTTGATGAGACAACTTATAGGAGTATTGTTGGAAGTTTGATGTTTCTAACTCACACAAGACCTGATATTGCTTATTCAGTTTCACTTGTTTCAAGGTATATGACAGAGCCATCTGAAATATATATGAAGGTAGCCAAGAGAATTTTGAGGTATGTGAGAGGCACTCTAGATTTTGGTATTCATTACTACACTTCAAAAAGGTTCAATCTTGTTGGTTTTAGTGATTCTGATTGGGGAGGTAGTTTGGATGACCGAAACTCTACATCTGGTAATTGTTTTTCTTTCGGTTCGGGTTTGTTTACTTGGAGCTCAAAGAAGCAAAGTATTGTTGCCCTTTCTTCTACGGAAGCAGAGTATGTTGCAGTCACCTCAGTAGGTACACAAGTATTATGGCTTAGAAAACTTCTTGAAGAAATTGGAGAGATACAGGTTCAGCCTACAGTGATTTTTTGTGATAACATTAGTGCCATCAAATTGGCCAAGAATCCAGTCCATCACAGCAGCACAAAGCATTTTGATTTAAAACATCAATTTATCCAAGATTTGGTGCAAAAGAAGGCAGTAGAATTAAAGTACATCAACACGAAAGAACAATTAGCAGATATCTTCACCAAGGCAGTTACAAAGGATCAGTTTTTGACACTCAGAAATCAGATCGTGAGCCCTCTCAGCATCAAGGGGGAGCATGTTGTTAAGTGATGCTGATCTTCCAGTTTTACTGGATCATTCGCCATGCAATATCTAGCAGATTAGTTTGCATGTATAGACAGCTAGTTAGTGATAGTTTGATTTCCGAGAAATGCATGATCAGCTTTAGCTCCATGTGTTAGTTTTCAGCTTTGACAACAGTTAATAAACTTGACTTTCACCGCAGAGTGATTGTCTTTCATCATAGATAATAACGCATGCAATCTGCATGCTTAGTTTTAGCAATTGATGTAATAGCCTTGTTCTTTTATATATATGCATGAATAAAGAGACAATCAATTTAAGCCTGCAAAATACAGAACTGTGCATTATGCGTATGCTTTGTTTTTTTTCTAAGTTAATTGTTTTGCTTTCTTTTTCTGCTGTTATCTTTCATAACTTTCTGATCAGGAATAAGGCTCTGTTTTAGATTCTACATTCTTGCCCCTAAATCTTGTTGCGTAGTTGTACGCACAATACCCTGCATTTTGGCGGTACACGCCTATATATATAACTTTCTTCTTCTCATCATAATACCAAAAAAACTGAATCTCGAATCTTTGAAAGAGCGGAATCCGCTTCCATTTCCGTTACAGTAAGACCAGGAAACCCCAAAGAGTTTACTGTTGGCTTCACAAAATGCGTCACGCCACCCTGTATCTCCATTTCGCGTGCGCATTCCTACAATCGTATTGTATGCCGAACATTTAGTCATAAACATGAACATTTCCAGAATAATAAAAAATCTGAATTTCTAACAGTTTTATTACCTTTATAGACTGAATACAAGGTTTAAGATCTGATATGGTGTCGTATTCGAGCTCTAGCCTTTCTAATCTTTGCAGTTTCTCCAAATTCGGTATACCTCGCACTTTGGAGCCTATTTTCAGTGTCTTCAATGACATACAGTGTTCCAAACCTTCTATTTTCTCAACTTTTCGGCAATCAATAATTCTGAACCTTTTCAGTGAAGCAAAGTATAAAAAACTTGGAAGCTCGTTTATCTCCGGATAGTCAGATATTTCCAGTTTCTTGAGGTTTTCCAGACTATTAATACACCTGATGTTCTTGAGCACTTTGCAATTGCATATGTCTAGAATCTTGAGGGACAGTGGAAGCGTCTCTATCACAATTAAATGGCGATTCCACCAAATTTCCAGAGTTTCAAGACTGGGGCAACGATCATTGGAAATTAACATCCTGGAAACTTGTTTGTAGTCTTCTAAGTATTTTTTCTTAAGTATTTTAAGTGAGGAAGAAACCCCGACGTGAAAATTTGTTTCACTGACAGAAGTTAGTTGACATATTTATTTATCAACGAGCATAAGCTTCCAGAAAAATTTAGCAAGCCTGACAACACAAGACTTTCAATTGTTAGCGACTTTAACTTGCCCAGTTCGCCAATGTTTGCCTGTGAACTCCTTAAATTTATACAACCCTGTAGATCCAGCACTGTCAAGGACGCCTGATTTATTATTTGACGAGGCAAATCTTCTAGTTCCTTGCAAAAGCTGAGGTCCAAATACTCGAGCTTCCTCATGTGCTCGAGCATATCGAATTTCAATTGAATCTTTTCACAGTACTTTAAATTTACAGACTTCAGTTGTATCAGCTGCTTGAATGAATCTGGCAACGTCCTCAACTGCTTACAAGACTCCAGATCTATAGTCTGCAAGCTTATTAAGTCGCCAAAACCATCAGGTAAAAAAGATAGCTTTTTACAACCTGATAAATTTAGATATTTCAGTTGTATCAGCTGCTTGAAAGAATCTGGCAACGTCCTCAACTGACAGCAACGCTGTAGAGATAAATGCTGCAAGCTTAGCAAATTACCAAAACCTACAGGTAGTGAAGATAGCATTGTACTGTTTGATAAAGCCAGAACCTCCAGTGACCGGAGGCCACAAAACTCTTGTGGCAAACTGCTACCATTAAAGTAGCAGTCAATCTTTTTCAAGTACTGACGACACCCCACTGAGATTGGAAGCGATTGCAATTTACTCCGACCAAATATAATAAGCTCTCTCAATTGCAATGGAGGCTGCAAGCAACCAATATTATATTTAATTCAAATTAAAAAGTATGAAGTATTGAAAATTTTAAAGTAATCTTCTTCAACAAGAAGAACAGAATTACTTACATCTCCATTGCTCTTCCACAAGTTTTCCAACTCATTAGCACCAGAAAGCTCTAAAACACTTAAATTTCTCAGTGTAAGCCTTGATGGGAGGCTTCCATGAGGAAAATTCTCCTAGCGGAGCTACACAAGATTTTCAGATAATGATGCAAATTCTTCTGTGAACTCATTTCCTCTGACAAAAAGAATTTGTAATTCAATAGACAATATCGGTAGTTTAGATTGTCTGTTTGAATTTCCCTTTAATGGATGCCAGTACTCTTTGAACGCACAAAAAGCATCCGCACTTTGAATCCCTCGAATCAGCTTTCTTTTATGCATGAACAAACCAGAAATATAAAGCTTGTCAATCAAACTCTACTGAAAACAAACCAGAAATATAAAGCTTTTCAACCAAACTCTAGTGAAAACAGAGGTACTCAGACAGAGTGACAAATTGCTTGTTTAATTGGTTCATCTGAAAAAGCGCGCTTGATTTTAGATGAACCGAGAAAACAAATCAAAATCTTAGCTAAACTTTACCTTGTAACACCTTATCAATGATTAAAGAAAGATAGAAATATATGAGAATTTTCCATTGTTAACCTTACCAGGGAATGTTGATTTATGTTATAATTCTGCTCTGGAAACCAAATACGATATGAGGAGTGTCTACTTGCAATTTCTCTTCCCATATCCCTGAGATGATCATGCATCCTTATCGTATCCGCGTAGGAGGGGCTTTGCCCAGGGTAGACTGGGTCAGAGACCAGCTCCACAAGACATTTATTCACGAGTGTTTCTAAGCCATGCACACCACTCCAACCCGACCCATCCCACACTGATATGGCCCTGCTTTTATCTTCTCCAATGAGAAAGCATGCTACATCCAAGAACATCTCTTTCTCTTCTTCATCAAGCCCATCGTAGCTAACTTGTAGCTTTTGTTTGATGTCAGTAGGCAATATTCTTGATAGCTTTTTTAATTGGGATTTCCAGTTATCTTTGGAGTTTCTATCATATAGGTGCCCCCCAAATACCTTCAGTGAAAGAGGCAGACCATTGCCTGCCTTTAAGAACTTTTCAACCGGAAACTTAAATCCAGCGGGTGGGGAGGGTTGCAAGAACGTATGCCAGCAGAAGAGCTTCTCAGCATGTGACCTGTTGAGTCCTGGCATTTTATAAATGCAGGAGAGACCCCATGAAATAAGAACTCCCAATTCCTGTGTTGTGACAATGACCATACTTCGGGATCCAAGATTGTCTTTATTTGGCAGTAGACTATTCAGCTGTTCGACGTGATCAACGTCATCCAAAACTATGAGCAACCGATGAGAGCTCAAACGATTTGCAAGAACGGCCTTGCCTTCATCTACATGGTCGAATGGCAAATGATCGACACCAAGGTCCCTCAGAAGCTTTGTCTGCTTGTCAGCTAGAGCATACCTTGATTCTGCATCTCGGACATCGAAAAGAAAACTGCATCTCTCGAAGGAAGAAATGTTCCTGTTGAATAGCTCCTTGGCCAGTGTGGTCTTACCTCTACCTCCCATTCCCACGATCCCAGTAAATTGTACTCTCTCTTTACTCGCAACTGATTGGAAGCCTTCTACAAGCTCATCCAATCCCTGCGGATGCTCTGCTACTGGCAATGATACTATTCTCATGACTTTGATTGCACAATTCATAATATTCTTCAAAATTCTGGCCTCATCCCTGATATTTTAAAGCGAAATTTTAAAATAAAATAGAACACAATATTCTTCAAAATAGAATAGAAGTAGAATCAATAGAAGAGATTTCAGATTTACCATGGAAGAAATTAAAAAAATTGTTATATATTTAAGGATTTAGTTATCTGGGTTTAGGACTTCCTCTCTTTAATGAAAGATGGCATAGAAAATAGCTTTCTAAGTGATGTTAAGAATAGGCTTGGAGGAGGTTAGTGAGTAAAAATAGAACATGTGGATTGAGTCTTTTAAGAAGACAGCCTAAATATATAAATACTCTGTTTTCAGTTTGAAAGATAAAATAGTAATAAATGCACAGCTCTGTTTTATATTCATTTATATGTACTTTCAGTGCAAAAGTAATACATACTCATTATTGTTAATCTGGTAGCCGGAATGAAATGAAATGTTGTAGAGTGGCCTTTTCCAATCGTCAAGCTTTTCTGAGGAGTATTTTCCCTTCTTTCCATGCTCTGAAAACGCATTGGCATACATACCTTCTCCTAGATCAATCCATCTGAGCTCAGAGGGCTCAACATGATAGAAAATGGGAATGATTTTAGCACCAGTTTTCAGCATGAAGGAAAGCTCAGCCAAACACCATGGGGATTGAGCATAGTTGGGGGAAAAAATGGCAATGTGAAGGGCAACACTAGTTATGGCTCGTTGTATTTCTGCTGGCATGGAATCACCAGGCTCAAAAGCTTCCACATCAAGAAACACATGCACTCCCATGCGATGAAGTTTATGGTAAGTGTCAGAAGCTAATGTGTGTTTGACATCACTTACACGATGATTATTAAATATTTCCCACGCTTCTTTTGAGCTAGATTCCAGGTAAGGTGCAAGCTGATCAAAAGCGTTTTCTGGCTGAGATTGATGTTGCATGGCTGTGGAAGAGGAAGCCATTTCTATTGTCAGAAACTGAAATGAACAATGATAAAAGGACATGATAAAAATTAGTAAAATAATTTGTAGTTGAAAATATTTTGTCAGAAAATGTGTACGTGGAGGAGATATTTTCATAGCGAGGAAATTTGTGGACCAAGTGATAATATTTGTTGTGGAAGAGATTTTTCTATAAATAAGTGGGCGTCTTCGTTATGGAGAGACGAAGGATTCTAAGGCCAATGGACAGGATAAAAATTAGTAAAATAATTTGTAGTTGAAAATATTTTGTCAGAAAATTTGTGGAGTAGGCTTTTTCAGATGTAAGTTAATCAAGTAAGAAAACTTGTCATGTAAGAGATATTTTCAGGTGTAAATTAATCAAGTAAGAAAATTTTTGAGAGAGAAGATTTTTTCATGTGTAAATTAATCAAGTAAGAAAATTTCTGAGAGGAGATTTTTTCATATGTAAATTAATCAAGTCAGAAAATTTGTGGTAGGGTACATTTCTCTATATGCAAATTAGTCAAATGATGTAAAGAAATTTGTAGAGAGCAATTTTCTAAATCCAAATTAGTCAAAGAAGAAACACGTGAAGAATATTTTTTCATATACAAATTAGTCAAATCAAATCATCAAACTCTTCCTAAAGAAATTTTGCTAATATAAATTATCCATGTGAAAAACTTTTTCTGTAAGAAATTTTTCTTACGCATTCCATTAATCTCAGTAAAAAAAAACATCGCAATTAAAATATCTTGAATTGGTTGAAATTCTAAATTATATCTATTTTAAATTTCAATTAATTAATAACTAGCAATCTTTTATAAAATTAATTAAAAGAAGTCCAAATTTCTGGTCGAATCTTTCGCTACAGACGATTTGAATTGCTTTTGAATGAATTTGTACGCTACACGTCTCCAAATTTGTCCTTCCTTTAATTGTTTGCTTTAGAAAGAATTTTCTAGACTAAAAGAATTTTGTGGGCCCAGGACGGGAAAATCACATAACTTTCTTAAACTATTGACGCATATTAAGTCTCGAAAAAAAGCAGAAAATGTAAAGCCTGGTTATAGGAAAATTCACGTCACTGTCAACAATTCACGGCAGGAAAATTCACGCCACCAACGTCAAAAATTCATGCAATTAATTTTTCGTGCGGTGAATTGTCATGCAAACTTGATATACTTTCTTTGTTTTTTTTTTTTTTAAGTAAATAAAGTCGTTTAGATTTTGGATTCATTTGTTATTAGATTTATAATTTAAATGGATTAAAGAATAATTTGTTAGTAGTATTCATTGTTGCAATATTTAAATTAAAGACAAATTTTTAAATTTTTTGAAACATTAAATAAGAATTAAAAACATAAATTTAAATCTTAGTTCTAAATTTAATGTGTGTCTACATTTTTCCCATCTTTGAGACAATGTTCAAATTATCATTATTTCAATGAAAAACTTGTTGTTAAGAGGAAAAATAGATAAGATAAAAAAAATTGATATGCCCTAATTAGGTGGAAGAAGCAACAAAAGACTAATCATGTACATGAATGAATGATGCACCCTCAAGAGATTATTATGCCCAAAATTTAGACATAAAAAATGCATGCCAACAAGAAAGAAAGGATGCAGAACAATTCAAAGACAAACATTATCTTACCCCTAGTCAAGATGAAAACTAATTGATTGATTGATTAATTCATGATGATGATGATGAGGAGGAGGAGGAGGAGGATGGCGACAACAACAATGACAACGACGTGATGAAGCCACTAACAATGACGATGAAGAAGCCACCAGGACATCGACAACAACAACAACGATGACAACGATGATGATGACGATGATGATGACAACGATGACAATGATGATGATCATGATATTAGAATGATACATTCCAAAACAATGTGAGAAGTATGTTGTTAATTATGAGAACAACACAAGGATTGGCAAGGACATGTCTCAATAATGATAATATTACTAAAATAGACAAACATTTGAAGTAAGCTTGGGAACAAAACAAATGGATGTTTTGTATATTTTATGATATTACATAGCATGATTACATGGATTACTATTATCTCATTTGAATAGATTTCATTTTAGATTTTTTAGATTATGGGGGATGTAAGATAGGCATATTTATCAAAGTGTTATGAGGAAAATTTTCAAATTGGTTAAGATTGAAAAATTGAAACCCATGAAAAAAGAGAGACATGTATTGCAGTGAGGATGAAAGGATAAAAAAATTCTTAGGTAGAGTATGAGAGGATAACTAAGTGGAGAATTGGTGAATGCAAGAAGTTGGGTCATCCTTTTGATCACAAAGAGGATTTTTTTTAAAAATAAATTTTTATTATAATTGAAGTAAAAATTGGAACTACTTGCATATAAAATATTAACATGGTTCAAAAGTATGAAATTTAAATTTAAATGTCAATTTTTCAAATAAAAATATAATTATAAAATTCAGATGATAAAAGTTGGTTTTGTATAAGATGTATAAAAGTATATTTTGAAAAAAAAAAAATATTTTAGGCCAAAACATGCATGTTTACAACTAGCATAATTTGACCTAAATTGGAGTATTTTTATAGTTTATTTTGTTGAGAGATAAGTATTATGCCGAATTTTGGTCAGAATATATTTTGGTAATTCTTTAATTTTTTTAATTATTTTTTTCCCCCTAATTTCTATTTTTGAAAACCCCTCTTGTATGTCTAATGTAATTTGAGATAAAATAATCATAACGTGAATTTTAATCATGTAGAAAATGATGTTTAGATTAATCAACGAAGATTTATTTTGAAAAAACTTTCAAAATTAAAAGTTATTAAAAATAGTAATATATATCATTTCAAGTTTATGAATCCTTTTCTTAAAAAAATAATTAGCAAATAAAAAATTACATAAACTAGATATTTTCATTTATAATGCCATTTTAATTTGGTCCAAATTTTCTAAAAGATCTTTTCAACCATATTACCAAAACAAAAGTGAAGGTCTCTTACAATCTCTTGAAGTCGTATACAGTTGTCTCTTACAATCTCTTGAAGTCATATACAATTGTCTCTTACAATCTCTTGAAGTCATATTATATTCATATTTTAAAGGGATTCAATCATAAGAATTTTTTTCTATAAACTATTTTCTAGAGGAATCCATAATTTTATTTTTTTTAATAAAATCAAATTATACATATGACATTTAGCCAAAGTATGCACATCTACTTGTACTTCATAAAGCTCATGGAGGAGTCTATTTGAAAGTAAATTAAATATCATTTATTAATTTTAGCAAGAGAGTTTGGTAATTATGTGATCAAATAAATCTTAAGAAATAAAAATAAAGTGTATGATCCTTGAAGCAATTGAAATACATTAAGAGGAGTAAACATGATAGTGTTATGAAATAAAAGATTCAAAATATTAACAATGTTGAAGTACCTAGTTCAATGAATATTAAAATGTAGCATCATAAATTGTCACCCTTCACAATTTCACACTATGTTTGACTCCATCCTAAGTTCATGTACCTAATTATGTTAATATTATACCCATTTAATTGTCATTTTTAGAAAATCGATTGAAATCCAAGAAATTAAATCAAATATTTATTTAACAGACTTTTAACAAGCTAAAAAGATCTACACTGGGGGCACTTAGTACCCCTGTCCCACTTAATCATATCCTAAATCTTAGATTCTATTTTGTTAGTGTAAATAGGTATTTTTCCTATCTAGTTTTATTTAGGTCATATTTACATTGTTAAGTCCACTTAGGTCCTAGGAAGTAATATTTCTTGTTAAACATTAGTTGGAATTTATCTTATCTAGTTGGCATTTATCTTATCTAGTTGTCATTTATCCAATGCTTGTGTCCTGGGTCGTGATGAGTTAGTTGTCTCATGTGATAGTATTAAGACACTTGTCATGATCTTGTCTAATCCTATTCCTCGCCTTGCCTATATAAGAAAGACTTCATATGTGCATTGCCATATTCATTGTGGTTTTCATATTCATTTTGGAAATCTCTCATCTTTAATCATAGCATGATATTTCCGTCATCTCTCTTGTGAAATTTATTTTGTCTTGCAGGTGGTCCTGTGGTATTAAGGAGTTCATAATAAAATCCTACATAGTATTAAGATGAATAATAATCTTACTGCTCAAGGTCTTGTTTCTCCTACAGATCATGTTGCTCTAGTTTTGGACAAGGTTGTTTCTTATCCTTCTTGTTCTTTTATTGGTTTTGTTTGATTAGTTAGGCACTCTGAGGGGGCTTCTCACCTTTCTTATAGTCTAAATATTTCAAATTTTCTTAATGACTCTTCTTAGATAGTTTTACAACATAGGAAGAAATGTCCTAAGAATGACTGCATCTTGTTTGAAATTTCCACCTAGGATTTTGAGAAACGTGAAGTTAGGGTGCTCCACTATGGGCCCCTCTCCCCTATTTCTCTCTATTATTTTGTTCTTATGTTGTTTTTATTATGTTACAAATTAAGAGCCCCTCCCATATTTTTAATTAAAAACAATCTATCCTTGAAACAAGCACAAATATTTACAAAATATAATACCAAAGTATTGATAATTTTCTTATTGCATTTAAAAAATTTCAAATTTACTAACGTAGTTTTCATTCAGTAATTACCTTTGGAAAATTAGTTAGTATGGGGCATTCGAGATCTTTATAGAGTTGTATCAATCGATTCCTCTTCAATTGCTCTACAACCTTTTCTCTTTCTCTGATGCCAACTTTGATTGAATGATTCATTCATTCCAAGACAATGCTAGATAATGTTCTCCATTATTTGAATAGGTGTTGATGAGAGGATGAGTGAGAACAATAGAGTAGACTTCATAACTTCGAAATATGGGCTACTCTTACATTACTCAGAGCCTACTCTATTTAACTTGATGTTCATGTCATTAAATGATTAATAATTATTGTTTTAGAAATAATAAGATAAGATTTAAACTTGGAATCTGTAGTTTTTATGTTATCATTCGATTTAATGGTTATCTTTCAATGTTGGCTATTATTTGACAAATAAACTCCAAACTCGACATTTTCCACGGATATACTATAAATTCAAATCACATGAAAATTGATGTTTTCTGTCGTAAGCCATGACGCTCTCTATGGTGGAATTCATTCAACCTGAGCCACGTTTTCCCCCTTCGCATGTTCTGAAAATAATTGCGTTCGTACGGTTGATAAGAAAGAGCAATTTTGGTTTCTACAAAACCTTTCATTTACATAATATCCTCGGAACAGGTACAATAATATCGACAATATGTAAAACTGAATCATTATTTAAACTTTCTTTTAATTATAGTTTAAATGATTTAAAGGGCTAAAGTTATGGGTAATTCTATATTTTATTTAATATATAAATAATAAAGAGTTGTTAAAGTAATTCAATTAGGCATCTAATTACATATATAAAGCTAATTTGACATTTATTATTTCTATTGTTTTCATTTGGTGTATTTTGACAATATAAGTATCTAAAATCTATACTATTTATTGTTGAGTCTATATAGCTTTTGTCGTCTCCAATTTATCTTGATCATTAATCACATGGATGACTCCTTAAGAACATGGTACAAATATAAGTAAAAAATATTTAATATTAAGAAGATATACAAACCCTTTCATATCTTGATCTTGTGCATGTTCTTAGAAAGTGTACACATCATAAAAAAAAAAATCCTATAAGGATTTAGGCTATCAATCATTACTCTAAGGAATTACTCATTTGTCATACATGTCATGACTAAGTAAGCCTTTAAGTATTATCCTATCCATACTCATATGCATGTAAGTTCTATTTTATGTTCCCCATCTTTAATTTTTTGTTTATTTACACATGAACCCCCTTTGTTCATTTGTATAGATTTTTAAGCCTCAAAGGCTATGCATTAACCATATTCCACACCTTAAAATGATCTCCCATACAACACTTGAAGTGGTGTCTTTCTTGATTATCTATTGATTGAGTGGTTATACATGAACTATTTTTACACCTACACAAAGTCCAACTACCAAGTGAGTGAACTAAGTTGAGGGGCAAAACAAGCTGGCTACAATTTCTATTTTTTTCTATACACACATCCACGTTTTAAAACATGAATGATTTATAACAATGTGTTATAACATCCACCCATTAAAAAACATGTATTTTGCTATCATAAAAATAATAAGCAAGACATAGGCCATAGGTTTTCCATTGCCTTAGATAAATAATTGTTGAGTATAGTTAATCAAGTAAAGTGGGTCAACTAAAATGAAAATTGGAGTGTAAATGAATAAAAGTTGGATCACTTAGTGGAGATTGACAAGGGTGTGTAATGCCCTTGCTTTGTACTACTTTATTTTGGTTTGAATAAATTTTTACCCCTCTTTTAGTTGAATGAAAATATATATGAGATCAATAAATATTACATATCTTTAATTGATACAATGCAAAGCTTGACTAGTGTTACATTGTGATAGAAAACTAATACCTAAAATATGAACTTGAATTCTTGATCATAAGTTTTAGATGAATAAAACTAAAGAAACTAAGTGTTTGGAACATGATTTCAATATCAAATTACAACATGATTTCAACACTAAGAATTCTTTTGACTACCTAACCATATTATTGTCCTCACATAATAGATGCCCATCCCATTATAAACAACCCCTAATCTATAAAGAGAGAAGATCTTGAATACACCAATATCAAGGCCAAAAAGCTCTCACACACAATGAATCTGAAACAATACATAGTCAAATGGTCACACACGATTGCTCTACACATAATGCAGAGAAAAATATCAATTAAGGAGAATAGTAGGTTAATTAATCCAATGAAATGCTTTTCCCTTTGGTTATTCAAAACCGAGCTAGAAAGTGATGTATTACAAATGTATTATAGTAAGCATCTACCTCATTTATCCATCTCAATTATGCAAAGAATATATTTAGTGCTTACATGCATGCAAGAGCTTCTTTAGTACACTATACTCGTATAAGTGTTTCAAGCATTGGCATTACTGTTCTTTGTACTCAGAATACTTGTCTAAGATTGTGTGAGATTTTTAGAGATAGCTCAGACATAATATTAAAAATAATTCTGATAAATAATCTTTGAGAAATATCAATTAAAAAACATAAAAATAGAAACTTTCTGTTAATTCCATATTCACTTCAATTAAGAACTTGTGAAGGATTACAATGAGTTCTCCCCAATTCAACAACACCGATAGAATTAGAATGAGGTCTCCCCTCTCTTGTCTGTCCACCATGGGTTTAGTTTTTCCACCACTCCTATTTGGTAGATCCAGTTGATTCATGCTACTAATCTATCCTTTTTATATTAACTTAAAAAATTATTTAGGAAAAGGCCTTGGGCCCATTACATAGAAACAGATAATCAAACGTATGAAGTGCAAAGGACTGATAACATCGCCAGTGAAAGCCTTTTTATCAGAAAAGCTAGCTAAGCTATTTAGCGATCGGTGGAATCTCCTAAAGCCTATCCTGAAAAACTCCTAGATAGTTTTAGATGAATTCCACCTCTCTGTTTCACTAGTTTCATGTGGTATGTTTTCCTTCTAATATTTGTTTATAGGCAACTCCTCCCGTTTGCAATATGACGTGTGGTTGAATGCCATGTGGAAATTTGCATTCACAAACTGTAGATGGATTAAGCTTCTCGCCTAGAAAGTCATACATTCCGAACTTCCTATCCCCACCAGGCTAGTCATTATTAAAAGGCGTCTGTTGAACATACTTTCTAGTTTTTTCAGCTTTCGCTAAACAAACTTGACATTTAACCTTGCATCACATCCCTTCTATCTTCGGTCACCCACTCGTTTCGAAATATGCTCTACTTTAGCATTAAGAATTCTATCAACTCTGTACTAGAAACTTGCAGGCAGACCATTCGCAAAATGATAATTTAGAAAATATGGATATTAAGATGTCTTGGTATGTTTTCCAGTCTAATATGTCTGGAATTGTACATTCAAACGCTCTTACATCATGTTGCAGATGACAAATCTTTATTTTCCAGTCTAATATATCCTGGGGAATTTGCACTTGCAGATGGTAAATCTGGCCTGTGC
This sequence comes from Sequoia sempervirens, assembly GCA_007258455.2. NCBI lineage: Eukaryota > Viridiplantae > Streptophyta > Pinopsida > Cupressales > Cupressaceae > Sequoia > Sequoia sempervirens. Next base: position 162,503,554 of record VDFB02105785.1, on the reverse strand, counting down.
CTTCTATTGAATTTCTTCAACACAGTGTTTATTTTCACAATCAGGTCACTTCTGTCCAAGAGCAACTCAGGTTTTATGACAGAATAGATAAAAAAATCCGACGGAATTAGAAGATCCAACTTGTTGAAAGGGAAACGTATCTTCCATAACGAAGGTGTATCAATCGAACTAACATGAAATATATAATGGTAAACAGGACCTCAAGATATAGAAGAAACATATGCTAAATCATAAAAAAGGGAATGGCAATAGAAAAGGGAAGAATTACAGTAACGTGCAGCATGTCTATTCCAATGTGGTAGCCTCTTGTGACAATGTCATAATAGTCATTACCATCAAAGGACCTAGTGTGGAGCCTCATCTCAACCTATGGCACAACCTACATTGCCAACATCAAACCCTAGCAACTACAATCTACTTGATTAGCTAAATAAGACCCCCAGACAGATCTCTATTCTGGTATTATTGAAGCTATCCCCTGTACATAGGCATATCCTAGAAAAGGCTTTATCCACTTCCTCCGTCCCTGAGAATATTGATATAGATCAGTTTCAAGCTATGGTAGGGCATATCACTACGCCTCATCTTCTTCCATTTTGTTTGACCTGCTACCTTCTGTTCAATATCCTGTTAACTTCTGCGGAAAGGGTGGTTGGGACTATTTATAACTTTCCTCGGTCATAAACATCGAGTATAGCAAATTTTTACATTCTCTTTGATATCAAATTTAAAAAAACTCTCATATTTCTAATTACATATAGATAAAAAATTAATTAAAGACTATATTTAATTAAAAATAATTTAATTCTAATATTAAAGAATAAAAATTAATAATTAATTAAAATATTCATGAAGGAATATATATATAGAATCAAATTTAATTATTTATCATTCAAATAAAAATATATATATAATTAATTTTTGCTTTTCTAAATTTGTTTTATTTCATGTAAATGAAATGTTTAAATTAATAATAACTTTTTTCTTGGAGGAATTTAATGAATTAATCTATTTAATAATATAAAATAATTGCAACATATTCATATAATTGATGTTTTTGTCTTCGATATTTATAAACAATAATCATTAAAAAAAAAATATTGAAATTAAAACAATACTTTATTTAGCAATATGAGATAGAGTGCATTATATTCTAACCATTTGATATTCTTCTATCAAATGATTATAAACTATAACTACTAAAATCAAAAGTATTTGAGTAGATGTTACATGTTATTTTAACTTAATACATCATAAGCAACTTATGTTTTAGAGAAGACTGAAGTTGAATCAGGTCGTTCTCTTTCATATCCTGTATAAAATTAGCATGGATGTGGATGTATACAAAAGAATCACTTGTAGAAAGTTGTGACATATCCACATCTAAATTATGTCCTTCAACTTCTTCAACTATCATAGAGAGGCATTGTAGCCTTCTACTGCTCTCGATGATAATAATTACATCTTTTATTCCCACCTCCATACTCACTTTGATAATATTTGCATCTTCATTTACTATCTTCCCATGATTTTGAATTGCAGTGAGATGACTTTTTTCTTGATTCAATTGACATATTTGATCCGTTAATGTTTTAATATAATTATTTGCTTCTTGTATTAACATGCAACGATCACCCTAGAAATAATCATGAGATAATTAGTCAAATACATATTACTTCATATTATTGAAAAAAAGAAATAGAAAACAAAATGATAAAAATTCCAACAACAATGATAAAACTAAGGCATTGAAAGAACATGTTAAACATATCTCATATATATACCCTTTTCAAAAACTTAAATTTCTTTAAAAAATTATCATATAAATTACTATTTTAATACATATATATTAACTACTAACTTATGTTGATAAGTAGGATGTGTTTTCCAAAGAATATGAAATTATGGTATTGTTATGAGGATTCAACTATGTATACTAAAAAATCTATATAGTTGAAGAAACTATGTAATTGAATCCTTGAAAGCAATATTATAATACTATTTGACATATTATAATATAATGAAATGTTAATCATCAAATAGAAAAATATTTTAAAAAATATATATTTTTTAATTTATTTTGAAAATATTTAAAATAAAAATAATCATAAAATTATATTATATTCAAAAATGTAAATTCTCAAAATCATTCATTTTAAAATATATATTTTTCGAACCCCTTTTTTTTAAATATAAAGACCAAAAGCAAGAGGGTGGAGATAAAAAGAGTGAAAGAGTGGAGATTATTTATAATCAATTCAAACAAACAAAATGAAAATATGGGAGAAAAAGAGTATTAGAAAAAAAGAAATAAGGAAGTAATATTAATAATTTGAGAGAAATGTCTTTTTATAGAAGAACAAGAATATCTGGCTTAATAATTAAAAATACTTTTTATCAATAAAAATTAATAATTATTTATTATTTTCAATAGATATAAAAACATAAAATTATTATTTAATGTTTGGATGTTTAAATAAAATTTCAAAGAGAAGTCATATTTCAAACAACTAATTTCAGCTAATAATAATATTATACATGTTATTTAAATAAGCTATATGTGAGTGATATAACAATAGTGCATCTCATTTGTGAGATAGGACACAAAGATACATTTTGGAAGGAAAACATCACTAAATTCTTTCAAATGAAGGTCATTTCTTTTAAATTAAGACAACTGTCAAATGTTAATAGACTTCAAATAAAAGTGTCGGTTCAAAATAAATTGGAGGTTTTCAAATTTTAAATGATGCATTAAAAAAAATCTTATATAAATGAATCTTGGAATGAAAGTATGGTGGAATATAGGCCTTTTTCAAAATTTTAAATATTGCAATGTTGGAAAACCTTAAAAATAATATCTTGTAATTAAAGTTTCATTAAAAATAATAATTTCAATAATCAGTTATTGGAATTTAAAACACAATAGGCTTCAAACAATATTAGAAGTTAAAATGAAGATAAGGATCTTCAAATGAATGATTATTTTCTAAAATTTAATTAATATATGTTGAAAAACTACATAAAGAAGATCTTGGAATGAAAGAGTTAATCAAAGACTTTTTTTTCAAATTTTAAATATTACATATTCAAGATTTTATAAAAAATCTTCAAATAAAATTCTAAATAAAAAATGTGAATTTCAATGGCTTTTTAGTGGAAAATAAAACCCTTCTCAAATATAAATAAGTTTCAAATAAAAGAAAAAGTTCAAATGAATAAATTTTGTTGAATTTTATAAGATGTATAAAGAAAGATCTCAAAATGGAGGCACCAACAAGATAGACCTGTTTCAAAAATTTAAATGTTACATATTCCAAAACAATATAAAAAACTTTAAAATATATTTTTAATTAAGAAAACTTAATTAAGTGAAGTCCAAAGGCTATTTTGAAATGCCCTAATATCTATTTAAAACCTGATTTCCATATTAATCAGAAATACTGTTATGGTATGGTCCCATGGAGGGGGGCTTCCTAAAAAATTTCAGCGGTGCTGCAGAGACTTTTTAGGAATATTTTAAAGATGGTGGTCCCATGAATTCAATTTTGCAATTCAGCTTAAAAGTTTGAGCTCCAAAATTCAAGGGATGAAGTGGAGTAATTTGATAAAAATTAATAAACAAATAAAGATTCTCTCATTTTTTAGTTTTTTTTAGGAATTTAAAATTCAAAGTGATAGACAAGTGGCGGAAAAAATTCCTAAGCTGTAGGGGCAATTTCTAGCCCCACCTCAATTTCACTGGCTGAAATTTACAGTCCTAAAAAGTAGGGGCTGCTATTTTTTATGAGGAGATTCCAATTAATCCTATAGCATAATTTTTTTTGCTCCATGGGACCGCTTGATCCATGAAAACAGAAGCCCAAGCCCCCCCATGGGACCATACAGTTAGAATCTAAACATTGCACCATGATTTCCATATTAGCATGAAATATGCGCGGTCTGATCTCATAGATCTTAGAAATGACTTTCACAGATCTTTTGGCTCTCTTAGGTGTGTTGAAATCATGGTTAGCCTCCTGAACCAAGAAGGATTTTCTGCAACTAAACGTTATTGTTTTTCTAGTCCATTCTACTTTTCATCAAGGGCTCAAAAATTTACTATCAATAATTCACAGCAGAAATCTTAAGAAAAATTTACTACCAGTAATTCATGGTTATCTGCAACTAAATGTTATTGTTTCATCTGTCTGTTCTACTTTTCATCAAGGGCTCCAAAATTCACCATCAATAATTCATAGTGAGAAACCTTAACAAAAATTCACCACCAGCAATTCACTGCAATGGAAAATTAATCGCGATTAATTTTTGTGGCAGTGAATTGCTTGTGGTGAATTTTCCTTGAGGTGAATTTGTCACCACGATGAATTTTCTTTTGGTAGCGGTGAATTGCTGGTGGTGAATTTTCCTTGAGGTGAATTTGTCACCATGATGAATTTTCTCACGGTGGGGGTGAATTTTCTCATAGTGAATTACTGATGGTGAATTTGTCTGATACCTTCATCAAAAAGAAGAAAAACAAAGAATGCAGAACAAAAAAAACACAATCACAAAAGCCCATTCTTGATGGAGTAAATAAATTATATGGCATCCTGCTATTGTGATTTCCGTACTAGTCAGAAATATTCTTATAACTCTGGAGATTGCAGCCCGATTTCCATATTACCATGAAATATGCCAAGATCTGCTAAAGTAGATTACATTTGATAGAAAATAGAGAATTGGGTTCTGTAATTACCTTTGGAAAAGGAGTTGGTATAAGGCGTTCAAGTGTTGTATAGAGTTGTCTCATTCGATTCCTCCTCAGTTGCTCTCCAACCTTTGCGCTTTCTCTTTTGGCGGCTTGAATTGAACGATTCATTCCTTCCAAGACAATGGCAGATAAAGTTGTCCCTCCATCATCTGCAAAGTTTTTCAGCTCAGAATGAGTTAGATCAACACCAGTTCGTTCCATTGTCTAAATACTTTTCTCCTTTCGAAGATGATCTGCTCTAAAAAATGCTGGAGGGGGATCTATTTAATGTCAATTCGTAAGTGCGTCTCGATGTTTTGGACTCACTATTCTTAGAAAACTGAATCAACGTTCACACTGTAAAGTAATTGCCTGTCCGACAAAGGAAATTGAAGCGTGCTTTCTATCAGGTTTTATTCAACGAGAGGGACAGTTTTCTCCTCCAGAAGATGTATATACGACTGCACCGTACTGTAGTAATTACCACAATTGTTGTTATGTGACGAAGTGTGATCATATATTCAACCCAATATTTCTAACGTGCAGAGACTGACTTCCATCGTTGTCATGCATTAGGCTTCTTAGTCGGTGATTCCAATCACGTGCAGAGACTGACTTCCATCGTTGTCATGCATTAGGCTTCTTAGTCGGTGATTCCAATCATACATAAATTTTCTTCTACTTTATTTTTATAATATAATAAAGAAGTGGATAGTGTTGAGGAGACCATATCTTTGTTTTCATAAAACAATTTTTTTAAAGATATTTTAAAAACATTTTGGTTTATTATAATTAATCTTTTAATTATCAGATTTAAAGTAAAATATAAGAGTGCTTGTTAACATCTTTATGTGATTACATTCCACCTATTACTATCTTTATATGTCTCTTGATATTAATTATTAACTAAATATAAAATAATACATAAGTTTATTTAAACAATAAATGTTTTTCCTATATTTTATTTAAGATAAATATGCAAGTAATAAATAAAAGTTTAAAATTTAATGTTGGA